>CM077824.1:0-688083 GCA_039720395.1 Liquidambar formosana | reverse complement strand
TATTCAAACATTGCTACAAAGCAGTTTTTCCAAGCCTCCTCATTGAATTCATGTACTTCTATACATACATACATCCATATAGGTCACCGTCAAGGGACAACATTTTCATACGAAATTTTTTACAATAGTCTTATGCCGTCTTTATACCTATATTTTTTACCAATCACATAATTGACCTTCCTCATTTTTATTTATTTATTTTTGGCACATTCTCCTTTAGGGATTTTTGCTTGGCCTAGAGGGGCTTTTCTATACATGGGTTTTTCTTTTGGTTTCTTGAAGGACCTTCTAGTTGTTTATCAATTTATACATAGTCAAAGTTTTGGAAAAAGTTGAAGTCAATTGATTTTTTTGGTATTTTGGGTTAGGATAAAATTCTAGTAAATTTTTTTTGAAGAAACACGTTTATCCAGACCCTATATTTTATATTTATAGTGATCGGAACTGGCATGTGAAATTTTACAACGGCTCTCATCACTATGCGACATCACACGTATAATATATGTGTGTGTGTGTGTGTATTGATAAATAACCTTGTCGAGGTTGTCGTGTCTTCCTCTTCTTGTTTGTATTAAATGTTGCGGCAACATGATGCAGGTCTGTCAAGGAACACGAACCTCAATTTCTGAAGCAAAGAAACAAAAAACACATGATAAGAGAATAGACATGGAAACATCATCATAGAAGGAAATTTAACACAATATAAATTGAAGTTAAAAACAAAATACAAGAACGAACCTGATTAAACAATAAACATGAGCAAGAGCAATGCCCTGCTTCCCCGGAAAATCGTTGGATTGTTGGATTTGTTTCGTCGTTTTCGAAGAGATAGAGTGGAGTGAGAAACAAAACGATCGAGTAGAAGAGAGCATTCAGGAATGTCCCATCTCTCGCCTATACTTATAGTAAGGAAAACGTTACATGCACCCCGCAACCCTAATGCTAACGTCTCTTTAAACGTCCCATAATATATGGAAACAAATATGATATTCCTCCCTATTTTTTTTCTGGACAAACTTGGCTACTGACTCCCTACTGAAAAGCGACGCGGCGCAATCCTTAATCGACACGTATTGAAAGCTAGAACTGATAGTACTATGACTAGGATAGAGAACTGGTTCTTGCTGGTCTCTAGCTCCTTACATAGACTCTCTCACAAACGAGCCTCCATCAGTGAGGAACGATGAAGAACTCAGCAAGCTTCTCGGCGACGTGACGATCGCAAACAAAAGGAGTCGATGCCGAACATTCCAACCTTCAGAAAGCCAGTGAGCATGATCGAAGAAAAAATTAACCCTTTTGTCGGCACAATTTTACAAACACATGCAAGGTGACCATATCTATACACACAATTTCTTTGAGAATATGTGTGCACACAAACATCGGCTCTCCTGTGAGAGACGATGCAAGGAAAGACCTCAATTTCTTTGGGAAAAGAAACCAATTCTCTGGCCTCGCTTTACTTTTAACGACACTGGTGCATGTCTCCTTCGCTTCAAGTAACAACATCTGCTTCCTCAGCTCACATAATAACAACCCACAATCTCCATAGCAACATACAAAAAAATTTCAAACTGAATATGCTTGTATGAAGAGATTTGTGTAGGAAGGAACGGAACGAGGAGTGAGAGAGTTGGGGAAAGTTTCAGACTTGCAGTGGAAGGCTTCTGCGCACTGGCCTGTTTGTTTTGGTATCGGGGTGAGTTCTTATTTTTGGTGAAGGGCTGATCTCCCCGACGTGGTGAATGAGCTACAGCAATCAAATGCAACTCTTCAAAGAGACGACGGAGGAAATTCCACCTAAGGCTACCAAGTTAAGACAAGGATTCGGGTGGGTGCTGCAAATTAACTTTTCAACTTCCCCCAAAAAGCCTAATGACAAAAAGTGTAACTTCTCTTTGAGTTTTACATCATCGGTGTATCTTATTTTTGTTTAGGGGTTAAAAAAAATTAGTTAGTGTTTCAAGATCACATTTGGACCACCCTCATGTGAAATAATTAAGGTAAAAGTTGGGACGTGAAATTGATACATGAAATATTACTCTTAACTTTTAATTAAACTCATTTAATTTAATCAGCTAATAACCCTAAGGGGTCGATCAACTAGTGCTTTTAGGGACTTGTGTTCACAATTATTAGGTGGTTGATTACTTTTACTAAGATAATCATGTGAACTATATTTTTCATAGGTGGTGCTATATTGCTTAACTTAGAATAGTAGTTAAAAAAATAAAAATAAAAGAGTTTGCCCAATTGACATTATAGTCATGTTAGAAAATTAAAAATATTATAAGTAAATTAGTTACTGATAATAGGTAGGAATCCCGAATGATCCCACATTTTGTGTTTGTTTGAGAATCTGAATTTGGGTTCTTAGCATTTTCCATAATAAAATGCTGTGGCCTGGCAAGTAAAATTTCAGTTATTTAGTTATTTATTTTCATTTTCATATTCTCATTATGCTCTTGATTAATTAGTTGTAAAATTTATTAATTTATAGAGTTAATTCAATTAGTAGGAGGACAGTTTTTTCATTCTATTAACTTGGGCTTGATTTTTCTAGAGAATATTTTACGAATTAATTTCTAAATATATCTAGTCAATATGAAAAAAACGCACTTTTAAAACCGTCCAAAAAAGATTAAATCGAGGGTACACGTAAGGTCGTCTCGACATCCTAACCATCAAAAATAAAAAATAAAAAATAAATAATTAAAATTTTTAGAACAACTCTGTTTTGGAGTAAATTTGAAAGAGGAAACCACAGGGAAGTTTCTGTTGGAAGTAATTTGCAGTTCTTCGCTGGGTAGTGGGTACCACCGCTAGTCTCGAGCACCATTGCTGAACTGAACCAGTGAAGTATCAATGGAGAAGTGAAAGGGGTTTCACTCCATCATTAGGCTTTTTAGGGTTTCGAAGCGATATGGCAAGGCCTAAGTGGTGTTGTAGATTCATCGTTTCCTCTCGTTTCCATCTCAATCGATGCTTCTCTTCTTCTGGTTTTCGAGCCTTTGATCCTCCTCCTGCTGTTTCCCATCGCAGAGTAGTTGTCACTGGTAACTTCTCTCTCTCTCTCTCTCTCTCTCGTTCTTTCACTCTGGCATAGACTCTGAAATAGATATAGTCATATAGATGTATGTATGCATTTATTTTGAAGCTTTCGATTCCTATCCCCTCCTGTTGTTCCTCGTTGAACAGTTTTTGTCACCGGAATTCCTTTTTTCCTCTCTTTGTATATTGTATGTATGTTCTGTTGTTATATATATATATATATATATATATATATATATATATGTGAACAACACTCATATATTTGTATTATATCTTAAAGTCACCAGCTTCAAGCTTCGATTTTTTTTGTTTCTTTTGGGGTGAATATTCCAAACTTCAATTTCAACTTCATCTGCATTCTTCAACCTCCCATTTGAGCTTAAGCTGTTACTCTCTCTCTCTCTCTCTCTCTCTCTATCGGTACAGTTTCGACTGCAACTGTATTATTAAGTTTGTGTTTACAACTGAATTTTTATGTCCAAGAACATTTTACAGGTTTAGGAATGGTGACTCCACTTGGTTGCGGGGTGGAGACTACGTGGAAGCGACTGATAGAGGGGAAATGTGGGATCAGAGCAATATCTTCAGAAGATCTTAAGATGAGTGGATTTGATAGGGATACCCAGTTGCACACATTTGATCAGTTGACATCGAAAGTTGCTGCAATCGTGCCATGCGGAACTAACCCGGGAGATTTTAATGAGGATTTATGGCTTAATTCTAAGGTTGATTTTCGCCGTTGTACATTTTCAGTTGGGATTGATGCCCAATATTTCCTTTAGATTGTTTGTTACTTGTTGAAATTTTATCTATTTTGCATGCTTTAGTGGAATAGGATAGTGGTTGTTTGATTTATGCATGGACAAAAATCTCTTCCTGGTGTTTGATAATATAGATTTCTATATTTAGATGTTTTGTTCACGGTGGAGTCAAACAAAACAGGTAAAAGTCATCAACTGAAATAACAATCATTGACAAGATATCTGAGTTTTAAAGGTTTGATATGCTGTGTTTCATGTGAGGGTACATGAATTTTACCTGGCTATCAACACTGATATGGACTCTTATTTTCGCTCACAGCATCTGGAGTCTGATGTTTTAGCATGGTACTGTTGACATATATACATCTATATATGTATTTGAATTTTTCGATGATTTTTGTTCTCAGGAGCATCGATCAGTTGCAAAATTTATAGGCTATGCACTATGTGCTGCTGATGAAGCTTTGAAAGATGCAAATTGGGTACCCACCGAGCAGGAACATAAGGAAAGAACGGTAAATATCTTATTTGCAGATCTTAAAGAATTATATGTGTTAGAAGTTCTTTGGTGATATACCTGCTTTTAACTTGAAGAACACCAGGGAGTATCTATTGGTGGGGGAACTGGAAGCATCAGTGATATATTGGATGCAGCACAACTGATTTGTGAGAAGGTTGGTTTATTGCTGCAATCTCATCATCATTATCACATCGTTTTGATTGTCATTTTCATCATCATTTGCTCTTAAGGGTCTTAATTACAGGCTTGAGAAACAATGTGACATCAGTGTTAACTCTCTTTTTCTTCTTTTCTTTTTTCCTTTTCTTTTTTTTTCTACACAGCGCCTTCGCCGGCTTAGTCCATTTTTCATCCCACGAATATTGATCAACATGGCAGCTGGTCATGTGAGCATGAAATATGGATTCCAGGTGTGTTGATAATATCTGTTATGAAACTTTTTTAATGCGGAGATTTATGATGAGCTTTCAAGGATGCACAGCCAGATATGCAATGAGTTTGGTCGCATTGTCTGTCAATGCAATGATCAAGACTGCTAGGATAGCTCTTTGTCTTCCAAATGGTCATAGCTCCAATGATCATTTTGGAGAAAATGAACAATTTGATCTAGAGCTAAAATTTAGATTGCTGGAAAATTTAAATTGAGAAATTTGAATGCTAGGTAATTACAAATCATGTTGGTTCCTTCCTTAGGTTTCATCACATGAAAGACAGGATCAGCTGATTGAAGTAACAGAAAAATGATTTGGCAGGGGTGCCGCAAATAGTAATGGCATCATCTCATTTTCCCCAATAAAATTATTGACATATCATATGTTTTTTTCTGTTTCAATTTCTTAAAACAATAATGTTCTTCTGTGAATTGAAGAGCATGCTCACTAGTATTCTTGAATAAATATATTGTTGCATACTATAGTCTTGCCTTTGAATTTAGGGCCCAAATCATGCTGCAGTGACAGCTTGTGCTACTGGGGCACATTCTATTGGTGATGCTGCAAGGATGATTCAATTTGGAGATTCAGATGTCATGGTGGCTGGTGGAACAGAGTCCAGTATTGATGCTTTATCAATAGCAGGATTTTGCAGGTGATGACTATAAACCAAGTTATTCGCCTTATTTGTGTGCAACCCTCTGATGTTTCTCTACCATGGCCCTTTTTTTTAATGGATAAAAAGTTGAGCATGGCCACCTCAAAAGAGTTTCCATACTATTGTGGCCACATGCATCATGGCAAAGAACAAGATTATGGGTTATTCTACCATCATTTTAATGAGAAATCTTAAGGAATAAGAACTTTAATTAGGAATCTTTTGAGGCATCTTGCATGCTAGCGACTACCCAAGGGGATTGAAGCACCTGAATCCATGATGTAGGAAGCCGGAATAGATGATAAGCCACAAGAAGTTAAATAAATGACTAGCACCAGAAATGGTCTTTAGACATAAAGCTCCAAATTTCTTTAATATTGGAACCCTTTCAAATGAGGTTATTCCAATTTGACCATTTCTGGAACCCTTTCAAATGAGGTTATTCCAAATTGAGAAGTGAAACATGAGTTTTTTATTTTTTTGCTCAGAATGAGCAAGATCGATATTATATTGACACAAAAGGTACCTCAATCCACTGCACTAACTTTTATACTTCTAATTTCTCCTCGAGCCTTGTCATTAAAAAAGAAATTCACCACCAAATATTTACCTTCATGCATGCACATGGAGTATTTCAAACTTCATCAGGCGGCTAACTTTGGGTCGGTCAGCTGCGCGTCTTTGAGAATCAGGCTACCATCTGGCTGATAACACCTTACCCGCGTTTAGCACTTAGACATTGCTGGATCTTCACTACTCCTTTCTTACCCTTCTCTTTTTTATAACTCTCATGAACTGAGCGTGAACCTTGTTTTACCATAGTCTTTTCTGTTCACATATTTTATACATTTATATTACTAAGAGAGAAGACAATTGAGGCTCATTATATAAAACAAGGGAAGAGGCACCAAAAGAGGGTAATCATTTCATTCATCTCTTTTTTTTTTTTTTTTTTTTTGATAAGGCATTTCATTCATCTCTTTAGACCTTGTGTGGTGGTTTCAGATTACTTTCACAACCATGCCTTGGGAGTTTAGTTGTTCTTTTCCATTTTTTTTTTTTTTTTCCAGAGGTTAGAACCTTGGGAATCTATTACATTTCATTGAGGCACTAACTTTCTTGTCTGCTTTGGGAAGTTATGCTGAATTTTCTCTTTTGTGGCATCCTACTTTGTTTCATTTGTTATCTTACTTAGCCGATAATTTTTTTTTCTTTGTTGAATGTGTAGGTCAAGGGCTTTGACTACAAAGTACAATTCTGCCCCACAAGAAGCATCACGACCTTTTGATTGTGGTCGGGATGGATTTGTGTAAGTAAATATCTGTAATAGGTTTATATTTTATCTATCATGCTTGTTGCTATTTTTAGATTTTTTCCTGCTATCAATCTAACTTGTTATTCAAACCCAGGATGGGTGAAGGCTCTGGTGTTTTGGTGTTAGAGGTGAGTTGATAACATGTTTCTGTCATGAATTTCACTCAATGTCTCCTGCTATCTAATTTAGCTGTAGAGAGATTCAATTCTCTCATGTACTGAATGGCCTTATAGCTTTCAGATTGAACATTGATTGTGCTGCCATTTCAGTATAAAGCCTTTTCTGTGTCCATATGGGCTTATATTTTATTTTTTCCAAATATTTTATTCTTTTATTTTTTTTCCCTGAAGGAACTCGAGCACGCAAAAAAACGAGGAGCAAAAATTTATGCAGAGGTTCGCGGCTATGGGATGTCAGGTCATTATAGAAAATACATTTGAATATGAACATTTTGTAGTTTTTCTTTGATAAAGAAATGGTTCTGAAGATAGTGATGTTGTTTAGGTGATGCTTATCACATTACTCAACCACATATTGAAGGAAGAGGTGCCATTTTGGCCGTTACACGGGCCTTGAAACAGGTAGTGAACTGATGGTGATATCTGTTAATTATTTGTCCATCCTACATTGGTTGTTAGCATGTATACAGCATAATTCAAATGGTTTTTTTGGCTGAGATGTGAAAGGTATACCTGAGGATGAAAGAGTCTAACCTAGTTTATAAACTCTTGGAGTAATTTTCATACTCTTTCATGGTTAGTGTAGAGCATAGACAAGCATTCGATATTTTCAGCTTTTTACCAAAAGAATAACGCTGCACCTAAAATTGATGTAGATGGATAATTCTGACCATATGAACCTTGAATTTTTGGTTGCCTATGATTAATTGTGCTTGAGAACATGAAAAAAATAGTCTGTGGACCTTTGTTTGTAACAATCACATGGCTCAACTTTTTGGACAGCACTTCATTTTGCTCCACCTTTTGCATATTTGCTTTGTTCCTTGTTTGACACTGGTAGATGGTTGCTTATCTGTGGCTTCTGGGTTAGATCCATCAGGCAACCTGAATGAATTCCTGCCAATTGTGTTTATTATTATTATTATTATTTTAATGTCAGTATGCATATGGAGGTGCTTGTTGATTTATGTAAAACATGCTTGCTTTTCCATGATGTGCAGTCCGGTCTTCTGCCTCATCAAGTGGATTATGTGAATGCCCATGCTACGTCTACACCTTTGGGTAAATCATTTCGACCTCTACAAACTATTGCATTCTAATGCTAAGAGCTAGGAAATTATGAATTTTTGGCTGTGCTAATACTGGTGTGGATGTGGACCATGTTGCTTAAATGTCCTATTCAGGTGATGTGGTAGAAGCCAATGCTATCAAAACTGTATTCTCCGACCATGCAGCATCAGGTGCTTTGGCCTTGTCCTCCACTAAGGTATTTTTGTTATTTTTTATGAGATTACTTTTGAGAAGAATAAGAAATCAGATTAGCCTGGCACAACTTATGAACTGTAGAACTTGCGTTGCCGCATTAGGTGAGTATAATGACACTTTATAACCTATGCATGATATCCATGCATCTTATCAGAATAACTATGTAATCAGAACGTTGGCTGGCCTTCACAACCCTACTTTCATTGGGCCATCAAATTTTCACAGAACAGGAACATACTTTAGGTTGAAGACAAAAGTAGAAACCTTCAATTCTCTATGAAAGCTTTTACATTCATTAAAGAATGATTTTGGTAGTTTCTAGCTTAAACATATTATTTTTTTGAATTTAAGATTAAGTTGACTTTTCAAAGGATGTTTCCTTTGAATAGGTACTTTTTTTTTGTGAGCTAAGATTTGGCAAACCTACTTCCTCGCCTGATTGAATCTGATTTTCAGGGTGCTATTGGTCATCTTCTTGGAGCAGCTGGAGCCGTGGAAGCAATTTTTGCAGTTTTAGCCATACACCATGTAAGGATACCAGTTGCAATGTAAAACTTGCCAGAATTCCCCACTATAATCCATCGACTTATTTTGGAAGCCTATAATGCTAACGAAATTCTTGGCTTATTCCTCCACTTTTCATTGGGCAAATGAAACTTGAATCAATCCTTATGTTTTCAGTGGAATCCAAACTATTTGCCAATATTCCAAATGATTTGCTAAAATTCATTCGAAATTAGAATATTTTGTTATTTTCTTAACATGTATTGGCTTTTTAACTCTCAAGTTCAATTCTTGGTTTTTCTTTGAATTATTTTTTATATTTTCCCAATTAACTCCCTAATTATGATTTACTCCAATTCTGAACAGTTTGAGAATTCCAAACTTGTCACTACATAATTTTTGGTTATTTCGTACATTTTCTTTTTTCCCTGGTCAGTGGGAGGCCAAGATGGGTCCTTGGGCTACACAACAAGGGGCAACCCTCCCCCTTCCCTTAATTCTTTTGCATGACTTGAACCATTTCATGAGCCCCACCGCTTTACCAAATGCAAATACTGAGATGTGAACCTATTTGACCCAAAATTGAAATGTGCATGTTCGGGTGGCCTTATTTTGTTAATTTCCTTACATACCTGTAGAGTAGAATACATTAAGTGTTAAAAGTTTGCATTCACGATTGATTGGCTGCTATGGTGTCTTATTGCAGGGTATTGCACCATTAACACTTAATCTCACTAAACCCGATCCTGTTTTTAGTGGCGCGTTCATGCCTTTGATTGCTTCGAAGGAGATGCCTGTAAGAGCAGCCCTATCGAACTCTTTTGGCTTTGGAGGAACAAATGCATCCCTGCTGTTTACCTCTGCCCCTTAGAACAGATTCTGGGTTACATGTTCTTGCTCTGTACCTGACAATGTGAACCACTGGACATCATTCTCCGGATACTGAAACATCTGCAGCTTTCATAATGGCAGATTCTAGAGATGGAGCCAATCGACCAGAGAATCATTATTGCAGAATAATTATTTCTTTCCTGTTAATTTCATTGTTTATTTATTTTTTAGTTTATGATTTTACATGGGATTTAATTGAGGCAATTTCTCAAATTTTGATGGGTTGAGGTTTTGAGATAAGGTTGAAGAGAAAGCTGTATGTCTAGCTTCATATAGAGATTAGTATGCATGTTCCTGGAATTGTAAGATATTAAGAACCGTGTAAAGAAAGAAGGGAATTTTTAAAACCAAATGTTTTTGTAACATTAATGGACAAGCTTGTATCCCAATGGATTTGTAAGGTGCCCCTGTGATGTAATTCAAATTGGTTGTATTGTCCCATTGTAATAATTGGTCTCCTATCATGGTATTGCCTCATCCCATAAAAGGGTTATAGGAATCGCATTTTATAGCTGGAATTTTTGACTTCATAGGCGTTATAGACTCTTTGATGATACCCTCATCAGGTCAGAAGGAGCATTGAAGCAAAAATTGGTGTACTTGATCTCAAAAAGGCTTGACTAGCCATTGAAGTTCTGTAAAAGTGAGTCAGGGAGAGAGAGGGGATACAAAAACACTAAAGTTTGGATTTTGAAAGTACTTTCCTGGTTTTAAGAGCTAAAAATCAATGCAATTTGTTGCAAAGAGCTAGATTGGTTACTGGTGGCATCTTATTGCAGGGAATTGCACCATTTATCTTACTAAACCAGATCCCATTTTTAGTGGTGCTTTCATGCCTTTGCTTCGAATTCCTTTGCCTTTGGAGGAACAAATGCATCCCTGCTGTTTGCCTCTGCCCCTTGCAACAGATTCTTGATTTCATGATCTTGCTCTGGACCTGACAATTTGAACCTATTTCACAAATGATTGCAGAGTCTCTCTTGCCTATCATTAACTTGGATCTCGATAAGCACAGAGGAAAGGAAAATGTTTCAAGGGAATGCATTCATAAGCAATTTTCAGCATTTTCATTTTCCTTTTCCTATTCCTTACTGTCATGCTTTTGGAGATCCAAACAGGCCCTAGTGTCTGAGAAAAATAGTTTCATATAAATTAACCGAGTGGCAATGCTGTTTTCTTGATCATAACAGGATGTTGCAGAATCTTCCATTGCCAAATGTTCAAATATGGAAATTATTTCTTCTTTTTTTTTCTTTTTTTTTTTTTTTGCTATTAGAAACTATCTCTCAAATGAGGCACAAATGCATTTAGGTACATGAAATAATTTCATGACCTCTTCATGCATATATATACACTACTAAAGCTTCACTACTAAGGTTCAATTTATCTATTAAAAAAAAATTAAATTAAAATCTGATTTGTACGCATGGAGAGGATTGCAACTGTATCATCATCAGATCTTGAATTATACTGTTATACTTGGGTAAGTAATGCTATAGTTTATTTAATACCGAGACACATTTTGATTGCTTAATAGACAAGATGCATTTGGAAGGCTACATGATTTCAATAGAACTGATAGACTGATTACAAAAGACTGAGTATAATTGACCACAGAAATGAAACACCAGATCTGATTAAGAATACATTGATTTGAAGCCTTCTGTAAGAGGAACCACTTTTGCAGACACCTTGGACTGTAACTTTGACACAGCTTGACGGATCTCCTGTAATTGACAGAGAATGGTTCAGTTTACATGATTTGTGGAGTGAGAGACCTAAAGCCCAATCCTACTAGCAAAGCATGCAGTGCTCAAGCGGGTGGGTTCTGAATTGTCATCTAAAATGCCCATTAAGATATTGCAATCAGTGTGACCCAGTCTATGAAATTCTTTTGGGCAGTGGGAAAAAAATGACATTAAGATTGTGGATTAAACTTAAATGTAAGTCATGAGACCTTTATACGATATTAATTGGTCCCTTTATCCCGTGGAAATTTTCTAAGCCGTGGTAACCTTATGATCAAACAGAGCATTATCAAAGCATACTGATATTAGGCACACACATCTCCTAAATGAGGCCCGCTAAATGTTTTGAGTGATCTTATCAGTGGGACCATCAATGGTGGGGGAACCCACCTGCACGAGCACATACACAATATCACATTGAAATGCTAGGTCATAAGCTAACTACTGGGAAAAAAAAACCCATTAACATTGCCACTTCTGAACATTATAGATGACAATTTTAATGATAACCTCTATATTGTAGCGTGAGGAGAAATGAGTCAGCAAAATGGCTTTGTTCCGAATCCACTGAGCATGTTGGATGATCTGCAGTTGTAACAATTTCTGATTTCAGAATGACAAAACTAAAATGGCAAAACAACCCACAAACATCAGTACTTAAAGATCTAGAATTTACGTAAGGAATCCTTGGATAAAATGGGGAACGTTGATGAGCCATCCTTTGTGTATCTGCAACACATGGATTATATTGCCAGCATGTGACCATAAAGTTGATCAAGGTCACCACCGGCCCTTGTGGTCTAGTAGTGGTACCTGGGTGGGTTGGGGTTTGGGTAGTCTTAGGTCTAAAGGTCAATTCCCCTCCAATGTAACAAAACAGAAAAGAGGAACTTAATCAACGTCATACAAAACGAGGGCAATCCTTAATATCCAGTAGTTTTCTTGAGCCACTCTCAATAGTTTCCTCTGTGTGTGTGTGTGTGTGTGTATTATGCACGAATAAATGTGGAAAAACCTTAAATGGAGATGGATATAGAGGATGAGAGCTTATCAATTTAAAATTTCCCTCTTCACAAACCTCGGACAAATGAGTGTGACCGTGCTGTCGTGCATGCTCAATGCTAAGTCCTTCATCTAGGAAAGTTGCCTGTCAAGAGTGAAGCTTCACCCATCAGAAATAAAATTTCACTAGAGATCGAATGGCACATTTTTAACATCAAGATCATTATGGCATTGCATATTCATAACTCTTGCATGACATCACTGCAAGAATAAGTGGGGAATTCTCCTTGGAAGACATTCAGTTGTACTTTTTCCAAAATCAGCTGAAACCCAGGAATTACCAGCAACTATAGCTGGGGCCCCTGAAAACTCAGTACAAACCAAAGGGCATCGAAAGATAACTATTAAGGATCAGAATAGCCTAATTTGAGTAAATTTTAAGTGTAAACCTTCACTAGAAAACTATGTCTGCTAAAAATTTAAATGTAAACCTTCACTAGAAAACCATGTCTACTAAAACTAGATGACAAACAATGAAACCCTGTCTTTTTGAAGTATCATATGTACATACAGACCCTCTCATGGGTTGCACACTTAAGTTTTTCAATGTTTGGTTTTACTTGGAATTTTGCAGGTCTATTACACAAATCATGACTGGCTGACTCTTAAATATTTATAATAAGACAACTTTAATATAGTACAGCTTTTGGATTAATCACTCAGCAAACAAGATTGCCGAGGGAATGCAGGCATCCGTTACCTCTACATTAAAACCTTATCACATAAACGTTTACTTTTATGTATCAAACAGCAAGCAACTTTACATGGAGAGGGAAATTGTTACCTCAGTTATAAGAATCTTTGCTCTCAAGGCATCAGCATTGCGTGGATCAAGCATAAAATCTGACCTTGTATCTCCTGTGAAGGCTACCTCTGGAGACAATATAATGTCCGTAATCTAAAGGGAAACTTCAAAGTCAAATAGATTTTGGATAACAGAGAATTTAACCAAAACTAGTTTATAAGAATTCACACACCTCAACACCAGATTTCTTTAATTTCTCAATTTGTTTCCCTTTCAAATGAGTGTACTGCTTCTTCAGCTTATTTCTAACTGAGTAGATGACATAACCCTGAACAAACGAAGTAACCACATAACGTGGAATATAGCAGTTCCAGGTAGCAAACAGCCAACCACTACGTAAACTCAATCATTATATAAAATATCAAGGGAACCATTCACATCTGATTCACAAGCCCCACACATGAGTTCTCTAGCACAGTAACTCTAGCAGAGAATGCAAGGCTCATATTGAGCAAGACCCACTGAAAATATGGGCCTCAGGAAGTAGACTGTCAGCCTCAAAATTCATTACACTAGAATAATTTTGGACCATCTAATTTTAATACTTTTTTTCACATAATTTAAAGAAAATTTTCAAACTAAAATTGCATAATAAAATCAGTTGCATCTTATTCTCCCTATGTATATATCCAAAGTTGGACCCATTTATTTTTGGGTTGAGATCTGTTGGTTGAAAATTGTGGTACAAAACTAGGGTGTCTCTAGAGGTATTAATACTCGGATGTAAAATTTTCCTTATCAGTAAATTTAACATGAATTGATGAAGCATACCTGGCTAGGTATAACATGGTGAGTTTTAAATGGTCGTACAACAAGGTTATTCCGCATTTCATATGTTTCCCCTGATGTCACACATGCATAATCATGTTTAGCATGAAGAAATATGAGCACACCCATCTAACACAATTTAGTAACCAAAACTACATACCCACATCCAAGGCAACCAAATCAAGATTCAGTTCCACCTGACTCATTGCCCTATGAATGTCAAATAGCTTCTCCACATCCTCTTTAATGCAAGGAGGCACAAATACTGTTGGAGGTTTTAAGTTGTATAAAGCACGAGTTGCAACATACATTGGCAGCCCACCCTGAATTAGTATATATCATAAAAGCTCATTACAACTCTTATCGCATGATTTAAAGCAAACAACTCTAAGAAAAATGTAATCAAGGCCATCCTGAAATATAAAACACACCCAAGCTTCAAATCATATTAATCCATGGTAAAATCAATGTCTTTGAATTCTACAGAAGTAGAATTTGGAACCAAATCAAATTCTATAAAACGAAACACAAGGCATAATTATGCCTCCACTAGCAACCTTAATGCCACAAACCAGACAACAACCAATGGTTCCATTCGTACTATAACTGAAATTCACACACGCACATGAAAACAGGAACTTGGTCCATCC
Organism: Liquidambar formosana; assembly: GCA_039720395.1. Classification (NCBI taxonomy): domain Eukaryota; kingdom Viridiplantae; phylum Streptophyta; class Magnoliopsida; order Saxifragales; family Altingiaceae; genus Liquidambar; species Liquidambar formosana. The sequence goes on along the minus strand of CM077824.1, from coordinate 673,474 downwards.
ACTAAAATCAAAAGTTGAACATAAATTGGCTATCTATCATGGGTATTTCAACAAAGCTTGTGAGCTTACAATGTGATCAAGATGAGCATGAGTGATGAACAAAAAGTTTTGGTGAACAGCCCTCGACGGGCACCTCCCGATATCGAATGCCGACTTCAACTCCGGAATAATCACACACGTCTCATGCCCACCAATAGATATACCCTCAATTGAATACCCTTCCAAGTCAACCCCTTTACGGTGAACCTCAGCCCTGGCTTTCCTGAACTCTTCTTCCTCGATTGCACGGTCGATTAAAGACACAAACCCACCCTTTTTAAGGGCATTCACAGGTTTGTTATGGGTAGTGACTGAGATTTTGTGGGTTGGTCTGTGAATGGTGGGTGGTTGTGAAATGGGTTTGAAAAATGGAGACAGAGATGGGATTTCGGCGGGTGAAATAGTCAGTGAGACTTGCATGGTTTGGTGGGGTTTGTGGGTATATAGAGGGGATTGAAAGATGAACACATAAGCTGTTGATGTGAGAGATAGAGAGAGAATTAGAGAGAGAGGTTTTGGTGAGGTTGAGCGAGAGCGAGAGAGACAGAGAGAGGTTTAGGTGAGGTTTTAGTTCTCTCTCTGCGCGTGCTCTGTTGTCTAATCCAAGGTAGTGCTGATAATTGATAATTTCGGTTGTATTTGGAATTTTGTGCGTACATGTCCGGGTTGGGAGGTATAAAACCGGGTTGGGTTGAGGGTTTAAGAATTTTTTTTACTTTTAAATGGACAAATATAATTATGGGGACTTTGGCCACAAGTCTATGAAGTTAGACTTGTGCAGCTATAAGTCTATCATAAAATCTTATGTAGTTAAAGGTTCCTCTTAGATATTTTCAGACGATATTACTCCTTCATATTATGTAACAAAAAGTTTCCTCTTAAAAAGTTGCATATAATTAATGTAACTGTTTTTTATTTTTATTTTTTTATATATAATTTTATATTCATCATGAGTTTTTTTCCTATTTTTTCCAAAAAAAAAAAAAATCAATTAAATTTGGGCAAACATCTACTTGTAACTCAAGTATGAGAAAAATAGTTACATGAAAACAATTACTTTTAAATCAATTGTGACTAAATTTTAGTCACAAAATATTTAAATGATTCAATAGTTACATATAATAAATTTAATAATTTTGTATGGGAAATTGTACAAAATTGAACCCACATTAAAATAGTTACATTTTTATTTATTTTAAAACCGATACATGTAAATATGTAATCAATGTAACTATTTTTTTTTATCATAATTTTATTTTCATCATGGTTCTTGTTTCGAAAAGCTCGATGAATAGATTTCAAATATATAAATTTTATTGGAAATCAATATTTAGATCAAAAGTTATGTCATTTTAATATTTGAAAACAAAAAATAACACTTAAGGATAAACTTGACTTAAAAGTGGACTTATGGCTGCATAAGTTTGCTACATAGACTTATGCTTCTATAAGTCCTATAAAAATAGACTTTTCGTTAATTTCCCCTATAATTATTGAATTGATTAATTTATCGAGTAAAGTTCGTGACTCTTGACTCATTCAAAGATCTAGTGATTATTGTGGGAGTTTTTCCTCCTTTGTTTTTTCCCTTTTTAAACCATTGATAACTAAAGGGTATTAAAAGGATCCTAGAACCAATATAGGTATCTTGGTGATATTTAAAAACAAAGAGATTAAAGGCCTATTTGAGCATCCAAATAGAAATCACACAATCATAATTTATCTTACATAGTATTAAAGATACAAATCAATCACCTTAAATGAGATTTTTTGAATAATTATAATTTTTTTAAACCATTACGGCTAACCTATTTGTGAGAGAGGATAGAGTGAAAGGTAAGATTAAGATAGATTAGGGGTTCAAAGTTCGAACTCTTCCAATCATACCACAAAAAAAAAAAAAAAAAAAAAAAAAAAAAAAAAAAAAAAAAAAAAAGAAAGAAAGAAAGGAGATTGTTTGAAAAAGTTAGAGGGTTGTTGCCATCATTGATATTCTAAGATCAATTTTTAAAAATTCATGAAATGTCAATATTTTGAATTCCACGCTTTGTGATTTTAGCCATCATCCTCTTAAATTTTTCCTTTCAATGTGATGGATTTGTGCTTTCAATATTATGTAAAATACACTAAAATTGTTTAGTTTCCATTTGGATGCCCAAATAGACCCTAAGAAAATGATACTAGAATTAATTTTGTTTGATTGTACTATATTTTTATCTCAAAGAAAAGCCATTTTATGTGTGTGTGTGTGTGTGTGTGTGAGAGAGAGAGAGAGAGAGAGAGAGAGAGAGAGAGAGTAATCATGAATTTAACAATGGATTCTGTGGTTTCATACTTTCATCCAATTCAAACATCCAAGTGGGGGAAAACTTGCACCTGAACCCTACATATGAAACAACAATGTACAAGGGGGGGGGGGAAAACTGGAAACTTGTTTTCCATCCCTATAACTGTACAAGCATTTTCATGACTACCAGAAGCATTACATAAATATGTCTACTTGGAGTAAAACAGAAGCCGGTTACGTGATTCTGTAAAGGCCACATCGCTGCAAACCATAATTCTTGAATCTGACCATGTTATTTCGGCATTCTGAAGAGTGAAACCATGAATGATGGGCAATGGGAATCCTTTTCCGAGGTGTGAGTTTGCATATGGCAAGAAAACTGTTTGGATGACAGTCCACACCACTGGCTGCAAAACAGAATTTAAGGAACAGGGCAAATAAAAGCTTAGAAGGATGGACCAAGTTAACAACAGATTTCGCAAATGCAGACACACTGATAAGCTAGCGTTTGACGTTCAAATTTCACTCAAAAGCTAGATGGAAATACAATAAAACATGCACCCATAAAAATACTGATAATAAAAACAGAACGTACAGGAAGAAATTCAGTTTGGATTAGCTGTAAGCAGCACAAAATTTTAGAATACCTGGATTAGATACATTCGCAGGCTACCGATTTTGCTCCACTTCAATGACATTGTGAAATCATCCAATTTCACACTGCCAGCGAGGTTATTCCCTGAAATCTTTACTGAACCCGAGGCCCGAATTACCTGTACCAAGAAGAGCAGTATTGTCATACAGATGACAAAAATGAAATTCGATTTTTATAAACGGAAAACCTAGAACATCATGATCACGTTTAACTTTCAAGTTACACAAACGTGGAGGGTACCAAGTAGATGCAAGTTAAGGAAGGAGGGAAAAAAAAAGAAGAAGCTCATTTACTACGAAGGTCCTTATAAGCTTAAAACTGGACCCGATATCAAGCAATTAGAGATGCAATAAACTATCACTAACTATGCAGTGAAATCCTAATAACTGGAGGAGAGGATAAGCTCACCAATGAGATGCATATAACTGGTATTACTTGTCCGGCTTCCAAAACATCAATTATCAGGTTGGCATTAACGGTACCATCAATATTATGCTCTGAAATCCTTATGACCGGGGGAGAAGATAAAGATATATTCATATCCATATCGTCATTAGGGTATTTCTTGTAAAGTTGGGGAATAATAAATCTCCATCCAGCGGTATTCAAAAGAGACTGATCTGGTATTTTATCCACAATCCATTGCATATATTCTCCCTGACCACAGAAATAAATTTTTAATTCAATAATGAGAGAATACAATAAATAAAAAATAAAAAATAAAAAATAAAAAAAGAAAAGAAAAAGGATATTACATAAGAGCAGATAATTTTTCTATTCTTTTGATTAGTAAGGATTTCATTAAAACCAGGGAGTATACAAAGGAAGAAAGAAAAGACAAACAAACAAATTGAAATAATTACAACACTCCAAAATCTCCAAAAGAGGGACTCTATATGCAACATCAGAAGTACCAAACTAAAGAAACAGTCTTAATAAGAAAATATTTAATCCTTGCAATGCAAAGTTCATCATCTTAGAACATTTTCTTTCCTTCCACACATCCCATATGAGACTAGCAGAAGTGTGGAACCAAACCCCGAATTACCTTTATTCTTCTCTCACCACCCTGGATCCACAAACTGCATAAAAATTTCACACCTATTTAGGAAGCACCCAACAAATCCCCAACAACGGAAAGTGGAAGATCCAGAGCTCTCTTGTGTAAATACAACGGATAAAGATATGATCCACTCATCCACCTATTCGTCCTCACACTTGCACAAGATGCACTTATTAGGCAAATACCAATCACTTCTAGCCAAATTATCCACTGTGGGGCATTTATCTTTCATAGTGGTGTTTTTTGTTTTGTTTTACATTTTTTTTTTTTTTTCCAATTGAAAATTGATCTTTCATAGCTGTCCACCCAAAAATAAAAAGAAAAAAGAAATTTTTTTGAAGGAGCTCAAGAACCCCAGACCCTCATTTTTTAGCAGAACACCGCTTCGCAACCCCTCCCATGCAAACCAGGAAAGGAGTACAGGATTTAACTGAAAAGACTCCGTTTCATTCCAAACCAAAGTGTCTTCCCTTTCTATAGATGAAGTAACCCCATAAGGCTTATCTACGAAAATGGACATACTTTCCAATTTCCAATAACGATAACTTCTCACAAAAACTGGGTTCCAAACTTCCAATGGATAACTTCCCCTGGCCACACTGCATACTTGTTCACCCACGCCTTCTTGTTAGAAGCAATAGCATAAAAATCTAGAAACATTTCCAGGAAATAAACATTGATGCACCAAGAGTCCAACCAAAACAGTTCAGCTTTCAAGATCCAATTTCATGACATTAACTGTCCATCTGTGATTTTGTAAAACAAATAAGGTCAGATCTATATCAGATGAAATCAAGACACATCTGGTTGACACAACTGTAGTCGAATCTCCTTACTTGAGACATTCATCGGATCTTCATGTACATGATTTTTTCCATATCCACATCATTGGACATGATTCAACTAATGACCCAATCTGTTGCAAGGTTTAGTGCAGCTCATCCCAGCACAACTGAAGCTCTTCCAGGTCTGAATCCATCCCACATCCAAACTTGTCTTTGAAGGCTTAAAGTCAATGAACATCGAGTTTAAACCTTAATTACTCCAAAAATTTATGCATGTAATTGCTCGTGTTTTCATCCCAAAAGTTCCATGAATAAACCAACTTATGAAGTAATTGAAATTTAACTTGAAGATAAAGCCATGCATGTATTCAAGTAGTTGTCAACTAATTTCTGACTCAGATTGTACTCAATACTTCAATAACTGCAATATAAGAAATATTAGATTTCAAAACTTACACTGAAGTACGAGGCTGATAAAGAGTTGAAAACATCCTCATCCAATGAGATTCCAAGCATTTTAGATGGACCCGTGCAAGAAACTAAAGTTTGTAAATTCTTATGGTAGTTATTAAGAAACCCAACTTTCTTTGCTGTTGTGAATAACCCATTGATCTCAAACCCAATGGACGAATTACTCAATAAAGGTTCATTCACAAAAGTAACATTTAAAGAAGCAATATCATCCACCACGATTTCTTTTGGAAGAGATTGCAGCAATGAATCAAGCTTTGAAATTCCTTCTTTAAGTTTATTTGAAATGGCATTTTCCACTGCAGAACCTATTTGATCCTCAAAAGCATCCACCATCCTGTAAAATTAAGAGAAAAGAGAATAAATGGATACAAATTAGATGTCTATTCTGTCCTTCAACCTCAAAAAGGCATAAAACCATGCAATGCAATGCAATGGCAATTACAAATGGTGTATAAAATTAGAGTGATCCAAATAATATCTTTTCATTTGATTGTATAAAAAACTTCTTTTGATCTACAAAATCATAATTTAGGCCCATTTTGCCATTTTGGTGCTTTAAAATTCGTCAAAAGATAAATTCAAAGGATTCAACATAACATAAAACCAAAAACAAACACTAAATGTAAAGAAGACTTTAAAAGGTATATATCATGAAAAAGTGCCGTGAAACAAATTAGGTTCGGTAAAAGCATTGCATACCCTTGATAAAGCCAGGATGCTCCTCCATCCAATTTTATAGAGATGTCTCTGACATAACAACCACAATCCATAAGGGACAGCTTCAAAGTTCCTTCACGGTTTTCCAAGCCTGAAGTAAGCCCCACTTCCATGCCTTCAACCTTACCCAGAAGCAGCACTCGTCAATTTCCCTTTGTTGAAAGACACATTAAAAATGAGCAGACACGTAACAGCTATAAGAAGCTCATGGACTTTCCAAATTTGGAACATGTACACTAGCTAAAAGTGACATCTTATTTTCTGATAATAAAACTATAAAGCTGAGATATATATATTAGAAATGAAATAAATTGAATTCCACATCAGAGAGCCATAACACTTCCAATATCTCATATTTGGCTCTCTAACCATTCACATGCATGTAGCACGCGCAACATAGAACATGCACCTCTGCAGTTTTGAGTTGCACACAAAAGCTGCCCAAACATGAGCCTAATTCTAAACCATGTAATCTAGCACTAAGATAAAAATTACTCCACCAAACTCAATTATAAATTTCAGAAAATTACTTAACCATTCACTTTGATAGTTTATTTCCCCAAACAATCTCAACAGAAAGTTATCACAATCATTTGAAATGATAACTGCCTTTTCTGTTACGGCTCCACTCACGCTAATTGATTTCGCATATAATCTCACCAGCCATATGATGGTTTAGCATATCTGAACCATCAAAATTATAAGCTAACCAAAACAACACCCCCCCCCCCCCCCCCCACCACACACACACCCCTCTCTCTCACTCTCTCAAAAAAAAAAAGAAAAAAAAGGCAATTAAAATCCTATCTTAACATATCCAGTGGATGAAACCCAATCGCATACTTTCAAAAAATTTGAACGAAATCTAGCAATTTTAACTACACAATCTTCCCACCTAAGTTTAGCACAAAAGCAAACCAACAAATTACAAACAAAAACCCAATAACCATATCTACGAAAAATTAGCCATAACTCTAAACCAATATAAAAGCTATACCTGAACCAAAGCACGCCCTTGATCCGAAATCTTGACAGGAACAAGCCAAGTACTATAAGAATAATACCAATTCATACTCAAATTGCACGTCGTCCCCGAAGCGATAATAGCAACCCCAGTATCCCCGGGCTTAACATACGAGGAAGGAACATCGACACGATAAATTGTGATGTTGGAAAGGACTATATGAACATTACCCACAACTGGGATTTTCAAGTTCTTCTCGATTTTGGGTAATTGAAGGGGTGCCAGTGAAGAAACTGCCTTGGATATGAGCAAGTCCTTGATGAAATCAAGACCTTTGTTGGATATGAGCATGGATATGTAGGATTGGTCAGTGGGTTGAAGATGGGTGTGTGATGGAATGAAGAAGGAGAGTATGAGGATCAAGATTATGGTGGGCTGTGCCATGGGAGGTTTGGGGGTGCAAACCCAGATGGGAGCTAGGTTTGACACAATAGAAGAGTAGAGCTGCAGGTTTGGTTTTGATTGACATTGCGTAATTGCGTGTCCATTGGTAACGTAATCAAAACCCTTTGGGAATAATGTCTTGAATATCCTAGGCCAAAGGGCATCCTATCAAATATCAATTTCACTAGGCCACTGCCCTTTGGGCCTTTTTTATATTTTTATTGGGTTGGTTTGGAAGGAGACACCAGTGATAAGTCAGTATCTAATTTTTTAAATTTCGATTAATCTTTTACACACAAGTAAGATTATCATCTATTTCATATCAATTAATGTGCGAAGAGAAATTTAATTGGCAATTGATTCTAAGAAAAAGTGAGAAAACTTAAGACATTTTGTTTTTGAAGCAGCAATCTTATTAGTCTACTTCTTAAGATTTTATATTAATAGATTAACATTAAATGACTAAATAATTAGCAAAATTAATAAAAATAAAAAGTACAATAAATTTATACATTCAAAATATTTTTTTAGACGTCATATTGCTAGCCATCAAATTAGCATATGACTCTTAAGAGACTCACATTCTATTAGTGTTTAGGTAATCTTTTGAGTTATTAAGATCTTTTAATTGCTTCATAGCATTTTTCTAAACGGATAAAGATAACATAAATCAACGTCATGCTGCTATAAGACCATGTTATTTTTGGCCATTGAAGAAGTACAACACTATTGTGGATTAGATGACATTTAGGATGACCTATAAAAAGGGGGTGCACATGGGCGCACTTGGCACGCCACGGTGTCCCACCCACACGTGAAAAGGGCAAAAAAATAAAGGGGAAATTACCCATTGAGTTGATGTTTTCATGGAATTGCCTCATAAGGATATTTTGAATATCAACTTGTTTTTGTTCCCAGTAGTTTATAATAAAGTCAGTAGTCAGTTTGTTAAAGCAATCCTTATGGGGCAATTCCATGAAAACATCAACTCAATCGGTAATTTCCCCAAAAATAAAAGGCCAGAAAAACTAAAAAAATGTGAAAGGATCCCATGGTCAATTTTTAAAAGATGAATGCTATTTTGGGGCATATGACATATGGAAGAATTTTATTTATTTATTCATTTATATTTTTCTAATTAATGCATTTGAATTTATTTTTTAGTTTTAATTTTTTCGAGGGATAATCAAAGTCCATTCAAGCCTGAGCTCCTTTACTTTCTCAGACACCATAGGCGATTCTGACACCGCCCCCGAACAATGGCGTTGCAGGCTGGGGTTTCCACCTCCAAAGTTCTCATCCTCGTCGGTGCAGGTCACACATCCCTCTCTCTCTCTCTCTCTCTCTACATATATATATAATCCTCTTTGATCATGTCAATTTCACCATTTGATCCACATACTAAGATTCCAGTCAATTAAGCTGTTTAGGCTGTATTTTGTGATTTGTTAACTCAAACCGTGTGGCAACTATATGAATCCATGAATTTATGCACCAGTGTAGGCTGAAACCCATGTACATAATTGTAGATGAATACCTCTCCCCCTCTACACACGCACACACACACACACACATATTTGTATATATGTCTGAACATGATTCTGGAGGAATGATTGGGAATTTAGTTTAAAGTGATTGATATTCTGCACAAAGTTTTTAAATTTAACCCATTAATATTCTATTATTGCAGTAAATTGTAATTTGGGGTCAAAATGTCATTCATGCATTTGTTTTACCGGCCAAAATTCCAAAATTGTATCTTGTAGGTGCTAGCAAACCAAGTATACAGAGATTATTCTTGTTCATTTATACCCACAATATCTACGATATAATTCCTCTGTGGTTGCGGTGAAAACCCTTAAAAAAAAGACATTTTTGAGGTTTTTGTTTTTAAAGGTTTGGGCTTTACAGCATAATTTTATTTTTTATGATGTAATTAATGTATGCTTATCTGTCTTTCATTGTATTTTAGGTTTGACAAGTTCAATTGTCTTGAGGAGTGGTCGACTGTCTGATATCATTTCGCAACTTCAGGAATTACTGAAGGGTGTGGATGAAGCTGAGATATCACCCGAAAGGTTTGATAGCGCGCTTCTTGCCGCTCAGGTATTACTAATTCCTTGGTGTCACCTTGTTTAGTTTTCCATTTGGAAAAGTAGAAACTTTATTCAACCCATTCCTAAATCAGCTTATAGTAATATATCAAAAAATTTATCTGGAGAAAATATTGGTCATACCACAAAGAAGTAAAAAGTTGATGCCCATGACTGATGCGGTGGATGAACTTTAAATACTATTCAATCAAATATTTAAATATATTTTGAACCTTAAGTTGATGGAATAACATATGAGGAGTTGAATTGTACTTCAAATTAAATTGTGGAGGGATTGAACACAGTTTAAGCTGCTAAGTATGGGTGCTGTTAGTACTGTTTGGTTGTTGTAAGGTTGGAGCTCATTAGGCTGGTAGTCATAGCATTGTGTGTCTTTGGCAATGTTATTTGTATGTTGGTTTCGGAGAAATTTTTAAACGCCCGAAAAGATAAAACAGTGTAATTTACTGTTTATGGTATATTTTACGATATTTAGTTGTGGTTTCCCTAATTTGTAATGATTATCTCAACAACTTGTTTTACGCTTACAGTCTTACACTCATTGCACTGATGATGCTAAATTTGAAATGAATGAGAAGATTTGAGATTTTGGGTGATGTCCCTAAGAATGATTGGGTGACTTTTGAAGTTGTCGATTTACTTGGGTGACTCCCTAAACTTCCACCTAAGCCCATTCCTAAGGTCACCTAGATGTTTGACAACATTGAAATTGGGTACTCCAAGTGCATATATAGTATATATGTAGAGCAAGTACGACAAGTTTTAGGAAAATATTTTATTTATAAGAATGGGAAGCATGCAGTCGTAATTGTAAATAATCTATGTTATGTAACTCCATGAAGGTCATATTTATTTATTTGTGTACTTTTATGCACCTTTAACTGCAGATTCGACAATTGGCTCAAGAGATTAGGGAATTAACCTTGTCCAGTCCTGTAACCATTTTTAATGGAAATTCTTCCTCCAGTGGTATGTACATAAAATTATTGTGCATTCTTTTGCTTGTTTATGCATTAAGTCGAGGAATCCATGAATATATACATACACACACATACAAAAAATAGATACAAACACAAATATAAATATTGTTTCATTCAAAGAATTTAAGGAAATAAATGCTTGAGAGTGAGTTTTTGAAAATTAGAGTAGCTTAGGGTAGGTTCCGCTTTTCAAAGGACAGTTCCCTAGAATTCATTTTTAGAAAATAGCAAAAAAATTTGAAAACATGTCATTTTCGGTGGCTTCTTTTTGCTTGAACATCTTTTTATATTAAAAAAAAAGAAACCAAGGACATCATTTTGATGTTCCTAGAAAATGGGGATTTTGCGATAGAAATTTTCGGAAAACGGTTTTAAAAAATACATTCCCAAACATGTTTTCTACACTATTTTCTGTTCTTTACAACTCCAAGCATGGAACCAAACACACCGTTAGTTTTTCAATGGTTGATTTTTCACTTTTGGTAGTACACTATGTTTTAGTTTATTTTGCTGTACCTTCTTCTTGTTTTTATCTCCATGGTAAGAAATTCTCCTGTTCCTCTTTTCTTCTTTAGTTAATTCTTACTAATAGAAAATTAATTGGTTCATCTGACCCTCAAAAGGGTTTCAACCAGGGAATTTCCTCAACAAAAAAAATTCCTTAATCAATAGTTGTCTCTCAAATGCATTATTCTTTGTTCAATTCTTACCATTCTTTTGAGACCTTTTAGGTGAGTAGAATGGACCATGCCTGGATTGGCGAAATTGAGAATGGGAAAGTGGGTGTTCTTTTCTGGCGAGAAACAAATAATATGTGAAAGAAGAAATGTAATGTAGGATCACCACCTTGACCCATCCTTTCTTTGGCCTTCCTCTTTCCTTGTAGTGCCTTCAATTAATCAAATTGGTCTCACTAACTGCAAGGATAAAGAAGCTTCTAATAGAGTAAGCTACCAAGCAATGGAGGAAAATGAGAGAGAGCATTGTATGTTGTCTGCTTTGGAGCATTTCATCAATTTCCACACCTTGGTGAACAATAGTCTGAGCCATGGTTTTCACTTTTGTGGGCTACTTTGGTGGACCTGATCACCATTTTAAAGGGTGTGATGGGGATAGAATGATAGACACACATTCATATGGCAAAGGATTTACATTGGAACATGCCACTGGCTTTGAGAAATCATATTTTAGAATTGGAGAAATAGGTTGACCAATATGGTTATGGATAGAGAGAACATCATGCAATTTTGATTCATTTTCATCGAGGAGAAAGTTGTGGTTACAATGTGGGCCAAAAGGAGGGGACACAAAGAGGTTAGCAATAGAGAAATTTCTATTTTCGAAGAGACAATTAATGTGGCACTATTGTTCTTCCCAGCCAAATATTTTTCACAGATTTGAAACCAGCTTAAACCGAAACCTATTTTTTTCTCAGCAAATAGTTCAAAAATACCTAATCTGCTAAATCATTTAGTTCCGCAAAAAAATCAAGTTATAATCACTCCAAATGCATTGTTATTTCTTTCATTTTCTCCACATTCATCTACTTGAAGGAATGCATCAAGATTTGGCTTATACTATTTGCCTTTGTCTTTCTAGGTTTCACTTTCACTAGAACTTTCAAAAAGTTTTCATGTGCAACTATATTGTAGCGATGTCTAATTCGAGGAGTTTAAACATACAATGAATGCTCATATGTTTCTTGTGCACATAGGGAACTATGCTTCTTATATAATGCCAGCTGCTGCAGTTGGAGCAATGGGATATTGTTACATGTGGTGGAAGGCAAGCTTTTATTCATGCATCTAAAAAACACAACCTTTGTGGTCACAAAGGCTGTTCTATCTGGTGTTGTACTTGTAAACACATGTATGTTTGCTAATATATCGGCCTATTTATATTATTTCTTTCCTTCACTGTGCAGGGCTGGTCATTTTCCGATGTTATGTTTGTAACAAAGCATAATATGGCGAATGCTGTTGCAACAGTCTCGAAACAATTAGAGCATGTTTCTGAAGCATTGGTGGTAAGTGGTATAATTGGTTGGTCATCACATAATACTTATTTTCTTTGTCAGAATTCTTCCCGTACAACATTTGCAGTTGTCTTAAGACTGTTTTACTATCAATATCTAAATTTATTATCAATGTCTGCAGTCCACAAAGAGGCATCTAACAAAGAAGCTAGAAAACTTGGACTGGAAGCTGGATGAGCAGAAGGAAATATCTAAGCTTATTGCAAATGATGTAGGGAACACTACTCTCTTTTTGAAGCAGATACGTGTTATCATGTAATTAAGATGTGGAAGATGCTGTGTCTACTTGACTGACAGGATCTTATAATCACGTCTGGCATATTTTTGTTCCATTTCCCTTGGTTTTTTTTTTTCTTTTTTGGTACATCATTTCCCTTAGTTGAAGCATTAGGACCAATATGGGATCAAGTTACCTCTCATTCGAGTATAGGCATTGCTTCGTTAAGATCTCATACATGTTGCAATTTTGTGCTTGGTACAATAATTGAATTAAATTTTTAAGAAATTTAAAGAGTCATCCTCAGAATTTCCTTTGAGAGAGAGAGAGAGAGATAGAACTAAGGAGATAGTTTAATATTTCAAGTGGGTTTATGCCTTTTCTTGTGTACTGATCTGACAAGTCATTTTTCCCAACCGCACTTTCTCTCCAGTCATTTACCTTTTTAACCATGTTTCTTCACTTGTGATGTTCATGTCAAGGTTTTCTAGAAAAAGGAGAGCTTAAAATTTGTGCCATTACCCTAAATTTAGAATTTAGGAATCCCTCCTTTTCTTAATACAGTAGTATAGATTTCTAAACGATAACTTCCATAGATCATAATTATAAGATTTATTAAAGAGTGTCAGAAATGTGATCGACAAGAAAGGACCTGGTTGAGCTTTTGAGTGTTTATGCAGAATCAAATCAAGAGGTTGAGATTTTCTGTTTTCGGGTTTTATTTTGGGTAATTTCTGATTATACCAAATTGCTTAGAAAACTAGAAAGTGTACTGCTTTCTATGTCTTATTAATTGTATCAGTATCATCTATGCTAGCTGGAAACCTGGAACAGGGTTTAGCAATCAAAATACTTTACAGAGGAGAGGATAACACTGATGGCACATTTTGGTTTATCGTACATGTGTTTCTTATCTATTATTAATTTATTATTCTATTTATTTAGGATTTTTTCTCTGCAGGTAGATGAGGTGAAGTCAAATCTTTCTCAAATTGGATTTGATGTTGAAATGATACATCAAATGGTATCTGGTTTGGTGAGTTGATTACACTTTTCCTTTGTTTTTTTTTTTTTTTTTACCCTGGGATATGAACTTGGAATTAGCTTGTAAGGTGAGTACTTTTACTGACGTTGTATTTGACAATTTACTCAACAGGAAGGGAAGGTCGAGCTTCTTGAAAGCAAGCAGGTTATATAACTGATTCTTCAATTAAAATACATACCTTACACTACACTACATACTCCCTTAAACTTTTGGAGTGATGATTGCTTCCTCTTTTTCTACATCATGCAGGATATGACTAATTCAGGTCTCTGGTATCTATGCCAATTAGCTGGAGGCTTTAAAGATGGGCTTAAACTTTTTCAGGTCAGGAAATGTTTGCAATATTATTGCCTTATTAAGTGGGAGAAGTGTGTTCAAAACCCACCCGCCAATCAATGGCCCTTACTAAGGAGATTCTCCATGCCATAGATCAACATGATCATATGATTTTAGCTTACAACCTGTGAATGTTAAAACACAAACACATCCCCTATAACCGCCACCTTGTGTGCATATAGCTGTGTAGGTGGAAGAAAAAAGAACTCAACTCAACAAAGCTTTAATCCCAACTATATGGGGTCGGCTACATGAATACTTTATGCCGTTTGGTTCTATTAAGGGCTGTATCCTTTGTTAATTCATAGCACCCATGTCCTTTGTCACAGGATGAGGAAAAAAAAAAAAAACTGCAGATCTCGATGAATTATCTGAATTCATCAAGCAGACCAACGTTACAGTATTGCATTCTCAGAAGATTTTGGTTGACACATTATCTATACGAAACTTTCACTGATTTCCTCAAACGCACCAATGTTACAATCTAGTGGGAGGAACTTTTATAGTGGAATTTTTATTGACTTTTAGGGATTTGAATTTGTATCTTCTGTTTCACATTGCAAAGATATTAGATTTACTTTCTAAATATTGGCTTTAGGGCACATTTTCTAAAGGTGTTACATACTAATATGCCATTTTAACATGGAATAATGGAAAACCAAAAGTTTGTAGGCTTGTGCTGAAAAGGTTGTTGTTCCAAACAAGGTGTCAATTATGAGTAACTTTATTTGTCATCTTTCTTTGCTAAGTCCCCATAAGATTTTGTTTTAAATTTCAGTATCCTATGACAGCTATGTTTTGATGTGGATGGGCAGCTTCCCCCTCTGGCCAATTGATGAGGGTGGAAGGGATGCACAAAATTAAAAATTGAACAATATATGCAAAATTTGATGAGGATGGGCAGCTTCCCCCTCTGGCCACCATGTGGCTTCTCTCTCTCTCTCTCTCTCTCTCTCCTGTGTCAAGATTTTAATGAGGCTGTTTTTTCTTTTAATTTGACAGGATGTCAGTTCTAGGCTAGAAGAACATTCAACATTACCGCATGAGGAGAAATCGCTCAAGGTATGACGAGTTTCAGTATTTTGACTGTAACCCTTTGTTTATTTCTCCAGTGATGTGATCCAACCATAATCTTTCAGGGGCTCCAATTCATTGTTGAAAATAAGGAGTCCAACACGATTGAAAATTCGATGATAAGCACAAAGAAAGATGATCTTGACAATACTCTTCCGAAAAAAATCTCAACCATGAAAACAAGAATACACAGGTCTTACCCAGTTGGAATTTCTTTTGACCCGGGACATCATCGGTTCTGACTTGTGATTACATAGTTTTCCACAAGAGTATGATGAATTGATGATTGATTTTTTGAGCAGACCTCTTTCCTAATGATTTCATGAACCTGCATGATTCTTGGGATTCACATATTTGTTTCAGAAAATATTTCTGTGTTTGTTGAGGGTAGAGTGGCTGGCTTTAATTTGCTTCTCTTCGGTCAAAAGAAAATATATGTGGTTGCTTTTGTTGTAAAAACTACATTCTTTCATGTTATAAATGTACAAAGTAAAGCACATTCGTCTTGTTAGTGTTGATGCCATTATATTTTGATATAAGCAGTTTCAAAGTTGGGTTATGTTAATGGTGTTACCGACATTCAACTATTGACATTGTATCTGGTTATAAGCAGTTTCATTATAGGGTCATGCTTATGGTTTTACCGACAATCTGTTAGCTGGTGTAGACCAAAAAAAGGAAAAAAAACTAACATTCAGCGAACTTACAGCTCATCAATCTTGAAGGTTTTGCTTTATCTATCTGTGTAATTGTCCACAAACACATTCTGCTGTGATTGATTGCCGAGTAAGTTCTAGCAGCATAATGGAAATAAGGAATTTTATAACAGATTAGGGTTGTAGTGGTTCCGAAGGATTTTTGTTTAGGAAAATAAAATGTCATAATAAGTTGGAGTTAGGGTGGCTGTTCTGTGGTTTCCAGTTTTCTTTTCTTATCCCTTTATTGCGAAATACATTATTACAGGTGGGGAGATTTATTGATCTAGTAGCTTTACAAAACTGGTCCCTTTTAATTAAAATCATCATATTAATCATGTTTGCATTCAGAAATGGAAGAATCCGGCTTCCTGGAAATTGGTGTCCTATTATGAAGAAGGAAGCCAATTACCGCAGTACCAAAAATTATAAAATTGTCCTGAATAGAGATCACATTTTCATGTTGCAAGCATAGTTTTTCTGGGGAAAGGGCGCAAAATTTACATCTGGAAATTAGCCATCTTAAGCACACTCCTCAAATGCCAAGGGGTGTCATGTTATCCTAACCCTATATTTGGGAGGAAGGAAGTGATGAAGGATGGATAGGGGAGGAGAGAAAAATGGGAGGAAAGGGCTCAATGATGCTCCTTGGAGGCTTAAAAGGGCTGTACAGTGTGTTTTAGAATGTTTGTTTCCTGCCCCATTCAACATATGTATTCCTCTTGTAGAATGATCTGAGAGGTTGTATGAGGGCATTGCTATACATCCCACCACCCCCATCCCACCCTCTCATGAGTAGTGGGCCCCCACACTTGCGCGGGACCCATGTAGGTATGGCTCTATGTGAGAAGGTGGGATGCGGATGAAGTTAAAATCAGCATTTTATACGGAGGTAAGCTCGGTGTTTTTCAATGTAATATAGATAGGCTAGATATGGTGGTAACTGGTAAGGTCAACATTTTCTTGTGTATTATATATAGATAGGCTTCCTAGTGCTGTTGCAACTGCTTGATGTTTCCCCTTAAAAAAAAAAAAAAAAAAAAAAAAAAAAAGAGATATAGTCAAAAATGAAAAAAAAAAAAAATGTAAAAAAATATTCAATCAGAAATGATTGATAGCTTCCAAAACACTTCTAGCAATAAGAAATCATTTTACTTTCAAATTCATCTTCAAGATACATTCTTCTAAAATGGCAAACAGAACCATTTATTTATCCATAAATGAACATCCATTACAAAGAAACACGACCTCAACCTCTCCCCTCCTGTCTCCTTCAATTGAACCTCATGGAGGGCAGCATAGCGGAGTTTTTGGGCAGGGACAGCCATAGCGTAAGGGACCAACATCTAGTCTAGCTCCCATGGCCTGTGGCATGGCAGTGAACATGATCATTAGGACCACAAGCAGCATCATGAGTGCAAATTGAAATAACTTTTCCATTCTCTTTATGAACTAAAAGGCCAAAGGGTCTAGGAATGAATCAAACTTTGCAAGGATGGTTCTATGTGAGAATTCAGCCTCTCCTTTTTATAGAGGATAT
This sequence comes from Liquidambar formosana, assembly GCA_039720395.1. NCBI lineage: Eukaryota > Viridiplantae > Streptophyta > Magnoliopsida > Saxifragales > Altingiaceae > Liquidambar > Liquidambar formosana. The sequence goes on along the minus strand of CM077824.1, from coordinate 656,010 downwards.
ATGGCCAGCTAAAGCTGGCATAAAAATGATGGTGATCCATAGCCAAATTTCATTCCAAGTTAGAGAATTTTTGTTTGGAAACATTCAAAGATCACAGAATCTAGGAGAGTTGGTTCATAGGTGTACACATTTTTGGGTTTAAATACTTTGTAATTTCCTTTTTTGTTTTCATGAGATACATGTACGAAAGCCAAAATGTCATGCCTACACCACTATGTTATGATAGCTTTGGAAACAATTTAAAGCTATTTTCCTCTGTTTTTCCTGATTTTTTCAATCATCCATAACGAAAATTCATTTAAAATTTATCCACTTGTTATTTACATAAAAAGATTTTTATAATTGATTATTTCTCTCTCAAAGTGAAGACCTACTTGGGTAATCCATGATCAATAAACTGACCATATCAGATGGGTACTATTATATAGTAGATCAAATGCGTAACCTAATTACCTCTTGAAATTCATGGCAGAAAAATGTGGTTTTGGGGAAAATGGTAAAAGCGATGTGTTATGATGGAAGGGCAAGTTAATTGATGAGTCACGAGAATGGTGTGGATGGATTTAAGAACTTTGAGATTTCTATCAAAGTGGGAAATTTTTAATGACTTTTCGCGAATGTGAATGTGGATCTTTTGCTTAAGAAATTTTTTTTTTTCTTTGAGATTATTTTTTTATTTATTTCATTTATTTTTGGTGATATCAGAAGGTTTCGGATGCTTTGCACCTGACTAATCTCCTTGGATACATTCAGTCCCCCCATCCCACGTGCACCGGAAATTACAGGACAAACTCCGTAGGGGTGGTCTTACTATGGATTGGCTTGAGGACGTGTTTTTTGAATAAGTTACACCCCATCTTAATTGTAGCTGAATGTAAGTGGGTTTTATGAAGAGAAAAGACTTCTTACATAAACTGCCAAACAAAGTTTTGATTATGAGAAATCTATTCAGCCAACATTTTTGCTAAAACCCAATTAGATTTTTTTTCTTTTATTAGGGAGAAGGGGTGGGGTGGGGGAGGAAGGGAATATAGCTTCTTTGGTCAATTCCTCAGTTTGGGTTAACAGCTTGGAATCACGTACAGATTTGTTTAAATTATAGCCACCATTCAACTCAAACCACAGGAAAGTCCAGTGTCCATCTGGCATATGATGACCGTGCCCAAGTTGATAAATTAAATCCAGCAATATAATTCTGATATTGGTTTGAGAAGTTCAAATTGATTGTTCAAGATTCTCATGGAAATAAGTTGGTATTTCCTCATATTAGAAAAATTATTAGTCCTCTTTAATGTGTTAACAGTCAATCTAAAGGAAAATCACTTGTACCTCAAGGCGAATCCGTTAGCGATCATTTGTGGGGGAATGATACAAAGTGAATGATAAAAGTAAACATGGAAGAAAATAGAGTTAAGATTAATGAGAGTGAAAATTTGGCATCCACTGGCACCCTTGTGGTATCCGAGTGAAGTTTGCGGTATGGATAGTGTTTAGAGTTTAGGGGTTGAATCTCCTCCACTATAACCAACCAAAAAATAAAAAAATAGGGATACACCCTATTGAATAGTTATAATTATAGATGTGCACCTTTTTGCATTATGTTTCTTTATGAATAAATAAATGTTTCTCTTTGCCTAAACCCTTATGGCATTGCTATATATCCCGTCACCCCCGTCCCATCTCCTTTCCAGCTCTCTCAAGAGGGCCGGCTTGGGTGTTGGGAACCACAGAGGATCGGATAGAGGCGGTGGTAAGAACAACATTTTCCTAAGCATTACTGGTAAGCTTGTTGTTATTGTTATAGTTGCTTGGATGTTGTTTTTGTTGTTTCTATAGTCAAATAACCCAAAAAGAGAAAAAAAAAATGAAAAAGAGTTTGGAAGCAACCAAAACACTATTGACAATAATTAAACATTTTCCTTCCAAGTTCATTTGCAAGATGCAATTTTTCTCAAATGGTGAAGTGAGACATTTATTTATTCATAAAGAAACATTACATTAGAAGCAAAAACCACACCACCCCGACACTCTCATCAATTGTTCATTCAGGGAGGCCTGGACGGCAACAGAAAGTAATTTGTGGGCAAGGACAGCCATAACGTAAAGGACCAACGTCTAGTCCAGCTCCCATGGTTGATGGAATAGCAGTGAACATGATCACCAAGACCACAAGCAGCATCATGAATACAAATTGAAACAGCTTCTCCATTTTCTCTATGAAACTTTTAGGCCAGAAGGGTTCAAGGAATGCAATCAAATTTACAAGGATAGTTCTTTGTGGAGACAACTCCCCCTTTTATAAAGAGATTTGGTCCAGCTAAACTTGCAAGAAAAATGATGGAGATCAACTGCAAGATTTTATTCCCTACAAAGACCATAATGCCATACAGATTTGGTTCATAAATGCTATGTGATTCTATTTTATTTCTTTCTTTCCATATCTGATGATACACCTGTGAAGGCCGCAATATATCATACCTATACCATTGTGCCACGATAGCTTTGGCAATTAAAGCTATTTTCCTCTTTTTTTCTTGATTTTCTTAGTTATCCAAAAACATTCATATAGGGAAACATTTTAAAAATTTGTCTAGATGTTATTTTCAAAAGAATCCAACTGGTATGATGGTCAATCATTGAAAAAGTGATAATAGACAAATGGGTGCCTAAATTGCATTGATAGAATGCCATGTAAGGTTTTCCCTTTCCCTTTTAAAAAATATTTGGTTCCTCCTTAATATTAGCATTCATTGTTTCTCTCTTGACCAAAGGACCTTTAGGTAATCCTTGACACATTATTTTTCCATTAGGAAGATTACGTGAAAAATAACCAAACTTTAGTATAGTTTTATGTAATTTACTCAAAAAAAAAAAAAAATTTCCACAAAAGAGTGCTCTTAGGCTCTATTTGGTTCATGGATTTTATCAAGGAAAAAAAATAAAATATGAGGAATTGTACTTTTTCTTATTTGGTTGCAAAAGAAAATTGGTAGAAGAACAATAATTGAAATAATTTTGGCTTAGTATGATATCATCTTTTCCTTTCATTTTCTTTCCTCCACATTTTTTTTCCCTTCCTTTTTTTTTCCATGGTAAAATCCACGAACCAAATAGAGGGTTAAAAAAAAAAAAAAAATTGTACACAAATGTTCTTTCGCCTTATAATAAAAGTGTAGGAGGGTTGTGGACTTACGTACGTACCCAAGAGAAAAATGCAAAAAATGAAAAAAAAGCAAAAGAAAGAAGAGAGTCGTGGTTTTTTTTTTTTGATAAGAGAGAGTCGTGGTTTTATAAAGGGGAAATTAGTGAAAAGTTTATTTTTATAGGACTTATAGAGGTATAAGTCTATGCAGCAAACTTATATAGCCATAAGTTCACTTTTAAGTAAAATGAGTTTACTTTTGTAACCGTGATAAATGTATAAAGTCAAGTTTACCCTTAAGTGTTATTTTTTGTTTTCAAATTTTAAAATGACATAACTTTCGATCTAGATATTGATTTCCAATAAAATTTATATATTTGAAATCTATTCGTCGAGCCTTTCGAAACAAGACCCATGATGAAAATAAAATTATGTATAAAAAAAAATTACATTGATTACATATTTACATGTATCGGTTTTAAAATAAATAAACATGTAACTATTTTAATGTGGATTCAATTTTGTACAATTTCCCGTACAAAATTATTAAATTTATTAGATGTAACTATTGAATCAGTTAATTGATGTGTTTGAAACTAAAAATTTGTAAGATTTAAATATTTTGTGACTAAAATTCAGTCACAATTAACTTAAAAGTAATTGTTTTCATGTAACTATTTTTCTGTAGGTTTAGTATATACTTTAGTTACAAGTAGATGTTGACCCAGATTTAATTGATTTTTTTTTTTTTTTGGGGGGGGGGGAAATTAGGGAAAAGACTCATGATGAATATAAAATTATGTTTACAGAATGAGAAATGATTCTAAAGCCGACTCACGTTAGTCGAACATGAGCCGACTATTAACTTTAAATAAAATGTTGATTGTGACGATGAAATTGAGTCTAGCATCCATAATGACTCAGTCCAGCAGATTAAAAAAAGAAAAAAAAAACCTTTTTCACTTTTTTAAACGGCTAAAGTGCATGGTGCTATCAACTGAAGATAAAAACAAAAAAATAATAATAATAATACTCAATGCAAGCGTGCCATTAAACTCCTCGCTACAGTCAACAAAAAAAGTTGACATCTGACACCTTTAACATATTCTCTAGTATGTACATTGGACCAATTCCTTTCTGTTACCTGACACACTTTTTAGCTATTAGCTTCATTTAAGGCTCTGCTGTGGATGCTCTCACTCTCCAACTTCATTATTAAGTTTGAAAAAAAGGGGGAAAGGTTGACAGCACTACAATACCGTCCCTAGTATTGTAGCAAACCCACAGTATTTTAATACCATCCTTTATCTCTCTCACTTTCCATTATCTCTCTCCCCATTTGACTCCTTCACTTTCTATTATCTCTCTGACTCTTTCCCCTTCTTTATCTCATTCTCTTTCTTCTCTCATAACAGTGAAGAGTTAGCTCTCTCTCTTCCACTCCTTCTCTTCTCTAATTCCAGTAGAGTCGAAGTTGTGCTATGATTTGTTTGTGTTTTGGCTTCCTACAAACACATGGCTGCAACCGCAAGAGCTTCGTAAAGTCCTCGCATTGGATACCGGTAGCCTTCGGCGATGTAATTTTCTCTTCTATGGCTTACCCATGTGGCCTTCTTCTTCTTCTTCTTTATTTGTTGCTAGTTGGATCAACTTGCTTAGTAAAGTTAGCTAAGTTTTTGGTAAAGTGAGCTAGATTTTTAGAAAGTTAGTTAAGTTTTTGTTAAAGTTAGCTGGATTTTTAGAAAAGTTAGCTAGATTTTTTATAAAGTTAGCTAGATTTTTAGAAAAGTTAGCTAAATTTTTGGTAAAGTTAGCTAAATTTTTTGTAAAGTTAGCTAGATTTTGGTAAAGTTAGCTAGATTTTTAGAAAAGTTAGCTAGATTTTAGAAAAAATTTTAGTAAAGTTAGCTAGATTTTTTGGAGAGAGAATCGATCGCGCCGTCGCGAAAACCTTAGGAGAGAGGCACATCCTGGTTAGTTGGGTTTTCAGGTTTTGTTTTTGCATTCTGGTCAGTTGGGTTTTCAATTGGGGTTCTTAGCAGCATTTTTAGTAACTTTGCAGTTCCCTTTTTGTTAGACGGTGGTTAGTATACACGTCACTCGGTTGACATTTTCGTAAGGAAAGAGTGTGCTTATGTAGCAGCCTTCTTATAAAATTAGGGAATAGACTTATGGCTGCACAAGTCCAACTTTATGGACTTGTAGCCAAAGTCCCCTTTTATAAAACTTCCAAATGGTGCGTTTTCGAGCCATATAAATTGCTTGGACGGTTCACCACCCTACCCTCTCTCGCGTCAGAAGCAAAACCCTAGTTTCGTCGTCTGCTCGATCCTTTTGGTAAAGAGATAAGAAAAGGGTACTTTTTTCTTAATTTCTTCCACTTTTCCACTAATCCGTATCAAAATTACATAGAAGACATCATTTTGAACAACTTTGTATAATAAAATTTTTCCAAAATGTGTCATTTAAGTGGACATTTTGGATGCAAAACGTTTCATGAAAAATGGCAAAAAAATCTACTTAAACGATAAATTGTGAAAAAAATTTCTTTTACAAAGTTGTTCAGAATGATGTTTTCTAGTGGATTTTATGGTTAGTTTTCATTAAAATCTTTTATATTTTTTTATAAAACCTTAAAAAGTATAAACTAGGTAGGGGTGCAAACAAATTTTTGTGACACTAATAGCCTCCCCTTCTTTAATTTGTAGAGTAAGAAAAAAAACACAAACATCCAAACAAAAATCGACCCTGTCAGATAAAAGTCCCGACTCTGCCACTAGTTGGCCACTTGGCCTGATATATTTTGACATTGTGATTTCTAAACTTGCATTCTATCTTATTTATTGATAGAAAGCGATTACTAAAGTTTAGCATCTCCCAAGTTAAAAATATATCATCTACCAAATTATTATAAAAAAAGAAAAAAAAAAAAAAAAAAAAAAAGGGCCCTTTCTGCTATGCTTGGTTAAAAGAAAATACATAAACAAAAATTTAAAAGGAAAAAAAAAAGAAAAAAAAAAAGAAGGGAAAAATGGAGAAGTACTCTCTCTAACCTTTTTTTTATATTATTTAAAATCAAACACTCTCCCTCCTCATGTTAAAGCCCAATTCAAAACTTATCAAATTTCACAAATACAATCGTCTTCCTCCCCGTAATTTTCAAATGGACAAATTTTGAAATTCATCGTGTCATTTTGTTGTATTTATCTGATGTGATCGTGTCTTGACCAGCACATGGGTGAAGAAGATTCATGGAGATGAGGGGCAGTTTTAATTTCTTAGTTTAGTGGGAAGTAGAAGAAGGGACACAACATTATCTTTTTGTGGTTGTAGGAATATATTTATTTTCTAAAATGCTCGTTTTTAAATTCTCTCTTCTTTTTTTTGTTCTTCCTTTTGAATTGTCGTCAACAAAAAGTTTATGCTAAATATTCGACATCATCTTTTTGTTTTTGTTTTTGTTTTTGTTTTTCATGTATCATGGAAAAACTCGAGTACTAACTCTGGTACCACCAATCAAAGTGGAAAAAGTTTTACACTTTAGATAGCAAGATTCGTTATGGTAGATTTTTACAGTCTTGGAAGCAATCAAAACACTTCTAACAATAACAAAACATTTTACTTCCAAATTCATTTTCAAGATGTAGTCTCTCAAATGGCAAACAAGTAGAACAATTTATTTATTCATAAAGAAACATCCATTACAAGGACACACAACCTCAACCTCTCCCCTCCTTTGTACTTTAATTCTTCTCTTCATGGAGGGCAGCATAGAGGAGTTCTTGGGCAGGGACAGCCGAAGCGTAAGGGACCAACATCTAGTCTAGCTCCCATGGCCTGTGGCATGGCAGTGAACATGATCATTAGGACCACAAGCAGCATCATGAATGCAAATTGAAATAACTTTTCCATTCTCTTTATGAACTAAAAGGCCAAAGGGTCTAGAAATGAATCAAACCTTGCAAGGATGGTTCTATGTGAGAATTCAGTCTCTCCTTTTTATAGAGGATATATGACCAGCTAAACCTGGCATAAAAATGATGGTGATCCATAGCCAAATTTCATTCCTAGTTGGAGAATTTTTGTTTGGAAACATTCAAAGACCACAGAATCTAGGAGAGTTGGTTCATAGGTGTACACATTTTTGGGTTTAAATGCTTTGTAATTTCCATTTTTGTTTTCATGAGATACACGTACGAAAGCCAAAATGTCATGCCTACACCACTATGTTATGATAGCTTTGGAAACAATTTAAAGTTATTTTCCTCTGTTTTTCCTAATTTTCTCAATCATCCATAATGAAAACTCATTTAAAATTTATCCACTTGTTATTTACCAAAAAAGACCTTTATAATTGATTATTTCTCTCTCAAAGTGAAGACCTACTTGGGCCATGATCAATAAACTGACCATAACAGATGGGTACTATTATTTGGTAGATCAACTGCGTTACCTAATTACCTCTTGAAATTCATGGCAGAAAAACATGGTTTTTGGGAAAAATGTAAAAGCGATGTGTTATGATGGAAGGGCAAGTTATTTGATGAGTCACGAAAATGGTGTGGATGGATTTAAGAACTTTGAGATTTCTATCAATGTTGGAAATTTTTAATGACTTTCGCGAATGTGAATGTGGATCTTTTGCTTATGACAAATCTTTTTTCTTTGATTTTTTTCCCTAAGTGTTATTGGTAAGCTTGTTGTTTTTGTTATAGTAGCTTGGATGTTGTTTTTGTTGTTTCTGTAGTCAATAACCCAAAAAGAGGGAAAAAAAATGAAAAAGAAAAAAGAGGAAAGATACAGTTGGAGATGTTAGATTGATTTAACTGGCCATTTAACAACTTTTAAAATAACTAAATGGATTTCGCAGCCATTTCACAGAATTTGGAAGCAACCAAAACACTATTGACAATAATTAAACATTTTCCTTCCAAGTTCATTTGCAAGATGCAATTTTTCTCAACTGGTGAACTGAGACATTTATTGATTCATAAAGAAACATTACATTAGAAGCAAAAACTGTTGTATATAGTGGGTATTTCAAAATACTTCCTTATTCTTGTGTAATCTTGTTGTTGGCCCAAAATACCTTGTCCCACATTGGAAATCTATAAAGCCTTGTCTTGTGTTTATATACCTTTATACTCTTTATGTTTTGTTAACATGTGGTAGAGTTTAAGGAGGCCTACGTGCGCACGAGCCGAAGCCCAATTGATCAATTTGCAGGATAGGGCTTCGAAAATTGACTTAGTCGGGTGCGTAGGGGGGTGCAAATCCCGAATATACTTAATCGGGGGTGCAAATCCCGGATATTTGGCTTCGCGTGTGTGTGTGCAGGTCTGGCCACTTTTTATCAATTTTGTTACCCTGATTTATTTTTTGACTATTGCAAATTTTAAACTTTGCATGTTGCCATGTTTCTGTCCAGATTCATTTGTGGCAGTTTCAAAATTTCTTTCGTAAATAGATTTTTTAATTTAATTCTTTGCAGCAGTTTCACTTTCTAAACACTATATAAAGGGGTCTTTCTATCCTCTCTAAAACACACAGCAGCTACTGCTCTCTTCTCCTCTCTCTATATTTTTTATTTCGAGTTATAATTTTTAGTTCTGCAGTTCTATATTTTCTAGTTCTGCAATTCTTGTTCTACGAAGGAGTCATCTGAGCTATTCACATCTCTCCGGCATTGCGAGTGCATGCTTGCGGCAGGTGTGACTGTTGTACCCTGGAGAGTAGACCGCCACTGTCCATCTGCACCGAGCAACTTGTTCCATGGGGCGTGATCTACTTTTAAGGGCAGTGTTCTCACACGCCTCAGTCTGATAAGTTTCTGCATTGTTTACTTGTAACTTCCATATTTTATTTTCCAACAAAAACCACACCACCCCAACACTCTCATCAATTGTTCATTCAGGGAGGCCTGGACGGCAACAGAAAGTAATTTGTAGGCAAGGACAACCATAACGTAAAGGACCAACGTCTAGTCCAGCTCCCATGGTTGATGGAATAGCAGTGAACATGGTCACCAAGACCACAAGCAGCATCATGAATGCAAATTGAAACAGCTTCTCCATTTTCTCTATGAAACTTTGAGGCTAGAAGGGTTCAAGGAACGCAATCAAATTTACAAGGATAGTTCTTTGTGGAGACAACTCCCCTTTTTATAAAGAGATTTGGTCCAGCTGAACTTGCAATAAAAATGATGGAGATCTAGTGCAAGATTTTATTCCTACAAAGACCATAATTAATGCCATACAGATTTGGTTCATAAATGCTTTGTGATTCTATTTATTTCTTTCATTCCATTTCTGATGATACACCTGTGAAGGCCGCAATATATCATACCTATATCATTGTGCAGCTTGTGCCATGATAACTTTGGCAATTAAAGCTGTTTTCTTCTTTTTTTTCTTGATTTTCTTAGTTATCCATAAACATTCATTGAGGGAAACCTTTTAAAAATTTGTCTAGATGCTATTTTCAAAAGAATCACTGGTATGATGGTCCATCATTACAAAAGTGATAATAAATAAATGGATGCGCAAATTGCATTTATAGAATGCCATGTAAGGTTTTCTCTTTCCCTTTTAAAAAATATTTGGTTTCTCCTTAATATTAGCATTCATAGTCAGGGGTGGATTCAAAAATTTTTCTCAGTGGTTGCACATAGAAACCATCAGTAGTGATGATTGACCAACGAAACTTTGATCATTTTCACACCAAATCCCCCTTTCTCCCCACCCAAGTGAGTCTTCCACTATGATATGGTTATTTTGTGTCACGGATCAATAGAAACCAAGTAAAGTGGGATTGTAGGGCCAAAAAGTACTCTGACAATCTGACTTTACTTAATTTTATTGGCCCGTGACACCACATCAGCTGTATCACAATTACATACAAGTTATTCTCCTCCCACAATGACTACTGACTACTGTGAATGAGAGACAAAGAGAGGGGTTTTTTTTTGGATTTACTATATAGCTTTATTGCTTTGGAAAGAAACTAAAGTACCATTTATATCAAACAGATCTGATAGAGCTACAGAGCATTAAGTGAGGCAAGGTTGGAATGTTTAAAATTTAAAAAAAAAAAAAAAATCCAATAATTGCATGTGCACATAGGTGTACCTATGTGCATCCGCCCTGTTCATAGTTTCTCTCTTAACCTAATGACCTTTAGGTAATCCTTGACCCATTCTTTTTCCGTTATGAAGATTATGTGAAAAATAACTAAATTTTAATATGGTTTTATGTAATTTACTCAGAAAAAAAAAATCCACAAAAGAGTGCTCTTACAAGAAAAAAAAAAATTGTACACCAATGTTCTTTCACCTTATAAAAAATGTGTAGGAGGAGAGTCGTGGACTCATGGTACCCAAGAGAAAAATGCAAAAAAAAAAAAAAAAAAAAAAAGAAGCAAAAATGTCATGCTTACACGATAGCTTTGGAAACAATTTAAAGCTATTTTCCTCTGTTTTTCCCGATTTTCTCAATCATCCATAATGAAAACTCATTTAAAATTTATCCACTTGTTATTTACCAAAAAAGACTTTTATAATTGATTGTTTCTCTCTCAAAGCGAAGACCTACTTGGGTAATCCATGATCAATAAACTGACCATAACAGATGGGTACTATTATTTGGTAGATCAAGTGCGTTACCTAATTACCTCTTGAAATTCATGGCAGAAAAATGCGGTTTTTGGGAAAATGCTAAAAGCAATGTGTTATGATGGAAGGGCAAGTTATTTGAGTTATTTGATGAGTCACGAAAATGGTGTGGATGGATTTAAGAACTTTGAGATTTCTATCCAAGTGGGAAATTTTTAATGACTTTCACGAATGTGAATGTGGATCTTTTGCTTATGAATTTTTTTTTCTTTGAGATTTTTTTTAATTTATTTTTTTATATCATGAGGTTCTAGATATATGCTTTGTACCTAACCAATCTTTCTGGGTACATGCAGTCCTCCATCCCACATTCCACGTGCACTGGAAAATTACAGGACAAACTCCATGAGGGTGGTCTTACTATGAATTGGCTTGAGGGCATGTTTTTTTGAAAAAGTTACACCCCATCTTAATTGTAGCTGAAGTGGGTTATATGAAGAGAAAAGACTTCTTACATAAACTGCCAAACAAAGTTTTGATTATGAGAAATCTATTCAGCCAACATTTTTGCTAAAACCCAATTAGATTTTTTATTTATTTTATTTTTTATTTTTAATTAGGGAGAATGGGTGGGGGAGGAAGGGAATATAGCTTCTTTGGCCAATTCCTCAGTTTGGGTTCACAGCTTGGAATCACAGATTTGTTTAAATTATAGCCACCATTCAATTCAAACCACAGGAATGTCTAGTGTCCATCTGGCATATGATGACCGTGCCCAGGTTGATAAATTAAATGCAGCAATATAATTCTGATATTGGTTTGAGAAGTTCAAATTGATTGTTCAAGATTCTCATGAAAATAAGTTGGTATTTTCTCATATTAGAAAAATTATTAGTCCTCTTTAATGTGTTAACAGTGAATCTAAAGGAAAATCACTTGTACCTCATGGCGAATCCGTTAACCATCATTTGTGGGGGAATGATACAAAGTGAATGATATAAGTAAACATGGAAGAAAATAGAGTTAAGCTTAATAAGAGTAAAAATTTGGGATCCACCACCACCCTTGTAGTACCCGAGTGAAGTTTGCTGTGTGGATAGTGTTTAGGGTCTAGGGGTTGGATCTCCTCCACTATAACCAACCCCAAAAAAAAAAAAAAAAATTAGAGATACGTCCTATTGAATAATTATTATTATAGATGTGCACCTTTTCGCAAAGTAATATTTATGTTTCTTTATGAATAAATAAATGTTTTTCTTTGCCTAAACCCCTGTGGCATTGCTATATATCCCGTCACCCCCGTCCTGTCTTGATCCTTTCCAACTCTCTCAGGAGGGCTTGGGTGTTGGGACCCACAGAGGATTGGATAGAGGCGGTGGTAAGAACAACATTTTCCTAAGCATTATTGGTAAGCTTGTTGTTATTGTTATTATTTGCTTGGATGTTGTTATTGTTGTTTCTATAGTTAATAACCCAAAAGGAGAAAAAAAAAAGAAAAAGAAAAAGAAATAGAGGAAAGATACATTTGGAGATGTTAGATTGATTTAACTAACCATTTAACAACTTTAAAAATAACTAAATGGATTTCATGGCCATTTCACATGAATTAAAGAGTTTGGAAGCAACCAAAACACTATTGACAATAATAAAACATTTTCCTTCCAAGTTCATTTGCAAGATGCAATTTTTCTCAAATGGTGAACTGAGACATTTATTTATTCATAAAGAAACATTACATTAGAAGCAAAAACCACACCACCCAACACTCTCATCAATTGTTCATTCAGGGAGACCTGGACGGCAACAAAAAGTAATTTGTGGGCAAGGACAGCCATAACGTAAAGGTCCAACGTCTAGTCCATCTCCCATGGTTGATGGAATAGCAGTGAACATGATCACCAAGACCACAAGCAGCATCATGAATGCAAATTGAAACAGCTTCTCCATTTTCTTTGTGAAACTTTTAGGCCAGAAGGGTTCAAGGAATGCAATCAAATTTACTAAGATAGTTCTTTGTGGAGACAACTCCCCTTTTTATAAAGAGATTTGGTCCAGCTGAACTTGCAATAAAAATGATGGAGATCTAGTGCAAGATTTTATTCCTACAAAGACCATAATTAATGCCATACAGATTTGGTTCATGAATGCTATGTGATTCTATCTTATTTCTTTCTTTCCTTTTCTGATGATACACCTGTGAAGGCCACAATATATCATACCTATACCATTGTGCGGCTTGTGCCACGATAGTTTTGGCAATTAAAGCTATTTTCCTCCTTTTTTCTTGATTTTCTTAGTTATCCAAAAACATTTATATAGGGAAACTTTTTAAAAATTTGTCTAGGTGCTATTTTCAAAAGAATCCACTGGTATGATGGTCCATCATTGCAAAAGTGATAAAAGACAAATAAATGCATAAATTGCATTGATAGAATGCCATGTAAGGTTTTCCCTTTCTCTTTTAAAAAATATTTGGTTCCTCCTTAATATTAGCATTCATTAATTGTTTCTCTCTTGACCTAAAGACCTTTAGGTAATCCTTGACCCATTATTTTTCCATTAGGAAGATTACGAGAAAAATAACCAAACTTTAGTATAGTTTTATGTAATTTACTCAAAAAAAAAAAAAAAAAAAAATCCACAAAAGAGTGCTCTTAAAAAAAAAAGAAAAAAATGTACCCCAATATTCTTTCGCCTTATAATAAAAGTGTAGGAGGAGGGTCGTGGACTTACGGTACCCAAGAGAAAAATGCCAAAAAAAAAAAAAAGCGCAAAAGAAAGAGGAGAGTCGTGGTTTTATAATACTTCCAAACGGTGCGTTTTCAAGCCATATAAATTGCCTAGGCGGTTCACCACTCTGCACTCTCTCGCATCAGAAGCAAAACCCTAGTTTCGTCGTCTGCTCGATCCCTCTGGTAAAGAGATAAGAAAAGGGTATTTTTTTCTTAATTTCTTCCACTTTTCCACTAATCTGTATCAAAATTACATAGAAGACATCATTTTGAACAATTTTGTAAAATAAGATTTTTCTAAAATGTGTCATTTAAATGGACTTTTTGGATACAAAACGTTTCATGAAAAATGACAAAAAAAATTCACTTAAACGATAGATTGTGAAAAAAAATTTCTTTTATAAAGTTATTCAGAATGATGTTTTCTAGTAGATTTTACAGTTAGTTTTCATGAAAATCTTTTATATTTTTTTATAAAACCTTAGAAAGTATAAACTAGGTAGGGGTGCAAACAAATTTTTGTGGTAGTAATAGCCTCCCCTTCTTTAATTTATAGAGTAAGAAAAAAAACACAAACATCCGAACAAAAATCGACCCTGTTAGATAAAAGTCCCGACTCTGCAACTAGTTGGCCACTTGGCCTCATATATTTTGACATTGTGATTTCTAAACTTGCATTCTATCTTATTTATTGATAGAAAGCGATTACTAAAGTTTAGCATCTCCCAAATTAAAAATGTATCATCTACCAAATTATTAAAATAAATATTAAGAAAAAAAAGAAAAAAAAAAAAGAAGCCCTTTCTGCTATGCTTGGTTAAAAAAAAAAAAAAAAAAAAAAAAAAAAAAAAAAAGGGAAAAATGGAGAAGTGTAAAATCAGACACTCTCTCTCCCCATTGTTAAAGCGCAATTCAAAACCTATCAAATTTCAAAAATACAATCATCTTCCTCCCCGTAATTTTCAAATGGACAAATTTTAAAATTCAACGTGTCATTTTGTTATATTTATCTGAGGTGATTGTGTATTGACCAGCACATGGGTGAAGATTCTTAGTTTAGTGGGAAGTAGAAGAAGGGACACAACATTATCTTTTTGTGGTTGCAGGAATATATTTATTTTCTAAAATGCTAGTTTTTAAATTCTCTCTTCTTTTTTTGTTATTCCTTTTGAATTGTAGTCAACGAAAAGTTTATGCTAAATATTTGACATCATCTTTTTGTTTTTGTTTTTCATGTATCATGGAATAACTCGACTACTAACATGAAAGACTTGGAAGCAATCAATACACTTCTGACAATAAAAAAACATTTTACTTCCAAATTCATTTTCAAGACGCAGTCTCTCAAATGGCAAACAAATAGAACAATTTATTTATTCATAAAGAAACATCCATTGCAAGGACACACAACCTCAACCTCTCCCCTCCTCTCTACTTCAATTCTTCTCTTCATGGAGGGCAGCATAGGGGAGTTTTTGGGCAGGGACAGCCGTAGCGTAAGGGACCAACATCTAGTCTAGCTCCCATGGCCTGTGGCATGGCAGTGAACATGATCATTAGGACCACAAGCAGCATCATGAGTGCAAATTGAAATAACTTTTCCATTCTCTTTATGAACTAAAAGGCCAAGGGGTCTAGGAATGAATCGAACCTTGCAAAGATGGTTCTATGTGAGAATTCAGCCTCTCCTTTTTATAGAGGATATATGACCAGCTAAACGTGGCATGAAAATGATGGTGATCCATAGCCAAATTTCATTCCAAGTTAAAGAATTTTTGTTTAGAAACATTCAAAGATCACAGAATCTAGGAGAGTTGGTTCATAGGTGTACACATTTTTGGGTTTAAATGCTTTGTAATTTCCTTTTTTGTTTTCATGAGATACACAGTACGAAAGTCAAAATGTCATGCCTACACCACTATGTTATGATAGCTTTGGAAACAATTTAAAGTTATTTTCCTCTGTTTTTCCTGATTTTCTCAATCATCCATAACGAAAACTCATTTAAAATTTATCCACTTGTTATTTACCAAAAAAAGACTTTTATAATTGATTATTTCTCTCTCAAAGCAAGATCTACTTGGGTAATCCATGATCAATAAACTGACCATATTAGAAGGGTACTATTACTTAGTAGATCAAGTGCGCTACCTAATTACTTCATGAAATTCATGGTAGAAAAATGTGGTTTTTGGGAAAATGGTAAAAGCGATGTGTTATGATGGAAGGGCAAGTTATTTGATGAGTCACGAAAATGGTGTGGATGGATTTAAAAACTTTGAGATTTCTATCAAAGTGGGAAATTTTTAATGACTTTCGCGAATGTGAATGTGGATCTTTTGTTTATGAAAAATTTTTTTCTTTGAAAAAAAAAAAAATATATATATATATATATATTATGATATCAGGAGGTTCCAGATGCTTTACTTAATGTTTCCCAAAAAAAAAAAAGAGGAGAAGAAGATACAGTCAAAGATGAAAAAAAAAAAAAGTAAAAAAATATTCATTCAGAAATGTTTGATTGCTTCCAAAACACATCTAGCAATAAGAAATCATTTTACTTTCAAATTCATTTTCAAAATACATTCTTCTCAAAAGGCAAACAGAACCATTTATTTATTCATAAATGAGCATCAATTACAAGGAAACACGACCTCAACCTCTCCCCTCCTATCTCCTTCAATTGAACTTCATGGAGGGTAGCATAGGGGACTTTTTGGGCAGGGACAGCCGGAACGTAAGGGACCAACATCTAGTCTAGCTCCCATGGCCTGTGGCATGGCAGTGAACATGATCACTAGGACAACAAGCAACATCATGAGTGCAAATTGAAACAGCTTCTCCATTCTCTCAATTAAACTATTAGGCCAAAGATTTCAAGGAATGCAATCAAATTTACAAGGATAGTTCTTCATGGAGGGCAGCATAGGGGACGTTTTTTTTCCTAGTGCAAAAGAATCCGATTAGCATGATGGTCCATTATTAGAAGTGATAACAGGCAAGTATATATGCAGCGAACACATGTTTGACATGTGGGTTTAATATAATTCACGAACATGCGTCTTAATGTTTACCAATCGTCGTTGCTTTTACATTAGTGGACTGCCATGTAAGAGTTTTTCCCTTAATAAATCGCCAAAAAAATTTAATTAGACAATAGATTTTGGAAAAACTTTTTTTCATAAGTTGTTCAAAATAATGTTTTCTAGTGGACATTGTGACCAATTTTCATGAAAACATCTTATATTTTCCGTAAAATCTTGGAATGTTTAAAATATGTGGGGTTTGCTGAGGAAATTTTGTGGTACGTGACAATAGTTAGTTTGAGGGCATGGACGGAGGGGAGGGAGGGGGGTGATAGAGGGGCCACCTGACCTCCACACCCATTTAAAAAATATTTTTTAGAGTACAAAAATTTTGGTATTTCTAAATCTGACCTTACTAAATTTTTTTTGGTCATCCACATTTTCTAATTGTAACCCTCATTCTTTCTTTTTTTCCTTTCATATAAATAATTTTTACCATTTTTATCTCACAAAGGTCTAAGTTTTCTAATTGTACCGTTCTTATTAGGGTGGGGCTATTTCCAGACCCTTATTTGTTAATCCACGCGGACCACACCTTTCCATGGGTATTTTTGTCACTTCACACTTCTTTTCCTTTCTCTCTCTCCTCTCTTTTCTCTCCTCTCACTTCCTCTGCCTCTTGATCTATACCTGACCAGTGTGCAGCTGTCATCTTCCCATCTTCTTTATCAAGTTTCTCCATGGACCTAGTTTGAAGTCGTTCCACAAAGCCCAAAAATCTGACAAGCACTTCGCCGATGCCGACCAGATCATCGCCATTGCTGGCATCCTCCTCACCTCTCAAACCCACCATCAGCAAGTGTGAGGATCTCAACCGCCGGATCCACTTGATCTGTTATGGGTTTTCTGGCGTGGGCTCCATTTCCTACTCGTGAATGTGAACTCATTCAAGCTCTCGGGGTTGATCAACGATCTGTTTTGTGCGTAAAATATGGTGGGTTTTTTGCTATGATTGATGGTGATAGGTGGGTTTGTGCAACGTTGGGGATGTCGCAGATATGGAATTAATTAATTAATGAATTATTTGTTTTTTGGTAAAATCAGATATGGGTTTTGATTATCAATAGTTGGATGCTCTTCTTTTTTATGTGTATTTAATCTGTATGTTGGATGCTTTAGTGGCCTTCCATACCCGGCGCCATTTGGTGCTTGCTGTAGTCTCTCAAGGAAACTTTTTTTGGATCTGGTGATGGTCTGATGGAGAGAGGACGAGAGGAGAGAGAGGGGAAAAGAAGTGAAATGACAAGATTACGCATGAAGGGGTGTGGATTAGCAAAAAAAAAAAAAAAAGGTGTGGAAATAGTCCCTCCTTTCTCATCATCACTAAATATTTATGTTATGAATTAATTATTAAGTGCAAAATTTTTTTTTTTGTTCTTGTCATTGTCTATTAGGAAAAAAAAAATCGGTAAAAGATTATTTCAAAGGACTCTTTAATGAGAGGGGACGACTACCACCACAAAAATTCTTTTGCAGTTAGCAACCCTCTTAGTTTACAATTGTTAAGGTTTTATAAAAAATATAAAAGGTTTTTATGAGAACTATCCGCGATATCCATTAGAAGACATTATTTTGAACAACTTTGTAAAAGAAAGTTTTTCTGAAATGTGTAGTATAAGTGGACTTTTTGATACAAAACGTTTCATAAAAAATAGTGAAAAAATCCACTTAAACGATAGATTGTGAAAAAAAATTTATTTTATAAAGTTGTTCAGAATGATGTTTTCTAGTGAATTTTTCAATTAGTTTTCATGAAAATATTTTATATTTTTTATAAAACCTTAAAAAATATAAACTAAGTAAGGGATGCAAACAAATTTTTGAGATGGTAATAGCCTCCTTTTCTTTAATTCATAGAGTAAGAAAAAAAAACACAAACATCCAAACAAAAATCAACCCTGTTAGGTAAAATTCCCGACTCTGCCACTAGTTGGCCACTTGGCCTCATATATTTTGACATTGTGCTTTCTAAACTCACATTCTATCTTATTTATTGATAGAAAGTGATTGCTAAAGTTTAGCTTTTCCCAAATTAAAAATGTATCATCTACCCAAAAAAAAAAAAAAAAAAACCCTTTCTGCTATGCTTGGTTAAAAGAAAATACATGACCAAAAATTTAGAAGGCAAAAAAAAAAAAAAAAATGAAGAAGGGAAAAATGAAGTTCTCTCTGACCTTTTTTTTAATATATTATTTAAAATCAGACACTCTCTCTCCCCAATGTTAAGGCCCAATTCAAAACCTATCAAATTTCAAATGGACAAATTTTGAAATTCAACGTGTCATTTTGTTATATTTATCTGATGTGATCGTGTCTGGACCAGCACATCGGTGAAGATTCATGGAGATGAGGGGCAGTTTTAATTTCTTAGTTTAGTAGGAAGTAGAAGAAGGGACACAGCATGATCTTTATGTGGTTGTAGCAATATATTTATTTTCTAAAATGCTAGTTTTAAAATTCTCTCTTCTTTTTTTGTTCTTCCTCTTGAATTGTAGTCAACGAAAATTTTATGCTAAATCTTCGACATCATCTTTTTGTTTTTGTTTTTGTTTTTCACGTATCATTGAATAACTCGAATACTAACTTTGGTACCGCCAATCGAAGTGGAAAAAGTTTTACACTTTAGATAGCAAGATTCGTTACGGTAGATTTTTATAATTTGATAAATGGTAGATTGATTTTACTAATCATTTTCTGTCAATAAATGAGGTAGAATGCGTGTTTATAAATCACAATTTCAATGTAACTGCTTGGATGTTGTCTTCTTTGATTTTAGTAATCGTTTTATGTATTATAGATTGGCTTCCTACTACTGTTGCAACTGCTTCGATGTTGGCTTCTTTGATGTTTCCATAATGACTCAAAAAATAAAAAAAGATAAAAGAAAAAACAAGATGCAATCGGAGATGAAAAAAAATGCAGAATGTTTGATTGCTTCCACGGCCATTAACTATCTAGATTGCTAGACATGAAAGACTTGGAAGCAATCAAAACACTTTTGACAATAACAAAACATTTTACTTCCAAATTCATTGTCAAGATGCAGTCTCTCAAATGGCAAACAAATAGAACAATTTATTTATTCAAAAAGAAACATCCATTCCAAGGACACACAACCTCAACCTCTCCCTTCCTCTCTACTTCAATTCTTCTCTTCATGGAGGGCAGCATAGGGGAGTTTTTGGGCAGGGACAGCCGAAGCGTAAGGGACCAACATCTAGTCTAGCTCCTATGGCCTGTGGCATGGCAGTGGACATGATCATTACGATCACAAGCAGCATCATGAGTGCAAATTGAAATAACTTTTCCATTCTCTTTATGAACAAAAAGGCCAAAGGGTCTATGAATGAATCAAACTTTGCAAGGATGGTTCTATGTGAGAATTCAGCCTCTCCTTTTTATAGAGGATATATGGCCAGCTAAAGCTGGCATAAAAATGATGGTGATCCATAGCCAGATTTCATTCCAAGTTAGAGAATTTTTGTTTGGAAACATTCAAAGATCACAGAATCTTGGAGAGTTGGTTCATAGGTATACACATTTTTGGGTTTAAATGCTTCGTAATTTCATTTTTTGTTTTCATGAGATATATGTGTGAAAGCCAAAATGTCATGCCTACACCACTATGTTACGATAGCTTTGGAAACAATCTAAGGCTATTTTCCTCTGTTTTTCCTGATTTTCTCAATCTCCCATAACAAAAACTCATTTAAAATTTATCCATTTGTTTCTTACAAAAAAAACTTCTATAATTGATTATTTCTCTTTCAAAGTGAAGATCTACTTGGGTAATCCATGATCAATAAACTGACCATAACAGATGGGTAATATTATTTAGTAGATCAAGTGTGTTACCTAATTACCTCTTGAAATTCATGGCAGAAAAATGTGGTTTTTGGGAAAATGGTAAAAGCGATGTGTTATGATGGAAGGGCAAGTTATTTGATGAGTCACAAAAATGGTGTGGATGGATTTAAGAACTTCGAGATTTCTATCAAAGTGGGAAATTTTTAATGACTTTCGCTAATGTGAATGTGGATCTTTTGCTTATGAATATTTTTTTTTTTGTATGAGAGAATTTTTTTTAAATTTTTTTTTTTTTTTTTTTTTTATGATATCAAGAGGTTTCAGATGTTTTGCACCCAACTAATCTTCCTGGGTACATGCAGTCCTCCATCCCACGTGCACCGAGAAATTACAGGACAAACTCCATGGGGGTGGTCTTACTATGGATTGGCTTGAGGGCATGTTTTTTGAAAAAGTTACACCCCATCTTAATCGTAGCTGAATGTAAGTGGGTTTTATGAAGAGAAAAGACTTCTTACATAAACTGCCAAACAAAGTTTTGATTATGAGAAATCTATTCAACCAACATTTTTGCTAAAACCCAATTAGATTTTATTTTATTTTAATTAGGGAGAAGGGGTGGGGGTGGGGGAGGAAGGGAATATAGCTTCTTTGGCCAATTCCTCAGTTTGGGTTCACAGCTTGGAATTACAGATTTGTTTAAATTATGGCCACCATTCAACTCGAACCATAGGAAAGTCCAGTGTCCATCTGACATATGATGACCGTGCCCAAGTTGATAAATTAAATGCAGCAATATAATTCTGATATTGGTTTGAGAAGTTAAAAAAAATTTTCTTTGTTCTTGTTATTGTTTATTAGGAAAAAAATCGATAAAAGGTTACTTCAAAGGACTCTTTAATGAGGAGGGTCACTGCCACCACAAAAATTCTTTTGCAATTTGCAACCCTCTTAGTTTACAATTGTTAAGGTTTTATGAAAAATATAAAAGGTTTTTATGAGAACTAGCTGCGGTATCCATTAGAAGATATCATTTTGAACAACTTTGTAGAAATTTTTTTTTTTCAAAATATGTCATTTAAGTGGACTTTTTGGATACAAAATGTTTCATGAAAAATGGCAAAAAAATCTACTTAAATGATAGATTGTGAAAAAAATTTATCTTACAAAATTGTTTAGAATGATGTTTTCTAGTGGATTTTATGGTTAGTTTTTATGAAAATCTTTTATATTTTTTTTATAAAACCTTAAAAAGTATAAACTAGGTAGGGGTGCAAACAAAATTTTGTGGTGGTAATAGCCTCCCCTTCTTTAATGTATAGAGTAAGGAAAACAATATAAACATCCAAACAAAAATTGACCCTGTTAGATAAAATTCCCAACTCTGCCACTAGTTGGCCACTTGGCCTCATATATTTTGACATTGTGATTTCTAAACTTGCATTCTATCTTATTTATTGATAGAAAGCGATTACTAAAGTTTAGCATCTCCCAAATTAAAAATGTATCATCTACCAAATTATTAGGAAAAGAAAAAAAAAAAAAAAACCCTTTCTGCCATGCTTGGTTAAAAGAAAATACATGAACAAAAATTTGAAAGGAAAAAAAAAAAAAAAAAAGAAGGAAAGGAAAAATGGAGAAGTACTCTCTCTGACCCTTTTTTAAATTAAAAAAAAATATATTTAAAATTAGACACTCTCTCCCCATTTTTAAAGCCTAATTGAAAACCTATCAATTCAACGTGTGATTTTGTTATATTTATCTGATGTGATCGTATCTTGACCAGCACATGGGTGAAGATTCATGGGGATGAGGGGCAGTTTTAATTTCTTAGTGTTTAGTGGGAAGTAGAAGAAGGGACACAACATTATCTTTTTGTGGTTGTAGGAATACACTTATTTTCTAAAATGCTAGTTTTAAAATTCTCTCTTCTTTTTTTGTTCTTCCTCTTGAATTGTAGTCAACGAAAAGTTTATGCTAAATATTTGACATCATCTTTTTGTTTTTGTTTTTGTTTTTCATGTATCATGGAGTAACTGGAGTACCAACTTTGGTTCCGCCAATCAAAGTGGAAAAAGTTTTACACTTCAGATAACAAGATTTGTTATGGTAGATTTTTATAATTTGATAAATGGTAGATCGATTTTACTAATCATTTTCCGTCAATAAATAATGTAGAATGCATGTTTATAAATCACAACTTCAATGTAACTGCTTGGATGTTGTCTTCTTCGATGTTGGCTTCTTTGATGTTTCCATAATGACTCAAAAAATAAAAAAAGATAAACACAAAAGAAAAAAGAAAAAACAAGAAGCAATCGGAGATGAAAAAAAATGCAGAATGTTTGATTGCTTCCACGGCCGTTAACTATCTAGATAGCTTGACGTGAAAGACTAGGAAGCAATCAAAACACTTCTGACAATAACAAAACATTTTACTTCCAAATTCATTTTCAAGATGCAGTCTCTCAAATGGCAAACAAATAGAACCATTTATTTATTCATAAAGAAACATCCATTACAAGTACACACAACCTCAACCTCTCCCCTCCTCTCTACTTCAATTCTTTTCTTCATGGAGGGCAGCATAGAGGAGTTTTTGGGCAGGGACAACCGAAGCGTAAGGGACCAACATCTAGTCTAGCTCCCATGGCCTGTGGCATGGCAGTGAACATGATCATTAGGACCACAAGCAGCATCATGAGTGCAAATTGGAATAACTTTTCCATTCTCTTTATGAACCAAAAAGGCCAAAGGGTCTAGGAATGAATCAAACTTTGCAAGGATGGTTCTATGGGAGAATTCAGCCTCTCCTTTTTATAGAGGATATATGGGCAGCTAAAACTGGCATAAAAATGAGGGTGATCCGTAGCCAAATTTCATTCCAAGTTAGAGAATTTTTGTTTGGAAACATTCAAAGATCATAGAATCTGGGAGAGTTGGTTCATAGGTGTACACATTTTTGGGTTTAAATTCTTTGTAATTTCCATTTTTGTTTTCATGAGATACAAGTACGAAAGCCCAATTGTCTTGCCTACACCACTATGTTACGATAGCTTTGGAAACAATTTAAAGCAATTTTGCTCTGTTTTTCCTAATTTTCTCTATCATCCATTACGAAAACACGTTTAAAATTTATCCGCTTGTTATTTACAAAAAAAGACTTATATAATTGATTATTTCTCTCTCAAAGTGAAGACCTACTTGGGTAATCCATGATCAATAAACTGACCATAACAGATGGGTACTATTATTTAGTAGATCAAGTGCGTTACCTAATTACCTCTTGAAATTCATGGCAGAAAAATGTGGTTTTTGGGAGAATGGCAAAAGCAATGTGTTATGATGGAAGGGCAAGTTATTTGATGAGTCACGAAAATGGTGTGGATGGATTTAAGAACTTTGGGATTTCTATCAAAGTGGGAAAATTTTTAATGACTTTTGTGAATGTGAATGTGGATCTATTGCTTAAGAATTTTTTTTTCTTTGAGATTATTATTATTATTATTTTTTATTTTTGGTAATATCAAGAGGTTTCAAATGTTTTGCACCTGACTAATCTCCTTGGGTTCATGTAGTCTCCCATCCCACATGCACCGGAAAATTACAGGACAAACTCCATGAGGGTGGTCTTACTATGGATTGGCTTGAGGGCATGTGTTCTGAAAAAGTTACACCCCATCTTAATTGTAGCTGAATGTAAGTGGGTTTTATGAAGAGAAAAGACTTCTTACATAAACTGCCAAACAAGTTTTGATTATGAGAAATCTATTCAGCCAACATTTTTCCTAAAACCCAATTAGATTTTTTATTTTTATTAGGGAGAAGGGGTGGTGGTGGGGGAGGAAGGTAATTTAGCTTCTTATGGCCAATTCCTCAGTTGGGGTTCACAGCTTGGAATCACAGATTTGTTTAAATTATAGCCACCATCCAATTCAAACCACAGGAAAGTCCAGTGTCCATCTGGCATATGATGATCGTGCCCAAGTTGATAAATTAAATGCAGTAATATAATTCTGATATTGGTTTGAGAAGTTCAAATTGATTGTTCAAGATTCTCATGAAAAGAAGTTGGTATTTTCTCATATTAGAAAAATTCTTAGTCTTCTTTAATGTGTTAACAGTCAATCTAAAGGAAAATCACTTGTACCTCATGGCGAATTCGTTAACCATCATTTGGGGGGGAATGATACAAAGTGAATGATATAGGTAAACATGGAAGAAAATAGAGTTAAGGTTAAAGAGAGTGAAAATTTGGGATCCACCACCACCCTTGTCGTACCCGAGTGAAGTTTGCGGTGTGGATAGTGTTTAGAGTCTAGAGGTTGAATCTGCTCCACTATAACCAACCAAAAAATAAAATTAAAAAAAAAAAAAAAGAGGGATAGACCCTATTGAATAATTATAATTATAGATGTGCACCTCTTTGCATTTTCTCTATGAAACTTTTAGGCCAGAAGGGTTCAAGGAGCGCAATCAAATTTATAAGGATAGTTCTTTGTGGAGACAACTCCCCTTTTTATAAAGAGATTTGGTCCAGCTGAACTTGCAATAAAAATGATGGAGATCTAGTGCAAGATTTTATTCCTACAAAGACCATAATGCCATACAGATTTGGTTCATAAATGCTATGCGATTCTATTTTATTTCTTTCTTTCCATTTCTGATGATACACCTGTGAAGGCCGCAATATACCATACCTATACCATTGTGCGGCTTGTGCCACGATAGCTTTGGCAATTAAAGCTATTTTCCTCTATTTTTCTTGATTTTCTTAGTTATCCAAAAACATTGATATAAGGAAACTTTTTAAAAATTTGTCTAGATGTTATTTTCAAAAAAATCCAACTGGTAGGATGGTCCATCATTGCAAAAGTGATAATAGACAAATGAGTGCGCAAATTGCATTGATAGAATGCCATGTAAGGTTTTCCCTTTCCCTTTAAAAAAATATTTGGTTCCTCCTTAATATTAGCATTCATAGTTTCTCTCTTGACCTAAACACCTTTAGGTGATCCTTGACCCATTATTTTTCTGTTAGGAAGATTACGAGAAAAATAACTAAACTTTAATGTGGTTTTATGTAATTTACTCAAAAAAAAAAAAAAAAAAATCCACAAGAGAGTGCTCTTCAAAAAAAAAAAAAAAAATTTGTACACCAATGTTCTCTCGCCTTATAATAAAAGTGTAGGAGGAGATTCGTTATGGTAGATTTTTATAATTTGATAAATGGTAGATGGATTTTACTAATCATTTTCTGTCAATAAATAAGGTAGAATGCATGTTTATAAATAACAATTTCAATGTAACTGTTTGGATGTTGTCTTCTTTGATTTTAGTAATCGTTTTATGTATTATAGATAGACATCCTACTATTGTTGCAACTGCTTCGATGTTGGCTTCTTTGATGTTTCCATAATGACTCAAAAAAAAAAAAAAAAAAAGGATAAAAGACAGAAGATGAAAGAAAAAACAAGATGCAATCGGAGATGAAAAAAAATGCAGAATGTTTGATTGCTTCCACGGCCATTAACTATCTAGATTGCTTGACATGAAAGACTTGGAAGCAATCAAAACACTTTTGACAATAACAAAACATTTTACTTCCAAATTCATTTTCAAGATGCAGTCTCTCAAATGGCAAACAAATAGACAAATAGAACCATTTATTTATTCATAAAGAAACATCCATTACAAAGACACACAACCTCAACCTCTCCCTCTCTACTTCAATTCTTTTCTTCATGGACGGCAGCATATATAAGGAACTCTTGGGCAGGGACAGGCGAAGCATAAGGGATCATCATCTGGTCTGGCTCCCATGGCCTATGGCATGGCAGTGAACATGATCATTAGGACCACAAGCAGCATCATGAGTGCAAATTGAAATAACTTTCCCATTCTCTTTATGAACTAAAAGGCCAAAGGGTCTAGGACTGAATCAAACCTTGCAAGGATGGTTCTATGTGAGAATTCAGCCTCTCCTTTTTGTAGAGGATATATGACCAGCTAAACCTGGTATAAAAATGAATGTGATCCATAGCCACATTTCATTCCAAGTTAGAGAATTTTTGTTTGGAAACATTCAAAGATCATTGAATCTAGAGAGTTGGTTCATAGGTGTACACATTTTTAGGTTTAAATGCTTGTAATTTCCATTTTTGTTTTCATGAGATACACGTACGAAAGCCAAAATGTCATGCCTACACCACTATGTTACGATAGCTTTGGAAACAATTTAAAGCTATTTTCCTCTGTTTTTCCTGATTTTCTCAATCATCCATAATGAAAACTCATTAAAAATTTATCCACTTGTTATTTACCAAAAAAGACTTTTATAATTGATTATTTCTCTCTCAAAGTGAAGACCTACTTGGGTAATCCATGATCAATAAACTGACTATATCATATGGGTACTATTATTTCGTTGATCAAGTGCGTTACCTAATTACCTCTTGAAACTCATGGCAGAAAAATATGGTTTTCGGGATAATGGTAAAAGCGATGTGTTATGGTGGAAGGGCAAGTTATTTGATGAGTCATGAAAATTGTGTGGATGGATTTAAGAACTTTGAGATTTCTATCAAAGTGGGAAATTTTTAATGACTTTCGCAAACGTGAATGTGGATCTTTTGCTTATGAAAAATCCTTTTTCTTTGATTTTTTTTTTTCTTTTTGTTTTTTTTTTTCCTTTTTTGTTATCAGGAGGTTTCAGATGCTTTGCACTTGACTAATCTCCCTAGGTACATGCAGTCCCCCTTTCCACGTGCACCAAAAAATTACAGGACATGCTCTATGGGGGTAGTCTTACTATGGATTGGAAAGAGGGCATGTTTTTCTAAAAAGTTACACCCCCTCTTAATTGTAGCTGAATGTATAGGTTTTATGAAGAGAAAAGACTTCTTACATAAACTGCCAAACAAAGTTTTGATTATGTGAAATCTATTCAGCCAACATTTTTGCCAGAACCCAATTATATATATATATATATATATATATATATATATTTTTTTTTTTTTTTCAGGAGAAGGGGTGGGGGTGGGGGAGGAAGGTAATACAGCTTCTTATGGCCAATTCCTCAGTTTGGGTTCACAACTTGGAATCACAGATTTGTTTAAATTATAGCCACCATTCAATTCAAACCACAGGAAAGTCCAGTGTCCATCTAGCATATGATGACCGTGCCCAAGTTGATAAATTAAATGCAGCAATATAATTCTGATATTGGTTTGAGAAGTTCAAATTGATTGTTCAAGATTCTCATGAAAAGAAGTTGGTATTTTCTAATATTAGAAAAATTATTAATGCTCTTTAATGTGTTAACTGTCAATCTAAAGGAAAATCACTTGTACCTCATGGCGAATCCATTAACCATCATTTGTGGGGGAACGATACAAAGTGAATGATATAAGTAAACAAGGAAGAAAATAGAGTTAAGCTTAATGAGAGTAAAAATTTGGGATCCACCACCACCCTTGTGGTACTCGAGTGAAGTTTGCTGTGTGGATAGTGTTTAGGGTCTAGGGGTTGAATCTCCTCCACTATAACCAACCAAAAAAAAAAAGGAAAAAAAAGGAGGGATACGCCCTATTGAATAATTATAATTATAGATGTGCACCTTTTTGCAAAGTAATATTTATGTTTCTTTACGAATAAATAAATGTTTCTCTTTGCCTAAACCCTTGTGGCATTGCTATATATCCCATCACTCCCGTCCCGTCCCCTTTCCAGTTCTCTCAGGAGGGTTTGGGTGTTGGGACCCACAGAGGATTGGATAGAGGCGGTGGTAAGAACAACATTTTCCTAAGCATCATTGGTAAGCTTGTTGTTATCGTTATAGTTGCTTGGATGTTGTTTTTGTTGTTTCTATAGTCAATAACCCAAAAAGAGAAAAAAAAATGAAAAAGAAAAAGAAATAGAGGAAAGATACAGATGGAGATGTTAGATTGATTTAACTGGCCATTTATCAACTTTTAAAATAACTAAATGGATTTCGCGGCCATTTCACATGAATTAAAGAGTTTTGAAGCAACCAAAACACTATTGACAATAATTAAACATTTTCCTTCCAAGTTCATTTGCAAGATGCAATTTTTCTCAAATGGTGAACAGAGAAATTTATTTATTCATAAAGAAACATTATATTAGAAGCAAAAACCACACCACCCAATACTCTCATCAATTGTTCATTCAGGGAGGCCTGGACGACAACAGAAAGTAATTTGTGGGCAAGGACAGCCATAACGTAAAGGACCAACGTCTAGTCCAGCTCCCATGGTTGATGGAACAGCAGTAAGCATGATCACCAAGACCACAAGCAGCATCATGAATGCAAATTGAAACAACTTCTCCATTTTCTCTACGAAACTTTTAGGCCAGAAGGGTTCAAGGAATGCAATCAAATTTACAAGGATAGTTCTTTGTGGAGACAACTCCCCTTTTTATAAGGAGATTAGGTCCAGCTAAACTTGCAATAAAAATGATGGAGATCTAATGCAAGATTTTATTCCTACAAAGACCATAGTGCCATACAGATTTGGTTCATAAATGCTATGTGATTCTATTTTATTTCTTTCTTTCCATTTCTGATGATACACTTGTAAAGGCCGCAATATATCATACCTATACCATTGTGTGGCTTGTGCCACGATAGCTTTGGCAATTAAAGCTATTTTCCTCTATTTTTCTTGATTTTCTTAGTTATCCAAAAACATTCATATAAGGAAACTTTTTTAAAATTTGTCTAGATGTCATTTTCAAAAAAATCCCACTGGTAGGATGGTCCATCATTACAGAAGTGATAATAGACAAATGGGTACGGTGCGCAAATTGCATTGATAGAATGTCATGTAAGGTTTTCCCTTTCCCTTTTAAAAAATATTTGGTTCCTCCTTAATATCAGCATTCATAGTTTCTCTCTTGACCTAAACACCTTTAGGTGATCGTTGACCCATTATTTTTCTGTTAGAAAGATTATGGGAAAAATAACTAAACTTTAATATGGTTTTATGTAATTTACTCAAAAAAAATTAAAAAAAAAAAATCCACAAAAGATTGCTCTTAAAAAAAATTTGTACACCAATGTTCTTTCTCATTATTTTATTTATTTATTTATTTTTTTTCTAAGATGTCTCTAAACTTCGCCCAAGATTAATTCTTCGAACTACACCATTGTTCTTTTGCCTTATAATAGAAGCCTACGAGGAGAGTCGTGGTCTCATGGCACCCAAGAGAAAAAGGCCAAAAAAAAACAAAAGAAAAAGGAGAGTCGTGGTTTTATAAAACTTCCAAACGGTGCGTTTTCGAGCCATATAAATTGCCTTGACGGTACACCACTCTGCCCTCTCTCGCGTCAGAAGCAAAACCCTAGTTGAGTCGTCTGCTCGATCCCTCTCTGGTAAAGAGATAAGAAAAGGGTACTTTTTTCTTAATTTCGTCCAGTTTTTCACTAATCTGTATCAAAATTACATACATATTCCTCTATTATATGTAGAGACAGATAGATTCTTTGTGTTTGATTTCTTTTGCTTCTATGAATTTGTATTTTTTACTCATATATATATATATATATATATATATATATATAGATATAGATCTATGCTGTGTATAGATATATGTGTATATATGAATATAGGGTCTCAGTGAAGCTTACAGCGTGTGTATTGACTATTGAATCTACATGCCCTTCTATATAAAAGGGCTATCGCTAACGTGACCTCAGTCGGTTCCAAGAGCACATAATTTTCAAAATTGATTCTCGAAACAGGGAATTGGGCTTATAATTTGTTTTTAATTTTCAGAAAAGTTTTTGTTCCTCTACTTGTTGCTAAAAATCATCAGTTTTGAGTTCTATAGCTGTATCGAGCTTTTCCCCCAATTTTTTAGGGTTGAACTTAAGTGCTGTGCAATATATATATATATATTATTTAAATTCAATTTATGAAGTTGTATTATTCATTGAATATAGCCCCAAGGGTTGGACTAGTGGTTCCACTAGACGGGTTTATTCTGCTAACATGGAGTGGGCAATGGCCTTACCTGTGTTCCTGGGGATTAGTCAAGACTCTTTTCGGAAAAAACGCTAGTATATTATTGTTGCCCTACTATATTAAAGCAAAGCTGAAGTTAAAAAAAAGGTCATTATGAATCCGATTCAATATATTATTAATTGTTTTCCTAATTTTCTAATTTTGCAAGTATTTTCTTGGTGTGAAGTCTAATTATTTATAACATTTCACTGAATTGTATCCTCCCTGAATTCCAAATTACTAACCCTACTAAAGTTTTAATGATTTTCTTGCCCCAAAGTTTTGTGATATGAAATTGAAGTTAGTGATATGTCATGTTACATATTATAATTCTTTGAATCCATCTTAAGGCGCCGAATTTGAATTGTATTTGAATTATCTATAACTCTATGGTGAATTGTATTTTTCCTGGACCCTGAAAATACTGACCATACATTGGATATCATGACAGAACCAGAAGCCATGCCGAAGAATAAGGGAAAAGGAGGAAAGAATAGAAAGAGAGGAAAGAACGAAGCAGATGATGAAAAGCGTGAGCTAGTTTTTAAGGAAGACGGACAAGAGTATGCCCAAGTGCTTAGAATGCTTGGCAATGGTCGATGTGAAGTTATGTGCATTGATGGCACCAAGCGGCTCGGCCATATCCGGGGGAAGATGCATAAGAAGGTTTGGATTGCGGCCGGCGATATCATACTTGTTGGTCTTCGTGATTATCAGGATGACAAGGCTGATGTTATCCTCAAATACATGCCAGATGAGGCAAGGCTCTTGAAGGCCTATGGTGAGCTTCCGGAGAATACACGTCTCAACGAGGGTATTGCTGGGGGTCTTGATGAGGAGGATGACGGTGCTGGTGATGATTACATTGAGTTTGAGGATGAAGACATTGATAAGATCTAAGTTTCGGGAATCAAATCTTTATTTTATAATGTTGATTTTTATGAAGATTATGGTCGATCACACATTCTTATCTTTAAAGCCAAAGTTTGGAATTCCTTTTATCAATTTGGTTTCATAGATGGTGATGCGGTCATGTACCATGTAATATGCGTTTTTTACTTATAAGTTTCTACTGAGTTTGCTCTTGTTTTACCAATTTACTGCTTCTGGAATTGATGTTAACACTTTCCACTCTAAATGCAGTTTTTGGTTAATATGTTCATGGAATTTGAATTCTGTTTTACTGTAGTTTAGAATGTTCAATAATTCAATGTCCAAGTGGTTCTTAGGCAGAGACATGCCACTCTCGATTGTTTTTTTGCATCAGCTTCTGCTCTGAGTGGGCATATGTATTAGTTAGTTGGTGGCAATATGTAATTGTTATGAATTTATGATTGAATCGTTGGTGGAGTTGGCGGCTTGGCATATTTGTGTTTCTGATCTCTGAGTCTGAACCACATAAGGACTGGGTTTGCTAATGTGATTAGGACTTTCCTCATATCAAGGTTTCCTTGTATTCTTCCATTTATTTTTTTCCTGTTGGGCGGGGGGTTTGGTGTTTGGTTGTTAATGGTGAAAACACTGGGCGAATCACCCCTTTTGTTGATCTCTGATTACAGAGCATTTTTAAGCCTTGTATTATTCTTTTTGTCCATGTATGCATGTTTTCCTCTCTCTCTCTCTCTCTCTCTCTCTCTCTCTCTCTCTCTCTCTCTCTAGATTTTGGGCGGTGGGAGGGGAATATAAGTATTTTTTTTCCCCCTGGTAATTATACTTCTGGTGTTCAGTTCTTGATGGTTTTACGAATTAGGTAGTGTCTGTGGGATGCTGCATCAAAACGTCTAAAATCAGAAATTTGGCACACTACAAAAAAAGATCCACTAATTCCTTGGTTAATCTTGGCTTAGTTAGGTGGAGGTAATTGAAAGTCTATCAATATGGAGGTTATTTAGCTTTCTAATGTTAATCAAATTTTGTGTATGTAGACACTGTAACTGTGGATATTGGTTTTTTAGGGTACATGCACAAGGCTTGGCTTTTGAATATGCACTCTGAACTATTAACTGGTGCACTTGTTAATGCTTTTAATTGAATGTTAAAAGGCTTTTTATCAAGTAAGATAAGAATTTTTAAGTCACAACATTTACAAGGGAAGTTAAATAGTATATTTAGAAGCCAGACACTCTTACATAATACATTCTGAGTAGAAACAAGTCACTCGTGCCGCTTTGATAGATTTAAGGTTCCACTTTAGAGTTGTCGGTGGTCTGGAGATCAGGTGATAGTTGAGATGAAGTGTCTTTGCATTTGATTTCTCTCTTACATCCGGGCTGCTTTTGTTTGTACTTTTGTTCTTTTTCAGCCTCCCTTGCAGAATCTTTCTTGCTTATCTGTAGCAAAATGGAAGCCACAGTAAGTGAGAAGGTGTTAAAACATTGAAACAGAGAAGAAGAATAAACTAGTTTACTTGTGACTTGAGTCGTCAAGTAATTGTTGTATTCTAATGTTTTGAGTTTGATACATTTTGCTCAGTGTTCTTTGTGTTTTGCAGTTGAGCTTGGTTAGAATAGGAAAAAGGAACACCATTTTCATGTTTTTAGTGATTCCTAAACAAAACATGTGACACATGAAGTCATTTTTTTTTAGAGACTTGAGCTTTGATCATGAGTTTAGTGCCAAACTGACTGACGTGTTTTTGTGATTGTAGCTTTAGTGAGAAGGTTCTACCTTGGTATACTCTTTTGGGCACTGGTAACTTGGCACAGTTTTCCGTCTTGACACACTTCTTGTAGCCTTAAGCCTGTTCTTAGCAGGTGTAGGGCTATCCTTATCCTGTGGTGCAGTCACTGAAAAACAATCAATCTGGACAGATACCTCATTTGATCCACAACTCTCCTTCTCTTCTCCTGCAACATCAAAAAAATTCTTCCCCATGGGTCTTTGATTGCTGGTAAATGGCTCTAGCTGCTTGCTTATACGATCTTCAATTGAGTAACTCTCTGGAAGGCGAGTTGCCATCCACCGTTCTAGCCAGCTCCAACCCATGTTAGGTTCTGTGCCATCGGGTCTGGTTTGTTTTTTCTTTGAACAGATTCGTAACTAATAAACAGAATGGATAAAGTAGAATTAGTTCAGCAATTAACTTGGTTTTCCTAATCTCATTTTAGGTAAGAATTTCAGCTGTACCTGTTGTGAGAAAGCATAAGCCAGAGCTCTCTCACGCCTGGTTGTTGCTTCCAGTCTGTTCTGAATCCTCATTTTAGATATGTTACTACTCACTGTGCTATCATCCCAGTCTTCCTGTAAAATTCATGTTGTTAAATACATATTGATTTGGATGGTTGTAGTTCAAAGTTATGTATGTTTTAACTTATCCTAAGTCAAATATCAGTTGTGAGAATTCCTATTTGGCGTCCAAGTTAAGTTGCTTTTTTGATCAGATAGGAATCCAAATCATATGTGAATGTGTTCTCGAAATGTTAGTTGAAAATCTATGTTACATTGAACTCAGTCCTTTATAGTCTTATGCCTGCTTATCTGCAACTTTACCTGATGTAAAAACATGTTTAATTTTGAAATGGTTTTGCTAGCAATACCTAAGATTTGATTTTTGGAATGATTATTGCAAAATGTCCTGATGATCTTAAATCTAGAATTCAAACTAATTCTCATGTATGGCAATAATTATCAGTTATATATAATAGATACAGTGGGGAAGGAGCTTCCCTCATTGTTTTTGATCAATATTGTACCAATTTATGATGTGTTACCCTCTAGAATTTAAGAATTAAAGCACAAGATTTCTGCTTAACATTCACTTTACCTTTAACTTCAGAACTTGACTTCTGGCTTTCTGTTGCATTCGGTGGTGTATAGCCATGCTTTCCTCCCGAATCGAAAAAACCTCTATAGAATGTCCAGTTTGAACTTCCAGCGATGTACCGACAGACTCTTTACTTGGACTTTCTCTTCCTACAACAAGCTCATGCTTACTGTCCATTGATTTGATTTCTTCACTCTGACGCCTAGCCTGAAATTCAAGTACTTTAATTTGACTATGAGAAACTAGAATTTGAAATCCAGTCAAACAGATTAGGCATGAAGTTGGCAAAATAATACTATTAGTATTACTACATAATTTCAATTCCCATCCTTCAAAATACTTGGCAAGTGACATTTGCTTCTTAGAATTCCTTGAGTTTATGTAAGGTATGTCACAGCCAAATTAAAACATATATGCCTATTTAAGCACTTGTATTTATTCTGATTTCTTCTGCATTGTGAATTAGACCAAAATCATTTTATTGCAAGATATATCTAATTATGGAGGGAAATTTATCTTTTTATTATAAGATGTAATTGATGTATTTCTGACAGTTTGAATCAACCAGAAAGCCTCGGAATGCTGACTGGATGATAATTGCCGCATCTTCTTCGCAGAACAATTTGGCAATTGAATTCTGCTTTTCCTCTGGCATTTCTTCCTTGGTCTCTTGGCTTTGAATATTTTCATTGTCTGTTAAGTCCTCTAGTATGGGTTGTGTAACAGTGGCTTCGGAGCTTCGAACAGAAGCTGAATCCTCCTCTGCAAGTACTGAATTGAATTCATCCCCACACAGGTATGATCTAACAGCACTCCATCTTTTCTTATCCACCAAATTGTTCCTCACCTGATTGGATCAAACAGAGAACCCAAAAATTATCACTCACTAATCACTCCATTAAGATTTTAGCTCCTGTTCAATTTTCCCACACCCACACACACAGTAACCACAACAGTAAGAATTATTACTATGCTAGGAATTCATGCCATTAGAGTTTTGAAGAAAGGTAACAAGAAGAAGAAACATCTCTGGACTGAGAATTCAGATCAAGATAGCTCCAAGAAAACAATAATTTAGAGAGAGAGAGAGAGAGAGAGAGAGAGAGAGAGAGAGAGAGAGAGTAGCAATAAGAATTATTTGTATTATAAGAAAAAATTCAGGCCATTAGAGTTTCAAGAAAGCTAGATTGATATATACATAAGAATAAAAATTTCCTGACTGAGAAATGTTTATGGTTATGGCAACTCACATTGCTTTGTTGAGTTCCAACTGATCGGCTTTTGGAGAAGACACTCCTAACGAGCTCCCCAGTGATACCCATCTCAACTGAGCAATTCCAAAGCAGAATTCTCAAATGGGTAATCTCTAATTATAATGATAACCATCTCGAGGTGCTGGTATTTCTCAATTTGAAAAGAAAAAAAAAAAAATGAGAGAAAACTTGGAAAGCTGCCAGTGAGAAACTTCTCTGAGTTGTACTCAGTAAATTAAGTTTTCTTGCTTCTACTTTGTGAAGTTAATATAAACAATTAATCCATATTAATTATGGAAAAAACACATGTTTGCTAGAATTATGTCAGAAGATGTGCAGGATCTGCAGAGCTTTAGAGCTGGACAAGGGGACCTTTAATTCACAAAGAAAAAGAAAAACTGAGAAGTAAAGATTAGATGGAAAGGATGGATATGAGAAGTGCATAGTTTTATTGCTTTTGCCGTCACTTTTTGCACATGGCTTGCAGCAGACTGGCCTCATAAAGCTTGCTTGCTATTGGGGCTATGTCTATTCCTTTGTGCTTCCTGCTTTTTTGGCCCATCTCTGAAGTGGCTTTGCTTTGGGTTGCTTCAGTTTCAGTTTGTTGTACATGAAAAACATGTCATTATGTCAATATCTTTAGGGGCTGTTTGGGTAGCCAAAAAAACACAAAAAATAGTCGTGTTTACTATCTGGTCTGGAATTATGATTTGTGGCACTACTTGCATTTTGGTTTTGAACATTTTACTGAAATGCTCTGAATATGCGCAGAATTATTGCCATCAGCAATGTATGGGATTCATACAGGCTGTAAAATGCCCTGGAAGCGGGCTCTCATGGTTTGTTTTGGAAAATGGTGGAAACACAGCATTAGAGATTCTTTGTGTAGAATGGAGTAATTTACACAATTGATCCTGATAACAGGACCAGTGATGATGACTTGCCAACCATCTAATTCTTGCAGCGAAGGGGCAAGTGCCTGATCACCATGGCCATCATATGGACAATGACTAAAGATTATAAATGAATACTGAGGTATAAGACACAGTGTAAGACATAAAAGCATATGCGCAGCCATGGATCGGACATGTAAAGTCATACTCAAATTGGCTTTTTTCTCTCTTCTTCTTCATTTTTGTTTTTTAATTTTTATTTTTTTGGATACCAACCATTTTTTTTTTTTTTTTGGGATATCGGACAGGCAAGAAACATGATAGACAATTATCATTTTATATAATTAATGAGTCAGTAAAATGAAGACGAGTGCACCTAAGAAAATTCAAACCAAGGCTTGGAGTACGGCACTCACTCGCTGTACAGCATCCTCATACTTGACTCAATTGGAGCACTAAGGTTTTTCCTCCTCCTTTTCTTTCCATTTTTTATTTTTTATTTTTTAACTCTCCCTTTGTCTCTCTCATTGAGACGGTAGGACTAAATAATATAATGGGTGGCATGTGCTGCACAGACCAGTTAGTGAGTAATGAGCTGTATAGACTAGTAGCTTTGGATAACAAGACTTGGCATGAAATTTTGCATTATTCGGCATTCCAGGGGTGGTCCATCACAGATGTTCTGCTTGTGGATGATGGATCTCAATCAGTCCAACAATATATTGACCCTGCGTATGATTATGACAACCCCTACCTCTCTCTCTCTCCCTCTCTCTCTCTCTCTCTCTCTCTCTGGGCACTAGTGATCATATGTACTCCAATACACGATTAAGAATGCCTATGTTTCTGTTGGGCTCTAACAGCACTTTGTTTGGAGCCAGGGTTTATTCAACATTATTATATATCTCAACATGATGTTGCTTTAGTCCAGTAAAGTATGAACATATTTTCTATGGAGAAATGACATTAGACAGAACATTAAACACGCGGTTACAACTAGCTGTTCTCTGACCCTAGCTAAGAACACGTCTAACACAACCCAACTTGATCTACCTCGATTACACAACCCAACTTGATCTGACTTGATTTGGGGTTGAGTTCCTTGTAAATATACGAGCGAACTCGGTGTCAGGTTTAGGTATGAATTTCGCACCTCATATGTATGGTGGGCCCCATGCTCTTATAATGCTTGGGGTCATGATTGGGGCAAATTTTTCTCCTAATTTCGTCTCCTAACATGAAACCTGACATGAAATGGGACACACTTAATACAAGAGCACAGATCCAACCCCATATAAAGTGATTGATGAGATTCCCATAACAGGGGTTGTATAGCATTTTCCCTAAGGTCTCTTAATTAATGGTCAATTGTTGCTCTAGAAAAAGAAGAGATTTTGTTTTATTTGTGAGTGGGTAAATCCGTAAATGAGAACAAAAGCATGACTAACAAAATAAAAAAGAAAGTCGCGCCAGGTAGGGGTCGAACCTACGACTTTCTGCTTAGGAAACAGACGCTCTATCCACTGAGCTACAGGCGCCTCTGCTGCCTCATTACTTTGAATGAATACTTCTATCCCAATAATGCTATGGCTGTTTCTTCGTTTTACAGACCAATTTTTTGCAAGGAGAGAGTGGTATACTGGTATTGCATTACCCATATATGGCGATTATATATAAATATGCATTATGCATGAGAGATCTCATCAATAGAAGACATAACCCTTGAAGTTGGCTGCATGGAGGTGTATCCGTATCAGTGAATCACTCTTGTTTATATTGTAGTACTGCACATGGGTCATGGGGTCACCTGCGCGCGAGTACACCCTTACACTGGGCATGTATTATATTATTGTTTAAACTTTAGAGTATCATTAATTGCATAATTGCATGCACCCAAAACAAAAACTTCTGTGAATGTGTGTGCGTGAGAGAGAGAGAGAGAGAGGGGCTCCTTGAGAACTACATGAGGCTAGGCCATATATTGAACTAAGCCATAACTTACAAAAGGTTAAAAAATCTGCGTAAAACAGAGAGAGAGACAGAGAGAGAGAGAGAGAGAGATTTCTTTTGCATCAACCCATGTTTTCCCACAGCTTTCTTGAGCCTAAAGCCAGGTCATCTTCTGCAAATAACCATGTCCATGTTTTTTAAGTTCAAGAAAGCTGTGGAAAAATATAGGTCGATCCATCTTTTTTGCACAACAAATCCCATAATCCATATGTACGTAACACAATATGGTGGATACTCACTCTGCAAATAACCCTAGATCAATCTCAAACCCTAAACCCAAAGACAGAAAGGCTTGTATATATCTCAGAAGTCACTTGAAGAGAGAGAGAGAGAGAGAGAGAGAGAGAGAAAGAGTGGGGGGGGGGGGGGGACTTCTCAGCAGTCCAACACTGCGACACATAATGGTGAACTTGTGCAAAGCTTTTTACTTTTATAATGAGCATGAGTATGGCTTAAAGGTCCGGCCGGCCGGAAACAATCAAAACTATTCTGGGTTTTTCATGCTTCTCTAAAGTACAAAAGGCACAAGTTCCAAGTGCGGAGCCAGGATTTGAAATTAGCCTTAAATGGGTAAAAAGCTAATAAACATATAATATATATAGGGACCACTATTGGCACCATGAAGCTTTTTTTTTATCTCTCATTTTTTAAACCTCTTAAAGTTTTATGAAAAATACAAAAGGTTTTTATGAAAAATGGCATTCTTGATTACTAAAATTACATTATTTTGAACAACTATGCAGAAATTTTTTTTCAAAAATTTGTTGTTTAAGTAGACTTTTTGGTCATTTAATGAAAGAGACTGTGAATGGCCAAAAAGTCCGTTTAAATGAGAGATTTTAAAAAAACTTTTTCTATAAAGTTGTTCAAAATTATGTTATCTAGTAGACAACGTGGCTATTTTTCATAAAAGCTTTTGTATTTCTCATAAAATCTTGAAATTTTTTTAAAATGAGAGATAAAAAGCAAGTCTTGGATGTTAATAGAAGCCCCAATTATATATAAACTAAACTTGCAGCACATTTGTTCTCCTTTTATTTTATTACATTATTGCAAGCATTTGGACAGTAGGATATGACCCTGGGCTAGATGGTAATTTCTTGCCTGGGTTAAGACTCTCTTAGAGGTAAAACTCAATTTAATTAATATACAAAAAACGAAAAAATGAGTAGGGCTACCTGGGCTACAGCCTAGGGTAGCCCTCATAGTACTTCCGCCCTTGGGCACAACTAGAAAACCCAAAGCAGGCGGGAAAAGGAACAAAAAGAGAGAGAGAGAGAGAGAGAGAGAGAGAGAGGCTTGAGGGTCATCGTTTAATGTTAATTGAGGATCAAAGTTTAATGTTCTTATTTATACATATATCCAACTGTGATAAATTTTGACCAGTCCATGTAAGATCATTTTAATATATTCTTAATTGAGTTTCTACCAATGAGCAGCCAGCCTGATTGAAAGTGATAAATTTGATCATGTATTGGCATATGTCCTGAATTTAGTATCCAAAATATTGAAATATATATATGGAAGAGCTCATGGAAAGAGAGACGAGAGCACCTCCCTAAAAAATAAAAATACGTTAATTCTAGAAAAACCCCTACGTGAGTTTCCACGCTCCATCTACTCTTAAAAAATCCGTATACCCCTAATCAAACACAGGGCTAGATTCAAAAGAGGGTATTGGCCAAAATCCCATGAATCACCAAACCTTTTTTTCTTTTGTTTTTGCTAGTGACTTAGTCGTTTCTTTGGAATTGGACCACCAAGGGCGGAGCCACCTTAGGGGCTAGCCTAGGTAAGTCATACCGAATATTTTTTTCTTCACATGTATTAGAAGTGAATTTTACTCTTTTAACTCATGAAAGATTTTCTCTTAACATGAAGCTTTTTAGCTTGGCTTTTTCCTAACTGAGACGAATCTCAGCTCCCGACTCCGCCGCATGTGGACTACTATCCAACAAAGCTCTATATTGAGTATGATAAGAAACACTGAGCCCTAACCGTTTTTGGCAAACACAAAAGAAACCCACGAGTTAATGGCTGATTCACTGTCACACATTGGGCTGCACAAAATGAGTACAAAACCTCATTCTCAAGGGGTGAGCAATCAGGAAAGAGACACTGTGGGGTTTGTTGAAGAAGAGATGTGTGTGATGTATACGTACCAAGTACAATCAGAATACGTATATTTATGGGTTCCCCATTGCATTAGTTGAAAAGACTGAAATGGGGAAGCCTGCTCATATCTGGTGGTCACTTCCTTTCGAGTACTGTGATTAGTCGGCTGTACAGTACGTGGAGGTTCTCAGCATATCTTTGGTTGGTAAGAGCTAGGTAACAATATAATTAATTGGCAGAGAAGAGAAATGGGTTTTGGCTGGGAGTCATTGGACCACTATGATCACCTTCACATTGGTTAGATTTGAAGGAGGCAGAAAATCATGAAGGCCGGCCATAGCTGGCAGGATTCACAAACGCCACCCATTTTTATACGAATCTGTATGGTGGAGATATGGTTGTCACTTGTCACTACAGATGGTGCATTGCTTTAAATAATCCAAAGAGTTGATTATGTGCATACATCCCTTTATATACACTAGTTGGTGCACACTGCGTTGCACGTGTCAATATTAAATGTATAAATAATAGTCGTTTTAAACTTGTAAAAATGCCAAAACATCCAAAAACTATAATTAAATTAGGTAAACAAATGTTTGTAAGGGAATTCTAATATGAAAGAAATAATATAAGTATTCTATCTTTGAATCTAATTTTTTTTCCGCCTCTTTAATTTTCTGTTATCTTCACTTCCTTCTGATTATTCATCCGGTATTTCTTCAATTTCTTCACCAATGTAACTATTTTTTGCTCGAATGAAGTCATCAATTTTATTTAATTTTATGATGAACTTAAATATTTGGATATGAGTGTTTTTTTTCCAGATCTATTCTCTTTTAGTTTTAATCTCTTTTAGTTTCAGTTTTTCTTTTTTTTTTTCACAGTATAAATTGGCCAAGTATTGTTGGGAACGATTATATGGTGAATTTTATTTTTTTTTCACTGCAAGTTTGCAAGCAATTGTACTAAATAGAGACAAAGGTCCAACCAAGTACAGTACATATCCAAGACAATCTCCATCTAACAGTCTCGCTTTGTTGTTGTACAAAATTCTCTCTAATTTGATTTATGTTTAAATTTTTTTTTTCTAGATCTATTCTCTACCTCATCTCCCTTCTCTCTGTCTCTCTTTGTTTCTTAGTTTTAGTTTCCAATTTTTTTTTTCACTAATCTATGTATTTTTTTTTCACTAATTTATGTAATTTTGTTTCTCAGTTTTCGTTTTGAATAATTTTTCTTTCTTTAATTACAGTACATATTATGATTATAAATTCATCTATCTAACTTATAAATTCATCAAAAATCAAACTTCTTCTCTAATAGTACCATATATATATAATTTGCAGTTCTCTAACAGTATCGTATATATATTATAATTTGCAGAGCAAAACTTACCAAAGAAGAGTAATGCTAAAAATAAAAAATAAAAAAGCAAATGGTAGTCATTTTTAAGCATATATACAGTCAATTTGTAATAAGTTGACAAATATATCATTTGTTTGGTATTACATTAGAAAATGATTACCAAAAAGTAATTTTGTTAAAAAAAAACTCCATATCTTTCAGTTCCCACTTCACAGAATCATAACACGCTGCCCCCATTGAAGATAACTCCAGACTTTGCTCCTGATCCACAATAGGGTGTCTTTTGCAAATGTGCTCCAAATTAAAGCTTGTTACTTACAAAAAAAAAATAATAATAATAAATAAATAAATAAAAATTTCAACATGTTTTCAAAAATGCAAGCAGCTTGTTATTTTAAGGGTTGCTTTTGCTTTATCAAATGTGACCCCGATAACTTCTGCAAGGCAAAAAAGCAAAGAACAAACATAATCCATTTAAAAATAAAATAAATAAGATGACAAAAAGAAGAGAACTTGAATAATAAGAAAGCTTACCTTTGTGTGTCTGATAAAAAATACTCTAAAGCTTAAGACACAGAACATTTGTATACATGAATATGAATTTGTCACAAACCTTCTCAGATTCGTCTCCTTCTGTGAGATCTCATGCCGGCCTCCTTGTAAGCACGTTGAAGTTGTAGTAGAAGAGACAGAAAATAAAGTGGAGGTATTCGACCCCAATGAATAAACAGCACGTGAACAATGAACTTACCCGTTGGCCTGAATTAATTTCTTAAATAAGTGAGGGTGGAGAGAAAGTTGAAGCTACTCTTGATGGAGAAAGTGGAATTTACAATCCGACTGTTTATTTATTATATAGGAATTATAGTTTCCGTTTCCTTTGAATTTCTATTTGTGTTTTATATATATTAAGGTATGTGTTTTAAAATATATTAAAGTATGTGTTCCGGCTATTTATTTATTATATAGGAATTATAGTTTCCGTTTTAATAAAGTTTCAATTATTTTTTTGAGCAAATTGTGGAATTGTTATTGAGCTAAGCCAAATAACACATCATCATGTCTTATATTCCTAAAGGACCGTATTTATTCTTCCTTTTTTATTTTTTATTTTTTGTTTTTTGGCTATAGGGTGGAGGAGTCTAGACCTTTGGCCTCCATTAATCATCGATATCATGCAAAGCTATCACCCACTTGAACAATTAAACATTTGAGAAAACTGGGTGATTGATTCTTTGAATTCCTATTTTATATGTTAAGGTATGTGTTTTAGAATTATAGTTTTCATATTCCTATATCTATTTATTATATAGGAATTATAGTTTCCATTTCCTTTGAATTTCTATTTGTGTTTTATATATTAAGGTATGTGTTTTAGAATATATTAAGGTATGTGTTTTAGAATTATAGTTTCCATATTGTTATATTTCCTATATATGCAGAAGGACGGGTAGTTGTGTATTTAAAAATTAAAATAAGGGTATATTAGTCAATCAAAAGTTTTTCTTACATTCATCTTTTTATAGGTAGTATAGATATATGCAGAAGGACGGGTAGTTGTGTATTTAAAAATTAAAATAAGGGTATATTAGTCAATCAAAAGTTTTTCTTACATTCATCTTTTTATAGGTAGTATAGATAATTACAAATAAAAATTTAGAATGATTCAACTTAACTGACTTTGAGAGGATTAATGCACTCATTAAGGCGCACAATTTGGCGGATTCCAATTGTAGCCAATGTGAAGATAGGTGTGAAATTAATGAGAAGTGGTTAAAGGGACAAAGGATGGTGCATTCTCTATCAAATGTTCTACTAGGAAACAAAAATGTATCACATATCCTAAGTTGAATTGAACCCGATCACAAAAATAGAGGTTTGGTGAAGCTCAATCTTTGAGTCTTGGGTTATTGGTTGGGTTAGACCACGATGATCGAAGAGTTTTGAGTATGAATAAACCCTTGATCTAATTCAATCCGATTGAGTTGTGGGAGTGGATATCATATACCAACATTTGGTGAAAGAAAAGAAAGAAACAAAACATACTAAATTGCACCTTTAGTGTTTTGAAGGATAAACATGGTAGTGCCATTTTTTGTGCTCACCTCCAAACACATCATTTTATTTATTCATTAGATTAGATAACATAACATATCCTAGGTCTGATTTATTTTCATTATAGTTCGTACCCAAACTTAATTCTTAAAGATTAATGTGAGTATCTTAAGGGGTTGTTTGGCAAACTTAAAAATCTGACTAGTTGAAGTTAAGTCTAACTAGTTTTGTTTTCATACTATTTAGTAAGTCTCTTTTTCCTATTAGATAGGTTAGCTTTGTTTTGAAAATAAGGCATAAATACGGTTTTTTTTAAACCAACTGTGAGATGGTTTTTTTAAAAACCAGATAACAGTTATGAATTAGATTTACTCTAATTCAATTTTTGAAATTCTCAAACAAGCACTAAAATGGTGTTTTATGACGTGTTTTCGCCTTGGGACCCTCACTAAAAAATAAAAAATAAAAATAAAAATAAGAAAAATATATAAATAAAAGAACGGAAAAAAACGGTGCATGGGGGATTCGTGATGCCTTTTAACAAGGGGACGAGAAACGGTGCATAATGATGCGTTTTGTGGTGGAGATTCAGATACCAAATCGGCGTGTTTCGACGATAAAAGCTACTAAAACGGGGCGTTTGGGTTTGATGCCTCTCTCTCCCCTCTCTGTTCCAGTCTTCTCCTGGTTAGAACTGAAGATAAAACCCTACACAGCACTCTCGATCGATCAAGCAAAGAATTGCTGAAAAAACAGTAATCTCTCTCTCTCTCCCTCTCCGTATATATATCTACACACACACAACTCTAACCCTCTAAGGCTTGAAGTAGATCAAAGTTGAGTATCATAAACGTACACAGTTTTCCGTTTGGCTGCTGAGAAAATCTACGAAATGAAA
Organism: Liquidambar formosana; assembly: GCA_039720395.1. Classification (NCBI taxonomy): domain Eukaryota; kingdom Viridiplantae; phylum Streptophyta; class Magnoliopsida; order Saxifragales; family Altingiaceae; genus Liquidambar; species Liquidambar formosana. Next base: position 611,254 of record CM077824.1, on the reverse strand, counting down.
AGAAATTAGATTTTTTGAATATTTAGGGAACTTGAGAAAACAAAGAACTCACACTCACTTGAGCTTAATTTGTTGTTTGGCTTAGTTGAAAGTCTGATCTTGGTTTACCCAAAAGAAAAATGAAAACATTAGATTAATTCTTCTTCCCTTTCCTCAGTTTTCTCAGCAACCAGACAGACTTCTTTTGGTTTCAGCTAAATGACTACTATTATCCAAGACTTACTTGGGTTGATTGTTTTCATTTTTCTGTATGTATATACATGGAAAATGCTAAAGAGCCCAATTCCTTTGCCTAACTTTGTTTGTTCAAACTATGTGGCAGCTTGGGGGCGAAGAGTTGGGCAAATTTCCGTGTATTCTATCACAGAAATTTGTAGATATTGAGGTATGCTTAATTCGTGAAAGTTTCACTGAAGAAAACAAAATGAGCATTGTTCCAAAGGAGACAATTGAGGTCATAGCGCAGAGTATTGGAATCAACAACTTGTCTCCGGATGTTGCACTTGCCCTTTCTCCTGATGTAGAATACCGCATGCGTGAAATCATGCAGGTAATTCAAGTTTGTGCACCACTATCACATATGGGTTTTTGGTTCTTCTAGCCATTGTTTGTTTCTTATGCATAGTTGTGATTCATTGTTCGAAATGTTTTATATTGCAATTTAGTAAAGTAAGCAAGTGTTGAACTGCTAATCCTCCATTCAGTTGCATTGAGAACGTTTGAAGGCCATATACCTATAGTTGTCAAATTTGGCCCTCCCTATGATTTGTGGACGTGGACATAGAGTACACTCTGAGATGGATACGGGGAGTTGTGTACATGACCAAATATGCCTGTGGTTGTGAATGTATTGAATGGGACGTTGTGTTTGAGGTTCTTTTGTGTGTGTGTGTGTGAGAGAGAGACAATCAAGTTAAAGTGCATTGGCCATTGAATATGTAGAGAAAATTGGTAAAAGTGCAATTGAATAAGGGAGGCATGTTCCATCATCAAAGTAGAATGATGAGATTAAAAATGATGTGAAGAGATTTTGGGTTGCTTCTGTTTTGCTCAATAAAACTATGATGGTGAGGGATTTTTTTGAAGTAGCAGCCAGACGACAGAGTCCCTTTGAACGGAATGGAGATAATGGAGGGACTAATAGGACCTTATGTTATGAAACTGCAGGAAGCGATCAAATGCATGCGTCACTCAAGAAGAACTATGTTGACAGCAGATGATGTTGATAGCGCTCTCAGCTTAAAAAATGTTGAGGTAAGTTTCTTTCACAAATAATTAAATGGTAATTTTTTCAGAGCATATCCGTTAATCTGAATGTATTGTATTCTTAGGACATCTTTTTTCCTTAGAACATTGTGTAGGGTTGCCACTTGCCACAAATAGTCACATTTGCCCTTAATCAGTGATGCAGGGCGGACGAGGGAACTACAAGGATTCTAGTGTATTGGGCTAATCTTCATAAGCAGATCTAAAGTTTATATGTTTGGATGTGCCTTTTTTTCACGTTATTGTAAGGAAAATCATACTTGTTTAAGTGTGTTTAATTGAGATGTGTTTCTTCCTAAATGTTGTCAGGTTAGAGACAAGGAAACTTATTGCACTCATTTCTTGAGGGCTGATATTTGCTTTAGGGATTTGGTGGGACATGTGCTCATGTATGGCATATAGTCATGTCTGCTGACACAAAAGATGTTCTAAGAAGTGCAACACCAAGGCACCAGGCATCATTTATTTTACCTTGTTCTTCATTTAATGCATAATATGTTTTAAAACGCAATTAAAACCACCACCATAGCTTGAGGAGTAAAGAGCTGTTGAAACAAGTTTACCCCTTCCAGCTGTGACTTAACAACAGTCTCAGTTAATAAATAACAAAAGTGAAATGTAATTGTCGATTACAAATGAACAGGAGGGAAAATAACCAGCTGAATGAAACAAAATACTTAAGCAAGGAGAATGACCAAATTTTAATATTTCCAGTCAGTCCCAAAATTTGGTAGAACATTGGTATATGTAGGCCAAGGAAACTTTTGTATTGTATTGTGACTCTTCTAAGTAGAAACTTCCCTATACTGTAAGAAATCTTATAAGCCAAACAACCAGCTGCAAAAAAAAAGAAAAAAAAATGTTTGGGGTTATGAAAAGGATTTCCAAAGTGCTCATTTATCAGTCGTGTTGTTTTTTCCATTTCATGGTTTAGTCCTACATTGCAAAATCATCGAAGATGAATGTTTAGCTATATGTTTTTGTGCTTATAGTTCTTACTTGAGTGCATGGATAAGAATGGGGGCCAATAAATGATAAATTTTAGAGTTTCTGCAGCTCTGCATGTGACTGGAGATGCGCTGATTGATGCATTAGATGTAATATAATGAACTTTAGGAATTTTCTTGCTGATTGTTATAATTTTATCTTCCTTTATCTCATCCTTTCTAATCTGCTTGCTTCAGCCAATTTATGGATTTGCCTCTGGGGATCCTTTGCGTTTCAAAAGAGCTGTTGGACATAAGGATTTGTTTTATATTGATGACAAAGATGTAGATTTTAAGGATGTGAGTAATTATTGATCATTCCCATTGTCCTCCTAGTTAAATTGGTTGAATCGCTTTTTCATCTTCTCATATGATTTTTTGATATGTAGGTGATTGAGGCTCCTTTACCAAAAGCCCCATTGGATACTGCAGTTGTTTGTCACTGGCTAGCTATTGAAGGTGTACAACCTGCCATTCCAGAAAATGCTCCAGTGGAAGGTCTGTCTGTAAATTTTGGTGATACAAACAGTTGTTGCTTTCACAACAATTTGCAAGATTTACTATTTTAATTTGTTAGTGGAAGGCATCTAAAATTTAAAACTGTTAACCTTCAACAAGCTAGCACATGTCCTTGTAATGAAAATTAAGAAATTATGATGGATTTTAGCGGAGTCAGATCTTCATTGAAACAAATTTATTTGGTTTTGAAAATTTCTTCTTGAACATATCTTAGAACCAAGGTATAAATGGATGGTAAATTCAGACACCACTTTCCTAATTTATTTGATTCTAATATAATGAATTGGTCTAATCTTATGGCACTGTTTTATATATTCGTTTAAATATTTATTTACTTGTAATCCTCTACGTTTGCCATTTCTAACACCCCTAATTGAGGAGCTAATCTTCAGACTGGTTGTGATTTGTTTGTAGTAATTGCTGCTCCATCTGATGGCAAAAAGTCTGAACAAAAGGATGATGGACTTCCTGTTGACATTAAATTACCAGTTAAGCATGTTTTATCTAGGGAGCTTCAGGTATATGATATACATTTCCCATATCTTTCTTTTCATTTTTAATTTTTCACTCTGCAGTTTTTTAAGTGCCATTTGTTGTTCCCTTTGCAGCTATACTTCGACAAAATCACTGAGCTCACCGTGAGTAGGTCTGACTCTGTCCTTTTTAAAGAAGCATTAGTGAGTTTGGCCACAGACTCGGGACTTCATCCATTAGTTCCCTATTTCACATGCTTTATTGCAGATGAGGTACTGTTGGGGCTATGTTGTTAACATAAACAGGTTTTGGAAAACAAAATGTTGCCTTTCGTTGCTCATGCGATCATTGCTTCTCTAATAATATCAGGTTTCTCGTGGTTTGAACGATTTCCCTCTTCTATTTGCTTTGATGCGTGTTGTCTGCAGTCTTCTCCAAAATCCTCACATACACATAGAACCTTATGTAAGTTCACATCTGATTTATTGGTTCTATTTGTAATGTCTACGTTTATAGAATCCTTTGTAAGTTTAATAATGAGTTTTAGTCTTTAAAGTGAGGTTTTTTAGGGTGACCATCAAGAGGGTTTGACAGTAGAGTGTCCATGTGGCATGCATCAAGGTGGATGTATGACTATTGACCTACCAATAGATGTTCCTGCAAATGAGATAGGCTTAGGTTGCAGCCTTCCCAATTGGATGGGATCAGCTGCTACTCAATCTGATGTATTGTTCTGACCATTGTGGCAAATTTTTATTTGATATTCTTTGGTGCTGATAATAATTTGGAACCTGGGAATAAGTCTGCAGTTCTCTCAAAAATGTTGAATCAGAGGTGATCACAAAATTTAACAAGAAGTTTCATGACCATGATTAAAATGCAAATTATTAAGTTGGACATGACAAGATCATTTTACATATGCTTTGGTGAAAAATCGGGGGTGTAACTAAAGATTTTTTCCTTTTTAAAGTAGAAGTTTATTGCAATGCTTTTGACCACCAAAAAGAATACATAAGATTGGATGGTAGAATTGTAAGAGACTACCTTGTCAGGACTCAGTGTTTGTCCTGGTACTCTAGTGCATGTGTTGAGGCAACAGTGAGAAGCACATGATATATTTTGTGCAATGGTCTACATCTATTTAGGCATTGTTTTCTTTGTCAGCTGCACCAATTGATGCCATCTGTGGTGACCTGCCTTGTTGCAAAAAGACTAGGCAATAGATTTGCAGACAATCACTGGGAACTGAGAGACTTCACAGCAAACCTGGTTGCTTCAATATGCAAAAGGTCAGTTATTTATTTTTTGTTTTTTGTTTTTAATTTTTAATTTCCCTATTTTGTGCATATGAGGGAAATGATTACCTTCATTGTAGGGATGCATATAATTTACCATCCTTAACCTTCTGTTGACATACTCTCCTTTTATTTCACTTGAGTATACCTTTAACTTAGACCATCTAGTACGAGGGATTATATGATAAATAAGTATGTTTCTGTAGATAATATTAAACATTCACATTTGGGTTGGAATGATTTATCTTCCAACCATTCTTTGCCCTCATATTCCGTGAAGTAGGTCAGTTGCTGATTTAAAAAATAAAAAATAAAAAAATGCAGACCAACCTGCTGGTTGAACCATCAGTCAGACCACCCCAGTCAGTTCCACACGAAGACTGGGTCATTTACAAACCTGGTGGTCTGGGATGACCCAAACTACACAATGTTTTCAAATGTTGGTCCACACCACACTTCTGTCCCATCTTCTAAATATTGTTCAAAGAGTAGATTAGAGATTTGCCGAAAACATTGAGTTGACCTGGACTGACACACCAGTCCAATTGACTTGCCTTTCTATCTGGTCTGGTTTTGAAAACATTGCTCTGTAGTCTGCACAGATGTGAAGATGATCTGCATTTTATATGCTCATCCTTGTCCATCAATATATCTTATTTTAAATTTCACATTTTATCCCCATAATTTAAGTTTAGAAAGCTTTTGCAGATTTGGGCATGTTTATAACAATCTTCAGACACGTGTGACGAAAACTTTGCTTAATGCGTTTTTGGATCCAAAACGAGCAATTACTCAACACTACGGTGCAATTCAAGGGTTAGCGGCCCTGGGACCCAATGTGGTATTCTTTTTTCTCATGCTCCTTGCAACAAAAAACTGATGTGGTATTACTTGCTAAAGTAATTGTAATTTCTTTATTTGTAGAATATGGCCCATGCAGTATCTATCAAAACCCAATTTAAATCATTAAATGTTTGTTTTCAGTGAAGTGAGGTCAGAGAAGAGACAATGATAGATAGAGAGAGGAAGAATTGAAGAAAAGAGGGGAGAATTTTGAATCTTTTTTTAATTAATTGTCTGCCAAAGAAAATTTGAATTGTGAAAAGCTCAACTAAAGAATAAAAATTTAGATCTATTTTTTGCTTTTTTATTTCCCCCCCCCCCCCCCCCCCCCACACCCCCCTTCTCTTCTCTCCAATCCCTACTACTCTAATAAAATGACTACTTAGTAAGGAAAAATCTTATACCTTCAAAAGATTCTCTGCTGTATTCTTTCCTCATTTTTTGCTTCTCTGAAACCAAATGAGAGAATAAAAAGACCATTACCTAATGTTGGTTTTGCTAAGCGGGTCCTGGGAGGGGTGAGCTGGATTTGGTCCTAACCAAATGAAGTGTCTATAATGTTATATTAATTAGGAGGCATTCTGGTTTAGCCTCGAGAAATATTCAAAAATAATTCCAAAATGTGTTATTTTGCAACTGCCCTCTCCCACTCATGTCTGTCCCTCTCTCACGAGTGCATAGTTGATTCCTTCTGGTGTTTTATTAAGACCTCTATCTTCTTCCTGATAATCTCAAACTATAACTGAAAAATGCTTTTTTTACTCATTTTATTCTATTTCCTTGATGAGTTTTTTATTGTTTTCTTTTTGTGGTTATGTGACCACTTTATTTGTCATCTTATATTTCGATTCCATTTGTACTTTCCTCCAGGGATTTTGGACTGTTTGTGATTCTTCTTTACTTTTTGGGTAGGTTCGCCTTCTTATACTGCCAAATCTTGAGCCATATCTGCAACTTCTTGAGTCAGAGATGCTTCTTGAGAAGCAAAAGAATGAGATGAAGAGGCATGAAGCCTGGCGTGTTTATGGGGCCTTGCTGGTGAGTTTATTTTCCAACACAGTGCTTTTACTATTATCAAGTATGAGAGTTTCAAGATGGGCATATAATCAATGTATGGGACCATGCACTTACCAGCGTGCAGCAGGTCAATGCATATATGATCGGCTGAAGATGTTCCCTGCTTTGCCATCCCCACCGGCGCATACTGTCTGGAGGAGCAAAGAAAGAGTTGTTACTACAGTGCCAAGTAAGAGAGTCAAGGATCCTGTTTTTCCTTTTTTAGCTTACAAGTTACAACTACACCTTTCACATTATTATACTGCTTACTATACATAAAGTTTTATGTGAACTTCAATTTCTATATAGTTATTAGTACAACCAGCCAAAATATAAAGCCGACACTTGGATATAACTACTTAAAACAACAACAATTGAAGTATTCTAGCTATTTAAAAAAAAGAACAATTATTTGTTCCGATGAGGATCACTTGGATGATGTGCCATGCACACGATCATTTCTTTGGAATGGAAAAGAACACTATTCAGAGGAACTTGGTGGAGTTTCTATATAGGCTTACATAATCTTGAGTTCCTTTCTGTTACATGCCTGTCGCATGCTTGTTTGCAGTTTGTCAGGTTACCAGTCATATTGTGTGACATTCTGGTGTGGAGCAGTGCTGCCTGCTATTTTTTCACAAATAAGGGGTAATTTGTAACTCGCCTTTCGGTGAAAAGAAGGCAGTTCTGCTGCATAGTGATGTTGCTTGATTACCTGATGAACTGAACTGGAATTGATGTTTGAGAGTAGCTGAAATAAGCAAGTATCGTATGACTTATCTGTTGTGTCATACCTTAACAACTTGATCCCTGAACTACACTCTTGTCGTGAATATTTTTGCTCTGGTCATTTTATTTGAGTTTTGACTCTGATCCATTTCCCCCCCTCCAAAATTCATCCAGATAAACGCAAAGCAAGTGTGGAGCACTCTGAGCAGCAACCACCTCTCAAGAAAATAGCAACTGATGGCCCAATGGACGCAGTGTCTACCAATTCCTTGCCATCTGACTCGCAAGGCGAAACAGATGTTTCCACGTCTTTGGGCAATTCTGATGTGGGCCCATCATCATCTTCTGTAGGGATCCCTAGTGAGAGCATTTCAGGCAGCAGAGGTAGAAGAGAAAAGGGTGGTAATAGAGATATGAAGATGTCAGCTATCCTCACTCAGGCTTGGAAGGATGACTTGAATTCTGGGCATCTTCTGGTTTCACTGTTTGAGCAATTTGGTGAAAGCATTTTCTCCTTCATTCCGGCTCCTGAGATGTCTTTGTTCCTGTAATTTAAATAAAGATAACTTTTGTTGTGATGATTAAGTTCACAAATTTTTTATTGAAAATCGATTGGTTTAGATCTCAAGAACCAAGGCTTATTAAATCTCATTAGATTAATCCTTGATGAAATTTGTGATTATTATTGAGCCTCTGGATTATCTGGAACATAATGTGTTTTGCCTGGACTTGAAGGCACGAAAAATTGCTACCTTGAATGATCTTATTTCATCAATTCCACCATCTTCACCAAAAATAAACAACTCTTCTCAAAATAGTAGTCAGATACAAAAACATAAGCCAAAAACAAAAAGATAGATCACTCGACTATAGTCAAATGGATATAGAAGCCACCAAAATCTTATACACCTGGATAAGCCTTTTTGGAGTTTTAATGTGGGTTAACTTTACAAGCTCCAGAGTTTCTTTTAGGTTATGTTATTTACCTAGGCTTCCTCATTTGTGTGTGGGGGTCTTTATTGGCCCCCCAAGACCGGTTTTTTTTTTTATCCTCCACTTATTTTAAATCTCAAGGTTTTATGCAAAATATAAAAGGTTTTCATGAAAATTGATTGCGCAATTTACTAGAAAACGTCGTTTTGAAAAACTTTGTAGATAAAATATTTTCTAAAATGTATCGTTTAAATAGGCTTTTAGTCATTTACAATCTATTTTCAGTTTTAGGAAAATATAGACTAAAAAAAAAAAAAAAAACCTACATTTAAATGATAGATTTTGGAAAAAATTTATTTTACAAAATTGTTTAAAATAGTATTTTATAGTAGACAGTGTGGCCACTTTTTATGAACACCTTTTATGTTTTCATAAAACCTTAATGCTATGTTTGTTTGGTTGGAATGGAATGGATGAAATGGAATCTTATTCCAATTCATTCCAAACAATATGTTTGGATGAGGTAATTCAATGGGAATGAAATCAAACAGTAGTAGTGAATAATAATGATATTCATTCCGCAATGTTTATTTCAATCTCATTTCATTCCAAATTATTTTGAACATGGAATCAGATTCCGTTCCCACTCATTCCATTCCAACCAAACAAACATGGCCTAAGTGATTAAAAATAAAAGGGGATAAAAGGCAAGTTTAGGGGTGCCAATAGCCACCCCTTATGGGTTTTGCGTCTGTTCCTTTAAAGTGTTTTGTGTGTGTTCTTTTACCATTTGGATTCGGTGTTGGGGTAAAAAAAATCCAATATTGTGTTGGGCTAATTTGAGCGTCCAAAGCTCCTCCCAATAGCCTAGCACGGTGCTAGGTTTTTGGATCTTAGCACCAAATCCAAACACTTTTGCAGTATATCTAATCCTTGTTTGACTTCTCGAATTAAAAGATCTAAAAGCCTCCCATTGAATTTATTTTGGTCATTTCAATAGAAACTCTTGATCTTTTATTGGAACAGTCAAAATCTTCTCCCAACAACTCAGATCAGCCGTATAGAGGTCTGCGGATTTGGATTTGGTGCAGTTTGGTCTCTTTAACTGCATGGTGCAGTAGCCGGACGATCACCGCCACGTGGCAATGGGCAGAAAGGAACGGCTCAGTTGCAAGACGCAATATATTTGCGTCGTTTCACTGAGACATCCTCAAACGTTAACGCCGTTTGCAAAGAAAGGGTCCAAACGCTGCGTTTGGCCTAGATCTGCAACCCCAAATGGCGATCTGCTCCTTTTTCCCGCTTGCCCTCCCTCTCTCCTCTCTCTCTCTCTCTCTCGTCTCTTCTCTCTCTGCGTTAGCGGCGGCCGTTGATGACCTTTTCACCTCCCGTCGATGAGAGTTTCCCGCTCGCGATCTCGCCGCTCTCTCTCACCGTCGGCGCTCCCACCATCTGTCGACGACACGCGACGACAGTCCCGTGGGTCTCCTCGCAGGGCCTTCTCCGACGACACATTCCCTCGTCCAAGTCACTTGAAGCCGTCGGTGACCTTTTCACATCCCGTTGGCGACCCCTTTCCCCTGCCCCTGCCCTTGCCGCTGCTCCATCTCTTTCTATCGGGCCTCGATCCCCCTTACCGTCGGCGCTCTCCATCGTCGTCGACCCCTTTCACCTCCCGTCAGCGTCTTCTTCCATACCCCTGAAACGAAACCCAGGTTTGTTCTTTTTTTTTTTTTTTTTTTCTTTTGTCTGTGTGTGTGTAACCCTAACCCCAAAATACATGTTCAAAAATCTGGCTTAGAATGGTTTTAGGGGTTTGGGAATTTTTTGTTTTCTCAAGTTCAAATTTTATTTATTTATTTATTTTTGGTATGTTGCTGCTGTTGCTAGTGTATAGATGAGGGCGGAGCAGCGGCGGCAGCGGCAGCGGTGGTGGATCTGGCGCACCTCTGCGCCTCCGCCTGCGCCGGTGGTGGGGGAATTGCCGGTCTGCAGATCTGGGACGACGAAGGCGATAGAGTGTGGAATGGAGCCAGGGGGGGAGAGAGGAGAGAGAGTGGAACGGCGGGGAGGGGAGAGACGAGAGAGACGAGAGAGAGGGAATAAAATGAATTGAAATTGGGATGCATCAGCTTTTGCCCCCGAAATTGTAAGCAAAACGCAGCGTTTTCTTACATTTTGCATCTTAACGGCAAACGGCGTTAGGGGGAAAGAAGCATTTCAGCCAGGCGCAAGATCCACCCTCCATTTGTTGCTCCGCCACGCGGCACAGATCCAACGCCTACTGCACCGTGCAGTTGAAGCCATGGACTGCACCAAATCCAAATCCGAGGTGTGCCCCTTTTTTTAGTAGGTGATTCACTAGTAAAGCAAAGAAAATGCCAGATCAAGAAAAGGGGGAACTACGAGCCCTCTTCCCCTCACTAGTTCCACCAACTAGACCTTTGTCGTGTTTGTTATGAGGGAACGAGGAAAGAAATGAAATGATGATTCCATTCTTTAAAAAAAAAAAAAAAAAAAAAAATTGAATGTTTAGTTGCACAAGGGAATAGAATGGTTATTCCTTCTGGAGGTCTATTCTCTCAAATGAGAGAAAAGCTATTCCTTCTCAAATCAAAAGGAATAACTATTCCCACCTTTCAAAGAATAAAAATCATTAAAAATGAATCCTATTTACTTTTTCATTTTATTTCTACCCCTTATTAAACATAGGGATGGAATGTCCATTATTATTTCATTCCCATTCTCATTCCCATGACTCATCCTTTGTTGCATGAGGCATGAGAGATAATGAGAGGGCTTCGTATACCGATGAACAGCGGATTGACGGAGCTCTTGGCATTGCTTTGTTTTTCTCTCCTTCCCTATCAGTGAGTTCCAATCCTTTTGTTAGAAATTTCTTCGTTTGTGCCGAACCACTTGCAGAATCAAATCCTGTTCCACAAGATCCTATACATGGCAGTGCTGGGTTTTGACCCCTGCACCGAATCCGAACCCGTTCTTTTGGCCAAATATATATATATATATAATATGGATGATGATCAGGTAAGCATGTGCTGATATAACTTATATCAAAACCTGCATTGGGAGTTGTACCTTGTGCATTAGTGGGATGTGAGGTGTATTGAATCAATGCAAGGGGTACAACCCCTAATGCATAATGCTGATGTAACTTATATCAGCATGTGCTGATGGGATCACTTCTGAATATATATATATAGAGGTGATCCCATCAGCACGTGCTGATATAAGTTACATCAGCACTTTGCATTGGGGATTGTACCCCTTGCATTGATTCAATGCACCTCACATTCCACTAATGCACAAGGTACAACTCTCAATGCAGGTTTTGATATAAGTTATATCAGCACGTGCTTACCTGATCATCATCCTCTATATATATATATATATACAAGGTACAACTCTCAATGCAGGTTTTGATATAAATTATATCAGCACGTGCTTACCTGATCATCATCCTCTATATATATATATATATATATATATATCCTTTTAACACGCTTCACCCCCACAAAACGCATGTTTTCAAAAGGGCGGGTTTTGTCCTTGGCGCAAATCAGGCCAATTTTTGCTCCCATCGTTCCCCTTCCGTCCATTGAGGGTTTGGATATACATTATACAGTGCCTCTGTCTTAAGAAGGAAGACGTAGGTCAGGCGAAGTCCTTTCTCCAAACGACTAAGTTAGGGTGTAAAGTGTGAGATGTATATATTTAGTTATTAGGGTAGTTTAGTCTTTTCTATCTTAGGGTTGCCCTTGTATAAATATACCACTTTGTATAATGAATCTTTTATCACTTTTTTGCAAACTTACATGGTATCAGAGCCCAAGGGGCTGCCGCACCTTCTCCCTCCCCATTGCATCAGCCGTGAAGCCATCATTGCAGCAGATTTTTTTTTTTCTCCAGCCTTGTCGCACCACTATTGCAACTACCGCACCTTCTCCTTCCCCCTTGCATCTTCTTCGCAGCAGCCGTGAAGCCATCCACAACCAGATTTCTTCTCCGTTGCAGCAGTCGCACCACTCAGGATCTTTGAATCCTTCAGTCGCACTATCTCTCTCTCTCTCAATTGAAGCTTCGTTTGGGAAATCTCAGAACTAGTCAAGCCCTTTGTTGCAGCAGCAGGTCCATCTTTGTCAAACCCCTCTTTTCTAATCAGTGAATCCCTCCATCAAACAATCCTCTTGTATTGCACCAAACGTGAAGCCGTGGTTTGAGTTGGATATTCTTGGTTGCGTTGTTGATATTTGATTTATTACCATCACTTTGTTGAATTTATTTCCTTATGGCTGATGATAAGATGCAAGCAATCAGTATTAGATTGAATGGTGATAATTACTCTTATTGGTCCAATGTAATGAAAAATTTTCTGATTGGTAAGGGCCGCTGGGGTTATGTTATGGGATCTGAAACTCGACCCTCTGGTCCTAAGGTTGATGGCTTTGATAAAACTGTTGCAAAATGGGACATGGAAAATGCACAAATTCTGACTTGGCTACACAACTCTGTTGAACCCAGTATTGGCCAAAATTTTTCTAAATATGACACAGCCAAAAAAGTTTGGGACTACTTACAGGGTATGTATTTGGAGTCGAACTTTGCCAAACAGTATGAACTAGAGCTGTCTATTCGAGGGACCTTCCAAAAAGAGAAATCCATACAGGAATTTTATAATGAAATGACTGCTTATTGGGATCAGTTGGCACTTATGGAGCCCGTTGAATTGCAACGTTTGGATGTTTATATTAATTATTGGGAAAGGCAACGGTTGACCCAATTTCTTATGGCACTTCGTGATCAGTTTGAACCCCTTCGTGGAGCCATTCTTCATCGTGTTCCCTCACCCAAAGTTGATGCAGCTGTCCGAGAACTTATAGCTGAGGAAACCCGCTTTAAGATTGCTCATCCTGCTCCACCTTCTCAGTCAGTGTTTACTGCTTCCTCTGTTCAACCTCCACTATTGCCTACTCCTTCTGTGCATCTCACTCAGCTCACTGGCAAGCCCAAACCTCGTGTTGGTGTTGATGAATGCAGCTTTTGTCGTCAAAAAGGACACTGGAAGTACACGTGTCCTAAACTTGCGGCCCAGAATAGACGATCTACTCCTCCATCTACTTTTCGAGCACCTTTACAGTCCTCAGTTCGCCCACCAACAGCATTTGCAGCACCTGCATCTAGCAATGTATCACCTACCACTTTACAATCTATGATTGAGCAGCTCCAGTCTATTATTGCATCTTCTTCAGGGAATCAGTCTCACGCCTCTGCTATGTCCACTGTTTACTCAGGTTTGCATGGTTCTTCTTCCTCAGGTATTTCTTCCAACTCTTGGATATTTGATTCTGGCTCTTCCCATCACATGACTCCTCATTTGTCTCTCTTGAGTAACTGTGTTTCTCCTTCTTCTCCTATTACTATTGTTACTGCTAATGGTTCTCCTATGCATGTTGTCTCAATAGGCTCTGTCCTTCCTTCATCATCTTCATCTTTATCTATCCCTGATGTATTTTATGTTCCTACCTTGTCTCTTAGTTTATTGTCTATTAGTCAACTCTCTGATTCTGGCTTTGATGTTCTCTTTTCCTCCTCTGACTGTGTTATTCAGGAACGGACGTCCAAGAAGCAGATTGGGACCGGGGGTAGAGTTGGTGACTTGTATGTCTTGGAGAGCTTGCAAGTTCCTGTGGAGAGTAGTTCGTTAGCATTGTCTTCCTTTTGCTTAGATCAGCAGTCTTCCCCTTTTTATCTTTGGCATTCTAGATTAGGTCATTTATCGAGTGACAGATTGAAAGGTCTTGTTTCGTCTGGCTATTTGGGCAATGTTTCTTTGAGTGACATATCAAATTGTAGTGGCTGTAAACTTGCCAAGATGTCTGCCCTTACCATTTAATAAAAGTTTGTTTGTTTCTCTTTCTCCCTTTTCTCTTGTGCATACTGATGTGTGGGGACCTTCTCCCATTACTACCAAAGGTGGCTCTCTCTATTATGTTTCTTTTATTGATGATTACAGTCGTTTTTGTTGGGTGTATCTCATGACATACAAATCAGATTTCTTTCGTATCTATCGTAATTTTCATTCCATGATTCAAACTCAATTTTCTACAACCATTAAAGTTCTACGTTCTGATTTGGGTGGTGAGTATTGTTCGACAGAGTTCACTGAGTTCTTGAATGCCAATGGTACTCTCCATCAGTCTTCTTGTTCAGGTACTCCTGAACAGAATGGTGTTGCTGAAAGGAAACATAGGCACATTCTTGAGACTGCTCGAGCTCTTCTTCTTTCTTCGTCAGTTCCTTCTGTTTTCTGGGGTGAAGCTGTCCTTACTGCTGTTTACCTTCTAAATCGGATGCCAACCCCTCTTCTATCTGGGGTTTGTCCTTATGAAAAGTTGTTTGGTCGAATACCTAATTATTCTCTTTTGCGAGTTTTTGGTTCTGCTTGTTTCGTTCTTCTTCCCAAAAGGGAACGTAATAAGCTTAGCGCTCGCTCTGCTTTGTGTGTCTTTTTAGGGTATGGTCTTCATCAGAAAGGGTATAGGTGTTATGATCCCGTGTCTAAAAAGTTGTACGTGTCTCGTCACGTTGTCTTTCTTGAACGTATTTCTTATTTTACTATTCCTTCTAGAGTTGCACCTGTCTCCAAAGAGGACTTGGTCTACATTGATCCTTTTCCTGTTGATGAGTCCTCTGACGAATTTGTTTCTGATCTTGATGTCCCCTCTCTTCCTCTTCCTGATACGGTTTCTTCTGAGTCTAACCCTTCTCACTTTTCTTCTTTTCCTTTGGTTTACTCTCGCAGGATGACACGGCCTCCTCAGCCCATATGCACCATCTCTGACGTTCCCTCTACTGAATCTTCGGATGAGCCTCTTCCTGAACGCCGATATCCTTTGCGTACTCGTACTCCTTCAGTAAGACTTCGTTTCTCTAATACTTGTTTTTCTTCTTCTTATTGTTCTTTTCTTTCTTCTATTCATTCTTATTTTGAACCTCATTCTTATAAAGAAGCCTGTACTGATCCCCATTGGATTGATGCAATGCTTGATGAATTACTCGCTCTTCATAAAAATGGTACTTGGGAGTTAGTTCCATTGCCTGCAGGAAAGAATCTTATTGGCTGTAAATGGGTTTATAAAGTGAAAACCAACTCAGATGGATCTCTTGAACGATACAAAGCTAGGCTTGTTGCCAAAGGGTTTTCTCAGGAATATGGGGTTGACTATGAAGAGACGTTTGCCCCTGTTGCTAAAATGACTACTGTTCGTACTTTGATTTCTGTGGCTGCAGTTCGTCAGTGGCCACTGTTTCAGCTTGATGTTAAAAATGCCTTTCTCAATGGCCATCTCTATGAAGAAGTTTACATGCGTCCCCCACCAGGTCTTACTCATCCTTCTGGCCATGTTTGTCGTTTACGTCGTGCTCTTTATGGTTTAAAGCAGTCTCCTCGTGCCTGGTATGAGCGCTTTCAGTTGGCTATTACTCAGATTGGTTTTCGCTCTAGTGCTCATGACTTTGCTCTCTTTCTTCGCACTACCTCACAAGGTTTGGTTATTATTCTTTTATATGTGGATGACATGATTATTACTGGTTCTGACTCTTTTGCTATTGATGAGGTAAAGAAACATCTTTTCTTGGAGTTTGAGATGAAGGATTTAGGGCCTTTGCGGTATTTTTTGGGTATTGAGGTTGCCTCTTCACCTAAGGGTTATCTTTTAACACAGTCGAAGTATGCAAATGAGCTTATCCATCGCGCTCGACTTACAGATGATAAAGTTGTGGATACCCCTATCGAATTGCATGCCAAATTCTCAGCTTCTGATGGCGTTCCATTAGATGATCCTACACTCTATCGTGAGCTTGTTGGTTGTTTGGTTTATCTCACTGTCACCCGTCCTGATATTGCATATGCTGTTCATGTTGTTAGTCAGTTTGTCTCTGCCCCTCGTACTACTCATTGGGCTGCTTTGTTGCGTATTTTGCGCTATGTTCGAGGTACAATCTTCCAGAGTTTATTACTATCCTCTACTTCTACTTTGACCTTAAGGGCTTATGCTGATGCTGATTGGGCTGGTGATATTAATGATCGTAAGTCTACTAGTGGATTCTGTGTTTTTCTTGGTGATTCTCTTCTCTCTTGGAAAAGCAAGAAACAAACCGTGGTTGCTCGCTCTACCACTGAGGCTGAATATCGTGCTATGGCCCATGCTACTGCAGAAATTGTTTGGCTTCGTTGGCTTCTATCTGATTTGGGCATTACCATTTCATCTCCGACTCCTCTTTACTGTGACAATAAAAGTGCCATTCAGATTGCTCACAACTCTGTATTTCATGAACGTACCAAGCACATTGAGATTGACTGCCACTTTATTCGTCAACATCTTCAGCTTGGCACTATTGATCTGCCATTTGTTTCCTCCACTGCCCAGATTGCTGATTTCTTCACTAAGACTCATACGTCCGCTCGTTTTCATTTTCTCCTTAGCAAACTCTCGGTGCTCTCTCGGTTCGCATCCTGAGTTTGAGGGGGGGGGGGGTGTGAGATGTATATATTTAGTTATTAGGGTAGTTTAGTCTTTTCTATCTTAGGGTTGCCCTTGTATAAATATACCACTTTGTATAATGAATCTTTTATCACTTTTTTGCAAACTTACATAAAGCTGAGATCGGTAAAGTCACTATCTCTGTCTCCTTCGCTCTAGGGCTAGGGTTTTGAAACTTGACAATGACAATCCTCCACCTCGTTCGTGAATCCAATTCTCTTTTGCTCTTTTGTTTTCTTTCTCTTCAGAATCCTTTGATAAACCAAGCACCGGCCAGAAGACTCTGCTATTATGTTGCTTGCGTTATGCGGAGGTATTGTGTATATATATTTATAACCACTGCTTGGTGGCAATTTTTTGGAATGTGGGTTTGTGGAATTGTTTTCAATTTTTTGGAATGTGGGTGAATGTTAAGCATGTCTATGTCTCTCAAATCTGTACGTTTTTCTTGATTGTGAGTGGAAACTTTAATTTTGCTCTTTAAATTCCTTCAGGATAGGAATTATTGATGTCCTTTGCTAATGCTACTCTGTGTAACTCTGTGATTCTCTATATCACGTAGACCCAAACAGATCGTATCAGTCAACTGCCGCCCGAAATACTGTCTCGTATTTTCTCACATTTCACGATAAGAGATGCTGCTATCCTGAGCGTGTTATCAAGCACATGGAAACGCCTCTGTTCATCATCAATGCCTCTCCTCGACTTTTCTTGGGATACCATGTTTTTGACGCAAGAAAATTATGATAGCTGGTTGACTGATTACTCAGATTTTTCCCTACCATATAAGGATTTATTTATCAGAGGATTGAATCAGTTCTTACAGTTTTATGAGGGTACCCAGTTGGTCTCCTTTAAGGTATGCTTGTGCCTTGGCAGAGACTTTGCCTGTGATATTGATCACTGGGTCAATTTTGCACTTAGTAAGGGTGTCGAACAGCTCTCTCTTGCCCTTTCATGTCTCACGTTGCCTTCATGTGAAACGAGACACCAATGCAGAAGACATGAGTTATATATTTTTCGTCCTGTGCTTCTTTACGGTAGTGATGTTTCCAAGTTGAAGCTTTTGTCCCTGCGCTCATGCAGTCATGCATCCTGGGGGCAGATTTTCATAGCATCCTTTACCGTTGTTTGAACCTTGAGTCTATGATACTACTAGACTGTTGTCTTCCTGTCAAATTATGCATTTCTGGCTGGAGATTACCAATTGTACTGGGATGAAGCAAATTGAGGTTTCTGCTACCAGTCTCACCAGTTTCGAACATCATGGTGTCACCAGTTTCAAACTTCATGGTGTTCATGTCAAATTTTCTTTCTCTACTCCCAGCTTAGAAGAAGTTTCAATTGGAACATTGGATAGATGCGGAGTGCGTTATATCTTCAGTAAACTTGCAAAAGATCTTCCTCGGGTCAAGACTTTGTCATTTATTCCAGTAAATAATTGGGTACGTGAAAAAGGGAAGAAGGGGTGGGGGGGGGGGGGGGGTGACTTCACATTCTTGTTCACTTGATCAAGTGACTTGTGGAATCCTGTTTATGTTTTTTTTTTTCCCCCCTCCTTTCAGGTTAAATGCATACCTAAACAGATAGGATGGTTTTTCCCATTCATCAAGGTTGAACAACTGAATTTCTTTGCCCTCGGAAATACGAATTTTGACATCTGGAGGATTATTGCCGTTCTAAGAGCTTGTCCGCATCTGCAAAAATTTCATTTGGTGGTGAGTCATCTTATTTTTCATCAAATAATGAAGACTAGTTCTCTTATGGTTGGTTATGTCACATACCACTTTGGCTGATTATTAGTGCAATTTATCTTTCCATCAGGCTTTTGGCTAAATTTTGGTGCAATGTTTCTTTGAACTTTGGTTGTTGTTCTCTTGGGAATCCCAGTCAAATAGGTATTGGTGGCATTTCTAGGAACCATTTAAGTGAGGTGCTTTTGACTTTTTCTAAATTGGTGGGGTGGAGCAATGCTATTAGAGCAGAGGCACTTGCCTTGCTACAAGTGCTTAAGGAAGCTTTGTCGTTAGGTATTTCTCATTTAATGGTTGAAGGTGACTCTACTTTAATAGAATGGGTTGTCACTAGGAAAATGGGATTTTGTGGAATATCAACTTGCTGAGAGAGATTTCATTTATCTTCTTTATTGGGAGTTGAATTTAAATAGATTTCAGGGAAGGAAAATGAGGAGCCCAATTTTTTGGCTAAGAGGGAGACTCTTTACTTTGGAGCATTTTAGGGGACCTTTTTATGCTTCTTGCGTTCTTTTGTTTGTGGGGTTGGGAATTGGAAGGGGAACTCTCTGGGTGTATTTCTTGGTAGAGTGTTGTAGTTTTTTCTTCTTCTTGGTTTTGCCTTTGGGCTTTTGAATGATTCCTTCTCCTTGTACATCATTTCTTTTTTAATAAAATTCGTCTCTTATAAAATTAAAAAAAGAATGGGCCAAAATTCTTATTTAGAGTTAACAAATACGCAGGTTGAGATTACTTTGAGTTGGAAGATTAGGTGGCCTTGTCCATATTGGTTATCTTTAGACCTGATATTTTTCTAGGAATCTTTTGTGAGGACCTAATATGCCCGGTTGTGGACAGGGTTACTTGAAGGGGTTTGTTAAGAATATGGTTTAAATAATTGGTTATTGTCAGACACTCGATGATTGGCATCTTTCCTATTAGCCGTGTTCGGACCTGTTTGAGGCCAAGATTACTGTCACCGTCATTCTATTTGGATGCTTTTTCTCTCCTCAGGATATATGGACCACAATTCTGATGTGGTTGAAGTGGAAGATAGAACTAATTTCTTCATTGTACATCAGTCACAAAATCCTATGCGGCATTGGTGAAGCAGTTTGAATGGCTATGATGAGTGGCTATAACTCAATTATGTGCAACACCGAGCCGGGAAATAATTGTTTTGACTTAAAATGAACTCAACCAGCTAAAAAAAGAGTGCATGTGCCATGTATGTGATTGTAATTTACTTTTACGTGTAAGGGCATTTTGGTAGACTAGAAGTGGTTCTTCTAGTTGCTTATATTGTAGTAGAGATGTGTAGATAAGTCTTCTGTGCATATGTTCATCCTCTTTAATTTGATTGGGGGCCAGTGGGGCACTAAAACTAGCAATAGGAGGTCCTAATGATTTGTGATTTCAAGAAAAAGGAAAAATTTATGAATGCTTTTTTCACATATTGTATACGTAAATATCATAGTCGAATCAATTTCACTTCCAGAAACTCAGTTTTTACATCAGAAATTTATGTTGTTTTTGTAGACACGTAATCCAGTAGCGGATGTGCAAGAAGGGATGCCGGTGCCTACAAAATCTGTCCATAAATATCTGAAGGAAGTTGAAATTGGTGGATTTTATGGCAACGGGAATCAGATTGAGTTTGCTCTATATTTTCTGAAACATGCTTGCGCACTTGAGCGGATGATTATTGATCCAAGCTTTGACATTTACTTTGGATCTTGCCGGATGTTTCGCCCAAGGACTTGGGATGAAGGGGAGCGTCAAAAGGTTTGTGAAAAACTACAGGGACACTCCAAAAGTGTGGTGGTTATCATCAAATGATTTTTTGTATTTACATGTGTGAGCTTAGAGCTGCAGGGCTACTCCAAAAGTGTGGTGGTTATCATCTGTAAGCTTAGAGGAATTTATGTTTTTCTTTTTTGATACTAGGAGGAAAATAGAAACAACAAAAGCAGGGAATACAATTTAAGTAGTCCCAATATACAGAATCAGTACAAAATATGCACTTAAATGAGCCTTGTGAATCTTTTTCACCTTGTTGAGTGAGTTTCTCTTTTTGAATCAAAAGGGGGAATTTCAGATGGTCAGGCTATACGTGTACGCTGCATTACGTGTAAATAATTATAGTTAGTAGTCATTCTTAGTTACGTTAGTAGTCATTTATTAGAAAGTTAGTAGTAATTTGTATTGAATAGTAATTATTTACCCATAGCCCGACCAATCTAAAAACCCAGCAAGTAACATTTGAAATTTTATTCTCTTTTCTTCCATTTTCCAATGAATGAAGAGAGGTTAAACTTGTGTATTTTTTTCTATTGGGACGGTGGATTGGCCATGGTAATTATTTGAATAACTTGTGAAGGGGTGTTGGAAATTACAGAGAGTAAAGCAACCCTTATTTATCTTTGTCTCTATATAATCATCCTATTGGGTCATTTGCAAACTCAATTCGGCTGCTGCTAATCTTCAAATCACATCAAGCTCGTGGCAATAAACCGTATAATCTCAGATGTAAATTAGTTCCTCCCTCTATCTCTGGGAAATGTTGTTAAAGAGAATAACGATGTCTCACTTGGTTGTTGGTCAATTTATTAATTTAGGAACGACACCTCAGCTGTGTTGGGTAAGTGTCGGTGTGATTGAAGATAAGCCCGAATCTTCTTCTTTGGAAGCCTCTTGCTACTTGGGCTCTTTCAATTTTTGAGGTGTTCTCCATTTTCTTTTTTCCTTTTTCTTTTTTGTGTCCTATTTTCTCTCTCTCTCTCTCTCTCTCTCTCTCTCTATATATATATATATATATATTATTATTGTATTTCTGTTTTTGGTACTTCAACAAAAATCAATCAAACCCAAGTTTAAAAATCTCTAAACCCATTAGTTCATAGCTATAGTATTTAAATTTGATAGTTCAGAAGTCGTTCTTTTTCTAGATTAGGGATTGTGACCTCTTGCTGTTGGGAGGTTGAAGCTTAGTTCATCTCTTCCTCTCTCAAACACTTAACCGTGCTTCTTTTGATTAAAAGTGGCTTAAGGAGAAAAAGTTTTAATTGAGACAGGACGAAAACGGACCCACTGATCAATATCACGAGCAGAGTAAAAAATAACTTTGTTGACAGCATGGGATCCATAGGACTTTATCTTATGGCACTGCAGGAAGCGATCAAATTCATGCGTGGATTGGGGTAGATCTCAAGAACCAAGGCTTATTAAATCTCATTAGATTAATCCTTGATGAAATTTGTGATTATCATTGAGCCTCTGTGGATTATCTGGAACATAGATGTGTTATGCCTGGACTTGAAAGCACAAAAAATTGCTAGCTTGAATGATCCTGTCTCGTCAATTCCACCATCTTCACAAAAAATAAATTACAACTCTTCTCAAAAAAGTAGTCAGATGCTAAAACATAGGCTAAAAACAAAAAGATAAATCACTACAGTACTATAGTTAGACAGAGATATAGCTAGAAGATATCAGCAAACAACTTAGGCTGCAGCCAGTTTGGTAGATTCCCTTTCAACAGCTTTCTTCAGGAAGCTATCCTCTTCCAGGACCATTTGCACCGGCAAGAATCCCAACCCATTGGCCATGGCAAGCATCATTTCCTTGGTCTCCACCTTGAACTCCTCCAAATCCACCACCCCATTCGAATCATGATCAAACTGCACGAAAAGCGAGTCATAGACGTTAGAGAGTTCAGCAGGGTCTGTCTTGACATCGATGCCAAAGTGGGTCTCAAAGACCCTCAAACTCTGCAGCTCCTTCAACATCTCTGCATAGGAGAGGAGGCCATCATGGTTGGTGTCAAGGTGGGCAAAGCGGTCTTGGACTGAACTGTTGAATGCTTCCTCATCTTCCACGAAGGTGACGATAGTGGCACGGTCCAACACCTCTACACTCATTTTTCTCTTCTGGTTTTTCAACTAAAGCTATAGATCAAATGAAGCTTTCAGCTAGAGAACAAGTACTAGAAGGGAGATTTTGAGTTTTCTGATGACATTGGAAGTTGGTCTTGTGCCTATATATATAGTTATTGGCAGATGACATATATGCTGTTTCAAAACACTAAAAAAATTTGAGCCTCTAGTTTTCCTCTGCCATTGTTTTTTGAATTCTTTAAGAACCGACCTAATTGGAGGGTTCTTTGTTGCATCCTCCCAAGTGGGCATGTAGCCTTTACAACTATTATGGTGCATAGATAATCTATCATTCACAATGGACTTACATGGCTATGTACCCCATCATACTCGCAGCAAGCCTACTTATTGGTACAAACCGTTGATTTTTGGGCCTCATTTTGGGCGACGTATGATTGATCTTGATCGGATGGCTGGGATAACTCAGGGTCTGTCCTATATTTGATGTGGGGTTCCTAGTAGATTAGGGGGTACAGAGAGTCAACAATGTACAAATGTACAATAATGTCTGTGGGAAGTGATATTCTGGCAAACTAATGAAGTGGGAAATCTCTGTTTAGACCCACAAGACCACAAAGGCACTATAACTCCTTAGTCCAGCCTTTTCAGCTCTTCAAAAGCAACGCGGTCTCTTTCCTGCGAGTAAATAGTATGATGGCTGGAATTCAACTTTCTTGTCAAAAACAAGGACACCCACAGATCATATTTTACTTGTGTTGAAAGAAAGTCATTCACACTATTTGGCTTCACAAAAGCATCAAAATTATGTTCTCTCTGGATCCTTTCCTTTTTGTCGGTCCATTCAAAATAAAAAGTCTTCTAATCGCGTGTCCATATTTTATTGATTAATTATTTGATTACGGGATATAAGTCATATGACAAACTATAAGTTGAGGCGTGGAGGAAAGGAGGAGTTCATTTAATTCCATGCGTTAGGGCAAGTGCTTCCTTTGTATCACCGAGATAAGGCAGCTGCATTATAAGTTATAACTCACCTTAAATTACTTCTAGATGGTTTTAATGTAGTAATGATGTCGTAGACTTTTCTATCTCATAATAAAATATTCTTTTCTTATGAAGATAGTCCATTTTTGTAATTTTTTTAATCACTGAAACTGGGAATCATCTTCTCACGAATATCGTTCATACCATTCTCTCCAGCTATAGTAAGCAATTAAAGGGATTCTTCGCACGAATACCAAATTTTCCTCTATCATTAATGATTTGAATTTGAATTTTTTATTTTATTCCATTTCAACGCATGAGATTACTTGATTTTTGTATATTTGATACCATATTCAAATACAATATAATTATGGCTATTTTTTTTTTCCTTCTATTTTTAACATACTCATGAAATTGCCTAATATTTGCATATTTGATATCATATTCAGATACAGTATAACTATTATGATGTCCTTTTATTTTTTTTTCATTTTGAAGACATGAGATTACTTGATATAAACCAATAATCTCTGGTTTATATGTAACTATAATTGCACAAAGTACATGTAACTTTTGTGTAATTTTTTGAATTTTCGAGTTATTTAAAACAATTACAAAAAAAAAAAAAAAAAAAAACAACAACAACTACTACAATTTTTTAAACCCAGGTGTAATTGATTTCAATACCCAAAAAAGAATGTCTGCTTAAAAAATAAGATGCATTTCAGATTTTGAAAAAAAAATTTAAAACAATTACACAAAGTATCGTTCCAATTTTAAAATAGTTATACATTTTATTATAATTTTCTAAATACAAACACCAAAATTTGAAATTTAAAACAGTTACACGATCTATGTGGAGAGAGATGTTTGTTTACCCTTAATTTAATTATGGAATTTTCAGATATGAGGGGACATGATTTTCGAAGATTTTGGGATGAAATACTCTTCGGGTATCATGGAGAATTTATTTCTTTAAATTTTAAATGGAAAATGTTAATAGTGATAAGGACATTTTTGTCTTGACGTTGTAAAGAGGACTTGAGACTTAACTAGTTTTTGAAAAGAGACTTGTGTGCGCTTGTACAAGTTTTGAAAAGAGGATTTGTCCTCAAACACCCTTTACTTTAAACACAAAATCCAATAGATGATACTTTTCGAAAAATAGAGTTTTATAAGTGATAAATCACTGCAATTATAGATTTTCCTAAAATGCGTGTTTTGTCAAACATGGCGTATTTTTGTAAGACAGAGGGAGTAATGTTTATAAATATGTTGTTTAAGTAAGGGATAGAATTAGAGAACTCATATAAATTAAAGCATTTCAATTGATTTGTCAAATGGCAAGTGGAGTTTGGTCACATCAATCTTTCGGAATAATGTTGGATCTTGTGAATCCAATGACTTAAGAATATATGAGGCGCAAATTAAAATTGTTTTTGTTTTGACCTATATTTATGCATTTGATTAGTAACATATGGTGTTGCGCTTTCTGTCTCTACAGGATTTCTTCTCGTTGTACTTTCTTTTTGTAAGAGTAGAAATTGTCGAGGAGGAACCTGATAATGACTATGTACTATGTTTAGGGTGTTACAAGATACCAGATTTCATACTTACCCCTTTAACCATGTTCTAATTTTGAGCCAAAGATCAACATTTTACAAGAAACATGCGAAGTGAATCACCCAT
This sequence comes from Liquidambar formosana, assembly GCA_039720395.1. Taxonomy (NCBI): domain Eukaryota; kingdom Viridiplantae; phylum Streptophyta; class Magnoliopsida; order Saxifragales; family Altingiaceae; genus Liquidambar; species Liquidambar formosana. The sequence goes on along the minus strand of CM077824.1, from coordinate 586,290 downwards.
TAATTGCCAATGATTATTGGGTTGAATGACATATCGCATCCCAAAAGAAGTTTTCTATATGAATACAAATTGACTATTTTCCATTATTTGCAGCCTCTAATTTATAACCCCTTCTTCTTCTTCCCTTTTTTTTTTTTTTCTTGTGTTATGGATAAGATGGGAAGGGAAAAAGGTTATGGGATCACACATCCTGGCCTGTTCACGAGTATATTGTAAAACAATTGCCTGTCATACAAAGAGCATTAGTGTAGCCACTACATAAGCATAATCAAAGTTAATTCTAATGGTTGCTTAGTGATTTTGGATCATGAGATTGAAGATTTTTTTATTTTTTTTTATTTATTTTTTTTTGGGTGATGAGGAGTAAATTAATCGGGCAAATCTTGAACCCATACAAGACCTCACAACCTTCACGGACCAAGTAAGACCATGATCAATGAAAACTATGTAAACCTTGTTTGGGTAGCATAAGAGGATAACAAGAGTCGAATTCAAAACCTCCACTTCTTGAGACGCAATCCCTAGCCAATTGAGCTACCGATTGGGGATGGAACCTTTTCTTTTTTTTTGGCCAAATGATAGGAGAACACATGCACCCATACAGAGTTGAAACCAAAACCTTTACAAACTCCACACTCCTATTAAGATGGGACATACTACTAGACACGAGGGCCATTGGCTTTGAGGATGGAGTGAAGATGTTAATTTCTGCAACTTCTATTATAAAATAAGACAATATGCTAAGAAAGTGAGATGAAGTTCTTTGAACTGGAGAATACAGTGGTTCAAAAAACTACTAATTTAGTGTCAAGGAAGGGTGGAGGTAAATGGCGGGCCCAGATAACGAAGCCCAATTTCATTTTTTTTTTTTTTTTTACTGTTATAAATATTGTGGGTTTTAGTTTTAGTCTAGGTGAAACAAAAATTGAAAGATGGCTTAACTCAGAAAAGCCTTTCTAAGTTAAGAGTGTTTATTGAAACCTTTTAATGTTATTTGTACACCCTATTTATTTTAATTTTTAAGGTTTTATAATATATATATATATATATATATATATATATATATATATTAATTGGTCGCGTAGTGCACAAGAAAACATAATTTTGAATAACTTTGCAAGAGAAAGTTTTTTTTAAGATCTGTCAGATTGTTTAGCTATTTGGCCCATTTATAGTTTTTGTTTCATTTTTCATGAAAAGGTTTACTTAAATAATAGATTTTGGAAAATTTTTCTTTTGCAAAGTTGTTCAAAATGATGTTTTTTAGTAAACTTTATGGCTAGTTTTTACAAAAATCTTTTATAATTTTTATAAAACATTGAAAAATAAAACAAGTAGTATGCAAATAAGATTGAGGGGTGACAATAACTGTTCTCTTTCAAGTTCTTGGAACTAAAAGGCCCAAAAATATAAAAGGGAAAAAAAAAAGGAAAAAAAGGGAGCTGAGGAAGTTTCTCAATCCAACGCACTGAATAGCCAATGCATACTACAGAGTAAAAAAAAAAAAAAGGAGAGGATCGGTAGAAGCTTCTCTAATACAATAAATAAAATCTCATTTTTCACGGATAAACAATCTCTTAATTCTCTCTCGCCGTGACAACACCCCAAATTTGTAAGGCCGCGTTAAATCAGAAAATTCAGGTTTGGCTATCAGGCCATGCAACCTGTATGTAGTTGCGGCAAAAACTGGATGGCCCAGTGGTAAATTTATTATTTGAACAAGGACTTGACAGCCACTGAAAGTGAACCTTTCCTAGACCGCGAAAGCTCTAAACTTTCACCTAGACCGCAAAAGCTCTTCAATGCGGGCATCTCTCTGGGAAAGTGAACCTTTCCTTCTTCTCTTCTTAGCATGCAATCCAGTATTTAATTGTTAGCAAGCCATGCGAACTCTTGCCTATTTTTTTCATGGAGTCATAATTGGAATTTTTTTTTTTTTTTTCATTTTTTGATGGGAGATTATTGGCATATGTGGTATCATAGAAACGTAATTAGTTAATTACTATCAATCGGAATATGGTGGTGGGTATGTTATTATGCTAGCCAAACTCATGGTATAATGACTGAAATCTTATCCCAATTTCAAACAAGAAGATTCTGTGAGCGAGCTTTCTCTATATTGTACTAATAATTTAATTAAACTGTGTATGAATTCGGCAAAGCAAGTGTTTGATAAAATGCCTCACCAGCCTTAATGCTAAATGTTTGATTAAACTCATTGGTTTTTTATGTTTATTGAAACTGTGTTTAATACAAACACAAACACTCTTTGTGACAAGCTATGGATTATCTGGAACATAGATGTGTTATGCCTGGACTTGAAAGCACAAAAAAGTTGCTAGCTTGAATTATCCTATCTCATCAATTCCACCTCAGAGGCAAAAACATAAGCCAAAAACAAAAAGATAGATCACTGCACTATAGTTAAACAGAGATATAGAAGATATCAGCAAACAACTTAAGCTGCAGCCAGTTGGGTAGATTCCCTTTCAACAGCTTTCTTCAGGAAGCTATCCTCTTCCAGGACCATTTGCACCGGCAAGAATCCCAACCCGTTTGCCATGGCAAGCATCATTTCCTTGGTCTCCACCTTGAACTCCTCTAAATCCACCACCCCATTCGAATCATGATCAAACTGCACGAAAAGCGAGTCATAGACGTTAGAGAGTTCATCAGGGTCTATCTTAACATCGATGCCAAAGTGGGTCTCAAAGACCCTCAAACTCTGCAGCTCCTTCAACATCTCTGCATAGGAGAGGAGACCATCATGGTTGGTGTCAAGGTGGGCAAAGCGGTCTTGGACTGAACTGTTGAATGCTTCCTCATCTTCCACGAAGGTGACGATAGTGGCACGGTCCAACACCTCTACACTCATTTTTCTCTTCTGGTTTTTCAACTAAAGCTATAGATCAAATGAAGCTTTCAGCTAGAGAACAAGTAATAGAAGGGAGATTTTGAGTTTTCTGATGAAATTGGAAGTTGGTCTTGTGCCTATATATATAGTTATTGGCAGATAACACATACGCTGTTTCAAAACACTAAATAATTTTGAGCCTCTAGTTTTCCTCTGCCATTGTTTTTTGAATTCTACAAGAACCGACCTAATTGGATGGTTCTTTGTTGCATCCTCCTAAGTGGGCCAGTAGCCTTTACAATTATTATGGTGCATAGATAATCTATCATTCACAATGGGCCTACATGGCTATGTACCCCATCACAGTCGCAGCAAGCCAACTTATTGGTACAAGCCGTTGATTTGTGGGCCTCATTTTGGGCGACGTATGATTGATCTTGATCGGGTGGCTGGGATAACTCAGGGTCTGTCCTATTTTTGATGTGGGGTTTTTGCTAGATTAGTGGGTACAGAGAGTCAACAATATACGATAGCGGAAAATTCTGGCAAACTGGTAAAGTGGGAAATCTCTGGCAAGACCCATAAGGCCGCCATCTCTTTTCAAAAACGACGCGGTCTCTTTCCTGTGAGTATAGAGTATGAAGGCTAGAATACAAGTTTCTTGTCAAAAACAAGGAGACCCACAGATCATATTTTACTTGTGTTGAAAGAAAGTCATACTCACAAGTCGGCTTCACAAAAGCATTAAAGTCATGTTCTCTCTCGATCCTTTCCTTTTTGTCGGTCCATTTAAAATAAAAAGTCTTCTAATCGTGTGTCCATATTTTATTGATTAATTATTTGATTATGGGATATGAGTCTGACAAAATATAAGTCGAGCCGTGGAGGAAAGGAGGAGTTCATTTAATTCCATGCGTTAGGGTAAGTGTTTCCTTTCTATGACCGAGATACGGCAACTTTATAACTCACCTTCAATTACTTCTGGATGGTTTTAATGTAGTAATGATGTCGTACACTTCTCCATCTCATAATAAAATATTATTTTCTTACAAAGATAGATCATTTTTGTAAATTTTTTTTTTAATTACAAAATGTTTGTCAATTTGAAAATTCAAATCATAAATTCTTTTAACTTTCTTATATTATCCTTTGTTGTTTCAATAATTACTTTAAGGAAAAATTAGCCAAAATCACACTTTCAGTGTAAATATCCAGCCCAAAGTCCATAAATATTTCTTTTCATGTTTCAAGTCCACACCCTTGCTAAAATGACCACGTTATGAGTAGAAATTGGAAATCATCTTACCATGATTACCATTCTTGCCATTCTCGTCAACTATGGTAAGTAATTAAAGGGATTCTTCGCACGAATACCGAATTTTCCTCTATCATCAATGATCTAAATTTGAATTTTTTTATTTTATTCCATTTTAACGCATGAGATTACTTGATTTTTGTATATTTGATACCATATTCAACTACAATATAATTATGGCTATTTCTTTTTATTTTCTTCTATTTTTAACTCATGAAATTACCTAATATTTGCATATTTGATATCATATTAAGATACGGTATAGTTATGATGATTTCTTTTTATTTTTTTCCCATTTTGAAGACATGAGATTACCTGATATAAATCAGTAATCTCTAGTTTATATGTAACTATTGTTACACAAAGTACATGTAACTTTTGTGTATTTTTTGAATTTTCAAGTTATTTAAAACAGTTACCAAAAAAAAAAAAAAAAAAAAACCAATTTTTTAAACCCAAGTGTAACTGTTTTTAATACCAAGAATGTTTACTTAAAAAATAAAATACATATCAGATTTTCAAAAAAAAAATTAAAACAATTACACAAAGTATCGTTCCAATTTTAAAATAGTTATACATTTTATTATAATTTTCCAAATACAAACACCAAAATCTAAAATTTAAAGCAGTTACACTATCTATGTGGAGAGAGATGTTTGTTTACCTTTAATTCAATTATGGAATTTTCAAATATGAGGGGACATGATTTTCGAAGATTTTGGGACAAAATACTCTTTAGGTATCATGTAGAATTTATTTATTTAAATTTTAAATGGAAAATGTTAATAGTAACAAAGATATTTTTGTCCTGACGTTATAAAGAGGACTTGAGGCTTAACTAGTTTTTGAAAGGAGACTTGCGTGCGCTTGTACAAGTTTTGAAAAGATGATTTCTCCTCAAACACCCTTTACTTAAACACAAAACCCAATAGATGATACTTTTCGAAAAATAGAGTTTTATAAGTGATAAATCAATGCAATTATAGATTTTCCTAAAATGCATGTTTTGTCAAACATGGCCTATTTTTGTAAGACGAAGGGAGTAATGTTTATAAATAGGTTATTTAAGTAAGGGATAGAATTAGAGAACTCATATAAATTAAAGCATTTCAATTGATTTGTCAAATGGCGAGTAGAGTTTGGCCACATCAATCTTTCGGAATAATGTTGGATCTTGCGAATCCAATGACTTAATAATATATGAGGTGCAAATTAAAATTGTTTTTGTTTTGATCTATAGTTATGCATTTGATTAGTAACAAACGGTGTTTTGCTTTCTGTCTCTACAGGATTTCTTATCGTTTACTTTCTTTTTGTAAGAAGAGAAATTAATTGTTGAGGAGGAATCTGTTAATGACTATGTACTATGTTTAGGGTGTTACAAGATACCAGATTGCATACTCACCCCTTCAAACATGTTCTAATTTTGAGCCATTAATTGCTTATTGGGTCGAATGGCATATTGCATCCCAAAAGAAGTTTTCTATATGAATACAAATTGAATTTTTTCCATTATTCGCAGCCTCTAATTTATACCCCTTTTTTTTTTCTTGTGCTATGGATAAGATGGGAAGGGTTAAAAGTTATAGGATCACACATCCTGTACAGTATTGTGTGGACAATTTACCCAATCAACTGGATAACCGTTACAAGGACCTCCACGCTTGCCTCCCTTAGCAGTCTTGGTATCAATGTTTTCCTCTGAACCAGAGGGGTCCAATTTGTCACACTAAAGTAATATACTGATCATGCACGATGAACCAATTCGACAATAAAAAAATAAAATAAAAAAATATATCAAACTCTAATTCGGAACTAGTTTTACTTCAAAAAATTCTACCGTCTTACGCCAAAAATAAGACAAGTCTTTTATTTTCCTCGGAACAAAACTCAGAAACAAAAACAAATTAAAACAAAAAGATTAAATCCCTTCACTATGGGCTAAAATCTAAATAGCTAGATATAGAAGTTATTAGCAAAACAACTTAAGCTGCAGCCAGGTTGCTGGACTCCCTTTCAACAGCTTTCTTTAGGAAGCTGTCCTCTTCCAGGGCCATTTGCACCGGTAAGAATCCCAACCCGTTGGCCATGGCTAGCATCATTTCCTTGGTCTCCGCCTTGAACTCCTCCAAATCCACCGCCCCATTCGAGTCATGATCAAACTGCACAAAAAGTGAGTCATAGACGTGAGCGAGCTCATCTGGGTCCATCTTAACATCTATGCCAAAGTGAGTCTCGAAGACCCTCAAACTCTGCAGCTCCTTTAACATCTCTGCATAGGAAAGAAGACCGTCATGGTTGGTGTCAAGGTGGGCAAAGCGGTCATGGATTGAACTGTTGAATGCTTCTTCGTCTTCCACGAAGCTTATGATAGTGGCACTGTCCAACACTTCTACACTCATTTTTCTCTCCTGGTTTTTCTACTAAAAGCTAGATCAAATGGAGCTTTCAAACTTAAAAAGCAAGTACTAGAAGAAGATATTGATTATTTTGATGGTAAGAGAAGCTGGTATCGTGCCTATATATATAGTTACTTGAAGGTACACTATACAGTTTTGAATTACCAGCTCAAATTTTCAGCCTCTAGTTTTTCTGTGACTCCGTATTATTTTTTGAATTCTCCAACAACCGACCTAACTGCATGCTCATATTAGTAGGTGGGCCTTGTCTTAGTGTTGTCTCTTTACGTTCATAGACAATCCAATGGGCTTAGGGTGTGTAGAAATAGAAAGTCCAAAATCCAAAGTCAAAAGCGGAAGTACTATTCCGGCATATTCTGCGAAATTCACTTTTTTAAGACCCACAATCACGGCAGCGTTTTTCCCCAAACACATTATAAAAGTGATTTAAGAGGCATGGAGCTTATTTTGGCTTTTCAAAAGCTAAACAATACCACTAGAATTCAACTTCTTGTCAAAAACAACGAGACCCACAGATCATTTTTTTTCTTAAAACTTGTGTTGAAAGAAAGCCACTCTCTAAGCAAAAAGCATATAAAAAAGTTTTTCATTCTTCCTTTTTTTCAGTCCGTCCACTCAGAAGAGACATCCTTTGTGTCATGACTCATGACAGAACTTTATAACATTTCAACTAATTTTACATCATATCTCTTTACCGACCATAATTTAGGAGTTAGACATCATTGAAAACGTTCACATTTATTTATTTATGTATTTTTTTCTATTTTTTAGCCAATGAGGTAAGGCGGTTGCTAGGGGCGGAGGTTTGTTGAGGGATACCTTAGGCTATAACTCAAGTAACCCTCCTCATTTAATCCTTTTTTTGTATATTGATTAAGTTAAGTTTTACCACTAAGGGAGTCGTAGCGCAGGTAAAAAATTGCCACTAGTGTAAGGTTATATCCAACAGTCCAAATATTTAAAATAATAAAATATAAAAAAAGAGAAAAATGGGCTGTAAGTTTAATTTTTATATAATTGGGGTCTCTATCAATATCCCAAAACTTACTTTTTATCCTTTATTTTTAAAGATTTTCAAGGTCTTATGAAAAATATAAAAGGTTTTTTTTTTTGTTTTTTTTTTCATTTTATAAAAAATGGCCATGTTGTCTACTAGAGAATATAATTTTAAATAATTTTATAAATTTTTTTTTCTAAAATCTCTCATTTAAGTAGACCTTTCGACCATTTATAGTCGCTATTTCATTAAATGGCCAAAAAGTCTTCTTAAATGATAGATTTTTGAAAAAAATTTCTTTTACCAAGTTGTTCAAAATAATGTAATTTTAGTAATTAACATGGTCATTTTTTCATAAAAACCTTTTGTATTTTCCATAAAACCTTGAGAAGTTCAAAAAGGGGGAAAAAAAAAAGTCTTAAAAAGCCAATAGCAAACCCAAAATATAATATATATATATATATATATATATATATTGTATGTTTATGAGGTTTTTACCTAGTCCAGGGCAATTTCAAATCCTGGCTCCGCCCTTGGCAGTTGCATTATAAGTCTTTTTAAATTATTTCTAAATAATCTCTCAAGTACATCAATCATGACCCACAAAAATTAAAGTGATTTGGGTATCCCTTGTCTATACATTCCTGAACGTACTTCTGCTGAAGTTTAGATTTAAATCAATCCCACACAATGTGAGCTAGCCAACTAGGATAGCAAAGTTTTCGAAAAATTCAAAATTTAAATAATTTCTAGAAAGAAAAAAAAAATCCTTTTAAATTGGAAAATCCTAATTTTGAGATGCCTCGACTCTTACAACTTTTTCATATGAGGGTAGGGTTGATACACGTACATATGATGAAGAATGCTTTAGACTTGTCAAGATTGTAATTAGTTCTTATATATATATATATATATATATATATATATATATATATATATATCCTTTATCAGAAGGTCTTCTCTCAATGATGAAAGCCTGATATTTAGGATGCATCATTGAAATGGTCACGAAGTCATCTCCAACCGTGTTTAGATTGCATCCTATCATGCACAAGCCAAGCATTCAGGAGTATGGATTGCTCATTCTTTCTGCTCATCTAAATGTTTTGTAAATTTTAACTTGGATCTCTTCAGAATAGTTTTGTTTATTTTATTTTATTTTATTTTTTGTCAAACAAGGCATATCCCAGGTTATTGGGTCCAAACCAATCCCTATGATGCAAAAACCACCCACAAGCTTATGCATCCGATCGATAGTTAGGGAATAGAGATTTAAACTTGGAAATTATGGTTCTTAGGTTGTGGTCTTTTGCCATTTGTGCTACCTTGTGGGTTAATGATCTTTTTAGCATATACAGAAATCCTCTACTTGCTAATATTAATTCATGGCTGTTGGGAGCTGGTTTTAGACTTCTAGCTTAAAAAATTCCACCAAATTCACCAAAAGTAGACGATGCCTTTATTATTCATAAAATACCACTCGGAGATAATAACAAAAAACGAAAACAAAAACATTGAAATCACTTCACTATGATTGAATTAACAAATATAGAAGATTTCAGCAAAACAACTTAAGCTGCAGCCAATTTGGTGGACTCCCTTTCAACAGCTTTCTTCAGCAAGCTGTCCTCTTCCAAGACCATTTCCACTGGCAAGATTAATCCCAATCCATTGGCCATGGCCAGCATCATTTCCTTGGTCTTTGCCTTGAACTCCTCCAAATCCACTGCCCCATTTGAGTCATGATCGAACTGCACGAAGAGTGAGTCATAGACGTTCGCAAGCTCATCTGGGTCCATCTTAACATCGATGCCAAAGTGAGTCTCAAATGTTGGAACAATTTACACAATAAACAATGTTAATGGTAACATAAATCTACACAATGATTAATAGAACAATATAAATATAATTTATGCAACAATAATCCAAGTAAAAAGAACATGAATGAGATAAAAATAAAAATAAACTATTAAATTAAACAAAATCAAATAATAGAAAATGATAGAAAGTAGCCTGGAGTTGTAGAGAGGCATGTAGTCGCTGTCCTAAAGTCTTATACGCCTCCCCACGTGCGGGTATTTGCGGTTGCACATGGCTTTAAGATACAACTCTATTCCTCGTAGGTTGTTTGATCTGTAGCGCACGCCTACAGCAAACGGGATGCCAAGAATGTATCGAATCGCCCAAAATATATTATAGAAAAATAGTGAAGAAAGAGCAAAAAGAGTTTGATAGAAAAAAGAAAAACATATCTGTAGAGAAGAGTCTGTGTGTGTCTATGTAATGGATGAAACGTTCTGGTTAAATAGGCCCTAGAAACCTTACAGAACATTCCTCCATTAAAGTATATTAGCGTTGGGTAATAAACTTAAATACAAGAATAGTAGCTGTTGACTCTTAAAGAAGGTAATAAACCAATGAAATAAACTATTAAAACTATTAAGAATATTTCAGCCAATAAAGGCAAAAAAATAAAGCAAATAAGTTTTGAAACTTTTCTATTAAAACACATAAAATTTAACATCAAAGACCCTTAGACTCTGTAGCTCCTTTAACATCTTTGCATAGGAAAGGTAACCATCATGGTTTGTATCAAGGTGGGTGAAGTGCAAGCGTGGATCCAGAAAATTTTTTCAATGGTTGCACTTTTTAAATTTTTTTTTAATATATATATTTTGCTTCTATGAGTTAAATAGGGAAGAGAGAAAGGTAGACCACATATCGGCATAATTAACGTGAAGTAGTGAAACGATATAAAATGATAGGCATGCCATATTTTAAAATGCATAGACCACATATCGGCATGATTGACTTGAAGTGGTGAAATGACATAAAACGATAAGCATGCCATATTTTAAAATGCGTAGGCGACTTTTAGAAACGCGAAACTTTATATATTACTACTAACATTTCCATCCCCATTTACTTTATATGGGACAAAGTATCAATAAGATGGGAAAAGAGGAAAAGTCGTAAGACCACACATTGAGATGACTGAATAGAAGTTATGAAATAATACATAAGATTAACAAACACGCCATAAAAACCAATTCATAAATTAAACCCAACTTTATATAATCTATAAAAATGGTGTACATTAATAAATTTAACTAAAATTTATCAAAATTTAATCAAAATTAATCATTTTTTCTCAATGAGGACTAAAGCACTTAAGTAAATTTAAATAAAATTACTTATTCATTTTTTTTTTCAAATTTGAGTAGCTACACGTGAGGGCAGATGCACCTTAGTGCATCCACCCCTGGCAAAGCGGTGGTGGATTGAAATGTTGAATGCTTCTTCGTCTTCCACGAAGCTTATGATAGTATCACTGTCCAACACTTCCACACTCATTTTTCTCTCTTTGAGTTTTTGGATGAAAACGGAAGCAGGTGTTGTGCCTATATATATAGTTATTGGGCTATATATAGTTTTTAGATTAGCCGCTACACCAGTAATGCATGTTGTTTCAAACACTCGAGAAATTTTCAGCCTGTTGTTTTCCTACGCCATTGTTTTTTTAAATTCTTCTACAACCGACCTAAATGGATGGTTCCTTAATTGCTGCATCTTCCTAAGTGGGCCTGTAGCCCTTACAATTATTATGCTGGTTAGAAAATCCATCATTCACAATGGACCCACATGGCTATGTAGTATGTACCCCATCATAAGCACGGCAAGCCTGTACAAACCGTTGATTTGTGGGCCTCATTTTGGGCAACGTATAATTGATCTTGATCGGATGGCTGGGATAACTCAGGGTCTATCCTATATTTGATGTGGGTTCTTTCTAGATTAGGAGGTACAAAGAGTCTACAATATGCCCGTCGAGTCGTTGTGCCTGTTGTAAAGTTGCCCTTTCGGCATCGATAATCCAATGGGCCTAAGATGTTGTAGAAGTGAAAATCTCTGTTAAGACCTACGAGGCCCCAAGGGCACAATCACTCGTGCCCATTTTTTTAACCCAAACTACGTATCTATAAGTGATTTAGGAGGCTAGCTAAAAGCTGATTTAGCTATTCAAAAGCTGATTTTACCGTGACCACGTTACCAGTTTTATGGTTTAAAAAAAAAAATTATTATTATTTTATTTATTTATTTATTATTATTTTTTCAGCTTCTTGTGTGAAATCAGGAAGAAAAAATTTGTAAATAAAAATCAATGTGATAAAAATATTCTGAAATTTTAAAGGACAAAAGATAACTTTATAGAATCATAAAAATTAAATAAAATTGACTTCCAATACTAATTTTACGTCAAATAGAATTATAAATCTAACAAAAAGTTGTGAGATTTGAACAAAATCTATTTTATTAAAAGCCAATTTTTATAGACTTCTAATTTTACCTTTCAATTTAAGTTATATATCAACCTCTCTTGCGTAATGCCTCTTAGGTTGTCTAGGCAAAATTAAGGAAAGTCATTTATACGACTTCGTCTTCACAAAATTATTTTTTCATCAAAACCTTATCAAGTCATCCAGTCTTCTTTAATGTTTTATTTTCTCATATACTCTTTTATATATGAATACAAGGAAAATGTCTATCATTATTGAAATTTAGCGAGGCAAAATAAATTATATTTTTTCAACTATCCCAATATGAGTCCATATATATTGGCACTCCTAAGAGATTTTGCATCAATAACAAGGCCCAAACGAAAAGACTGAGGGGGAAGGTTTAGGGGTAGGAAAAGGTTATTAACCCCATGAAATAACTGAATCCATGCGCCTAAGAGCTTTGAATACTGAAATATAAATAACTAGTGGTAAAATAAGCCTACTAGTAAGCAATTGCTAATAGAGAATTATAAGATGGATGCATGTAGGGAAGCTGAAATAAAAATGAGGTCATTGGTTGACCTTCCCATAAGTACAATATCTTTTGGTCAGGAATTGTGAACAAATATGAGTAACAGTGGTAACTGCAGCTCTATCGCATGATGGAGGGCTACGATTTGGGTTCACGAGTATAGTTTTAAACAATTGCCTGTCATACAAAGAGCATCAATGTAGTCACTACATAAGAATAATCAAAGTTAATTCTAATGGTTGCTTGGTGATTTTGGATCATAGGATTGAAGAAATTTTTTTTTTTTTAGGGGGCGATGAGGAGGAAACTAATCGGACAAATTTTAAACCCATGTAAAACCTCACAACCCTCATGGACCAAGTAAGACCATGACCCATGAGAACTATGTAAACCTTGTTTGGGTATCATAAAATGATAGCAAGAGTCGAATTCAAAACCTCCACTTCTTGAGACACAATCCCTTGCCAATTGAGCTACCCTATGGTGGTGGTTTTTTTTTTTTTTTTTTTGGCCAAATGATAGGAGAATACATGCATCCATGCAGAGTTGAAATCAAAACCTCTACAAACTCCACACCCTTATTAAGATGGGACATTCTGCTAGACCCAAGAGCTAGTGGCTTTGAGGATGGATTGAATATGTTAATTTTTGCAACTTCTGTTACAAAATAGGACAATATGCTAAGAAAGTGAGATGAAGTTCTTTGAACTGGAGAATACAGTGGTTCAAAAACCTACTAATTTAGTGTCAAGGAAGGGCAGAGGTACATGGCGGGCCCAGATAGCCAAGCCCAATTTTTATTTTTAATTTTTACGGTTATAAATATTGTGGGTTTTAGTTTTGGCCTAGGTGAAACAAAAATTGAAAAAGGGCTTAGCTAAGAAGAACCTTTCTAAGTTAAGAGTGTTTATTGAAACCTTTTAATGTTATTTATATATATAGTATGAAAATTGGCCGCATAGTGCACAAGAAAACATAATTTTGAACAACTTTGTAAGAAAATTTTTTTTCAAAATCTGTCAGATTGTTTAGCCATTTGACCCATTTATAGTTTTTGTTTCATTTTTAACGAAGAAGTCTACTTAAACAATAGATTTTGGAAAATTTTTCTTTTGCAAAGTTGTTCAAAATGATGTTTTTTAGTAGACTTCACGGTTAGTTTTTACAAAAACTTTTTATAATTTTCATAAAACATTGAAAAATAAAACAAATAATGTGCAAATAACATTGAAGGGTTGCAATAATTGTTCTCTTCTAAGTTCTTGCAACTAAAAGGCCCAAAAATATCTATAAAAAAAAATTTAACAAAAAAAAAAAAAAAAAAGAGGAAAAGAGGGAACTAAGGAAGCTTTTCAATCTAATGAGCTGAACAGCCAATGCATACTGTAGAGTAAAAAAGAGAGGAGGGAGGATCGGTAGAAACTTCTCTAACACAATAAACTAAATCTCCTTTTTCATAGATAAACAATCTCTCGCCGTCACAACGCCCCCAAATTTGTAAGGCCGCATTAAATCGGAAAATTCAGGTTTGGCTATCAGGCCATGCAACCTGAATGTAGTTGCGGCAAAAACTGGATGGCCCAGTAGTAAATTTATTATTTGAACAAGGACTTGACAGCCACTGAGGAAAATTCTAAACTTTCACCTAGATCGCAAAAGCTCTTCAATGCGGGCATCTCTCTAGGAAAGTGAACCTTTCCTTCTCTTCTTAGCATGCAATCCAGCAATCCAGTATTTAATTGTTAGCAAGCCATGCGAACTCTTGCCTATTTTTTTCATGGAGTCATAATTGGCATTTTTTTTTTTCGATGGGAGATTATTGGCATATGTGGGATCATAGGAACCATTGTAATTAGTTAATTACTATCAATCGGAATATGGTGGTGGGTACGTTATTATGCTAGCCAAACTCATGGTATAATGACTGAAATCTTATCCCAATTTCAAACAAGACGATTCTGTGAGCAAGCTTCAGGTATATTGTACTAATAATTTAATTAAACTGTGTATGAATTCGGCAAAGCAAGTGTTTGATAAAATGCCTCACTAGCCTCAATGCTAAATGTTTGATTAAACTCATTGGTTTTTTTATGTTTATTGAAACTCTGTTTAAAACAAATATAAACACTGTTTGTGACAAGCTGTGGATTATCTGGAACATAGATGTGTTATGCCTGGACTTGAAAGCACAAAAAAGTTGCTAGCTTGAATGATCCTATCTCATCAATTCCACCATCTTCACAAAAAATAAACAACTCTTCTAAAAAAAGTAGTCAAGAGGCAAAAACATAAGCTAAAAACAAAAAGATAGATCACTACACTATAGTTAAACAGAGATATAGAAGATATCAGCAAACAACTTAAGCTGCAGCCAGTTGGGTAGATTCTCTTTCAACAGCTTTCTTCAGGAAGCTATCCTCTTCCAGGACCATTTGCACCGGCAAGAATCCCAACCCGTTGGCCATGGCAAGCATCATTTCCTTGGTCTCCACCTTGAACTCCTCCAAATCCACCACCCCATTCGAATCATGATCAAACTGCACGAAAAGCGAATCATAGACGTTAGAGAGTTCATCAGGGTCTGTCTTAATATCGATGCCAAAGTGGGTCTCAAAGACCCTCAAACTCTGCAGCTCCTTCAACATCTCTGCATAGGAGAGGAGACCATCATGGTTGGTGTCAAGGTGGGCAAAGCGGTCTTGGACTGAACTGTTGAATGCTTCCTCATCTTCCACGAAGGTGACGATAGTGGCACTGTCCAACACCTCCACACTCATTTTTCTCTTCTGGTTTTTCAACTAAAGCTATAGATCAAATGAAGCTTTCAGCTAAAGAACAAGTAATAGAAGGGAGATTTTGAGTTTTCTGATGAAATTGGAGGTTGGTCTTGTGCCTATATATATAGTTATTGGCAAATAACATATATGCTGTTTCAAAACACTAAAAAATTTTGAGCCTCTAGTTTTCCTCTGCCATTGTTTTTTGAATTCTTCACGAACCGACCTAATTGGATGGTTCTTTGTTGCATCCTCCTAAGTGGGCCTGTAGCCTTTACAATTATTATGGTGCATAGATAATCTATCATTCACAATGGGCCTACATGGGTATGTACCCCATCATACTCCCAGCAAGCCAACTTATTGGTACAAGCCGTTGATTTGTGGGCCTCATTTTGGGCGACGTATGATTGATCATGATCGGGTGGCTGGGATAACTCAGGTTCTGTCCTATATTTGATGAGGGGTTTTTACTAGATTGGTGGGTACAGAGGGTCAACAATATACGATAGTGGAATATTCTGGCAAACTGGTAAAGTGGGAAATCTCTGTCAAGACCCACAAGGCCGCCATCTCTTTTCAAAAACGACGCGGTCTCTTTCCTGTGAGTATAGGGTATGAAGGCTAGAATTCAAGTTTCTTGTCAAAAACAGGGAGATCCACAGATCATGTTTCACTCGTGTTGAAAGAAAGTCATACTCACAAGTCGGCTTCACAAAAGCGTTAAAATTATGTTCTCTCTGGATCCTTTGCCTTTTGTCGGTCCATTCAAAATAAAAAGTCTTCTAATCGCGTGTCCATATTTTATTGATTATATGACAAAATATAAGTGGAGCCGCGGAGGAAAGGAGGAGTTCATTTAATTCCATGCGTTAGGGTAAGTGTTCCCTTTGAATCACCGAGATACGGCAACTGCATTATAACTCACCTTAAATTACTTCTGGATGACTGGATGGTTTTAATATAGCAATGATGTCGTAAACTTCTCCATCTCATAATAAAATATTACTTTCCTACAAAGATAGATCATTTTTGTAATTTTTTTTTTTATCACAAAATGTTTGTCAATTTGAAAATTCAAATCATAAATTATTTTAACTTTTCTATATTACCTTTTATTGTTTCAATAATTACTATAAGAGAAAATTAGCTAAAAATACACTTTCAACATAAATATCCAGCCAAGAGTTAATAAATATTTATTTTCATGTTTCAAGTCCACACCCTTACTAAAATGACCACGTTCTGAGCTGAAATTGGGAATCATCTTCTCATGAATACCGTTCATGCCATTTTCGTCAGCTATAGTAAACAATTAAAGAGATTCTTCGCACGAATACCGGATTTTCCTCAATCATTAATGATCTGAATTTGAATTTTTTATTTTATTCCATTTTAACGCATGAGATTACTTGATTTTTGTATATTTGATACCATATTCAAATACAATATAATTATGGCTATTTCTTTTTATGGGAGGGACTATTTCCACAGCCATTTTTGCTGTATCCACAGCCCCAACTAAAATGTATTGTTAATTTACCCAATGTACCCTTGTGTCCCACGTTTCCCTTCTTCTCCTTCTACTTTGAATTTCTTCTCTCTCCCCCTCTCTCTATCCGAGCCAAGCGGACAATATTCTATGTGAATCGAGCTCCTCTTCTTCTCCTCATAGATTCAAACCCAACTTTCTATCCCATCACGCCTCAATAGAACGAGAAGAAAACATCCAATCACAGGAACGACAGACCTGATATCCATAATTGGGAACTATATGAAGCGTAACTTTGTATATATACAAGTAATTGGATCGTGTTGCCCAGACTTCCCTCTTTTGCGTCTTTTTTTCCTGCTCTGGAAGCTCACTCGATCTGAAGCTGATCCATCTCCAAAGTTTACCTTGATAAAATTAGGGGTTTTGGCCTTAGCTTAGTAAAAATACACTTTCATAACAGGGAAATCAAAAACTTATGAATTTTTTTATTCAGTATGACAAATAATGGCAATGTCAAAAAAAATTTTCATTCCAAACAATGATTTTAGTTAAGAGACCACAGTTTCTTATATATTTGTTACATTGTTATTAAGGTGATTGTTAGAACAAATGAATCATGAACAAAAGACCATAAATTTTAGAGAAATGGAGCACACGTCTATGGATGATGTCTACTTAATTTCACTGCACAATTGGTTTTGAAGGAGGATGCGTTTTTGCTGTTGAATCCGGTGAAGGTTGCAATTGATTTATAGATTGGGCGAGAGTGGAGAAGGGGAGAGAGAGAGAGAGAGAGGTGGGGGTGGGGGGGTTAAGTGGGCACACTAAACTCTCTTCTTTATGTTCTTTCAATCGCAGATTTTTTTCTTTTTTTTTTTTGGGTGGGGTGGGGATAAATCAGATCTGTGTGAGAGAGACAAATAGGATGAGGAAGAAGAGAAGAGAGAGGAGTAGACATAAGACGTGGGGATGTGGGGGTAAAATGGGTAAACTCATTATCTTTTTTGGTAGGGCTGTGGATGCAGCCAAAATGGCTGTGGAAATAGCCCTGCCCTCTTTTTATTTTCTTCTACTTTTAACTCTTGAAATTACCTAATATTTGCATATTTGATATCATATTCAAATACGGTATAACTATGATGATTTCTTTCTTTTTTTTTTTTTCCATTTTGAAGACATGAGATTACTTGATATAAACCAATAATCTCTAGTTTATATGTAACTATTGTTACACAAAGTATATGTAACCTTTGTGTGATTTTTTGAATTTTCAAGTTATTCAAAACAGTTTAAAAAAAAAAAAATTTAAACCCAAGTGTAACTATTTTCAAACCCAAAAAAGAATGTCTACTTAGAAAAATAAAATACATTTCAGATTTTGAAAAAAAAAATTAAAATAATTATACAAAGTATCGTTCAAATTTTAAAATAGTTATACATTTTATTATAATTTTTCAAATACAAACACCAAAATCTAAATTTTAAAACAGTTACATGATCTGTGTGGAGAGAGATGTTTGTTTACCTTTAATTCAATTATAGAATTTTCAAATATAAGGGGACATGATTTTCGAAGATTTTGGGACGAAATACTCTTTAGGTATCATAGAGAATCTATTTCTTTAAATTTTAAATGGAAAATGTTAATAGTGATAAGGACATTTTTGTCCTGAGTTATAAAGAGGACTTGAGACTTAACTAGTTTTTGAAAGGAGACTTCCATGCGCTTGTACAAGTTTTGAAAAGAGGATTTGTCCCCAAACGCCATTTACTTTAAACACAAAACCCAATAGATGATACTTTTCAAAAAATAGAGTTTTGTAAGTGATAAATCACTGCAATTATAGATTTTCCTAAAATGCATGTTTTGTCAAGCATGGCCTATTTTTGTAAGTAAGATGGAAGAAGTAATGTTTATAAATAAGTTATTTAAGTAAGGGATAGAATTAGAGAACTCATATAAATTAAAGGATTTCAATTGATTTGCCAAATGGCGAGTGGAGTTTGGCCACATCAGTCTTTCAAAATAATTTGGATCTTGTGAATCCAATGACTTAAGAATATATGAGGTGCAAATTAAAATTGTTTTTGTTTTGATCTATATTTGTGCATTTGATTAGTAACATACGGTGTTTCCCTTTCTATCTCTACAAGATTTCTTCTTCTTGTACTTTCTTTTTGTAAGAGTAGAAATTGTTGAGGAGGAATCTGTTAATGACTATGTACTATGTTTAGGGTGTTATAAGATACCAGATTGCTTACTTACCCCTTCATCCATGTTCTAATTTTGAGCCAACATACGAACTAAATCACCCATTACTTGCCAATTGTTATCGGGTCAAATGGCACGTCGCATCCCAAAAGAAGTTTTCTATATGAATACAAATTGAATTTTTTCCATTATTTCTAGCCTCTAATTTATAACCTTTTTTTTTTTTTTTTTTTTTTTTTTTTTGCGCTATGGCCGGATAAGATGGGAAGGGAAAAAAGTTATAGGATCACACATCCTATACAATATTTTTGTGGACAATTTACCCCATCTAATGGATAACCGTTACAAGGACCTCCACCCTTGCCCACCTTAGCACTCTTCGTATCAATGTTTTCCTCTGAACAGTACCAGAGGGGTCCAATTTGTTACACTAAAGTAATATAATGATCATGCACGATGAACCAATTCGACAATTTAAAAAAAAAAAAAAAGTAATAAAAAAAATTTATATCAAACTCTATTTCGGAACTAGTTTTACTTCAAAAAATTCTACCATCTTACGCCAAAAATAAGACAAGTCTTTTATTTTCCTCAGAACAAAACTCAAAAACAAAAATAAATTAAAACAAAAAGATTGAAATCCCTTCACTATGGGCTAAAATCTAAATAGCTAGATATAGAATTTATTAGCAAAATAACTTAAGCTGCAGCCAGTTTGGTGGACTCCCTTTCAACAGCTTTCTTTAGGAAGCTGTCCTCTTCCAGGGCCATTTGCACTGGCAAGAATCCCAACCCGTTGGCCATGGCTAGCATCATTTCCTTGGTCTCCGCCTTGAACTCCTCCAAATCCACCGTCCCATTCGAGTCATGATCAAACTGCACAAAAAGCGAGTCATAGACGTGAGCGAGCTCATCTGGGTCCATCTTAACATCTATGCCAAAGTGAGTCTCGAAGACCCTCAAACTCTGCAGCTCCTTTAACATCTCTGCATGCTTCTTCGTCTTCCACGAAGCTTATGATAGTGGCACTGTCCAACACTTCTACACTCATTTTTCTCTCCTGGTTTTTCTACTAAAAGCTAGATCAAATGGAGCTTTCAAACTTAAAAAGCAAGTACTAGAAGAAGATTTTGATTATTTTGATGGTAAGAGAAGCTGGTATTGTGCCTATATATGTAGTTACTTGAAGGTACACTATGCAGTTTTGAATAACCAGCTCAAATTTTCAGCCTCTAGTTTTTCTGTGACTCCGTACTATTTTTTGAATTCTCCAACAACCGACTTAACTGCATGCTCATATGAGTAGGTAGGCGTTGTTGCAATGTTGTCTCTATACGTTCATCGACAATCCAATGGGCTTAGGGTGTTGTCTCTTTACGTTCATTGACAATCCAATGGGCTTGGGGTGTGTAGAAACTAGAAAGTCCGAAATCCAAAGTCAAAAGCAGAAGTAATATTCCGGCATATCCTGCGAAATTCACTTTTTTAAGACCCACAATCACGGCAGCGTTTTTCCCCGAACACATTGTGAAAGTGATTTAAGAGGCTTAGTGCTGATTTTGGCTTTTCAAAAGCTAAACAATACCACTAGATCATTTTTTTTATTATTTTTTTTATTTTTTTAAAGTTGTGTTGAAAGAAAGCCATTCTCTAGCTAAGCAAAAAGCATATAAAAATGTTTTTCATTCTTCCTCAGAAGAGAAATCCTTTGTGTCATGACTCAAGACAGAACTTTATACATTGCAACTAATTTTACATCATATCTCTTTACCAACCATATTTTAGGAGTTAGACATCCTTGAAAATGTTCATTTTTTTTCTTTTTTTTTTTTTTTTTTTCAATGAGCTAAGGCGGTTGCATTATAAGTCTCTTTAAATTATTTCTAAATAATCTCTCCATTACATCAATCATGACCCACACAATGCGATAGCAAAGTTTTTCAACAAAATTCAAAATTTAAATAATTTCTAGAAAGGAAAAAAAAAAAGCTAAAAATCCTTTTAAATTGGAAAATCCTAATTTTGGATGCCTCGACTCTTACAACTCTTTCACGAGTATAGTGTAAAACAATTGCCTGTTATACAAAGAGTATCAGTGTAGTCACTACATAAGCATAATCAAAGTTAATTCCAATGATTGCTTGGTGATTTTGGATCATGGGATTGAAGTTATATATATATATTTTTAAATTTTTATTTTGGGGGCGATGAGAAGGAAACTAATTGGGCAAATCTTTAACCATGTAAGACCTCACAACCCTCATGGACCAAGTAAGACCATGACTCATGAGAACTATATAAACCTTGTTTGGGTAGCATAAGAGGATAGCAAGAGTTGAATTCAAAAACTCCACTTCTTGAAACGCAATCCCTTGCCAATTGAGCTACCCTTTGGGGATGGATTTTTTTTTTTTTTTTTTTGCCAAATGATAGGAGAACACATGCATCGATGTAGAGTTGAAACTAAAACCTTTACAAACTCCATACACCTATTAAAATGGGACATACTGCTAGGCCCAAGGGCCATTGGGTTTGAGAATAGAATGAAAATGTTAATTTCTGCAACTTCTGCTATAAAATAAGACAATATGCTAAGAAAGTGAGATGAAGTTCTTTGAACTGGATAATACAATGGTTCAAAAAACTACTAATTTAGTGTCAAGGAAGGGTGGAGGTACATGGCGGGCCCAGATTACCAAGCCCAACCTGTTTTTTTTTTTGATTGCTATAAATATTGTGGGTTTTAGTTTTAGCCTAGGTGAAACAAAAATCGAAAGAGGGCTTAGCTCAAAAGAGCTTTTCTAAGTTAAGAGTGTTTATTGAAACCTTTTAATGTTATTTCTCTCTCTCTCTCTCTCTCTATATATATATATATATATATATATTTATATATAGTATGAAAATTGGTCGCATAGTGCACAAGAAAACATAATTTTGAACAACTTTGTAAGGGAAATTTTTTTCAAAATCTGTCAGATTGTTTAGCCATTTGACCCATTTATAGTTTTTGTTTCGTTTTTAAAGAAGAAGTCTACTTAATCAATAGATTTTGAAAAATTTTTCTTTTACAAAGTTGTTCAAAATGATGTTTTTTAGTGGACTTCACGGCTAGTTTTTATAAAAACCTTCAATAATTTTCATAAAATATTGAAAAATAAAACAAATAGTGTGCAAATAACATTGAGGGGTTGCAATAACTGTTCTCTTCTAAGTTCTTGTAACTAAAAGGTCCAAAAATATTTGTAATTAAAAAATAATAATAATAATAATAAAAAGAGGAAAAAGAGGGAATTAAGGAAGCTTCTCAATCCAATGCATGAAACAGCCAATATATATTACAGAGTAAAAAGAAAAAAAAGAGGAGGAAGGATCGGTAGAAACTTCTCAGACAATAAATAAATTCTCTTTTTTCACGAATAAACAATCTCTTGATTCTCTCTTGCCGTGACAACGCCCCCAAATTTAAAAGGCCGCGTTAAATCGGAAAATTCGGGTTTAGCCATCAGGCCATGCAACCTGTATGTAGTTGCGGCAAAAGCTGGATGGCCCAGTAGTAAATTTATTATTTTAACAAGGACTTGACAGCCACTGAGGAAAATTCTGAACTTTCACCTAGACCGCAAAAGCTTTTCAATGCGGGCATCTCTCTAGGAAAGTGAACCTTTCCTTCTTCTCTTCTTAGCATGCAATCCAGTATTTAATTGTTAGCAAGCCATGCGAACTCTTGCCTATTTTTTTCATGGAGTCATAATTGGCATTTTTTTTCTTTTTTTCTTTTTTTTGGTGGGAGATTATTGGCATATGTGGCATCATAGAAACGTAATTAGTTAATTACTATCAATCGGAATATGGTGGTGGGTATGTATTATGCTAGCCAAACTCATGGTATAATGACTGAAATCTTATCCCAATTTCAAACGAGAAGATTCTGTGAGCGAGCTTTCCGTATATTGTACTAATAATTTAATTAAACTGTGTATGAATTCGGCAAAGCAAGTGTTTGATAAAATGCCTCACTAGCCTTAATGCTAAATGTTTGATTAAACTCGTTGGTTTTTTATGTTTATTGAAACTGTGTTTAATACAAATATAAACACTGTTTGTGAGAAGCTGTGGATTATCTGGAACATAGATGTGTTATGCCTGGACTTGAAAGCACAAAAAAGTTGCTAGCTTGAATTATCCTATCTCATCAATTCCACCATCTTCACCAAAAATAAACAACTGTTCTAAAATAAGTAGTCAGAGGCAAAAACATAAGCCAAAAACAAAAAGATAGATCACTGCACTATAGTTAAACAGAGATATAGAAGATATCAGCAAACAACTTAAGATGCAGCCAGTTGGGTAGATTCCCTTTCAACAGATTTCTTCAGGAAGCTATCCTCTTCCAGGACCATTTGCACCGGCAAGAATCCCAACCCGTTGGCCATGGCAAGCATCATTTCCTTGGTCTCCACCTTGAACTCCTCCAAATCCACCACCCCATTCGAATCATGATCAAACTGCACGAAAAGCGAGTCATAGACGTTAGAGAGTTCATCAGGGTCTGTCTTGACATCGATGCCAAAGTGGGTCTCAAAGACCCTCAAACTCTGCAGCTCCTTCAACATCTCTGCATAGGAGAGGAGACCATCATGGTTGGTGTCAAGGTGGGCAAAGCGGTCTTGGACTGAACTGTTGAATGCTTCCTCATCTTCCACGAAGGTGACGATAGTGGCACTGTCCAACACCTCTACACTCATTTTTCTCTTCTGGTTTTTCAACTAAAGCTATAGATCAAATGAAGCTTTCAGCTAGAGAACAAGTAATAGAAGGGAGATTTTGAGTTTTCTGATGAAATTGGAAGTTGGTCTTGTGCCTATATATATAGTTATTGGCAGATAACATATATGCTGTTTCAAAACACTAAAAAATTTTGAGCTTCTAGTTTTCCTCTGCCATTGTTTTTTGAATTCTTCACGAACCGACCTAATTGGATGGTTCTTTGTTGCATCCTCCTAAGTGGGCCTGTAGCCTTTACAATTATTATGGTGCATAGATGATCTATCATTCACAATGGACCTACATGGCTATGTACCCCATCATACTCGCAGCAAGCCAACTTATTGGTACAAACCGTTGATTTGTGGGCCTCATTTTGGGTGACATATGATTGATCTTGATCGGATGGCTGGGATAACTCAGCGGTCTGTCCTATATTTGATGTGGGGTTCTTACTAGATTAGTGGGTACAGAGAGTCAACAATATACAATAGTATAATATTCTGGCAAACTGGTAAAGTGGGAAATCTCTGTCAAGACCCACAAGGCCACTATCTCTTTTCAAAAACGACGCGGTATCTTTCCTGTGAGTATAGAGTATGAAGGCTAGAATTCAAGTTTCTTGTCAAAAACAAGGAGACCCGCAGATCATGTTTCACTTGTGTTGAAAGAAAGTCATACCTACAAGTCGGCTTCACAAAAGCGTTAAAATTATGTTCTCTCTCGATCCTTTCCATATCTATTATATCTATACTAAAATTTTTTGGTAAAATTACCTTTTAGTAATGGTTTTCCAACCTAATTTCAAGAAAAGGATATTAATCTGTCAACTTACTACAAATTGACTACCAATGTGCGCCAAAATGACAGCTAACAGCTAACTTCCATTGTTTTGTATTAAGTTAGGAAACAGTCACTAAAATGTAATTTTTCCAAAAAGTTACTTTTAGTGACTTCTACTTTTAGTGATCCCTTTCCAACTTAATACCAAATAAAGGATATTGTCTGTCAACTTGCTACAAATTGACTTGATAAGTGCTTCAAAAGGACTACTAACTTTTTTTGTTTGGTATCAAGCTAGGAGGTGGTCACCAAAAGATAAATTCCTCACCTTCTTTTTCTTTTCTTTTTTTTTTTTATTTTATATTACTTGGTCTTTCTTATATGGTGGAGTTAAGTTGACGTTTGGTGTTCACTACATATCTCTTTGTTTCTATGTGAGAGGATTAGAAAACCCATACTATACAATGTTCAACCCAAACTTAATAAACTGTACTATATTTTTCTGTTTTCTTTATGCCTATTCATTTCCCCTCCTAAAAATTAAATGTATAAAACTATAAATAGTCATAATTAAAAAGAAAGACAAATAAAGGAAAGGAGGATTAAAAAAGAAAACACAATCCATTAGAATCTTTATATTCTCCCGATTTGCTTCTGACATGAATAAAAAAAAAAAAAATCTATTTGAATCAAAATTCTTCCCATATGATTAATTACATAAAGTTGAAAATATTTATACTTTCTCTTATTTTCTTCTTCTTCTGGCTTTGTCTAGACTTTTCTCTTTCTTTGTCTAGACTTTTTCTCTCATCTTTTTATGATCTAATCTCAAACATATTTTTGATATTTTTCCCCATGGTTTTTCACTCTTTGTGAAACCCACTCGAAACCTCATGAAAGGTCAAGATTTATCATTGTCATGCATTTTACAATCTCCACCGTCGGATTTCGAGACACCTTTAACGGCTATATTTGTTTTAGTATATACCAACATGTTAAAACCATGATTGTGGGATAGACTAGGCTTTAGAGAATTTTAATCTTTTTCCACCAAATATCATAGCGTATCAGTTCCTTCATTTTTTTACA
Organism: Liquidambar formosana; assembly: GCA_039720395.1. NCBI lineage: Eukaryota > Viridiplantae > Streptophyta > Magnoliopsida > Saxifragales > Altingiaceae > Liquidambar > Liquidambar formosana. Next base: position 560,772 of record CM077824.1, on the reverse strand, counting down.
AGTTTCCACCATTAAATTAATTGTTTTTCAAAATAATTTATCTTTTCGAGAATATAATTAAATTTTATGTAATACATTATGCTAACATCACACCAAAGATTATTTTGATTAAATTATTTTATTTATTTTTGTCTATATCTTTTCAATTTAATTGACATATTATATTAACAAATATATTTTACTATTTTAGAAAATAAGAGTTTTGTTAAAATTTTAATTTGTTAATAATATTATTTTGTATAAATTAATCCGCGCGTCGCATAGGTTCTAAAGCTAGTTTTATTGATTATATGACAAAATATAAGTGGAGCCGCGGAGGAAAGGAGGAGTCCATTTAATTCCATGCGTTAGGGAAAGTGTTTCCTTTGTATAACCGAGATACGGCAACTGCATCATAACTCACCTTAAATTACTTCTTGATGGTTTTAATGTAGTAATGATGTCGTAGACTTCTCCATCTCATAATAAAATATTATTTTCTTATAAAGATAGACTATTTTTATCCTTTTTATCACAAAATGTTTGTCAATTTGAAAATTCAAATTATAAATTCTTTTAACTTTCCTATATTACCTTTTATTGTTTCAATAATTATTTTAAGGGAAAATTAGCCAAAAGCACACTTTCAGCATAAATATCCAGCCTAGAGTCTATAAATTTTCTTTTCATGTTTCAAGTCCACACCCTTGCTAAAATGACCACATTTTGAGCTGAAATTGGAAATCATCTTCTCATGATTGTCATTCATGCCATTCTCGTCAGCTATGGAGAGCAATTAAAGGGATTGTTCGCACGAATAGCGGATTTTTCTCTATCATTAATGATCTGAATTTGAATTTTTTATTTTATTCCATTTTAACGCATGAGATTACTTGATTTTTGTATATTTGATACCATATTCAAATACAATATAATTATGGCTATTTCTTTTTATTTTCTTCTATTTTTAACTCATGAAATTACCTAATATTTGCATATTTGATATCATATTCACATACGGTATAATTATGATGATTTCTTTTTATTTTTATTTTTTTCCATTTTGAAGACATGAGATTACCTGATATAAACCAGTGATCTCTGGTTTATATGTAACTATTGTTACACAAAGTACATGTAACTTTTGTGTGATTTTTTGAATTTTCAAGTTATTTAAAACAGTTACAAAAAAAAAAAAAAAAATTAAAAAAATTAAATAAAAAAAAAAAAAACAACAACAACAACAATTTTTTAAACCCAAATGTAATTGTTTTCAATACCCAAAAAAGAATGTCTACTTAAAAAATAAAATACGTATCAGATTTTGAAAAAAAAAATTAAAACAATTACACAAAGTATTGTTCCAATTTTAAAATAGTTATAGATTTTATTATAATTTTCTAAATACAAACACCAAAATTTGAAATTTAAAACAGTTACACGATTTATGTGGAGAGAGATGTTTGTTTACCTTTAATTCAATTATGGAATTTTCAAATATGAGGGGACATGATTTTCGAAGATTTTGAGACGAAATACTCTTCAGGTATCATGGAGAATTTATTTCTTTAAGTTTTAAATGAAAAATGTTAATAGTGATAAAGACATTTTTGTCCTGACGTTATAAAGAGGACTTGAGGCTTAACTAGTTTTTGAAAGGAGACTTGCGTGCGTTTGTACAAGTTTTGAAAAGGGGATTTCTCCCCAAACACCCTTTACTTAGGCCCTGTTTGGCTAAGCTTTTAGATGGTCCAAAATCACTTTTGAAGTTTAAAATCATTTTTGGTCCTGTTTGGTAGTCTAAATTATAATCACTTTTAAACTCAAAAAGTAATTCCAAATTGCCCTTAGCTTTTGCAGAGAATTTTAACAACTTTTCATATTTCCAAAACTACCCTTAATGCTTGAGCATGAAAATAATTTTTTTCATCCTTATCTTTTAACAAAACGATAATAGCCCCATCTTAGACCCAAGTCCTCTCTTCTCCTGCAGCTATGCTCCTCACTCCCACCGGCATCAATGTTTTGGTAACTTCAACCAACTTGGACCTGTAAGATCCTAATTTCAATTTCAATTTTTTTTTTTCTCCCTTCATATATTTATTGATTTATACTTGGTGGAATTTTTTCAAAAATTGATTCCATAAAATTTGGATTTGTAATAATTTAAAAAAAAATATATATATATATCAATTCATGCTCTCTCTTTTTTCTTTGTTTTAAGCAAGGAAAAAATAAAATAAAATAAAAATGTAAGCAAAATCCCTAGTAATACACCTTTGTGGGGTTAGTCGATAGGTCAAGTCTTGTGTGTGTGTTCCAAAGGTTATCGTTTTGATGATTTGCTGGTTTTGTTGTTTGTGTGGTTATGGGACGTCTCACCTAAACTGTTAAGGGAATAGTCTGAGTTCAAATTTCGATAAGAGTATGGCATAGGGTACTCCTAATCATTAATATATAAAGCTAAGAAAAAAAAAACATTTATTATAAGGGACAGTTCAGTCAATTTAGGGTTATAACAATTACAGCAAATTTTCTTCCCAAACAGACAAAAAATCACTTTTAAGCTCTAATAGCACTTTTGAATACAGTTTCCAAACAGAGACTGATTCTCTTCTGCTACTCGTAACTTCTGATTCTCTTATACTTTTGCCTAAAAGCAAAAGCTACAGTTTTCCTAAACAGGGCCTTAAACACAAAACCCAATAGATGATACTTTTCGAAAAATAGAGTTTTATAAGTTAAATCACTACAATTATAGATTATCCTAAAATGCGTGTTTTGTCAAACATGACCTATTTTTGTAAGACGGAGGGAGTAATGTTTATAAATAGGTTATTTAAGTAAGGGATAGAATTAGAGAACTCATATAAATTAAAGCATTTCAATTGATTTGTCAAATGGCGAATGGAGTTTGGCCACATCAATCTTTCGGAATAATGTTGGATCTTGCAAATCCAATGACTTAAGAATATATGAAGTGCAAATTAAAATTGCTTTTGTTTTGATCTATATTTATGCATTTGATTAGTAACATACGGTGTTTCGCTTCCTGTCTCTACTGGATTTCTTCTCGTTGTACTTTCTTTTTGTAAGAGTAGAAATTGTGGAGGAGGAATCTGTTAATCATGTACTATGTTTAGGGTGTTTACAAGATACCAGATTGCATACTCACCCCTTCAACCATGTTCTAATTTTGAGCCAAAGATCAACATTTTGCAAGAAACATACGAACTCAATCACCTTATTGGGTCGAATGGCATATCACATCCCAAAAGAAGTTTTCTTTATGAATACAAAATGAATTTTTTCCATTATTTGCCGCCTCTAATTAATAACCCCTTTTTTTTTTTCCTTCTGCTATGGATAAGATGGGAAGGGAAAAAGGTTATAGGATCACACATCCTGAACAATATTTGTGTGGACAATTTACCCCATCTACTGGATAACCGTTACAAGGACCTCCACCCTTGCCCACGTTAGCAGTCTTGGTATCAATGTTTTCCTCTGAACCAGAGGGGTCCAATTTGTTACAGTAAAGTAATATACTGATCATGCACGATGAACCAATTCGACAATAAAAAAATAAATAAAAAATGATATCAAACTCTAATTCGGAACTAGTTTTACTTCAAAAAATTCTACCATCTTACGCCAAAATTATGACAAGTCTTTTATTTTCCTCATAACAAAACTCAGAAACAAAAACAAATTAAAACAAAAATATTGAAATCCCTTCACTATGGGCTAAAATCTAAATAGATAGAGATAGAAGTTATTAGCAAAACAACTTAAGCTGCAGCCAGTTTGGTGGACTCCCTTTCAACAGCTTTCTTTAGGAGGCTGTCCTCTTCCAGGGCCATTTGCACTGGTAAGAATCCCAACCCGTTGGCCATGGCTAGCATCATTTCCTTGGTCTCCGCCTTGAACTCCTCCAAATCCACCGCCCCATTCGAGTCATGATCAAACTGCACAAAAAGCGAGTCATAGACGTGAGCGAGCTCATCTGGGTCCATCTTAACATCTATGCCAAAGTGAGTCTCGAAGACCCTCAAACTCTGCAGCTCCTTTAGCATCTCTGCATAGGAAAGAAGACCGTCATGGTTGGTGTCAAGGTGGGCAAAGCGGTCATGGATTGAACTGTTGAATGCTTCTTCGTCTTCCACGAAGCTTATGATAGTGGCACCGTCCAACACTTCTACACTCATTTTTCTCTCCTGGTTTTTCTACCAAAAGCTAGATCAAACGGAGCTTTCAAACTTAAAAAGCAAGTACTAGAAGAAGATTTTGATTATTTTGATGGTAAGAGAAGATGGTATTGTGCCTATATATAGTTACTTGAAGGTACACTATACAGTTTTGAATTACCAGCTCAAATTTTCAGCCTCTAGTTTTTCTGTGACTACGTACTATTTTTTGAATTCTCCAACAACCGACTTAACTGCAATGCTCATTTGAGTAGGTGGGCGTTGTTGCAATGTTGTCTCTTTACGTTCATTAACAATCCAATGGGCTTAGGGTGCTGTCTGTTTGCGTTCATTGACAATCCAATGGGCTAAGGGTGTGTAGAAACTAGAAAGTCCGAAATCCAAAGTCGAAAGCAGAAGTAATATTCCGGCATCTTCTGCGAAATTCACCTTTTTAAGACCCACAATCACGGCAGCGTTTTTCCCCAAACACATTATGAAAGTGATTTAAGAGGCTTAGATCTGATTTTGGCTTTTCAAAAGCTAAACAATACCACTAGAATTCAACTTCTAGTCAAAAACAACGAGACCCACAGATCAATTTTTTTAATTTTTAAACTTGTGTTGAAGGAAAGCCATTCTCTAGCTAAGCAAAAAGCGTATAAAAAAAAATGTATTTCATTCTTCCTTTTTTTCAGTCGGTCCACTCAGAAGAGAAATCCTTTGTCATGACTCATGACACAACTTTATACATTTCAACCAATTTTACATCATATCTCTTTACCGACCATATTTTAGGAGTTAGACATCATTGAAAACGTTCGCCTTTTTTTTTTGTTCTTTGGCAATGAGCGAAGGCGGTTGCATTATGAGTCTCTTTAAATTATTTCTAAATAATCTCTCCAGTACACCAATCATGACCCACAAAAATTCATGCGATGTGGGTATCCCATTTCTATACATTCCCGAACCTATTTCTACTGAGGTTTAGTTTTAAATCAATCCCACACAATGAGAGCTAGCCAGCTAGGATAGCAAAGTTTTCGAACAAAATTCAAAACTTAAATCATTTCTAGAAAGGAGAAAAATCTAAAAATCCTTTTAAATTGGAGAATCCTAATTTTGGGATGCCTAACTCTTACTACTCTTTCATATAAGGGTAGGGTTGATACACATATGACTAGGTCTGGCAATTGGGTGGATTTGGGTAAGTATGGGCGGGTTTTAATGGGTTTAGTCATAATACCACTCAAACCAAACCCAACCCATTTACATGAGAATCCATTTAAGCAAAACCCAAATTGACCCATTTATTGCAAGTAGAAACCCAACCTAACCCGCATACCCTGACTTATTTAAGACGTTAATTGGGCTCGTGGTTTTACTTTTGACATTAGGTAACTTTGCATTATAATTTTTTTTTTTGTTTTTTTACCCCAAAAAAAAAGAAAAAAAGAAAAAACATTTGTCCATTATTTTTTATACTTTTATCCACAACAATTCATTTTTAGATCTCTAAAATATAAAATCTCAAGGTTGACCCAAACCTATTTTAATCAAGTCATGACCCGGATTTAATAATAAAAAAAAATCCAACTACTATAGCATTTCATTTGCAAATTTACCAAAAATACCAAATTCAAAAAATAAAATAAATAAAAAAGAGAAACATTGAAAACCAGAAGAGCATTTTTAGATCCTTAGCCTTCAGATAAATGTGCTCATTTCATTATTAAATGTTTATTAAAAGGCATTTTCATTTCATTTACAACCCAATTTTATTAATTGGGTTGTAAATGTGCTCACTTCATTTTCAACTAAACATTTCATTTTTAGATCCTATCGGGTTTGTTTCTCATCCAACAATTTTTAAGTAAACCCAATTAGACCCAATTATTAGTTAGGTTCCTTATGGGTACCCATTTACAACCCAAGTAATAAAATTACCCATACACACCCATTTAACTTGGGCAAGTTTGGATGGGTTCATGGGTTTGGGCACAAATTGCCAGCCCTACATATGATGAAAAATGCTTTAGACTTGTCAAGATTGTAATTAGTTCTTATATCCTTTATCAGAAGGTCTTCTCTCAATGATGAAAGCCTGATATTTAGGATGCATCGATCATTGACATGGTCACGAAGTCATCTCCAACCATGTTTAGATTGCATCCTATCATGCACAAGCCAAGCATTCAAGAGTATGGATTGCTCATTCTTTTTGCTCATCTAAATGTTTTGTAAATTTTTACTTGGATCTTTTCAAAATAGTCTTTTTTTTATTTTTTGGTCAAACAAGAGATATCCTAAGTTATTGGGCCCGAACTAATCTCCCATGATGTATAAATCACCCAAAAGCCTATGCATCCGATAGTAAGGGAGTGGAGACTCAAACTTGAGATTTACAATTCCTAAGCCACGATTATATACCATCTACGCTACCCTTGCGGCGGGTAATGATCTCTTTAGCATAGTTAGAAATATCTCATTCTTTTCTTTCTGTATACGGAATTCCTCCACTTTGTTAATATTAATTCATGACTGTTGGGAGCTAGTTTTAGCTTAAAAAATTCCACCAAATTCACCAAAAATAAACGATGCCTTTATTATTCGTAAAATACAACTTGGAAACAATAACAAAAAACGAAAACAAAAACATTGAAATCACTTCCCTATGATTGAATTAATAGATATAGAAGAGTTCAGCAAAGCAACTTAAGCTGCACCCAATTTGGTGGACTCCCTTTCAACAGCTTTCTTCCGAAAGCTGTCCTCTTCCAAGACCATTTGCACTGGCAAGAATCCCAATCCATTGGCCATGGCCAGCATCATTTCCTTGGTCTCTGCCTTGAACTCCTCCAAATCCACTGCCCCATTCGAGTCATGATCAAATTGCACGAAGAGTGATTTGTAGACGTTCGCAAGCTCATCTGGATCCATCTTAACATCGATGCCAAAGTGAGTCTCAAAGACCCTCAGACTCTGCAGCTCCTTTAACATCTCTGCATAAGAAAGGAAACCATTATGGTTTGTGTCAAGGTGGGCAAATCTGTGGTGGATTGAACTGTTGAATGCTTCTTCGTCTTCCACGAAGCTTATGATAGTGGCACTGTCCAACACTTCCACACTTATTTTTCTCTTTATATATATATATATATATATATATACCAAATGTTTGATCAATGTATTGAAGCTTTGAACCAAAGAACAAGTTCCAGAAGGAGATTTTGAGTTTGTGGATGAAAAGGGAGCCGGCTTTGGGCTTATATATATAGTTATTTGGGAGAGACACTACATAGTTTTTGAATTACCAACTACACCAATAATGCATGCTGTTTCAAACACTTAAAGAAATTTTCAGCCTGTTGTTTTCTTATGCCATTGTTCTTTGAATTCTTCTATAACCGAACTAAATGGATGGTTCCTCGCTGCATCTTCCCAAGTGGGCCTGTAGCCCTTACAATTATTATGGTGATTAGAAAATCCATCATTCACAATGGACCTACATGGCTATGTAGTATATACCCCCCATCTTAAGCACAGCAAGCCTGTACAAACCGTTGATTTGTGGGCCTCATTTTGGGCAACGTATGATTGATCTCGATCGGATGGCTGGGATAACTCAGGGTCTGTCCTATATTTGATGTCGGGTTCTTACTAGATTAGGGGGTACAGAGAGTCAACAATATACCAATCGAGTCGTTATGCCTGTTGTAATGTTACCCTTTCGGCATCGATAATCCAATGGGGCTAAGATGTTGTAGAAAGTCTAAAATCCAAAGTCAAAAGCAGAACTAGTAATTAACGATCTAATATTCTGGCAAACAGGCAAAGTGAAAATCTCTGTTAAGACCCACAAGGCCCCAAGGCCACAATCACTCGTTCCTTTTTTTTACCCAAACTACGTACCTTTAACTCTATAAGTGATTTAGGAGGCTAGCTAAAAGCTGGTTAGCTATTCAAAAGCGATCCCAAACACCCTCTTAAGCATAGTTATTAGACCTGGACTGGACGTTGACTTGGTAGAAAGGTCAGGTCACCAGGTCACTAGTTCAACCGTTGGGTCATTAGTCGGACCGGTCTTATAATTAAAATAATAATAAAAAGGGGGATTTGGCCATCAGTCTACCAAATAACACTTATTTAGTATATAGTCAGCCAACTGTTTTTTTAACTTATTTAGTCCATTTAAGTCATTACTGATCAAAATACCCTCACCTTCATTTCTTTTTCCCTTCTTCTCCACCTATCCAATAGCCATAAGAGAACCAGGAAAATACCCTCACCCTTACCCTTATCTCTTTCTCCCTCCCTCTCCACTTACTTTACGGCCATAAGAGAATCACCAGACAGTGACGACCTCTGGCGACGATAATTGGCCAGATCTAAAGCTCGTCGATATCGACTTCTTCCAACGACCACCAGATCTGAAGATTTGTCCTTTTTCCGATGCCGAACCAGATCTGTAACTCACCGATTGGAATTCTCATTACCGACTTTCTCCCTTCCCTCCCCCCCCCCCCTCTCTCTCTCTCTCTCTCTCTCTCTCTCTCTCTCTCTCTCTCTCTGTCTATTCCAAATCTGAAACTCACCAAGAGTTTCTTCTCTCTCTAGTGATTTCTTCTACCACCGGCAATAACCATTGTCACCAATGACAAGGACACCTACGATCTGTGTGCATTATCCTGATGCAACATTCCAAAGGGAGACTCGAAACTTGTTCATCTAAAACATCAGTTGCTGCTACTGTTGCTGCTGTCTATGTTGGTTTTCCAACCTAAGCAATTCCAATTCCAAATCCCTAGCACTGAAAGCAATTTTCAGCCTACTACCAGGGAGCTACAGCAAAGGTGTCGTGAGGTTAACCTTGTTCTGCCACATGATTCCACCCTTAAGCAATGAAGCGGTTGTGGAGGGCGACATAGGTGGTGTAGAACAAGTAGGCATTAACATCGATGATAAACTGAGAGCCAACAGACTCATCCCCGTCTCATCCAATCCACTAGTTGTAAAAGACTTGGTAAAGTAGTAAAATTTTACTACGTCATTGTAAAATTTTACTTAAAATTTATTTCGTAAAGTAGTAAAATTTTACTATTTCACTTTAAAATTTTACTACTTTGTAATGTAGTAAAATTTTACTACTTCACTATAAAATTTATTAATTCGTCAAGTAGTAAAATTTTACGGTTTTAATTTTTTTAATAATTACCTAATTAATATGGATCTTTTTTCGAAAATGCCGACGAGTAGGTTCCAAAAAATATGATTTTTTTAAAAAAAATGGATATGTATATTATAAGTTATAAGCTTTTAAAAATTATAATACTAAAAGGTTAAGTTAGTTACATAGGGTGTCCTTAATAACAAAAAGGGGAGTGCCCTTAATAATAATAAGGGTAAACTTGGCATTTTAAAAAAAAGTGTGACTAATTGATAAATAAGTTCAGTATCCTTGATTAATTGACTTAGAAAAACTCTTACTTGATTAATTGCCAATATTTTATCAAAAAGTGGACTAATCGCCAATTTTCCCTAATAAAAATTTATAATAATTAGTTTAGATATATTTGTTAGTTTTATTTTGTAAGTGAGACAAACTAATTAAATAATATGTATTGTAATACTAGACATAAAGAGTTGGCTTGGTTAAGTGGTTAAAGGGTCTCATGTTATTTTGTTGGTTGTGGTTTCAAACTCCTTCAGCTGCGTTTTAATAATAACCTTTAAAGCATAACTAGTCTGACCGGACCGGTTTGCTCTATTTTGGGAGTAAAAACCGGCCAGTTTAACCGGTTTATTCCGGGTTAAAACGGTCCAAGTGTAGAAATGATCCAATTAAAGAACCGAATCGGCCAAGGCACCAGTTCACCGGTCTGACCGACCGATCCGGTTCGGGTTTAATAACTATGCTCTTAAGAGAACAACCACAATAACACTTGCATATTGTTATGTGAAGAATGTGTTTATTAGCAAAGCCCTAAATTGAGAGAGAAATATGAGTGTTACCTAATGAGAGCAACGGGTTGCTCGCTTGAGAGAGAGAGAGGGGTCGATAGTGTGAATGCGTGCTTCTTATTTTGCTAAATAGACTTTTACCAGTTTTACGGTTACCAAAAAAAAAACTGACTAAAAGTGGTGTTATTAACGCCACGTTTAATAGGCTTAAAAGCAATGTTAGTTAAAAGCGGTGTTACTAACACCGATTTTAGGAGGCTTTACTAACACCGCTTTTAAACAGGATTATTTTTATTTTTTTATTTCAGCTTCCTGAGTGGAATCAAGAAGAAAAAAATTATAAATTAAAATCAATATGATAAAAATATACTGAAATTTTAAAGGAAGAATCATAAAAACTACATGGCTATGTGGGCATGTAGCCTGTACAATTATTATGGTGCATAGATAATCTGTCGTTCACAATGGACCTACATGGCCATGCACCCCATCATTCTCGCAGCAAGCCTACTTATTGGTACAAACCGTTGATTTGTGGGCCTCATGTTGGGCGTCGTATGATTGATCATGATCGGATGGCCGGGATAACTCAGGGTCTGTCCTATATTTGATGTGGGGTTCTTAATTACTGGATTAATGGAGTACAGAGAGTTTACAATATACACTAGTGTAATATTCTGGCAAACTGGTAAAGTGGGAAATCTCTGTTAAGACCCACAAGGCCACAAGGCCACAAGGAGACCCACAGATCATATTTTACTTGTGTTGATAGGAACTCACACTCACAAGTTGGCTTCACAAAAGCATTAAAATAATGTTCTTTCTGAATCCTGTCCTTTTTGTCGGTCCGTTCAAAATATCAAGTCTTGTCATCGTGTGTCCATATTTTATTGATTAATTATTTGATTATCAGATATGGCAAAATATAAGTGGAGCCGTGGAGTAAGGAGGAGTTGGGTAAGTGTTTCCTTTGTATCACCGAGCTAAGGCAGCTGCATGTATTGTAAGTCACCTTAAGTTACTTCTAGATAGTTTTAATGTAATGATGTCGCAGACCTCTCCATCCCATAGTAAAATAATGTTTATAAATAGTAGGGGTGTTCGTGGTTCGGTTTGGTTCGATTTTGGGATATTTTTCAAACCAAACCATTATACTTCGATTTTGCTTTTCCCAAACCAAAACCAAACCATACTATAAAAAAACCAAACCAAACCAAACCATAAAAATTCGGTTTGGTTTGGTTCGGTTTCGATTTTAACCAATCAAGTAGCAACAAATAATTGAAAATGAAAAAAATGACATGCCAAACTCCAAATTAAAACATTTTTAATAAAAGCATTACATTGGCAACTAAAAAAAACATTAAACATTGTATCAAAATGGAAACAAATTAACATATGTCAATCCAAGTTTAAATCTCCAAGTTAATACATGCCATTATCTCACACAACATTAATAACTAGTTTAATACATGCCAAGCTAAAATAGGAAAAACAATAAGGAACTTAAAATCAACAAATTACAAATTAAAATTTGATATATAATATATAAAATAAAATAATATATATATATATTATATATTTTTCGGTTTTTTCGGTTTTTCGGTTTGGTTTGGTTTTTTAAACATGAAAACCAAAACCAAATCAATTCAATTTGGTTTTCTAAAATTGGAAGCAAAACCAAACCTAATGACAAAAAAACCAAACCAAACCGACCGGTTTGGTTTGGTTCGGTTTGGTTTTCGGTTTTAACCTAAACCATGAACACCCCTAATAAATAGATTATTTAAGTAAGGGATAGGATTGGAGAACTCATATATGAAACACGTACTTTTGTTGATTTGTCAAATAATGAATGGAGTTTGGCCATTTCAGTTTTTTGAAATACAGTTGGATCTTGTGAATCTAATGACTTAAAAATGTGGTGCAAAAATTATTTTTATTTATGCATTTGGTTAGCCAATGCGTCTGTACATTGGTTCCTTACTTTGTAAGTGTGCTAAAGCTTCCACCACCGAGGTCTAGCAAGCATCGCCCTACAATCCGCAATTAGAACCCTCGTGGTTTTTCTCATCAGTATTAGAAATTACAGATATGGAAGCCTCCAAGTCATTTTCAATAATAAGTTTTTGGATGTCGACGTCTCAAGCAATGGTCTGATTGCCCAAACTTTGGCCGTTGTGTTGTTACAAGATACCAAATTTGACTAAAGTACTATACTGATCATGCAGGATGAACCAATTTGACTAAAAAAAAAATTATATCAAGATCTAATTCGGAACTAGTCATACTTCAAAAAATTCCACCATCTTACTCCAAAAATAAGATATTCTTTTAATTTCCTCAAAACAAAACTCAGAAACAAAAACAAATTAGTAAAACAAAAAGATTGAAATCCCTTCACTATGGCTCAAATCTAAATAGATAAAGAAGTTATCAGCAAAACAACTTAAGCTGCAGCCAGTTTGCTGGACTCCCTTTCAACAGCTTTCTTTAGGAAGCTGCCCTCTTCCAGGGCCATTTGCACTGGTAAGAATCCCAACCCGTTGGCCATGGCTAGCATCATTTCCTTGGTCTCCGCCTTGAACTCCTCCAAATCCACCGCCCCATTCGAGTCATGATCAAACTGCACAAAAAGTGAGTCATAGACGTGAGCGAGCTCATCTGGGTCCATCTTAACATCTATGCCAAAGTGAGTCTCGAAGACCCTCAAACTCTGCAGCTCCTTTAACATCTCGGCATAGGAAAGAAGACCGTCATGGTTGGTGTCAAGGTGGGCAAAGCGGTCATGGATTGAACTGTTGAATGCTTCTTCGTCTTCCACGAAGCTTATGATAGTGGCACTGTCCAACACTTCTACACTCATCTTATCGATCTCCTCTGGTTTTTCTACTATAACCTAGATATATCAAATGGAGCTTTCAAACTAAAAAAATAAAGTACGAGAAGAAGATCTTGATTATTTTGATGGTAAGAGAAGCTGGTGTTGTGCCTATATATATATTTCCTTGAAGATACACTATACAGTTTTGAATTACCAGCTCAAACACATCAAATTTTCAGCCTCTAGTTTTTCCCTGTAAATCTGTAATATATTGTTTTTTGAATTCTCCTACAACCGACCTAACTGCATGCTCATATGAGTTGGTGGGCCTTGTAATGCTGTCTCCTTACTTTCATTGACAATCCAATGGGCTTGACAATCCAATGGGCTTATGGTGTTTAGAATCAAGAAAGTCCAAAATCCAAAGTCAAAAGCAGAAGTAATATTCCGGCATATTCGGCAAAATTCACGTTCTTAATACCCACAAACACGGCGGCGTTTTTCCCCCAAACACTAGAATTCAACTTCTTGTCAAAAACAACGAGACCCACAGATCATGTTTTTTAGTCGGTCCACTCAGAAGAGAAATCCTTTGTGTCATGACCCATGACAGAACTTCATAAATTTCAACTAATTTTACATCATATCTCTTGACCGACCATATTTTAGGAGTTAGACATAATTGAAAACGTTCACTTTTTTTTTTCCTTTTTCTTGTTTTTATTTTTTATTTTTTTGGCAATGAGCTAAGGCGGTTAAATTATAAGTCTCTTTAAATTATTTTTAAATAATCTCTCCAGTACATCAATCATGGCCCACAAAAATTCAAGCAATGTGGGTATCCCATGTCTACACGTCGAACAAAATTCAAAATTGAAATCATTTCTAGAAAGGACAAAAAAAATAAAAATTCTTTTAAATAGGAAAATCTTAATTTTGGGATGTCTCAATTATTACAACTCTTTTATATGAGGGTAGGGTTGATACTCATACGATGAAGAATGCTTTAAACTTGTCAAGACTGTAATTAGAGAGTAGTACGTTTTTATATCCTTTATTAGAAGGTCTTCTCTCAATGGTGAAAGCCTGCAACATTGAAATGGTCACAAAGTCATCTCCAACTGTGTTTAGATTGCATCTTATCACATGCAAGCCAAGCATTTAGGAGTATGGATTGCTTATTCTTCCTGCTCATTTAAATGTTTTGTAAATTTTTCCTTGGGTCTCTTTAGAATAGTTCTTTTAATTATTGTTATATATATATATATATATATATATATTTATTTTTGTTGTCAAACAAGGGATATCCCAAGTTATTGGGCCCAAATTAATCTCCCATAATGTACAAACCATTTGCAAATTTATGCATCCAATCAATAGTTGGGGAGTGAATACGCAAACTCGGGACCTATAATTCTTGAGTTGCAGTCTTTTCCATTTGCGCCGCCCCTTGTAGGTTGATGATCTCTTCAGCATAGTTAGAAATATCTCATTCTTTTCTTTTAGTATACAGAAATCCTCCACTTGCTAATATTAATTCATGGTTTTTCTACCAAAAGCTAGATCAAATGGAGCTTTCAAACTAAGAAAAACAAGTACTAGAAGAAGATTTTGATTGTTTTGATGGTAAGAGAAGCTGGTATTGTACCTATACATATAGTTACTTGAAGATACACTATACAATTTTGAATTATCAGCTCAAACACTTCAAATTTTCAGCCTCTAGTTTTTCTCCGTCATATATTGCTTTTTGAATTCTCCAACAACCGACCTAACTGCATGCTCTTATGAGTAGGTGGGCCTTGTTGTAATGTTGTCTCTTTACATTCATTGACAATCCAATGGGCTTGACAATCCAATGGGCTGAGGGTGTGTAGAAACAAGAAAGTCCAAAATCCAAAGTCAAAAGCAGAAGTAAAATTCCGGCATATTCGGCAAATTAAAATTCACATGTTTTTAAGACCCACAATCACGGCAGCGTTTTTCCCCCCAAACACATTATAAAAGTGATTTAAGAGGCTTACAGCTGATTTTGGCTTTTCAAAAGCCATTCCAAAATCCTATTAAGTTCTCACAATACCACTAGAATTCAACTTCTTGTCAAAAACAACGAGACCGGCCCACAGATCATTTATTTATTTATAAAAAACCTGTGTTGAATGAAAGCCATTATCTGGCTGAGCAAAAGGCATATAAAAATGTTTTTCATTCTTCCTTTTTTTACGTCGGTCCACTCAAAAGAGAAATCCTTTGTGTCATGACTCATGACAGAACCTTATGCATTTCAACTAATTTTACATCACATATTTTGGGAGTTAAGACATCATTGAAAACGTTCACTTTTTTTCTCTTTCCCATTTTTTTTTTTTTTTTTTTTTTTTTTTTTTTTTGGCAATGAGCTAAGGCGAGTGCATTATAAGTCTCTTTTAATTTATTTCTACATCATCTTTATAGTACATCAAGAGAAATGCTACATACAGCAACCAATTGCAACAATTAATAGTAGCAACTGATGTGACATGCTAAGTTGACATATCATGATAACAAGGAGAGTGCTAATGGTTGTTTGTTAGAGAATACTACGTCAGTTGCTTTTTTTTGTTGTTGTATTTAGTTGTTACCTATACCATTACCCGTACATCAATCATGACCCACAAAAATTTAGGCAATTTGGGTATCCTATGTCTATACGTTCCCGAACCTACTTCTACTGAGGTTTAGTTTTAAATCAATCCCGCACAATGCGAGCTAGCCAGCTAGTATAACGAAGTTTTCAAACAAAATTCAAAATTTAAATCATTTCTAGAAAGAAAAAAAAAATCCTTTTAAATTAAAAAAGCCTAATTTTGGGATGCCTCGATTCTTACAAATTACAACTCTTTCACGTGAAGGTAAGTTTGATACTCATATGATGAAGAATGCTTTAGACTTGTCAAGATTGTATTTAGTTCTTACATCCTTTATCAAAAGGTCTTCTCCCAATGACGAAAGCCTGATATTTAGAATCCATCATTGAAATGGTCGTGAAGTCATCTCCAACTGGATGTGTTTAGATTGCATCTTATCGTGCACAAGCCAAGCATTCGGGAGTATATATGGATCACTCATTCTTTCTGCTCATCGAAATGTTTCGTAAATTCTTACTTGGATCTCTTCAGAATAGTTATTATTATTATTATTATTATTATTATTTTGTCAAATAAGAGATATCCCAATTTATTGTGCCCAAACTAATCCTTATGATGCACAAATCATCCATAAAGTGCATTTGATTGATATTTAGGGAGTGGAGACTCAGACTTGGAAGTTATAATTCCTGAGCCGCAATCCTTTGCCGGCCATCTGCGCTACCCTTGTAGGTTAATGATCTCTTCAACATAATTAGAAAAATCTCATTCTTTTCTTTTAGTATATAGAAATCCTCCACTTGCTAATATTAATTCATGGCTGTTGGGAGCTAGTTTTAGACTTTTAGCTTAAAAAATCCCACCAAATTCACCAAAAATAAACGATGCCTTTAGTATTCGAAAAAATACAACTCGGAAACAATAACAAAAAATAAAAACAAAAACATTGAAATCACTTCAATCACTATGATTGGATTAATAGATATAGAAGATATCAGCAAAACAACTTAAGCTGCAGCCAATTTGGTGGACTCCCTTTCAACAGCTTTCTTCAGAAAGCTGTCCTCTTCCAAGACCATTTGCACCGGCAAGAATCCCAATCCATTGGCCATGGCCAGCATCATTTCCCTGGTCTCTGACTTGAACTCCTCCAAATCCACTGCCCCATTCGAGTCATGATCGAACTGCACGAAGAGTGAGTCATAGACGTTCACAAGCTCTTCTGGGTCCATCTTAACATCGATGCCAAAGTGAGTCTCAAAGACCCTCAGAGTCTGCAGCTCCTTTAACATCTCTGCATAGGAAAGGAAACCATCATGGTTTGTGTCAAGGTGGGCAAAGCGGTGGTGGATTGAACTGTTGAATGCTTCTTCGTCTTCCACGAAGCTTATGATAGTAGCACTGTCCAACACTTCCACACTCATTTTTCTCTCTTTATGTCTATCTACCAAATCGTTAGATCAAAGTAATGAAGCTTTGAACCAAAGAACTAGTTCCAGAAGGAGATTTTGAGTTTTTGGATGAGAAGGGAAGCTGGTGTTGTACGTCTATATATATTGTTATTGGGAGAGACACTATATAGTTTTTGGATTACCAGCTACACCAATAATGCATGTTGTTTCGAACACTTTAGATATTTTCAGCCTGTTGTTTTCCTACGCCATTGTTTTTTGAATTCTTCTACAACCAACCTAAATGGATGGTTCCTTAATTAATTGCTGCATCTTCCTAAGTGGGCCTGTAGCCTTTACAATTATTATGGTGATTAGAAAATGAAGGCCTCTATTGGCATCCAAAGACTTGCTTTTCATCCCCCATTTATTTTACACTTTAAGATTTTATGAAAAATACATAAAGTTCTCAGAAAAACTGACTGTGATGCCTATTAGAAAACATCATTTTGAATAACTTTTTGAAAGAAAGTTTTTCTAAAATCTATCGTTTAAGAGGATTTTTTAGTTATTTATGATGCAAAGACTATAAATGGCAAAAAAGTCTACTTAAATGATAGATTTTAGAAAAACTTTCTTCTAAAAAATTGTTCAAAATAATGTTTTCTAATAAAATATGCTATCAGTTTTTATGAAAACCTTTTATATTTTTCATAAAACCTTAAAATGTAAAATAAATGAGAAATAAAAAGCAAATCTTGGGGTGCCAATACAGGCCCCCTTAGAAAATCCGTCATTCACAATGGACCTACATGGCTATGTAATATGTACCCCATCATAAGCACGGCAAGCCAACTTATTGGTACAAACCGTAGATTCGTGGACCTCACTTTCGGCGACGTATGATTGATCTTAATCGGTTGGCTGCGATAAATCAGGGTCGGTCCTACATTTGATGTGGGTTCTTACTAGATTTGGAGGTACAAAGAGTCTACAATATACCAATCGAGTCGTTGTGCCTGTTGTAATATTTGCCCTTTCGGCATCAATAATCCAATGGGCCAAAGATGTTGTAGAAAATCTAAAATCCAAAATCCAAAGTCAAAAGCAGAACTAGTAATGATCTAATAACACATTGTGTGAATGCGTGCTTTTTATTTTGCTAAACAGATTTTTTACCAAATTTATTATTATTACAAAAAATAAATAAATAAATAAATAAATAAAGACTAAAAGCAATGTTAGTACTTTTAATAGGCTTAAAAGCGTCGTTACTAAAACCACTTTTAGATTTTTTTTTTTTTTTTTTTTTTTGTTTTCTTTTCAGCTTCTTGTGTGGAATCAGGAAAAAAAATTTATAAATTAAAATCAATATGATAAAAATATACTTAAATTTTAAAAGACAAAAGGTAACTTTATAGAATCATAAAAACTAAATAAAATTGACTTCCAATACTAATTTTATGTCAAATAGAATTATAAATCTAATAAAAAGTTGTGAGATATATTTGAACATAATTTATTTCATAGAAAGCCAATTTTTATAGGCTTTTAATTTTACCTTTCAATTTTAGTTATATGTCAACCTCTCTTGCATAATGCCTCCCTTCTCTTGAGTTGTTTAGGCAAAACTAAAGAAAATCATTTACATGACTTTATCCTCACAAAATCTTTTCATCAAAACCTTATCAAGTCATCCAGTCAAGCTTCTTCAATGTTTTATTTTCTTCATGTACTCTTTTATGTATGAATACAAGGAAAATGTTTATTATTATTTACATTCAGCAACACAAAATAAATTATATTTTTTCAACTACGTAATCCAAAATGAGTGTCTGTTGGCAATCCTAAGAGATTTTACATTAGTAACATGGTCCAAACGAAGAGACAGGGAGGAAAGGTTAAAGGTTAGGAAAAGATTATTAACCTCATGAAATATATATATAACCCAATCCATGCACCTAAGAGCTTTGAATATTGAATATATATATAGAAAGCTAATCATGTGCGGGATATCTCGGACTATCCTGTTTGATTACGATCGTCCGTGATGACATGCGCATGTCACTCACACATGACTATGATCAAATAAGATACCCCATACACGATCATATACATATATATATATATATATATATATATATAGGCATTGGTAGATGGACTGCCTCAATGATCATCTCCACTTGCATGTGTACGTAACAAAAACAATCCTTAAAGGAGTCTGCTAACCAATTACCCAAAAAAAAAAAAAAAAAACATGGATTTTATTGGGTATAACTTCTAGTAAAATAAGCCTACTAGTAAGCAATTGCTAATAGAGAGTTATAAGATGGATGCGTGTAAGGAAGCTGAAATAAAATAAGGCCCTTAATTGACCCTCTCATACGTACAATATCTTTTGGTGAAGAATTGTGAACAAATTAATATGGGTAACTGGTAGCTGCAGCTCTGTCGCATGATGGAGGGCTACAACTTGGGTTCACGAGTATAGTGTAAAACAATTGCTTGTCATAGAAAGAGCATCAGTGTAGTCACTACATAAGCATAATCAAAGTTAATTCTGATGGTTGCTTGGAGATCCATTTTGGATCATGGGATTGAAGGTGTTCCTTTTTCCTTTTTTTTTTTTTTTTTTTTTTTTTGGGGCGATGAGGAGGAAACTAATCTAACAAATCCTGAACCTATGTAAGATCTCACAACCCTCATGGACCAAGTAAGATCATGACTCATGAGAACTATGTAAACCTTGTTTGGGTAGCATAAGAAGATAGCAAGAGTCAAATTGAAGACCTCTATTTCTTGAGACACAATCCCTTGCCAATTGAGCTACCCTTTGGGGATGGATTTTCTTTTTTTTTTTTTTTTTTTTTAGCCAAACAATAGAACACATGTACATGCACTCCTACAAAGTTGAAACCAAGACCTCTACAAACTCTACACCCCTATTAAGATGGAATATACTATCAGACCCAAGGGGCATTGACTTTAAGGATGGATTGAAGATGTTAATTTATGCAACTTCTGTTATAAAATAAAACAACATGCTAAGAAAGTGAGATGAAGTTCTTTGAAGTTTGAACTGGAGAATGCAGTGGTTCAAAAATCTACTAATTTAGTGTCAAGCATGGGCAGAGCCAGGGGGGGCCTTTGGGGAGCACGTGCCCCCACTGGCTCAACCAAGGTTTTTTTTTTTTTTTTTTTTTTCTTTTTTTGGGAAAGATATTATCATTTGATGACTATTTTTCAACATAATGCCAAACAAAGGAAGATAGTAGTCATTTTAAAGTATATTGATAGTTAATTTGTAATAAGTTGACCAAAAAAATCCTTTTTTGGCATTAAATTGAAAACTGAATACTAAAAAGTAATTTTTTCAAAAAAATGCTTTCTAGCACAGTACCCCCGTTGGAGATAAATCCTAGCTCCGCCCCTGGTGTCAAGGAAGGGTGAAGGTACATGGCGGGATACATTAGGCTCTAGCCTAGGTAACCAAGCACCCCCCCCCCCCCCTTTTTTTATTATTTTATTATTTTTTATTTTTTTACAACTATAAAAATTGTGGGTTTTAGTTTTAATCTAGATGAAACAAAAATTGAAAGAGAGCTTAGCTCAGAAGAGCCTTAAGAATGGTTATTGAAACCCTTTAATGTTTTTTGCACGTACACCCTTCTTATTTTAATTTTTAAGATTTTATCATATATATAAGTTTTTTCTTTTAATGAAAACTGATTGTGTAGTGCACTAGAAAACATAATTTTGAACAACTTTGCAAGAGAAAGTTTTTTCAAAATTTGTCAGATTGTTTAGCCATTTATAACTTTTGTTTCATTTTTTAACAAAAAATTTTACTTAAATAGTAGATTATGGAAAAAATTTCTTTTGCAAAGTTGTTCAAAATGATGTTTTTTAATTAACTTTGCAGCTAGTTTTTACAAACACCTTTTATATTTTTCATAAAACATTGAAAAATAAAACAAGTAGTGTGCAAATAATATTGAGGGGTTGCAATAACTGTTCTCTTCTAAGTTCTTGCAACTAAAAAACCCAAAAATATAAAAAAAAAAAAGAAAGGGAAAAGAAAGAACCAAAGAAACTTCTCAATCCAATGCACCGAACAGCCAATACATACTACAGAGTAAAAAAAGAGGGAGATCGAGGATTGGTGAAAGCTTCTCTAACACAATAAACAAAATCTCATTTTTTACGGATAAATAATCTCTCAATTCTCTCTTGTCGTGATAACGCCCATCATATCAAGGTCAACCGGTGTATGGCGATAAGATCTCTACTCTTTTTTTTTTTCTTTGTCTTTTTTGTTTCTGAGTTACTTATCTTTTTATATTTCATAGAATCACAAAACTTTGCACTCTTTCTTCCTTCACGTATATATATATATATTATATTTATTAATTCTTTTACATAGGCTATATTGTATTTATTATTTTTTTACCTAATTCAAGTCAATTTCAAATCCTAACTCCGCCATTGCTTGCATGAACGCTAGAATTCAAATTTCTTTGTCAAAAAACAACGAGACCCACAGATCATATATATTTTACTTCTGTTGGAAAAAGGTCATACTCACTACTCAATAGCTTCATAAAAGCATTAAAATTATGTTCTCTCTCAGTCTTTTCGTTTTCGTTGGTCCATTCAAAATAAAAAGTCCTATCATCGCGTGTCCATACTTCATTTATTAATTAATTAAGTATAATATATGATAAAATATAAGTGGAGGAGGAGTTCATTTTCATGGGTAAGGATTAGTGTTTCCTTTTTATCACCCAGCTAAGCCAGCTGCATTATAAGTCTCCTTGAATTACTTTTAGATGGTTTTAATCTAATGATGTCATAGACCTCTCATCTCATAATGCTTATAAATAGGTTATTTAAGTAATGTTTATAATTACAATCAAATTGCTCCTGTGGGATTAGTTGAGCAGTCGGATCTTTGATATCCTCCCTAAAAATCGTCGTTTCAACCCTTCGCATAGATCGTTGCTTGTGTAGGTATGGGATGAAAAATATCTATTGGAGTAATACTTGGGATATCACTAATCGTTAATAAAAACATTAAATAAGTAAATAGAAATAATTTCAATCAAATAAATAAATAAAAATAAAGAAGAAATGACAATAATATAGATAGTATATAGGACTATAATCATGAAAAATGTAATGGCTTACTGTAAATACCTAGTTCATTTAAATAGTTCACCACTTTGATTTTTTATTTTATTAAATGAAGGGTACAGTATCTCAAACCATTAGGTCTAGACTAATCCCCGTGACGTACAAATCACCCGCAAATTCATACCTCCAATAGTGAAAAATTAAATCAGAGACTCAAACTTGGAACAAATGAGAATTTGATCATGATTATCCATTAAAACTTGATAGGCAACACAAAAACAAAACATGACGACATTGGCACCACACCCCATTAACAAGTTTCAAAGCTCCATTCGTTCATATTACTATTTGTACTCCTCCCAGGTGAGTCTAATGTCACAACATGTGGAATTTTTTAAGAAATTTTCCCCTGGTTGTGAGCTTTGTACATAAAGTGGAAGATTTTAGAGCAGCCTAGATCTGTGTGGAAGTGTAGAGTTTGTTTAGTATTTTATTTTTTGTCTTTGGAACATCTAGATATTTCAGAGGAGTATTCTACAACATATTACTTGTACAAATTTGAATCACTCATTTTCTTAGGAAATGCCTATAAATATGAGAGATCGCACTTGGCAGAGCATCAAGCAACAAACTTGTAAAGTTCTTTTTTTAGTGATCTCTGTCACCAGAAAGGTCAAAAATAGCATATCTGAAAACAAACACTAAACCTATACATTCCAGTATGCTAGCAAGAAACCCACTATGATAGTGATTGGATGCCGAGAAAATTAAGGAAAATTCTCATTATAGAAATCTATGCATCCCTCCATACATCATTTCATTTTCGTTAGTTTTAGAAACGCAAGGTGCCAACTGTCTCAATATGTCTTCCTGAATCCATTTTAGCAAGGGAGTGAGATGGGACTGACAAAAAGTTGTTATCATCATTGGACGTACTCGTCGCTATCAACAACAAGCGTGTCCGCCTATATCTGGAACAATTTCTTCGCCGTCCCTCTATGCAGGCTCTCTGCTCTAAGGTGCAGGTTCATTTAATGGATAAACACCTTTTTATGTATGGCACAAAAGATCATGCCATACATTGAAGCATGGAAAGCTATTGTACTCACAATGTAACACACCTAGTGGCTCAAACCCAAAGAAATAGCTCACTTGGTCCTTTACGATAAGTGTCCTTGCCCAAAAGTCTCCTATATATGTTACCAATAAAGAATTGGAGAAGAGAGAATTGAAGGAGAGAGGATGGTGGTTTTGCTCCTACTTCACAACTCCTACAAGAAAGTACTAGAGATTTTCTTTTCTACAATTTATTGAATTATTACTAAAACAAATGGGAAAAAATGAGATGAGGAGTTGCTCCTGCTCCCACCGGAGTCCCCATAATCCACGAAGCTAATGAAATTTGAATCTAATAGCTCTCCATTGTCGTCCATGGCTGTTAGTGGTGTGGGTGATGGAGAAAAACTCTATTAGAAAGAATAGGAGTGTTTCAATGGATGAGAAATGGATTAAGAGTGAGTATAAGAGAGAGGATTGCCCTTTTTATAGAAATCCAGCAGGAGTGTGGGAGACCATTGGCTCCATACAATGAGGGTGCTGCATAAGTCATGTAGCCCTAATGGCATCATTTTGGGAGGGATATCAACATGGGCATCATCAATTCTTTGAGTTATCCATCATCCTATCGAGGCTTAATTCATGCCTTCTTTCATCCCATTGAGGCTCCAATTATGTACTCCGTAGTTCTAAATATTGCAGCTATCTCTATTTATTGTTAATATTATTTTAGTTTTTCAAAAAAAAAAAAAAAATTATTGAAGCTATCTCACAAATTATGGTGAAATAGTGGTTCTGAAGAGTTGAAGAAACATCATTGTGCATTATTATTTTGAGGAATTAAGGAAATATATACGTACAGCACAATGTCAATTATGCCAAATCAACTCAGGGGCCTCACACATGAGCATGCAAGACCTTGATTGCGTATAGGTCTAACAATTAATATACAAAGATATATCCATAGCACATGACCCAAAATCGCAATTTGTCATTTTTTTTTTTTTTTTTTGTCTTTTATCATTCAAATGTTACTATAATTTCATTTGGATCTAATCGTCTAATTTCATTCGTTTTCCATGGTAATCTGATTTCCATTACACTCACTTTGATTTTATTTCGATATAGTATAAACATATATCATATTGCTCTTATACAAATAAACCATTAGAACAGTACCCCTACCCCACAAAATTCCCATTATGGGTAAGAATCAACTTATCATATTCAAAAACTAACTTCACACCAACTTTGTTGAGCAATGCTCCAGAAACACGCTTACATCTCATCTCAAGCACATGATGAACATCACTCAATTGAAGGACCTTTCCAAAAGTCAACTTCAAGAGCACTTTCCCTTTGCCTGCAATAGGAGAAGATCTAGAATTTCCCATAAAAACTTGCTCACCATTCTTAACGGGTTCATAGGAAGAAAACATACTCTTATCATAACAGATGTGTTTTGTGGCACCCGTGTCCACTATTCAATCCTTTCCATTGGAAACCAAATTTACCTTTGAGACAACCGCAATTATAACTTCATCAGTTTGTTCCAATTTTGTAATATTCCGAACTTGAGTGATGATATCATCCATTGTGCGAAATTCAGTTTCAAGATTGTTTGAAATATTACACAATAAGATATAAAATAACACTCCAAATATTACAAATTATTGAAGTTACAAATAACCGAAACTAAAGATAAAAGGAATGACTTATCGCGATTGGCTGAAGCACAGAAAAGAACCATTGTCCTTAAAACCGATTTCGCCCTCTCGAGAAATCTTCTAGTGCAGTCAGCGTTGTGGCGGCCAGCCTCTAGGATTCGATAGCCTTAAAGCGTTCCAGTAAGTGCACACTCACAATATCGGGTCGCAATGAAAATATCCAACACCACCCAACTCAAATACAAATAAAAGTAAAAAATCATATGTATAGAAATAGAGCATATATATATAATAAATATCTTGCTGTACAAACCGTATACTATATATATTCAAAATATATACAACGGTAATATATTAACTGTCAAAAGTTTAAGTGGGATACGAAACGGCTAACAAAAATTTCCACACTTTGAAAGTTAAGACTGTCTAACTTTAATGATCCTAACAATCAAAAAATAAAATAAGAATAAATTTTACATTAAAAAAGAATAGCGGTGATAAATTTATACAAAGATAACTATGAGGCTTTACTTCTCACCAAATGGCCAGATGAAAAGTCAACAAAGGTATAACCAATAGCCACGTACAAAGTTCAGCCTCATTCTCATAAGAAAATTACTAACACGTAAACACTCATGCCAAAGCAAATATTCTCTCATTAAAATTTGAATCATAATAATTTAATTAAATAATACTAACATGTTAAGGAAGGCAGCCTAAAAGGAGAGCAGATTACGAAATTAGCCAAAACACATCCAGACCCATGTTACCTTCTCATCGCCTGCCCAGAGAGCTAGCTTTTATCAGTAAGATATGTAGAAACTGCTATTGGTCACTTGATAATATATTTACTAGTGAGATCCGATCCTTTGCTTATGTTTCCCTGATGTTGTCTATGTAGTCCTGAACTAAAATAGTGAAATCGGATCTCCAAATCAAACTGTATTGCTTAAAGCACTGCCGAAGAACAAGTAAAAATGTGCTGGCTGCCTAGAAGACATACTTGAAGTCTTTTAGATTGATCGGATCATTCCAATATGCTTAAGTATTGTAATGCTTTACTTCCTTCCACCTGGAAAAGGCCCTCAAATTTCTACCAACGAAAGGAAAACAGCCCCTAGTCCATATTCAATCTCAACCTCATTGTCAATGTCATTTAAGCAGGTTTTAGAGTTACAAAACCTTTCACCAGGAATTGGAAATTGAGGAATGGGGGCTCCCTTTCCTATATTTATCGTAAGATCACTTGGGTGGATGCGTCTTTTCAGCCTTCCTATCTAACAACACAAAAGTGAAACATCACTAGCATACCTACTTATATTTATAAGAATTGATTTTACAGCATCAATTATAATGATGATTCTAATTTTTTTAAATATTCTAATTCAAGGTGATGGATTTATGTCTTCAACATTATGTCAAATTTATTGAATTGTTCATTTTTTAATTAGACACCCAAACAAGTCCTTAATGATTTAATCTAAATGAGAATAATTTCTTGAATTGTTTATTTTGACTACGATTATCCATTGATACTTGGTAG
Source organism: Liquidambar formosana (assembly GCA_039720395.1). Lineage (NCBI taxonomy): Eukaryota > Viridiplantae > Streptophyta > Magnoliopsida > Saxifragales > Altingiaceae > Liquidambar > Liquidambar formosana. Next base: position 534,407 of record CM077824.1, on the reverse strand, counting down.
GCAGCACACCTAATTATCATTTTCCCCAAAAGTATACAGTGAGAATTTAATATAAATAAAAAATAAAAAAATAAAAAAGGGAAGGTCTGAAGGCCAAATCTTATTGGTTTCCTTGTAGTATTAGTTAGTTGACTAATATTAGATTCCCATTGTCATAAGTTTTTTATTGCCATTAGGGCTAAATGCATGTCATGCCCAGTTAGTAAAGGACCCGAGCCATCATCACTGTCTATACTAAATATGAGTCCAGAAATGATTAGTCATTCAGACCGAAAGTTGTCGCTGATAAAAACAAAACGAAAAACAACAATTACATAAGAAGTATATGAAATGAACTCCAACATTCCAAGGATGCTAACGATGTTGCCAAAAGCAGAGCACTTGATTTACATCAGCTGTGGAAGACGACCTAGAACCAGCTGTGGAAAATGACCCACAACGTTTGCTCGAAAATTCAATATCCTTGACCCATTAGAAATGTTAAATTTACATTTGAAAATGAAAAATTTTATCAGAGATATTTTGGCAGAGGGTTCCCAGCTGCCTTGAGTGTTAGTATGACTGGATATTCTGCTCGGAGTGAGGCCAAAAAAAAAAAAAAAAACATATGAAGATCTCGCGGGTGGGGGGAACTCTTTTGGGTAAATCTTGTGGAACCAAAATTATCGACATCAGAATCTGAAACTGGGATCAACATCCATTGCCCATGCGAACTTTGCCAGAAGGGACTTATTGAATATCTGCAGATGACATTGGATAGCCCATTAGCAAATGACTGCCAAATTTTTTCAAAAAAAAAAAATAAATAAAATTCCTCTGCAACCAGTTTCAGGCATGTATTAACCAAAAGATTAAAAAAGCACTGCTTTTGGTAGAAGACGATGCTTACGACCCGCTTGTCTTGCGATCAATAATCACAGACCACCACATCAAGGTGTATGGGGATTCTGCAGATACTTTACCAAAAAGAAGGGGCCATCTAATAAACTCACCTGCATTGGTTGTGCAATGACATGGCAGCAGAATGTGCTGTGATTTTCGACAAGAGGGGCAAAAGAGGTTTTTACTCAAATGAGCAGAACAAAGAAACATGTGGGCACGTGCACAAACAAAGACGGAAAATAAAAAATAAAAATACACCTTCTCAATCGGAACTTCATGCCGTTTGCACCATGCGACTGATATTCTGGGATCACAATAGTTGATCTTTGATGTGCCCAGTGCCACAGTCTTTAAGTCCTCTTTCGTTTTAATATCTCGCTCCATTTTCTCAATCTTTCCATTGGTCTGAGCAATCTTCCTCTCTAACCTGCACATCAAGAGATAGCTTACCAAGAATGAGATAATATTTAGATAAACACGAATGATAGGCAAAGCAAGTTAATGATATGTATTACACTTCCAGGGCCAAGTTCTTCTTTGGTTTTCCATCAGAATCCTTCAATGGAGGCTTCCCCTTCTTTGTCCTCACGAAATCGGTTTTCAACTCATCCAACACTCCCTATTCATAAAATACAGAGTCTCATCTCAATCAGCAAGAACAGAAAACATATTTTTTTGATGAAGTAATGATTTTATTCAAAAAACAAAAGCCACGAATAGAAAACATATTCCAACAAAGATAGAGGCCCCGCATGACTTTTATAAACAAAAATACATAATTAGGATGGAGCTCCATGCAATCATCAGGGTAGACCTATATGATGCTGGTTACAACCCAAGCACATGTGAACTATACTCCTAGGCACATTGCACATGCCACTGGTGTCTAATTTTTCTGTTTCACAGATGGCAAAAAATTGTCATTACCTTGAGCTCATTCATCCTCTCATTCAACCTCGACATTTGTACATCATGGGACTTCGAGACACTACGTTGATGGTTACATAGGATTGCAACCTGCAACAGAGAAATAACGGAGACCATGCATTTAAGTGGGATTGTTTAAGATCAGACTAAAAGGGAAACAATTTAGCACCCACAGAGTTTATTCATAAAGAGGACATTACAATGGATGAGTGGGAATACCCAAAAAAAAGAAAAGAAAAAGAAAAAAAAAAGAATGAGAAATGAGTTCCTCCATAAAAAGGCAGATATCGCACCAATCGGGGATGGGATGAGGGAAAATTGTCTAAGGTAGTTTGGTAATGTGTAGCAAAGGCCTATGAATGAACTAATATGGAGGAATGATCTAATTCAAGTTGAAATCGCTAAAAGAGCAAGAGGGAAACCAAAACGAATGTGGTTAGAGGCACTAAGAAAGGACATGATTGCTAAGATTTAACAGAAAATTTGGCTCTACATAGAGCTGAAGGGAAAAAGGATCCATGTAACCACCAAGTAGCTGGGATTAAGATACTGTCCAGTTTGAGCTTTTAGATCAAACTTACCTCCTTGTTTGCATGCTGATAAGCAGCAATCTTTTCCAATACTTCCCCATCTTTGGTTGCCCTGTTCAACTGTCATAAGCCATAAATAAAGTGAAGAAATGGAAATCTGAACAAGACTTCAAATAATAACTTCTAAGTCAACAAAGTGTAATAAAGAAAAAGAAGAAAACTACACCAGGGGAAGGAAATCCTTTACAAGCCAAGTAAATGTGCAGCTGGATCATAATAGAACTCTTCAGAATGTTATTTTCTTCCTTTATTTTTTATTTTTTTGGAGGGTTGGGAGAAATATTTTAATCATATGATGAAAGGCACTGAAACCACTTCTAACCAAACTGATTTTTGTACACTTCTACAACCCATCATCTGGTGGTCCTTGTCCTTTTCTCATTCTGATATGGCATCGTTTTATGTCAACTAAAGGATACTTAACAAGGCTCCAAATTCATGCATGCAGAGCTCCCCCTCATATAAAAACCTATAGAACAGAAAAATAGTATCAAATTTGGAGTGGAATTGGGATATCTATAGTTTAAGTCAGGTTTGAGGAACTAGGATAGATCTTGGTTAGTGTACGGGTACCTAGGCCATATTGGGCATCCATGCATATTGAGCTAGGTGCTCCCTCATGTTCAGACAATCAAACCTGCCTGGGCTCTGGGTGCTCCGTTAGTCAATTGGAAACGCACAGCACTTTTAAACTTTACAGATTTCTCTGACAAAGGGCCACGTATGGTGTTTTAAGTAAATACGATGATGATTCAACACCTAACCTACATATATTCGGGAATTATTAAAATTAATCCTAAAGTTCATATTATTAGTACATAAACACTTGGTATAAAGGGAAAGAGAGAATAAGAAAATAAAATAGAAGAATTTCCTTTGGAAACATTCCCAACATGCATCTTACCATCTCATCCAAAGTGACAGATGCATTATATGTACGGAAAACTTTAGCCGTGAGGCCAGGCATGAGTTCCTTCAGATGAGCATTCAATTTACTTGTATCCAGCTTGTCAAAAAGATCATCCCCATCACGTTTTCCTGTTTATTATTTTAATAAAATTAATACTCATGGCCCACCTTGAATCAGAATGGATAAGCCAGAAAACATTAAAGAATCATCTACTTACCAGTTTTGAATTGCCCAATTGCTTTATATACAGGAAGCTCAACTTCAACTACATTAAAGTACTTGATGGAATCTTTACCAAGGAAGTCAAACTGGATGATGGAAAGAAGAGTCCAGAAATCATTGAAAGCAAAAAGACAACCATATAAATGCTATCAGCCAGAAGGAGAAAGAAGTATTATCAGTATATAAACCCACCATACCTCCAATTTGTTTGGAGGGACTAACTTGACATTTTCCACTTTCAGAGTGCAACAACCAACTGTGTCAGCCTCATCATCATCCTGCACAGAGAGTAGTCAATCATGACAGCACACCTGGATAATTTGAGAAGATATTAACATAAACAAAATGCTATTGCCAGAGTAAAATTTTTACATAGTGTAATAGGACTAAGGAGTAACTGAGTAAGGACCGGCAGCACAGTTTGCAAGCCTAGCATCTTCACAATTTATGAGAACTGATGAATTAACATGAAGAACGAGAAATTCCTTGACTCAAACTATACTCATCAGATACCAGAATTCTCATGGTCTTACAACATGAAAAGTGAAGATACTCAGCTGCAATAAATGACTCACTCACTTAACACAGACAAGGTAAGCTTAAATCACAACCAAAGCACTTAATAAGCAAAGGCCTTTTCACCCCTTCATTCATTTATGTTAAGGAAGGCAGCTTAAAAGTAGAACAGATAACTAAATTAGCCAAAACACACCCAGACACATGTTACCTTCTCATTGCCTGCCCTGAGAGCTAGCTTGTCAATAAGATATGTTGCAACTGCTATTTGTCGCTTCATAATATCTTTGATTGTGAAATCCTTTGTGTACATTTCCCTGATGCTGTCTATGCAGTCCTGCACCAAGATAGTGTAATCAGATCTCCAAATAAAATTGTACTACTTAAAGCACAGCCGAAGAACAAGCAAAAACGAGATGAGTAAATTAAAAGAAACCTTCACCTTCAGTAGCCTCGCTTTCTCATATTTCTCCCTGTCACTTTTCCCTTTCAAGGAACTGCTGGCTGCCAAGAAGACATACTTGAATTCTTTTGGATTGATTGGATCATTCCAATATGCTAACCACGTGACAGTATTGTCATGCTTTACTTCCTTCCACCTACAAAAGGGCCTCAAATTTCAACCACCAAAAGAAAAATAAACCCTAGTCCATATTCAATATCTCAAACTCATTGCCAATGTCATTTAAGCAATTTTTTGAGTTACAAAACCTTTCACCAGGAATTGGACATTCTGGAATGGGGGCTCCCTTTCCTATATTTATTGTAATATCACTTGGGTGGATGCGTCTTTTCAGCTTTCCCATCTAGCAACATAAAAGTGAACAATCACTAGAGTTTCAAAATAAGGAAGCAATCTATGGAATAGAAAATTTTATCCAGAACTTAGCTATCACAATTAAATTCATTATAATTTATAGACTATCATATGCTATCATTCAAAGAAATATATCAAAAGCACCTTTGGATGCTCCCCACGCCCACGGAACAGCCCAGGTGGTTCTACCCTGAAGTTCCCAACCTGAGAATAAATTAAATAATGATCAAGATCCCACATGCATGCCTAAAAAATATGAGGTGTGATAAGAATATGATAATACTAGTAATCATCATAAAACTTGATATACTAACATGTAAAACTGAACAAAATGAAGAGCAAACTATCAACATGAGGAAAGCTGATAGAACAAAAATTCAACTTCTTGCTCAATTGAAGAAAATGTTTTATATTTACAGAAGCATTATCTTCCACAAAAATGTTCAAGAATCCTGAATGCCATCAATGAAGAAACTACTTTGGTGTGAATCAGTATTTCATGATCCATAAGACTAGCTTTATAGCATCTTATAACAATTTAGGAATCTAACGATGTACACAGATAACAGGCACTAAAGAAGATACTAGGCAATTCGTATACATGGAATAAAGAATTCTGTTTTGCCATCTCATCCTGAAAACACATGTTGCTAATGCAAGGAACAACCTTAAAAGTGGCTACAAGGCAAGGATCCACGATAAGCCAGTGCGTCAGAAAATGATAAAAGGGTAGTTAAAAGATTTATTTCATCATTTTTAAAGATAAATTTGCATTTGTTATAAAACCAGAATCACTGAATGCCATTGAATGTGCTTTCTTGTAGAATATCAAATTACAATAGCATAGATGGAGGCAAATAGCATAGCCAAAAAGATTTTTAAAAAAATAGAAGCAAATAAAAATTTTAAACAAGCATATGGAATGAAGCCAGAATATTATATATGTAATTAATTCAATCACCAAAAAGAGTAGAGCTAACCTTTTCTTTGACACCATCAACAACAGCCCACATATACTTCTCCTCTTGCTTTAGTTTCTCTTCTTTCAATGCCTTTTTCTCCTGCACAAAGCATGATTATTGGATTAAACTTTAAACAGAATGATGTCATCAATTAACTCCATGAATGGCCATAGATAGAGTGGAATGCCAAAACAGGAAGCGTGTAGCCGATCCCAGATAGTTGGGTAAATAACCCCCCCCCCCCCCCCCCCACACACACCCAAAAAACAAAAACAAAAACAAAAAAAGAGTATAGTAACAAAAATTCCAACTTAACAAAAGACAACATAATACATCAACCTTCTTACAGATGCATCAACAAGTCCATGGGAACCCAACTTGCCCAACTCCTCGAAGTTGGGAATTAAAAATAAACAAGGAGTAGATTCTTTATTAATTAAAAGACTTCAAGAGAACAGTGATTAGAAAGAATATCTACAACTTAGTCAGCAACTCAGCATACAGATGATCGCCAATTATCAGCAGATATCAGGCAAAAATTATCTATTCCATGGGTATCCAACTACTTCCCAGGCTCCTGGATTGACGAACTTAAAGAACGAGGAGCAGTTTCTTGCTTAATAATAAGGGATGCAGAAAAAAATGACATGAAATGAGGGTATCTATATCTTATTCTGCATTTAAATAAGAACTCGCATTATTGTCAGATCAGCTGGTTTGATATAGTATGAGGCACTCTGCAGCAATATGAATCTGTGTCAAACATGCAAAGTGGATATAGGTTGTCCTATTTTTATTTTATTTCCTTTATATAAAAATGTCCACGCTTATGTAGTCCTGATAAATATCACCACAAATTTGTCTTATCGAATTCCATTCTTGCGTTTACATGCGCTGCTACATATGTTAGCCAAGTAGAGGAATGGTCAAGCAGGATTTGTGTAGCTGACCAAAAAATCTAAGATAAAGTTGATTTGAGATATGAATGTAGACAAGCTTACTACTCCACAGAGCTAAGAGCTTAAAAATGATATTTGACTGGAAAGTAGAATAGTATTTTGAATATCTTCTAGTTCAGCAATTCGAAAGATGTATATAAGTAAAAAAAAGTATTCAGTTTCCAGAATATTATTTGTAGTTTCTAAACAAAAACATTCAATGAGTATCACAACATAAGCAACAAATGCCAAAATTTCAATATTTCAATATTATGAAAAACACAACCAAAAATGTTTTTCACATAAAAAATTGAGTTCTTGCTTGTCTGTGGGTTGAGTGCATCACATATTTTTGCTACCTCAAATGAAACTTTTTTTTTTTTTTTTTGATCAGCAACAACAGAAACGATTTATTAATGAGAAAGAAGAGTACAAAGGAGGACACAAATGAAACTACTTAATATAGGATCTGCTTAACTAAGTGAAATTATACTTCCTAGTTCCTATTCTTACTACTTTCTACTGTCTATTCTGATTATTTTCCAGCGCATCAATGGAAAGATATATATGCGAGTAAAACACACAGTTTTCAAGATACTGTTTGTATTTTTTAAACAGAAACCTCGAATGAAATGGTAGTATCACCAGATAAGCAAAAAACCCTAAAATTTCAATATTAAAAGATAAACATATCCCAAGATGTCTCACACATAATAAAATTGAGCTCTAGCTTGTCTGCGAGTCAAGTTCACCAATTTTTGCTACCATGAAACCTTTTGGATAATGAAGTATTTAACTATGCAAGCTAGGAACTGTAATAACCTGGCTAGGGAAAAAATGTTTGAACAATGAATGATGAAGCAAACCCAATAGTAATTGAAGTGAAAAACACTAATTTTTGACATACACTTCAAAACTGAATGAGGAGCTTCATGCATAATGCATTCTTCATTTATTTTTCTTTTTCTTTTATCACATAATGAAAAATAAAAGGTACTAAAGGACACCCCAACTTACTTCTGCACTCATTTGTTTTTTCTTCTCCTTTTCGTTCTGATACCATTCGTATATTGGTGTGAAATCACAGAGCTTAAACTCCTTAATAACATGTTTTTTTCCAAGTATTGCTTTCCAATCATTCATGAAGTTCTCTATAAACCTGGGTTTGGTTGCATACTCTGTATCTTTCATCACTGCAAACATTGTCGCAACCTGCAAATCATAAAATCTCATAAGTGAAAAAAAAAAAAAAAAAAAAAAAGAAAAGAAGAAGAAAGGAAAAAGTAAAAGAACTTTTATCCAAATAAATTAACACCATTCTCCTTAGTGCAAATAAAAACATGTGCAACTGGAAATGAAAAAAAAAATGACTAAGAAAAATGGGAATTATGAGCCAAAACACAAATATCTTGAGCCCACCTCCTCCTGCTCAGGAATCAACTCTACTGGATGCCCATTGTAGAGCATCTTAACCCCATGAGGCTTGTAGGGAGGTGGAAAAATGACACCATTGTGCACCAACGTAGTCCATTTCTGCCCTTCACCAGATGTAGGTGGTACTTTAGTGGACTTTGAGTATTTTGTACTCTTTGCAAATTTCTTGGACTTCTTGGTTGTCTTCTTGAAGGAAGAGGAAACAACTTTTGTTTTCTTTTTTAAGGATGCTGATTTATTATTGGAAGAAACTGACTGCTTCATTCTATGGGAAATAGGATTATAGTCCTTGTCGTCATCTGTTTCTGCTTTCACACGTGTTTGCTTAACTTTGCTGTTAACAGATGCATCTGGAAGCTTTGGCTTTTTAGCTGAAGACAGTTGTGCAATCTCACCCTCGCCTAGAGGCCTCTTGCTCAGACCTTTGGGAGATTTTACCAGTTGATTAACATTCTTGCTGATATCATTCATCTGAAGTTTAGAAGCCAAAGGCTTCTTCTCATTAATGTCAACTGACTTGCTAGAAGATGTCCTCACAGTGGCTTTCAATTGTAACTTCAATGATAAAGGGATTTCATCTTCTGAATCATCAGAAGAGTCCTTGATGCTGACCTTAACCTTTTGTGGCTGTAATGAGCTAGAAGTAGGTGAACTAAGCTCCTCTGATTTAGGTGACTTGCCAGAAGATGCCCTGACGTTGCCTTTCAACTGCAATTTCAATGCCAAAGGAATTTCATCCTCTGAATCATCAGAAGAATTGTTTATGATGACCTTCGTCTTTGGTGAATGTAGTGAGCTAGGAGTTGGTGAACTACGCCCCTTCAAGCCAACATGGGAGTTGCTCTTTGATAACCCAGCAGAAATTCTAACACTCAATGGTTGATCATCTTCTGAATCCTCAGACTTGGCATGTATGTCAAGAGGAGACTCATTTAATTGCTTTTTCTCAGAACTGACTGAATTCTGCTTTGATGAATTTTGTGAATTATCAGGATATGAGGTAGATGCAGTTGAACTTGTTAGTTGTACTTTTATTGTTGATGCCCTTGTAGGTGAACTATTACACTTTTTAATACTTGAGCTTTCACCATGCAAATTAGAGATCTGCCTTCCATAGGGTCCTTCATGCCTTTGAGGTAGTGACTTCTTTATTTCTGAGTTTGATTGATTTTGCTTAGATGCAGTGTTGTTCCTCTTGAAAACAGCAGGTCCATCATCATCATCGTCGAACATTTTTGGTTTGATGCAAGCCTGAACAGCCATTTCCTTCTTTGCAGTGTGACATGTATATCATATCATTTCCACAGATTGCACTGTTGTGAAACTAAAAACATCAAGAATTGAACATTACATATAATTTACAAAAACATATTTCCCCAGATTAATTCAACTTCAATTGCAACCTATTAAAAAATATAATCCTTACCAAACTACATTCAAGCAATCAGACATTACCATGCAGCTAAGTTACTCAAAGAAAAGGAATTTAACAACCCATACATTCCCAATATTGACATTTTCGCCTTTCTAAGACAAACGCATTGATAGAGTTAAGTGCATTTACCCTTTAAGTGTCTCTAATTAAAAAATTGAACTCAGCTTTACCAAATTCTCAATCCTATCAAAAAAGGACAAAAGGAAAAATCGTCAAAATAGTCACTCAATGTCCACCACACCCTCATACATAATCTTAAAACCACAAAGCATATGAGGGTGTGCCCACCACACCCTCATTTTCAATGCCCACCACACCCTCTCATACAACGCTTGCCGTTTGAAGTATAAAGGTTTAAAATCATGTAGGAAGCTCCAAACATATTACTGTAATTACTATGTACAATCTACCAACGAAAAGAATTACACTGTTATAATATAATCAAAATAACGATGAAAGGTTTATAAAAAAAAAAATTAATATTTAAAAAAAATTAAAAATTAGAACTCAAATTATCTATAAACAGTTACAGCTAATCTTTGCGTGAAATAATGATTAAATATTATAATGATGAGAACTATAACAAACTAAATAAAATCAACCCAATACTAAAATACAATCAAAATGAAAATTTAAAAGAAGTAAGTCCAAAATTCTGTCATTGACAAAACATACAGCCGCAACGGACACACATTTGAAAATATAAACGATACCCATTTCAGAGAAGCCACGAACTGCACAAAATATCATTTGCATCCCTCTAATCCTTATAGAAACTGGTGGAACAGAGCATTAACAAAACATACCAACACGTAACACACTCACAAGTTTGAAAATATAAACGATACCCATTTCAGAGAAGCCCAAAAATTGCACAAAATGTCATTTTTATCCCTTTAAACCTTATATAAACTGATGAAACAAAGGTACGTTAAATCAAAGATGTTGCAGATTTAGGGTTAGCTTTCTGTATTGTCTCAAAACGGAATTATATTATAAATATAGGTGTATATATATAAGCATAGATACGAGAAATGGAATTGCAATGCAGAGGAATAAATAAAAAAGTTACCAAATTTTGGTTTCTGTAAGCTTTGGTTTTGATTCCTTCAGCTTCTTTCTCTTCTTCAATCTCTGTTTTCTTCAGGTTCTTACAATGCAAGCTATGCATATCATTTTGAAGCATAATGACTAATATATCCTTGGATTTATATTGAATGTACTGATAGGACCAAAACTTTTCTTGTTGACAAAGGGAACCCTTTTATTTCCCAAAATTTTTATTTTTTGGGTGGTTTTTCTTTTCTCCTCTGTTGTAAAGTTGTACCAAATTGCAAAGTTCAAAAGGGAGGTTCTTGGACTATTGGACTATATGATGGGAGTTAAAACTATAACTAATCTCCTCCAAACTCTCTTTTTAAAGTGAAAAACGTACTCTTTAGGCTCCAGGCCCATTGGATGCAGGTGTTTGGAAGTTGGTAAAATTTAATAAATTGTGTTCACATATAAATTGGTAATGTAGTATGGAAGTCTCACCATAATTAATTACCAATGCAAAATAGAGATTAGGTCAACAAAGCTACAAGTTGTAAAGCTAGGGTAAAGGTATGACTACAAATTTGAAATTATGCATACTTTTGATTATTGCAACCATTAGGAAGGACACTGGTAGCGACTAGAAAATGAAGTCTGGGATTTTTATGTAGCATATGGAGAATGGGCTGGAGTAGACCAAGGTTTTTAATCCTATTATTTCAAGCTATATTGGCCTTCGACCAAGATTTAGAGAGGATTTTTTTTTTTTTTTTTTTCACACTTCCTTATTCTTTCCTCTTTTCCTCCATTTTTCTCTAATGAGATTAGCAATATCTTCAATATGTTCTCAAACATACTAGCTAAACGATTTGGTGTATTTGATATATATCTGGGGTAATAGTTATGTTGTTAGTTTCTCATGACAATCTATTATCTATTATATATATCTAAAACGGAAGATTGGCACCCCTTTGTGTGCCAAGTGTCAAAATGAGATTGATTTTATTTTTTTTTCACATGCTGAAATAGGGACACAATTGCCTTTTTGGTAAAATTACTTTTTAGTAACCGTTTTCTAATCTAATACCAAAAAAGGATATTTTCTATCAGCTTGCTACAAATTTACTACAAATGTATGCTAAAATGACAACTAATTTCCATTGTTTCATATTAATTTGAGAAGTAGTCACTAAAATGTAATTTTGTCAAAAAGTTACTTTTAATTACTTTTGGAAAAACTACTTTTAGTGATCACTTTTCAACTTAATACCAAACAAAGGATATTGGTTGTCAACTTGCCACAAATTGACTTGATAGATGCTTCAAAAGGACTATTAACTTTCTTTGTTTGGTATCAAGCTGGGAAATGGTCACCAAAAGATATATTCCCCAAAAGATAAATTTCTCACCTTTTTTTTTTTCCTTTTTTATTTTTGTTGGTATTACTTGCTCTTTCTTATGCGGTAGAGGTAAGTTGATACTTGGTATTCACTGCATATCGCTTTGTTTTTATATGTGAGGATTAAAAAACCCATACTGTACAATGTTAAACCCAAACTTAATAGAATATATTATATTTTTCTATTTTCTTTATGCCTATTCATTTCCCCTTCTAAAAATTGAACATATAAAATTATAAATGGTCATAATTAAAAAAAAAAAAAAGAGACAAATAAAGGAAATGAAGATTAAAAAAGAACACGCGATCCGCCGAAATCTTTAAATTCTCCCGGTTTGCTTCTAATACCGGAAAAAAAAAAAAAAAAAAAAAAAAAAAAAAAAGGTAAGAAAAAATCTATTTTAATCAAACTTCTTCCATGTGTTAATTACATAAAGTTGAAAAGATTTATACTTTCTTTTATTTTTTTCTCCCTCTAACTTTTTCTCCTATTCTCTTTCTCAATCTAGATTTTTCTCTCATCTTTTTATACTCTAATCTCAAACAAATTTTAAATATTTTTTCCCATGGTTTTTCATTCTTTGTGAAACCCACTCAAAACCTCATGGAAGGCCAAGATTCATCGTTGTCATGCATTCTAAAATCTGCACTGTCGGATTTTGAGATACTTTCAACAGATATACTTGCTTTGGTATATACCAACATGTTAAAACCATGATTGTGGGATAGGTTAAGTTCTAGAGAATTTTAATATTTTTTCACCAAATATCATAACGTATCAGTTCCTTCATTTTTTACAAGTTTGTACCATTAAATTAATTGTTTTTCAAAACAATTTATCTTTTTCGGGAGTATAATTAAATTTTGTGTGATGCATTACGCTAACATCACATCAAAAATAATTTTGATTGGACATCAAAGATTATTTTTGTCTATATATTTTTAATTTAATTGACATATTATATTAACAAATACATTTTATTATTTTAGAAAATAAATATTCTGTTAAAATTCTAATTTGCTAATAATATTATTTTTTTATAAATTAACCCGTGCATCGCACGGGATTCGAAGCTAGTAAGGTATAGTGATGATGCTTCACCTCCCCAAAAACCACTATCTCCCCGTATTTTGAGAGATATTGGTCATATTCGAAAGGAAAGAAGGCATGAATTGGGCCAAAAGGGAAATGGTCAATAGGGATATACATATGAAGGCCTTTATTGGCACCTAAAGACTTGCTTTTTATCCCCCACTTATTTTACGTTTTAAGATTTCATGAAAAATACATAAGGTTTTCAGAAAAACTGACCGCGATGTCTATTAGAAAACATCATTTTGAATAACATTTTGGAAGAAAGTTTTTCCAAAATATATCGTTTAAGTGGACTTTTTATTCATTTATGATGCGAAAAAGTTTGCTTAACGATAGATTTTGGAAAAACTTTCTTCTAAAAAGTTGTTCAAAATAATGTTTTCTAATAGAGTACGGTATTAGTTTTTATGAAAACCTTTTATATTTTCTATAAAACCTTAAAATGTAAAATAAATGAGAGATAAAAAGAAAGTCTTGGGGTGCCAATAGAGGCCCCCTATACATATATATCATGTACATAATTGGGGCCTCAATGGGATGAAAGGAGGCGTGAATTGGGCCAAAAGGAAAATGTTCAATAGGGACAGGGAATGGCTATTGCAACCCCTCATTCTTTAGGTTTTTAAGCTTTTATGCAAAATATAAAAGGTTTTTATGAAAACCGGCCGTAATATTCATTAGAAAACATCATTTTGAATGACTTTGTAGAAGAAAGTTTTTTCTAAATCTATCATTTAAATATACTTTTTAGTCATTTATAGCCTTTATTTCATTTTTTGCCAAAAAATCTACCTAAATGATAGATTTTGAAAAAACTTTCTTCTGCAAAGTTGTTCAAAATGATGTTTTCTAACGGACCAAGTGATCGGTTTTTGCAAAAACCTTTTATATTTTTCATGAAATCTTAAAAAAAAAAAAAAAAAAAAGGGGTGGAGTTATAAGAATGGGGGGTTGCAATAGCCGCTCCCCATGGATAAACACATTAACACAGCAGGTTCTTATAGGCTCAGAAGGCTTAACATGGGCTGGTGCACAAAGCCCATGGGTTTTGCTGGGCCCAACTATTCTCCCATTTTGATCCGCCTTAGTTTAGGTTTTTAAATTTTATGCAAAATATAAAATGTTTTTACGAAAATCAGTCGTATTGTCTATTAGTAAACATCATTTTGAATAGTTTTATAGAAGAAATATTTTCTAAAATCTATCATTTAAGTAAATTTTTTGGTAAAAATGAAATAGAGACTATAAATGGCTAAAAAGTATACTTGAACGATAGATTTTAAGAAAACTATCTTTTGCAAAATTGTTCAAAATGATATTTTCTAGTGGATAACGAAATTGGTTTTCATAAAAACTTTTTATATTTTGCATAAAACCTTAAAAACCTAAAACATGGGGTGATCAAAATGGGGGTCAATAGCCGATCTCTTTGTTGGGTTCAAATGGCAAGCTCATCCCAAGAAGGGCCTTTGTTAGTTTGTTAGCAGAACACATGGTCCTCTCTCTCTCTCTCTCTCTCTCTCTCTCTCCAACTCGACGGAATAAAAGGTAACCCAGCGAACCACAACTTAGTCTACTCCAAGACAAATGAAAACACTCTACCATCAGGACTGTCAGAAGTGGGGATGCCTTTGGTATCATTCAAAAATCAAAAACTAATTGAAAAGCTTACAATTTGAAGTTTAATGGTCTCTCCCCACTGTGTCAATTTTATAAAGAAAGAAATAGATAAAAACATAGCAACGGGGTATGGCATAGACAGCGAGACCCAAACTCCAAACACAATGAATCATGTGACCATACTTATAAAACCAACACCAATAGTACCCATATAACTCTCTAGATTAGAATTATCACAAAAAAACAAACAAGATCGGAGGACACCATGCGTGAACCCTAATCGCAGGAGAGAGAGGGGGGGGGGGTTGATGGCGTGAATAGGTTCCCTTCTCTTCTAATTTTAGTAACAAGCATTTTTACCTCTCTATTAAAAGCAATATTATAAAACACGCTTTCTGTTATGTTAAAAGCGCGCTTTTCTAACAGCGCTTTTGAAAGTGGTATTATAAAACACACTTTCAGTTATATTAAAAGCACTGTTAACAAACGGCTGCTTTTATTAAAATCGAAAGCGTGTTTGACAATGTTGCTTTCAATGCAATTTTTTTAGGAAAGAAACCACGCTTCCCTTTTAAAACAATATATTTATACTTCGTCATGCATCTAGAGACTCTGAACCATGAATCAAATAGGTAAGTTTGTGACCTTTTAGGAATTTAGTGGCCTGCAAATCCGTTCACTAGAACCTAAATTCTCTCTTCAATAAATTTGAGAATGAAACAACGATGGTTGACTAGACTCTACTTATCTATCATTTAATGTTGAGTAAACTTTACTTGCATTGATGGAAATAAAAATGGATACAGGAGCTGGAGGGGGCTTTCTTCCATGGACTCTTGTCATCATGGTGTGTAAGAAAATCTTCTGCATGCATCATTGTCTGTCTCCTTCCATATGTCTGTAATAACATTAGGTCACGCTAGTATCATAAAATATTGTCAAAAAAAAAAAAAAATAAATAAATAAATAAATAAAAATCAGTGTGATAGTGGTTGACTAGACTTGCGTTATCAATCAACGTTGCAAGGTCCTTATCATTTTTTATTTTTTATTTTTAGTGCCTTGCAAATCCCTTTTTTTTTTAAAAAGTCACAGGTTTTCTTATGGGTTTTGCAATTTAGAAAGTGACTCTCAAGTCCTTATTTGGATTCTTAAGGAGATTATCATTATCCATGGAATAATATTAATTGTAATATTATCAATAATATCAATTATCTCAACTAATTATTTGCTAATTGTTCTTTATGATGCGTTTGAATGAGGGATTTGTAAAAGAGATTTGGACTAAGATAGATTTCAATGTCGAATGATTGTGGCAACAATAGCAACGAATGAAGTTGAGATCTCGTATTAATTTCAAATCATTCTTGCAAATCTCTCATCCAAACACACCATTAGTTTAGGCAAATTTTTCATAAGGCAAATCCTGTAGGTGGATTGTAAACTTTGGTCTTACCTGATCTCCTTATTTAAAATATGTGGAAGTAGTTGTGCATTTATGCCTCAATCAGCTAGTTGTCGTGAACCGGAGCTTGACTGTAATCTATGCTTGATTACGGTCTTTTTACGTTGATGGAACACACCTCTCTTTCTCTCAACCAACCATACATGGTCCGTCCTTTTTGAACTCACGTTTTAGTGCCCTGCAAATACGTTCATTAGAAAAAGTTAATGGGCTTTCTAGTGGTGGTAACAAGAGGTAGGCCCCATTTCTTTACTAGAGCCGCTATCTCACGGTGTTTTGCGAAAAGGGGTCTCCATTGGCACTCGAAGACTTGTTTTTTTATTCCCCACTTATTCTACATTTTAAAGTTTTGTGAAAAATATAAAAGATTTTTATAAAAACTGGATGTGGTATCCATTAAAACCTTTATTTTGAACAACTTTGTAAAAGAAAGTTCCTTCAAAATCTATCGTTTAAGTGGAATTTTTGGCAATTTACAGTATTTGTAATATAAATAGCTATAAATCCATTTAAATGATAGATTTTTTATTTATTTATTTAAAATTTACAAAATTATTGAAAATGATGTTTTCTAATAGATTACGTGATCAATTTTTATAAAAACCTTTAATATTTTTCATAAAACCTTAAAATATAAAGTAAATGGAAGATGAAAACAAGTCTTGGGGTGCCAATAGAAGCCTCCTTTGCGAGATTACCCTTTAACCAAACACATAATTGGGCATCAATAGGCCAGATCGAACTCAGAAGACAAGAAATTAATAGTAAAACAAAAGGAAAAGTAGGGATTCAATGAGTTCTTTATAAATTAGTAATCTTGAATGGCTTGTAAGAAGAGCTCTATTGGCAAACAAACATAAATGGTCTGATGTAATCGGAGCTTGACTATAATCTCTGCTTGACTACGGTCTTTAGAACCGCTATCTCATGATCTTGTGCGAGATTAATTTTAGGGTGAAAATCCTTCTTTTTTTTTTTCCGAAAATCCCAGTACAGTACCTAGACTATTTTGCACATCATATAAATTTATGTTATTTTTGTAGACCCATAGTCCAGAAAACTATAAGCGAGGAGGGATGCTGGCACCTACAGAATGTGTCCATAAATGTCTGAAGGAAGTTGAAATCGGTTGATTTCAACTGCAGGGCTACTCCAAAAGTGCTGTGGTTATCATACGATGATTTTTATATCAAAATATGTAAGCTTAGAGGAATTTAATTTTCAAGTATAAGAATATTAAGGCTAGCCTTGTCATATATATCAATTAGCCTTGCCTAATTGAAACTATTTGGCCTTGTTGGGTTAGAGTTTTTCCTTTTCCAGAACCCAGCAAAGGATTGAATCTGTGCTGCAGTGGAAAGAGGAAACTTTGTGTGGACAGTTGCATGTAGCATGCTTTATTCTTGGGGTATGAAGGGTTTCTCATAAACTGGTTAGGCTGTGTTGACGTAACTCTGAGAGAATAAACTTTTTGATTGTGTTTATTTATTTATTCATCTTTTGCTTTGTCACGAGTAAGATGGGGAAAGAAAAAAGTTACAAAATCACACATTGACATACATATAAATGGCATGTTTGGTTGTCCAATTTGAAATTAAACAATTTAAGAAATTTTACATAGGTTTGAAGGCATAAATCTATCATCTTGAATTAGAATATTTTAAAAAATTGTAGTTATCACTATAGTTGATGTTGTAGAATTAATTTTAAGAAATTCATGAGATACCACTAGCTATTTTGAATTACCACTCTTATTTGTGATGATAACTACCATTTTCTTGAATTTGTTAACTCAAGCCGATAGAATATGCTTTGAACCCTACGTAAAATTTCTTGAATTGTTGCATTTTGAATTGGACAACCAAACCGGCCATAATGTTATTTGTACATCTTACTAATTGTAATTTCTCAAGGTTTTAGAAAAATATAAAAGGTTTTTTTGAAAACTAGTTATTTAGAAAATATCATTTAAACAATTTTGCAAGAGAAAGGTTTTTTCCAAAATCTTTTGTTTAAGTGGGCTTTTGGACCAAAAATGAAACATAAACTATAAACAACTAAAAAATCCACTTAAACGATAGATTTGAAAAAATTTACTTTTACAAAGTTGTTCAAAATAATGTTTTCTAATAGACCGCTTGATTAATTTTTATAAAACAACCTTTATATAATTTGTAAAATCTTAAAAAATAAAAATTAATAGAATCTACAGATAGTTTTGTTGAACTACTAGAAAAGTTTGGAGGCATGAAAAAGGCCTTCCTCGATGATACAGTACTTAATGACTTCTTATGGGCCTAGTGGGCTTACAGTGGCTCCAAAAAGGCCTTCCTCTATGGATGACATTAATGCGCTGATTTAGGGAACGGTTATTGCAACCCCCCATTCCTATAAGCCCACCCCATCCTTTAGATTTTTAAGGTTTTATACAAAATATGAAAAGTTTTTATGAAAACCGATCGTGATGTCCACTAGAAAACATCATTTTGAACAACTTTGTAGGAGAAAGTTTTTCCAAAATTTATCGTTTAGGTAGACTTTTTGGCAAAAAATGAAATAAAGGCTATAAATGGTTAAAAAGTATATTTAAATGATAAATTTTGGAAAAACTTTCTTCTGCAAAGTTGTTCAAAATAATGTTTTCTAGTGGACGTCACAGCCGGTTTTCATAAAAACTTTTTATATTTTGCACAAAACCTTAAAAACCTAAAGGATGGGGGTGGGCTTATAGGAATAGGGGGTTGTAATAGCCGTTCCCGCTGATTTATGACTTCTTATAGGTTTATGGGCTTCCAGTGGCTCGAAGAGGGCCTTTCTCTGTGGGCAACGTAAATGGGCTAATGTCTAAAAGCAGCGGCTTAATCGATGACCATAATAGCAGCCCAAAAAGGCCTTTATTGTCTGAACACATCTCCCTCTCTTTCTCTCTCCTCAATAAATTTGAGAATGATAACAACTACGGTTGACTAAAATAAAGGTAGCATGGGATCTGAGTTATATCTCAACCAACCATTGTTTAATTGAGACGGTAGTTGATCAAATTGTCAACACTTATGGTTTGTGACCAAATTGTCAACACGTTTGATGGTCACCCATTTAAGGCAAACACAAGCTAGTTAAATAATTGACTGTCTTTTCCGACATGGATTTATATTGCCCAAGAAGAAAAGAAAAAAAAATACATTTATGTGATAAAGTGGAGAGTCAAGTTATGCCACAAGATAAATTATTTTTATTTTTATTTTTTTTTCCATTTTTGATTTGGCTCGATTTTGTAAAGATGAGAGTGAATTAATTGACAGCCAATTAATTAACTCTCTCCACCACCCAACTACGTTGTGGGTCTACTCTCTCATCCTCATAATGGCTACTCTCTCATCCTCCCCACTTATAAATAAGATTTGAAGGCACTACTGTTTTCATCCTCCTCTAATAGTATCCTTCAAAGATTGTATTCAGTTGAGTATAAAAAAAAAAAATGGGTTTCAAAGCTTTCCTTTTGCTGGTTCTTTTATTTGCTATTGTTCTTCTCATTTCCTCGGAGGTGGCAGCTAGAGATTTGGCTGAGACTTCCACCAACCTAAAAAATGGTGAGCAATGGTTCTTTCTCTCTCTCTCTATGTGATGCCTATGTCCTTTCATGCGCATGCTTGTGTTCGTGTATCTCATGTGTTTGTTGTAAAGCCATGAATTAAAGCATATTCCTAGCTAGCTTACAATTCATGTACATGCATGATCATATCCCTTAGAAACAAAATGGGTGTGCTCATGATTGCTTAAATTACTAATAAAATACCACATCGCTAGTAGGCGCCATTACGTGCATATATAACCTAACATGTTCATATTGCATATGCAGCGGAGGAAGCTACAAAGACGAACGGTGTCAATGATGCCAAATATGGTGACGAATATGGCGAAGGAGGCCGTGGTGGTTATGGTGGAGGCGAACGTGGTGGTTATGGAGAAGGCGGCCATGGTGGTTATGGTGGAGGTGAACGCGGCGGTTATGGTGGAGGGGGCCGTGGTGGTTATGGCGGAGGAGGTCGTGGCGGTTATGGTGGAGGCGAACGTGGCGGTTATGGTGGAGGTGGCCGCGGTGGTTATGGTGGAGGCGGACGTGGCGGTTATGGTGGAGGTGGCCGCGGTGGTTATGGTGGAGGCGGCCGTGGCGGAGGGTATTGCGGCCCTCATGGATGCTGAGGTAAAAGAAATTAGGACGGAGGTTGTGAGTGCTGCTCTTATGCAGACCAGGCAGTTGAGGCAAAAACTGAAACCAACGCTCACAACTAAGAAAAGAGCATTATCAAGACTCCATTACTTTGTATTGTACCAAATATACTTCATGAGAAGTATATATAAAAATAAATAAAAGCACCTTATATTTTCTCAGAGTTAACATTCCATGTATTTAAATCTATAATATATAAGTAAGGTTCGTTTGCAATGAATAATGCTCTTTCATTTTGTAAGTTTCATATCTTCACACAGAGGAAGTACGTACGTTCTTTCACACAGGAATTGAGGGAGATCGAGCACTTTTACTTTAATTTGTTTTTATTGAAAATAAGAAGACTTAGTCAAAGTGCGCACAAGCTGGTCCGGACATCTTAATCATCAAATCAAAAAAAAAAAAAAAATGTTTAATGTATAGTGTTTTTGTCACATACTTAAATGGTTATATTCTCCAAAATAGCAGTCCCTCTTTCCCAGAAAGATAGGTCATTTTTAATTTTTAATTTTTTTGTTCTAAAATGTTCGTGTACTTTGAAAAGTCAAATCATAAATTTTTTTAATTTTCCTATATCGTCTTTTGTTATTTCAATAATTACTTATAACACAGAACCCAATATAAATTAAGTAGCTTAGGGAGGGTATTTTTGAAAAGATGGAATTTAAAAAGTGGTAAGTCAGTGCAATGATAATTTTTCATAAATTTCGTGTTTTGTTAAACTTGGTCTATCTCTTTGTAGGACGACAGGCGTAATTTGTTAAACTTGGTCTCTCTTTCTCTCTCTCCCTCTCTCTCCCTCTCTTTTGATGATTTTTTTTTTTTTTAAATTGTGTGTTTTATTAAACTTGGTCTATCTTTGTGGGATGAAAAATATAGTTTGTTAAACTTAGTCCCCCTCTCTCTCCCCAATAAATTTGAGAATGAAAACAAATCTCTTAATTAAATATGGGTGAGGAAGGTAAAGTTGGCTGCTGACTAGTCCCAAGAGGAAACAATGAAGTCAAATCCAATACCTGCTTTTTGAGGTGTAAATTTTAACATTAATCCACGAGCCTCTAAAGATTGAAAACAAAAAGAATTGAACGGACCAAAGTTCTTAATACATGTTATAGAGTGTACTGATCACTCTCCCCCACCCCCAAAACGCACACCAATCAAACAAGAAATTATGAAAACACGTGGTCAACTGCAGTTGACTAGACTTGTTCCAAGGCATTGCATTTAGGCGAAATATGGCAATGAATATGGCGAAGGTGGCCGCGGTGGTTATGGTGGAGGCGGCCGTGGTTATGGTGTAGGCAGCTGCGGTGGTGGTGGTGGTGGAGGTGGCCGTGGCGGAGGGCATTATGGCCCTCATGGATGCTGAGGTAGAAGAAATTAGAACGGAGGTAGTGAATGCTGCTCTTATGCAGGCTAGGCAGTTGAGGCAGAAACAGAAGAATGCTTACAACTAAGAAAGGAGCATGTATGTTTTATCTGCATTATCAAGACTCAAGTACTTTGTATTGTACCTAATATACTTCATGAGAAATATATATAAAAATAAGCAAGTGTGATATTATATGTAGTTAAATCCATGTAATATGTAAGTTTGTTGCAATGAATAAAATATGCTCTTCCATTTTGTAAGTTTGATATCTTGACACAGTGAAAGCAGAGAATAGTGGGAGAGTACTACTTATACTTCAATTTGTCTTCGCCTAAAAGGGAAATGTTATATACAGGCATACAGCATCTTATATGCAGCATCAAAATACAGCACCTTATATGATACCATGTGTATAGACCGAAACTCTCTCAATTTATTTGACACATCTCTTTTTTGTTGATATGGTTGGGTACTGTACGGAGGTGTTGTACGAAGGGTGTTTCATATAACATCGCCCCACCTAAAATGGATCCTAGAAAATGTTTCATGTAGAGTACGTGCTTTTGTCAAATAAGAAAAGCTCCATAACTTGTCAGATTGGTGTTATAGTCACTAGGTTATTTTCTCAAATTAAAACAATAATGTGTAATTAGAAAATATTACTCCATACTAGCACTAATTCTTCATTCCAACTCGCATATTAGAATATATGTTTACAGTTACATTAGTCTAGTTAACAAAATAAGTATATAAGCCCACATCTTTTTCTTCTTTGGTTTTCATTAGAGGAGGATTAAACTTCTAGTCTACCCTATCCCCACCACTCCACCACTCACTTATATAGAAAATTAGTACATATAGGATTACCCTTCTTAATTTTATCGAGTTTATGGGCTCACATGTTGACGAATTGGAATATTGTAAGTGCTGTTGCATGACATATAAAAGCATAGTCCTCAAATCCTAGCCTTTTGTTTTTTTTTGCTGGTCTCTCCATTTTTCCACTGGGATATGGCAATATTTATTCTATATTAGTTAGTGGTAGATTAATAAACATTACTCCTAATGTGTCTTGACCTCTTTGGCATTTATTAACCACATATAACCTATATATCACGTTCCTCTTGTGCTTGTTAATTCACAGACCAATTGATCGAGCAAGTTAAAATCTCTATTCGATTCGATTTTGAGTGTCTCTACGTGTATGTCATGCTTAATGTTCTATAATTCCCCCAATTGGTCCTAATTAAGTCCGGGGATTGTGACAGGTCAACAGCCAACATAAAAATGTAGTCACATACACCTTATGAACATGAATCCACTTTGATTCAATTTGCAAATTTAGTCTTAGAGTTTTTGAGATGATTCAAAAATTACACTTTAATGTTATTTTAAATACATAAAAAACTTTGTAACTAATTAACTCGAGATTTATTGAATTATATTATACTTTTCAAAATTAAAAACACCAATGAACCTGTCATCAAGGTTCCCTACCAGTTGAATCTCATTGATTGATACAGGTACAACCATGAAAATCAGAATTATAATATACTTTTTTAAATGCATAGAATTAGTTACTGTTTCGTACTAGAATTAGACTTATTTTCTTCTAAATAAGCTTGCTATCATACTTATTATCCGGTTTTTGCTATTGAATTCCTATTTAATAAGAGTTTCATCATTATTTTTCTTTTTATTCTTTGTGTTATAGGATAACAAGACTTTAGATGTTTATCGATTTCTGTTAGTTTCGTAGAGAGAACTAACAGAGTTTGTGAAAGGTGTCAATCGATTAGCCAGATTTGTCACACCCATAAATGCTTGATGCATAAAAAATAGACCCAGCATTGAGTGTGTACCAATGGGTTTTTTTTTTTTTGGACGAAAAAAAAAGGCCCTTAATTTAATTCTGAGTTGAAAGGTCTATTTATATATTCTAAACTATACTTATTTGGGAGACCATTAATTTTGTCCACTGATGCAGCGAAAAGGCACAAAGACTGAAAGATTAAAGCCAAAATTTTAAACCGACATTAGGATCTTAAATTTCACTGGGGCCATGAATCTGTCAATAGAATGAAGAAAAAACTCTCAAAAATTGTAAAGATGAAAATTTAAATGATAAACTCTTAGAAATTTTAAAGATGAAAATTTAATGATAATTAACCAAGGCCTATTGGCTTCACAAAACTATAATCATAATTAAAAACCTTCGTGTATATATTTATATTTATTTTTTTTACCAAACGTGGAGTATTCCAAACCATTAGGCCCAAACTAACCTCCCTAATACAACCACATTTAATAACTCAATTTTGAGTGCTAAAATCATAAAATTAAAAATAAGGAAATCAAGCCCTAAACTCTTGGAGTATAGAAATATGAATTAACATACACTTACAAGTCACAATGGTAATATGCCATGATTTTTCTAAATCTTGTCCTACAACACTCGCACTATCTCGGGTACAGTTCAGTGATGGATGCTTCGTTCACAGACGATGGCATTGATTTGCTTGTAGATTGATCTGACTCAAGCCCCATTGCTGGCATGTTTGACTCTGTTCTACTATTAGGAAAGAAGGCTGGTTGACGAGGCAATGGTAAGGTAACTGAGAAGCTGTTGAGCATGAGAATTATTGATGCCATTGAGGGTCTGTCAGCTGGATCTTCTTGAACACATAGTAAGCCGATATGGATACATCTACTGACTTCATTTCTTGAATAAGATTCTATCAGAGTCGGATCTATCAATTCTACGGGTGTGTCACCCCTCCAATGTTTCCAAGCCTGCAACAATTCATCAATTCACTCTCAAAAGACTCAGAGATTATGATATTTAGTGATTTACATGAACAGAGGAAGGGAAATTTTGCAAATACTTGGTTTGTACTCACATAGCTCAGAAGGTCCTCGGCACTGTTTGATTGATAGAAATCACTATTCTTCTTGCCACTTACAATCTCGAGAATTAATACACCAAAACTGAAGACATCGGATTTTATAGAGAAATGTCCACGCATTAAGTACTCTGGAGACATGTAACCACTACAATATAGCAAAAAGATATGAGAGAAGTTGTTCAATTTCTACTTAGCTAATTGTTTCTATAATTATATTAGAAATTAGCCATGCTCCATAGATGATGTAATGTAGAAAGCATATACTAAAGCATAGATTGGAAATTTAAGGAAGCTTTGGTAAACAACGGATCTATATGTCGTCCAAGTTTATAAGGAATTTTTGACGTACTAGAAAGACCATTTCTTTACTCGTTTATTGTTGGGTTCATAGGCATGGAAAAATTAATGCATTCATTGATACAAAATATTTGAAAACATATAAAGGAGATTTAGAGCTTACTATGTCCCTGCAATTCTACTTGTACTTCCTCGAGTTTGATCCACACCAAAAATCCTTGCCATGCCAAAGTCTGCTATTTTTGGGTTCATTTCCTCATCTAATAGGACATTGCTAGCTTTGAGATCGCGGTGTATGATTCTAAGCCTAGAATCTTCATGAAGATAAAGCATCCCTCGAGCAATCCCCCCTATAATCTTGTAACGTCTTGACCAATCCAATTGTGCTCGTTTCGCATTATCTACCAATTCATTAAGAAACAATGTTCAAGTCAGAATTAATTAATGATACAAATTTAGATAGATTAGGAAGTAATTCTATTAGAGTCTAGAAGATTCACATATTAGAAGAAAGGAATTTTTTAATCTTTCAAATTGGTCATGAGTCATGACCACTCACAAGTTTGTACTAATTTGAAAGCGTTGGCCATTTTTTTTTTTTTTTTTTGGGTCTTGTTAAAAGAAAAAAAAAATGTTTACTTTTCCATGACAACATAGTATGCATTCCTTAGAAGAAACTGAAACAATCAAGATAACCAAAGAAGTAGATATATGTTCAGATGGACCTAACCAAATAGAAAGTAGTCAAGGCTTTTGTTGGGCACAAACTCATAGATGAGTATCTTTTCTTCTCTCTCCAGGCAAAACCCCAACAGTCTCACAAGATTCCTGTGTTGAAGCTTGGCTACCAATACAACCTCATTCTTAAATTCTTGTGCACCTTGTCCAGAGCCTCTAGATAGCCTCTTCACAGCTATTTGTTGTCCTTCAGAGAGTACACCCTAAGAATATGTCATAACACTTATCAAAACAATCAATACTCATGGGCTTTGAATCTCAATCTTCAAATTAAAGCTTCTGAACTTTTATTTGATACATTTGACATTCATGAATTTTACTTAACATTAAGTTCCTTACCTTGTAAACACTGCCAAATCCACCTTCACCAATCTTGTTATCATCAGAAAAGTTGTTTGTGGCAGTTTCGATTGTTCCCAGTTCAAGTTGTAAAGATTGCACAGTAGTAATATCATTCGCAACTATGCAAAATACCAAACATAAAACGAAATTGTATTAAAGCCTTGTAAATGACATTGATAAGAGCAAATTGCTCAAACGTACAAAAGCAGAAAAAAAATCAATTGCAATGTACAATAAAGAGATTTTTTTTTTCCGTCTTACCATTGTCCTGTTTTATGGCATTCTGTTGCTTCCTTGCCTTTCGACTTATGAAGCAGTAGCACACAGTGGAGAGAAGCACAACAAAGACAATTGTAGCAACAACAATGACAATAGTTCGCCATGATGAGTTTCCTGCATAAACAAGAACACTTCTCATTGATATATATCAGACTATATAATTTTTCCTTGTGAAATTTTTAGCCGAATTAGTAGAAAATACTAGTAATGGCTTGCTTTTGTAACCCAAATATTTCCAAATTTACAACCACATGTACCTTTCATCCGGTTTAACATCTCTTTATCATTTTTCGTTTGAGAGTTTTTCATTAGGTGCACATTATACTCTAATTCCAAAAGCTCTTCTATGCATTTTGCCACCTAGAAGGTAACATAAGGTTACTACTTACTACGTTGTTCGGGCTTTTGTGCAATTTGACACTGGCTTTGTGTATATATTTTTGGGGCATCAATTTAGCTGACATGAAACTTCCAATTGCAGGTTTTAAAAGAAGAGAGGTGAAAAAAGTATTGTAACCCTGCACTTAAATGATAAGGTCCACCTGTTGTGAAGAAGGAAAGCCTCAATCTAAATCTTTTCTTTTCTAAATAATGCCTATGCTTTGGGCTAACAATTGCTGTAACATTGAGATTGTCTCTAATTGTGGGATTTCTTACCTTTTTCCTTACATCTCTGAAGCAGGTGCTCTAGTTGTTATTTGTTAATAAAAAAAAGGATGACAGGAAACAAATCAATCTCTAAATCAAGTGCTCTATTTGTTAATCAAAAAAAGGATGACAGGAGACTAAACACCCACAATTAGAGGCAACCTCAACATTACAGCAATTGTTAGCCTAAAACATAGGCATTCCTTTGGAGAAGAAAAGATTTAAGGCTATAATTGAGGCTTTCCTTCTCCACAACACCCCCTTCCCTCTCCTCGTGTATAGACTTTCCAACAGATTGGATCAAGGTATATCCTAATCTGAACTGTTAAAAGAGAACTCCGATATGATCTTATAACCCAATTAGCCAACATATATTTACACCCACCATAGATCTATACGAGCAAAAAGTAAGAATATATAATTTAAGGTACTAAGTTTAATTTTTATGAGATGTGTGGAATGCAATTCTCCCACCATATCAGGTTCAGACAAGGTTTTTTTTTTTTTTTTTTTTTTTTTTTAATCAAAATCCAATTCGTTGACCAGTGTACTCATATTGGTCTTGTTTTATTTCCATGTCTTAAAAATTTTCCAACAAAGCAAAAATTAAAGATAATTGGCATTACAATTAAGATCAAGAGGTAAATCCTAGAAAAATGTTGTAAGATCTGATAATCTACTTGGTGATACTTTAGTGTTATAAGATTGGATATCACACGCAGGTATGGTCGATTTAAAGGAAAAGAAGAAGAGAAATTATCTATTTACCTTGTAATACTGCCAATAACTAATTTTGCACCTACTCAATCATATGATTTTGTATAGGGGTGAAAAATTGGCCCCTCAGCCCAGCCTGCCCTAGTCTAATCTAAAAAAGGGGCCTCTATTGGCGCCCCAAGACTTTCTTTTAATCCCCCATTTTA
The DNA here is from genome assembly GCA_039720395.1 of Liquidambar formosana. NCBI lineage: Eukaryota > Viridiplantae > Streptophyta > Magnoliopsida > Saxifragales > Altingiaceae > Liquidambar > Liquidambar formosana. Next base: position 506,423 of record CM077824.1, on the reverse strand, counting down.
CATTTTAAAGTTTTATGAAAAATATAAAAGGTTTTCATAAAAACTAATAGCATAATTTATTAGAAAACATTATTTTGAACAACTTTTTAGAAGAAAGTTTTTCCAAAATCTATCGTTTAAGTAGACTTTTTTGCCATTTATAGTATTCGCATCATAAATGACTAAAAAGTCTACTTAAACGATGGATTTTAGAAAAACTTTCTTCCAAAAGTTATTTAAAATGATGTTTTCTAATAAACATCAAGGTCAGTTTTTTTGAAAACTTTACGTATTTTTCATAAAATCCTAAAATATAAAATAAGTAGGGGATGAAAAGCAAGTCTTTGGGTGCCAATAGAGGCATTCATCTAAAAAACTAGGTGAAACCCAACCTTGAACCCGTTTAGGCCCAGTCCAATCCTAGCCAAGTCTTTAAGATGGCGGGCTTGGGCTTGGGCTTAGGATTAATATGTTGCAAGTAAACAACTAAATGTGTTCTAACTTAGTTATAGCCCCTTAATATGAGATTTTATTTTGAGTCAAAATTTATGAGTCCAGTTTCGAAAAAGGCTAACACAAAAGACGAAAAAGAAAGGTGAGTGAAACCGATGTAAAAAATCATGAGCTTACCACTAGATTTTGTTGGGCTTGCCGCTGCTGGCGGCGAAGGTGAGGAAGTTGCAGGGGGAGAGAGACCTGGTGCAGCAGCCGCGGAGTCATAGAAAGTGTAAATTTCATACCTAATATTGCAACTCGGCCTAAGGACTATCCCTCCTCGCCTTCCATCACAGCATACGGGAATCTGCCCAATGGACTCAGATAAACATTTCTTGCAATCAGACTGCGATAAATCGGGGGTGCACTGCACCAGCGCATACAATCTATTATTAAACAAGGTAAGGTTCACATCTCCAGCAGCAAACATGTTGCTAGAAGACACATTCACAGCCCTTGTTACAAGACTGCTCATCAAACTCGCCAAAGTCGCCTTAAAGTGATCAGGGTCCGACATAGTATTGGCGTTCGTCAGGTAAAGTGCTGGGTCTTCCTCCATGCGGGAAAATATCGAACGGTTGGCGTACCTTACCATGCACTCAGTATCCCATATGATTGCTTCTTTGTGGTTTGGACAACGGCCTATGATCTCTTCACTATTCTCCTTGATGCAACTCTGGCATGAACTTTGAGAGATGTCCCCTCTACATAGGAAGAGAGCGTACGCTTTATCAGAATTCTGGCCATAGCTGGCGTTGTAAAATCGATCGCCATTGGTTGCGTTGGCGATGAGGGAAGAGAAGGTGAGGTTGAGATTTGATGGGAAGGCGCTATTGGATGTGTAATTGCCTGTGTTCGAACAATTATGGAAGGGGTAGGGAGGGAGTTGGGCGGTGGTGAGGGAAAGGTGGATGATGAGAATGGCAGAGAGGGAGAAGAGAAGGGCAGAGGGAGCCATTATTGTGATGATCGTGTATAAAAAAATGGGTGTAGAGGATTATAGATTTGGGTGGTATTTGAAAGGATATATGAAGTATGAGATTGTGTGGTGTAGGTGAACGCCTAAACGGTTAGCATTTTCCTCAGTCAACGTCGACTTACGGCCTGGCAATTGGGTGGGTATGGCGGGTTTAGATGGGTTTAGTTATCATACCACCCAAATCCAACTCAACCCATTTACAAGAAAAACCCATTTAAGCAAAACCCAAACTGACCCATTTAAACCCAACACGATCCGTATACGTCCGCTGACTTGTTTAAGATGTTAATTGGGCTCGTGGTTTTACTTCTGATGTTGGGTGACTTTGCATTATAATTTAAAAAAAAAAAAACATTTGTTCATTATTTTTGCTACTTTTATCCACAACAACTCATTTTTAGATCTCTAAAATATAAAATCTCAAGGTTGACACAAACCCATTTTAATCGGATCATGACCCGGATTTTTTTTTAAAAAAAAATAAAATTTCCAACTACTATAGCATTTCATTTTCAAATTTACAAAAAATACCAAATTCAAAAAATAAAAAAGAGAAACATTGAAAACCTAAAGGGCATTTTTAGATCCCTTCATGTAAATGTGCTTATTTCATTATTAAATGTTTTTTAAAGGGCATTTTCATTTCATTTACAACCTAATTTTATTAATTGGGTTGTAAATGTGCTCATTTCATTTTCAGCTAAATATTTCAGCTTTTAAATCCTATCGGGTTTGTTTCTCACCAAACAATTTTTAAGTAAACCCGATTAGACTTAATTATTAGTTAGACTCTTTATGAATACCCATTTATAATCTAATTAATAAAATTACCCGCGCACACCTATTTAAGTAAAATGGGTTTAGGCGGGTTTATGAGTTTGAGCACAAATTACTTGCCCTAGACTTACGGCTGTGCCTTGTTGGCCCCCTGGCAGGTTAATTGGTCCACTAATAAGGTTGGGATATGTGGTTCCTTACCTTTAGTGGTGGGCAGGCGTAGAAACGTCAGTCAAAATAGGGACTAGACGCTAGTCAAAATAGTGACTTTGATTTTAGTGTAACAAGATGGCGTGGAAACGTCAATGATGGGAGGACAGAAATGGAGGAGTGATGGGTGGTTGTGATGGGCATGCCGCATGCCATGTTCGAACCTAAGACTCCAAAGAGAAGTCCTAGAATCTCAACCAACTAGGTTGAGGGTAGAGCGGCAGTTAGTTGGAAGAGTAACTATGAAAGTTAGTTGGAAGAGTAACTAGGAAGAGGAAATTAGGCGAGTCGTCATTATGGAATGGGTTTCAATTGTTTGGGAGTCAAAAACATGTGCTTGACTTAAAAGTCGACTAGTCTTTCAGGTATGGTGTGCGTGTAAATTTTATTAAAAAAAAAAAAAAAAATGTGTTTGAAAGCACATTGTTGTGATTCAAGAATCACAGCTACGAATACTATTTAATGGATTGAAGATGCTAATCCACATAATGCGACAGTCAGTCTCTGTTAAGGTGCATGCTAATCAGTGTCTCACCACACACGCACATTATCTATATGCATGTGAAACACACACACCAACCATAAGTAGACAATCTATATATTGCGATTAGCATTCTATATACTTATTTAATTTATTTATTTATTTTTTGGACAGTCATTTATCATTAAACGTTAATTTGAAAGTATGAAGGCAGATTGTTGATGAAACCTTAAAGTGCGTTTTAGAAGATGATAATGACAACCATCCCATGGCTGCTGTTATTAAAGACTGCAAGGACCTTTTATCAAGAGATTGGATTTGTTCCATTTGCCACACCCTAAGGAAGGAAATTGCTATGTTGATCTTCTTAAAAAAGGGGAAGATCTGGCGTAGCGGAAGTAGCAAAAGAAAAGCACCGTCTTTTTGTAAAATAAGAACAAAGAAAATAGAATAAACTCTTTGAAATTTTATTGATCAAAAATTGAATTTTTGCTCGTAGGCTACAAACCTATTTATAAAGAACTAATACTTGAACTCTAAGTAAATTAAGAAAAGGAATTCTACTAACTTAGGAAAGCAATAAAATAGGAAAGGAATAAATAAAATAAGCAAATTAAGCAAATCTAGTTAGGAATCTAACTAGATTTGGTCCTTGGGGTTCGACTTGTTTTTTTTACTGCAACTTCTTGTTCTACATCAGGCTCCCCTGCTTGAAAAGAACTCGCCCTTGAGTTTAATACAGGTAAGTACTCAGAAGGATGAAACTCAAACAAATCCTTAACATTGAAGGTATTCGAAATATTATACTCTAGTGGCAAATAGGCCTGGCAATTGGGTGGGTTTAAATGGGTGTAGTCAAAATATCACCCAAACCCAACCCAACCCATTTACATGAAGAACCCATTTAAGCAAAACCCAAACTCACCCATTTATTATAGGTTGAAACCTAAACTCACCCGTTTAAGCATGTAATACTTCGTTCATTTGTTGATTTGTTAACCCAACCCAACCCAACCCACCCATTAGAAGAGAACGACGTTTGCTGTGGAGGAAACACCCTCTTTTCTCTCGTCTTCCACTTTCTATCCCGTCGGCCTCCGACTATGGCACCGGCGACGACAGTACGGTGCCCATTAAAGCTTCCCCGGCGACGGCAGTATGCCACGTCTCCTCCAACGGTACGGGGGTACGCCACGTCTCCTTCCCCGGCAACGGCAGTAAGCGGGTAAGCTGCTGCTGGTATTTTGAAGTGCCATTTTGCTTTTTTTATTTTTCAGATTTTTGGTTGGTAGTAAGCTGCTATTGGTTTTGGATCTAAAACCCCAAATTTTTTTTTTCCCTTGCAATTCTGGTTGTGTTCTGTTGTAAGCGCCACTGGTGTTCGAGCTCTACCATGACCCACTGAGCCTCATTCTCTGGGGCCGACCATAGGTTGCGCGGTTAAGTTTAGGGAAAACCCCATTTACTAAACTGGTGGCTCGATCAATGACATCAAAGGAGAAAACCACATCTACTGGGATCGTGATCGTGTTGGCAAGGAATTTTCGGTCGAGGAACTCTACCAAGTTTCGTCGGGGAACTGCAATTGGCTTGAGGAACTGCGATTTTGGTTGTGTTCTGTTGAAAGTTCCGTTGGGACAGTGAAGGAGATTGTAAGCTAGCTTGAAATTGGAAATGAATAGCAAGAGTGGCCTATCGGGTTTCATTCGCACCCAAAATTTTTTATACTAACCCGATTAGACCCAATTATTAGTTGGGTTATTATTGGGCACCCGTTTACAAACCAATTAATAAAATCACCCATTTGCACCCATTTAACTTGGGTGGGTTTGGGCGGGTTCGTGGGTTTGGGCATAAATTGCCAGCCCTAGTGGCAAATCAACAACATAAGCATTGTCATTAATCTTCTTTAAAATCTGGCATGACCCAATTTTCTTCATCTTCAATTTATTATATGTGCCAACTGGAAAACACTTCTTTAAAATCCTTAACATTGAAGGTATTTGAAATATTAAACGCTCCTTACAAAAAGGCACTCAAATTTTAGAAAAATGTGTTCCACGACATCTATCAAGTTCTTATATGTAATACTACTCATCAATAGAGTTAATTTACTATTACATTATTTTTGTAAAGCTTCTAAAAAATGAGGCACCTGTTACTACTTATTTCAAATGAACAAATTTTTTATTTTTTGAATGTAAAAAGCAAAAAATCTTAAAAAATTGTTCTATATTGACTGTTGACTCTAGGATAGGCTGCGAGCCTATGACCTATGGTTACGTTGTTTGTGCATTTAATGCATTTGAGTTTGCTTTCTTTTTACACATTCTAGTTTATGTTATATTTGTTATAGGATGGGGTAATTTTCATTCTCCTAGTATAGGGCAAGGGACTAATTGAATGGGTAACGATAGTGGCATGATTTCAATTTATTTATTACTTTGTGGAACATACAGTGCAACTTATTAGACCAGATTCCTAACTTTATTCTTCCTTTAATTTGGGAAAACATTTATTCTGTTGTTTCTACACTATCAATATTAAAATATATTTATTTGAAAATTGAGCATAAAATGCACACAAATACCTTTATAATCTTGTTTTCAAGTAGCACAACTGTAAGCTTTCCATTCAATATTTTCAATCATCTATCACAAAATCCACATCTCCATTAGACATGCTACAAAAGAATCCTTTCTTTTTTCCTAAATACTCTAATTCATAGAGCAGAGCTGGCTCTAATGTTTGGTATTAAGAAAGGAAAATCGCAAATATATATGTCTACCCTGTTTTTGTATTTTTGTTCTAGTATGTCTACCTTTTCTTTTCTTTTCTATCATATTCTTCAATTTTTGTTCTAATATGCCCTAAACTAAGCCAGCACTAGCAGCGAAAAAAAAAAAAGGAGAAGAGGATTTTGAACATGTAATGTATATTTCAAAAATTTAAAAAAAAAAAAATTTTGGGGGTTCTAAATCTAAAGATAGCAACAGCAACATAATAGCAACAAAAAAAGAAAAAAAGAAAAAAAAAGTCATCTATTGCTTTTCAACCAAAAGAAAATAAAAAATAAAAAATAAACCCTAAACTCACCACTGGATATTCAGGGTATGGAAGAAGATCAGGAGTGGTGGAAGCGTCGACGGTGTGATACGAATCCTTCGTATCGAATAATCAATTATAAGAAAAAGTAAATAGAATAGAGAAGAAGAATAACCACTTCAAGGGGGTTTGCCTCCAATAATCACTTCGAGGGTGATTAACCTCCAAAAGAAGATAGGAATTTTTATTATTATCAAACCATACGGCATCTACAACTTATATAGAACTCAAACCTAATTGAATAGGAATCCTAAACCAAATAGGAAATACATAATTAAGACTTAACCTAATAAGAAAGAAAGTAAATAGGAAATAGAATAAACAGGAAACTATAACTAAGATCCCTAAATAAGGAAGACAAATAAATAGGCAATAGGCAAATAAATAGGCACGTATCATTCCTCCCTCCTAAAAGATCAACCTTGGCCTCAAGGTTGGAAATCGGGAAACTTCTCTTGCAACTTGTAAAGATACTCCCATGTAGCATCTTTAGGAGAAGTGTTAGACCATTGAACTAGTACTTTAGTCATAGCTTGATTATTTTTCTTGACCATTCTTCTGTCTAAGATAGCCACTGGTTGAATTTGAAGTTCTCCATTCTTTGAAAACACGGGTAATTCAACAGACACTATCACCTCAAAACCAATTCGCTTCTTTAACTTGGACACATGAAAAACAAGATGAATTTTTTACCCACAAGGCAAATCAAGTTTGTAAACTACTGGTCTAATCCTTTCCAAAATCTTGTAACGCCCATGAAAACGAGAGGATAACTTCATATTGCTACGAACAACCACTGAAGTTTGTCAATATAGTTGTAAACGCAAATAAACCATATCACCCACTTCAAAGGATCACTCAGTTCTATGCTTGTCAGCTTGCTGTTTCATCTTATCCTGAGCAGCTTGGAGATTCTCCTTAAGCAAACGGAAAATCATGTCTCGATCCCGCAACTCAATATCAACCTGGTGAACAATAGTAGACCCTGGAATATAAGAAAGCATTGTAGGAGGTGGTTGACCATAGATAACCTCATAGGGTCTCATGCCAATCAAACTATGGAAAGTAGTGTTGTACCACCACTCAACCCATGGAAGCCATTTAGTCCACTTCTTAGGTTGTTGACTAGTGACACATCTGAGATAAGTCTCTAAACAACGATTCACCACTTCAGTCTGACCATTTGATTGCCGGTGATATGAAGAACTCATACACAATTCAATCCCTTGCAAGTGAAACAGGTCCTTCCAAAAAGCACTGTTGAAAACCTTATCCCTATCACTAACAATTGAATTAAGCATTCCATGTAATTTAAAAATATATTCCATAAAGAGATAAGCAATTTGGGAAGCAGTGTAGGGATGAGCAACAGCAATAAAATTAGCATACTTAGATAGTCGATCAACCACCACCATGATAGTATTTTTCCCATTGGAAGGTGGTAACCCTTCAATGAAGTCCATGGAAATGTCAGCCCATATTTTTTGTGGAATGGGTAAGAGTTGAAGAAGGCCAGGAGGAGCAATAGACTCACTTTTATTTTTTTGGCAAACATCACAAGTTGTTACATGATGCTTAATATCTCTCTTTATTCCCTTCCAATAAAAGCTTCATTAAATCCTTTTATATGTTTTATCAAATCCTGAGTGACCACCTTTTGGGGAATTATGTAGTAACAAAAGTACATGCTAGCACCAATCAGAATTAGATCCAAGCATGATCCTATTCTTATATCGCAACAAACCATCTACATAGGTATAATGCAGGGCTTCATCAGGTTGATTTTGAACTTTGTCAATAATAGCCTGTAAAGACTCATCTAAGGCAATTTCGATTCGGACTTGTTCCACCCAAGTAGGTATCAGGCAAGAAAGAGTGAGCAACTAATCCTTCATTTGTTGAGATAATGCATTTGCTACAGAATTCTCATTACCATTTTTATACTTGATTTCATAGTCGTACCCCATGAGCTTAGCCATCCACTTTTGTTGTACCTCTGTAGATAACTTTTGACCTATCAAATATTTCAAGCTGTGATGATCAGTATAAATTGTAAAATGTCGACCAATCAAATAACATTACCACTTACCAATTGCATGTAAAATTGCCATCATCTCCTTCTTATAAGTTGACAAGCCTAAATGTTTTACAGATAATGCCTTACTAGTAAAAGCAAGTGGCCGACCTTCTTGCATTAAAACTGCCTCAATACCGATTCCTGAAGCATCACATTTAATTTCAAAAGGTTTAGAAAAATCAGGTAGGGCTAGAACTGGAGTAGAGGCCATAGTTGTCTTAAGCAAACTAAATGCTGCCTCAGCTTCTTTATTCCATTGGAAGGAATCTTTCTTCAATAAGGCTATTAAGGGTGCATAGATTTTTCTATAGTCCCTCACAAATTTTCTATAGTATCTAGTAAACCCCAAGAAACCTTGTAAGGCTCGTAGAGTCTTTGAAATAGGCCATTCTAACATGCAAGACACCTTTTGTGGATCAGTGGCTACACCCTTTCGTGATATAATGTGGACTAAATACTCTATCCGAACCTGTCCAAAAGCACATTTGGAATGTTTGATAAACAATTTATGTTCATGAAGAATTTTAAAAATTACTTCCAAATGGGACAAATGATCTTCCTAAGTTAAGCTATACATCAGGATATCATCAAAGAAAACCAAGACAAAACGCCACAAAAATGGTCTGAAAATGTTATTCATCAAACTCTAGAAGGTAGATGGAGCATTAGTCAAGCCAAAAGGCATAACCAAAAATTCATAATGACCCTTATAAGTACAGAAAGCCGTCTTGGGAATGTCATCTTCATAAACACGAACTTGATGGTAACCGGACCTGAGATCCAGCTTTGAAAAATAAGCTGCACCATTACCATCCAATAACTCATCAATCGTAGGAATTGAAAATTTATCCTTCACTGTGATCTTGTTGAGGGCCCTATAGTCAATGCACATTCGCCAAGACCCATCACGTTTCCTTGCTAACAACACCGGTAAGGAATATGGACTATTGCTAGGTCGAATAATTCCACTCGCTAACATCTCCCTAGACCAGCGCTCAATCTCTTCCTTTTGAATATGAGAGTACCGATAGGGACAGATATTCAGAGGACAGCTATCAGGTAACAGAGGAATCCGATGATATTGTGAACATTTGGGGGGAAGTCCAGCAGGTAAAGCAAAAATGTCTTCATAATTTTGCAACAACTGCTGCAAATCAAGTGGTAGGACTTCCTTCTTAACTTCACTGCCCTCTAATGCATATAAGGTCATGTACATGGTAGTACCTCCCTTAGCCATCAGTTTTTCAATTGCATGGCTACTAACCATTTGTGTAGAGAGGTCTCTTGAGCCCTTCAAAGTATATTTTTGCTCATTGATCTTAAACTGCATTAAAAGTCTAGAAAAATCCCATAAAATAGGGCTTAGGGTGCGAAGCCAGTAAGCCCCTAATACCACGTCACACCCACGAAGAGGAAGCATATAGAAATCAGAGGTGAAATTAAATCCTTGCATAGATATAGGAATATGATCACATATACCTTGAATTCTAATACGCTCCCCATTAGCTACTATAACCTCTAGAAGCTTGTCATCTGACCATTGAAAATTAAGACGCTTAACAAGGTTTGGATGGATAAAGTTGTAAGTGCTTCCTGAGTCAATGAGGATTGTTACCAGTTGTTGCTTGATTTCCACTCTAACACACATTGTTTGGGGAGACAGGGTTCCGGTTATAGCATGCATGGAGATTTCAAGTGGTAAATCAACCAATTGCTCCTTGTTATCTTTAACTTCTACCTCTTGCTCGTCGTTTGACCAAACTTCTTATCATAATTGTAGTATAACCCCTTATATCTCTTAGCCTTTGCTTCAGATAGTGTTAACCGTTTCCATACGTGTAGGAATTAAAGAAGAATTTGGAAGAAAGGTATACGTAGATGTTTGACTAAGTTTACTTGGTTTACCCAAAGTAAGCAGTTGTTCTTCCTTAAGTCTAGCCAATCCAATGGCCTGCATCATTGTGGTTGGGTGAAATATACAAACATCATGCTTTAATTCTTCCTTAAGTCCACTCACAAAACAACTTACAAAGAAAGCCTCAGTCAGTCCTGTTGTTCGATTAGCTAGTTGCTCAAAATGGGATTGATAGCCTCGTGCAGAAGATGTTTGTTGAAGCTTGGTGAGCTCCCTAATACAGTCCTCAAACATACTAGGACCAAAACGAACGCATAGCCCTTGTATAAACTCCTGCCAAGATATCGTTCCTTGGTTATTCTCCACCCATTGGTACCATTGTGAGGCAATTTTCTCCATATGAATAGATGCTATAGTGACTTTTTCTGCCTCAGGGACTTGATTTAGTTTGAAAAACTACTCCGTTCGATATATCCAGCCCTCTGGGTCCTCTCCATTAAAACGAGGAAAATCAAGGTGCGTAACCCTTGATTGGATTAATCCGCCTAAGTCGAATTGGTGATTAGATCCATCTTTTTTTCCATACCAACCATGCACGTTATTGCCAGAAGAGGATTGTGACTTAGTCTGACCATACTTCAAATCGAGAGCAATAATCAAACCTTGCAAATCAGAGATGGCATGGCTGTGTTGCTCTACATGAGCCTCTTTCTTCTCTACTAGCTCCTTCAAAAACTTGATGTCGTTTTCCATTCTAGCCTTAACCTTCGATCGAGTTCCTTTAGCCGAAGCTCTAATACCAACTGATACGAATCCTTCGTATCGAATAATTAATTATAAGAAAAAGTAAATAAAATAGAGAAGAAGAGTAACCACTTTGAGGGGGTTTGCCTCCAATAATCACTTCGAGGGTGATTAACCTCTAAAAGAAGATAGGAATTTTTATTATTATCAAACCATATGGCATCTACAACTTATATAGAACTCAAACCTAATTGAATAGGAATCCTAAACCAAATAGGAAATACATAATTAAGACTCAACCTAATAAGAAAGACAGTAAATAGGAAATAGAATAAATAGGAAACTATAACTAAGATCCCCAAATAAGGAAGACAAATAAATAGGCAATAGGCAAATAAATAGGCACATATCTGTGAACCACGAGTTTCGATCCGGGGGGAAGGAAAAACTCTTCTTTTAAAAGGACTTGTAGAAATTTAAATTAATAAAAATCTGGTTTTTAAAAGGTTCATAAAAACAATCAAACAAGGAGTCGCCACCTCATTTTTTAAGGAAAAAAGGAAAACTTTGAAAGTTTTAAAGAAAACCTTTGAAAAACCAAACACATGACTCCGATTAAGGAAAAACAGGTCTAATCAAAACAAGAGAGGATTCAGAGACTAAGTTACGATGTGGGAAGGTTCTAGGAAACATCCTATAGGCACCCACATCGCCCCAAAATAGGTTTCTAAATTTATATAGGCTATTTCAATCACTTCCTAATTAGTCACCATGCATATGCAAAGAATCATCCATAAACCTCCATTCATCCATGAACATCCATAAAGCATAGTAATCATCTATAAAGCATGTAAATATCCATGACCAAATAAAAGAGATATGTAAAGCAGGTAAGAGAGACAAAGAATAAGAAACAAATCCATCCTACTCCTTTAGCAAATATGTGATAGATAAATGAATAAGCATGGATCCATCCTACTCCTTTAGCAATATATGTGATGGATAAATGATGAAGCATGGGTCCATCCTACCCCTCTAGCAAATATGTGATGGACAAATGGATAAAAAGGAAAAGAAAACCTAGGATACTTAGTATCCTAGGGCGGACTTGAACATCAAATGAGCGCCTACGTACCTTATATACAAAGATGTAAGGATCAAATTTCACGTAGTTCGATTGAGAAGGGGTTACTCCCTTTACAATGAACTATAAACCCTAAGTTTCCAACTTAAGAAAGGTTTTAAAAACTTAGGAGTTTCCAAAAATAGGAATTTAAGAAAAGATAGAATTCGAAAAGAGATAGAACTCTTATCCAAAAAGAAGTTTGAGAAAAGTAGAATTCTAAAGGAGATAGAACTCTAATTTGAAAAGGAGTTTTAGAAAAGTAGAATTCTAAAGGAGATAGAACTCTAAGTAAAACAGAATTTTAAGAGGGTTGGAAACTTAGAACTTCTAATCCAAAGTAAAGACAATAACCCGAGGGGGAGAAGAGAACAATTCATACACAACTTACCACGAACCACTTACCATATGCAAATTATCCCGAAACATCGAGAAAACACCAATTAATTACCCCATGTATTCTATTAGGACAATTATTAAGCTCAAACCAACCATATTCATGCTCAAATAATCATTAGGAGACCTAAATCAAATATGGACAGAATACTAAACACGTATATAATGACCTAATACTCATGCAAATAACAAAAATCAAAAGAGAAACAAAATCCTAATATGCTCCTATATGCTCTAAACACCCTAACATGCATAAAACTATCAAAAACATGCTAAATATGAATTACCATGATGAAAATATCATATGACAGTTCAAAACATGAAAATAAAATCTAACATGATGCTTTAGGTAAGTACTTTATGTAAGAATGTGAAATAACCATCCTTACGGCGAGCTTTCTTAAGTAAAACTATCCGGAGATAATTTTACGTAGAAATCACTCCGCATGAGTGGTTTCTTCACATATCCTATGTGAAATATATACTTAAGAATGCAAAGAAACTCACAGCGCACTTAAACACACTCTAGAAAGCACCTATACACAACCTCACCTTCTAAGGACGATAATTATCTTCGAAAAGAATAATCATCCATACACCTATGAAGATGAGGCTTACGCAGCAAGTGTCCTATACAAAAGATGCTTAAAATCACACATATAATTGAACCATGAAGAGAAAACGGCCTAAACACATCAACTAATTTTCTGTGCAAAACGCACTTTTATCCTTAAGAGAGAAACTATCCTAACAGTAAGCAATTCACAATCCTATTCCACTAGCATGCTTCCCATCATATTTGAATCATATACACTCTAAAATATAGAGTATATATATGATTCCTTAATCAATTCTAAGCCATAACTATGCAGAGAATGGAGTAGAAGAAGAAGGAATTGTAAAAGGATGCAAAAGATACAACAAAGCAAAGTCTTCGCTGTGTTCTTCCTTCTCTTTGGCTTGGTTCCCTTCTAGTTCTCCTTTGAAATTGCAGTAGAAAGCCTCCTCCAAGTGATATGGGTGTGTGCAAACTCGTTCTTCCTAGCTCTCTTATGAATATGATGTGTCAAAAGTCCCCTATGCTGATGAATGAGCCTTTATTTATAACGAACCAACCATATGAACCAATGGCTGAGATTAATTCACCATAAAACCAATCTAGGATTGTAATTAAATCCCATAGATGTTAAACAACTTAAAACCACATCCCAATAGGCTTAGAAGTCCTTTAGAAGGCTGAAATTCGAAGTGGTAGAGTCCCATTCTGTCAAAAGCTCAAAGAGAGACAAATCAGGACGGAAGGCTTGGGTGACCGGTTGGGTGAACTGGTTGGACCGGTTGGCCCAACCGGTTAGACCAGTTGGGTGAACCAGTCACCTGAGAGGAATCCAAGAATTTTGAAATTCTAGCTTAGTTCAGACTCCAAACTTCAAATGGACACAAATTGGTCAATTTAACTTCGATTTGAGTGATTCAAAAGCCAAAATTTCAAGGATTCAATGTAGAATAAGCCTAGAATATTCTCGAACCAAAAATCCCTGACCACGGTCAGGTGGCTGGGTTTTCATGAGGCGATTACCCGAAAAAGGTCAATTAACCATAGGGTAATGTGGTGAACCAATCCAAAACCTATTAATAAATTAAACTAGCACTTCAATTAGACTCATTTCATCATTTAAAGATCAATGGAACACTCTAGAACAAATTTGGAGGTCAACTGGAAAATATACGAAATAAAAGATGAAATTACCCTTTAAGTCGCAAAAGTTCTAATTAACTATCCAAACCTATCTGGAATTGAACCAAATTTGATACACATATCCAAAATGATCGTAGAAACTAAATGCAGGTGGTGGGACTCAACAAAGATACAAAAATATGCATGCAATGATGACCTATTCTCCTAAGGCTTAAAAGGGCAAAAGTGTCCTTTAATGCTTAGGGACTCCTAAATGCTTCTAAACCTAAACAAACGCTATTATTATCTCATGGGGATGAAAATGGGGTGTCTATAGATGCCCCTCATTGGTGGAGTTTGCTTCGCAAACAACACCAATGTCAGAAAAGACAGCCCATTTTCACAAGAAATGGGTAAGGAACCAAAGCTTGAACTTCAACAGTGACTACTGGGGATGTTCATAACTGCTATAATGTACACTTGTACAAAATAGGGAGGGGTTGTGTGTGACTATGGAAGTCGTTTAAACACACGATGCTTTCATATGCCTGTTCTTTCTAATAGGGGAACATATGCTTCTATAATGTAAGCTCATTTTTTATAATGAGGACACGTATGAGATAGGGGGCGTGTGTGACCACGAGGATCATTTAAACACACTATACTCTCATACGCCTATTCTTTCTAATAGGGACACATATGCTTCTATAATGTATGCTCATTCTTTCTAATGAGGACACGCACAAGATAGGGGGGTTGTGTGTGACTACAAGAGTCATTTAAACACACTATGCTTACTAAACAAAATCATCGGACTTTAATTTTAACAACTTTGTTAAAATTAAGTAAGGGCAACCAATTTATTGTGCTATAATTTCCTCAAGAAATAAATAGCAATGCAAAGTAATTCATGTATGTGACTCGAAGAGTCATTTAAACATACTATCACAACCACTTCTATTCAAGCAATCATAGGCTTTATTTTAATAATCTTTGTTAAAATTAAGCAAAGAAAATACTCCAATTGTGCTATAATTTTCTCAAGAAATTAATAGCAATGCAAAACAATCCATGTATGTGACTCAAAGAGTCATTTAAACATACTTCCAAAACCAATTCCAATCAAGCATTCATAAGCTTTATTTTAACAATCTTTGTTAAAATTTAAGCAAAGCACACATTCCAATTATGCTATAATTTCCTCAAGAAATTAATAGCAATTCAATTCATCATAAAGAATCAAGAAATAACAATTTCATGATCCTTACAAAGCATCCTAAGCATTCAACAACTCATCATCCAATTAACAAAGTTTTATCTTAACCCGAGGATTAAAAATAAGCAAGAACACTCAATCAATTCCAACGTGCTATAATTTCCTCAAGAAATAAATAGCAATAGCAATTCAATCAGAATATAAAATTCCATGGTTCCAAACAAATATCATAAGCATTATCCATCCATTATCCAAAGATAAAGCCCTTTAACAAAGCGAATGTCAAAGTGGGCTTGCAAATACCACCATAAGTCAACTAATAATTAAATTAGTGACTAATCATTCATCATTTCATGCATTTCAAATCATTCACATCAGGTTCTAGGCTTTTCAAGAGAGATTTTGTCAAAAAATCAAGCGAAAAGGGGCCCAGTTAAGTGAAATTGTGCAAAATTTGTACAAAACGAAAAATGGGCTAGGGGACCGATTGGACCGAACCAGTTGGACCGGTTGGGGCCAACTGGTCACCTGAAAGTGGGTTTTTCTACACTTTTTTGTGGTGTTTTGGCTATAAAGCCTTGCACCTTCCCTCATTTGTTCATCCTTCTTTGCTTGGTTTTTGAGAGCTTCTCTCTCTAGAAACCCAACATCCAACATTCCCAACATTCAAAATACCAAAACCTTGGCATTAAACTTGAATCATTGTGGTGAATTAACACCAACAACATCACTTTCAAGGAATCCAAAAAACCTTTGATTCATCAAATCAACCTTCCCAACTTACTTTTTCAAATCAAACCCATTTTCTCAAGAACACCCAACATGAGTAATTCTTCAACAAACAAACATTCAAATGCCAAGTACCCACATCATTTCCTTAAGAAGACATACAAAGCTCCTTACTAAGAAGATCAACCGGATAGTTTGCTCTTGGAACCCAACAATCACCTTTCCTACATCCATTCCATGAATGAGGTAAGATAATTCCCAACTCTTTCAAGTTCATCTTTATTCTTTCATTTCATTGTTTCTTTTCAAATATTTGCTATTCTTATGAATGCAATGTATTGAGTTCTTGCTATTTTGACAACTTTTGGGAGTTTTCCATGTACAAAGACCTCATTTTCCAACATAGGCATAACTATGCCCACCAAATGTTTGATAAAATTCCCAAGAGAATGAAATCTTTCTTTTTTGCTTTCAAATAGTCAAGATAATCAAAAGTGAACTCAAGAGCATTCTCTAGAATGCTAACCCATGAATTTTGAAGTTCTTTTCTTTACAAAAAACCTCGTAGGCATAACTATGCCCACTAAGTGTTTGATAAAATTCCTAAGAGAATAAAATCATTCTTTTTGCTTTCAAATGCCAAAAGTTCTTGAACAAACTATCAAAGGTATTCTTCAAGAGGTTTACCTATGAGTTTTAAAACACTTTCCTTTACAAAAATCATGTAGGCATAACCATGCCAACCAAGTGTTTGATAAGATTCTCAAGAGAATAAAATCATTCTTTTTCTTTTCAAATGCTCAAAGTTCTTAAACAAAACATCAAAAGTATTCTCTAAGAGGTTTACCCATGAGTTTAAAAACACTTTTCTTTACCAAAATCATGTAGGCATAACCATGCCTACCAAGTGTTTGATAAAATTCTCAAGAGAATAAAATCATTCATTCTCCTTTTCAAATGCTCAAAGTTCTTAAACAAAACATCAAAGGTATTCTCTAAGAGGCCTACCCATGAGTTTTAAAAACACTTTTCTTTACAAAAATATGTAGGCATAACCATGCCTACCAAGTGTTTGATAAAATTCCAAAAAGAACAAAAACCATTCTTTTGCTTTCAAATACTTTAGAAAATCAAAGGGAAACTCCAAAGTTTTCTCTAGAATGTTAACCCATGATTCTTGGAACACTTTTCTTTATAAAACTTTGTAGACATAACAATGCCTACCAAATAAAACCATTTTTTGCTTTCCAATACTTTGAAAAATCAAAGGAAAACTTAAGGGCATTCCCTAGAATGTTAACCTATGATTTTTGAAATACTTTCCTTTATAAAACTTTGTAGTTATAACAATGCCTACTAAGTGCTTGATAAAATTCTCGAGAGAATAAAATCATTCCTTTTTCTTTCAAATGCTTTAAGTAATCAAAGGAAAACTCATGGGTATTCTCTTGAATGTTAACCTTTGATTTTTGAAATACTTTTCTTTTGCAAAGAACTTTCTTTTCACATGTGTAAACTTTTGAAAAACCATGAATTTAAGCATTCTTGAGTTATTCATTAAGCATAGCAAATACTTAAAATAACAATTTCCATGATTTCCTTTATTCTTTGTAGCCAAATTTTGAGGACAGAACGAGACACGCTCTTGGAGGAGTTATAGAATGGTGGCGCAAAATAGCCACATGGCAGCCCAAAGCCCAAAAGATTATAACTAATGCGGGTTTTGGAGACTTCCTGAATGCTTTATGGGTGGAGCAAAGGGACAGACAAGTACTACTGGCCCTTATTGAGTTGTAGTGGGACACAACTAACACTTTTTATTTCAGTTTTGGGGAAATGACTCTTACCCTGACGGACTTCACCGTTATTACAGGACTTCGCCTGGGCGGGTGGAGATTATCTTATTATGAGAATGCTCATGGGGATCCCCACTATCTCTTAGAACAACTTGGGACCATAGTACCAGTTCAAAGGGGTGGGGTGCGCAGAACTTGGTTGAAAAATAATTTCAGTGATCAAAGAGAAGAGGATGATGCAGACCCACCTTGTCTTGCCCGAGATTTCATGCTATACATATTGTCCAGTATATTCTTTGCTAGCTTTGGCGATGTTAATCCTTTAGGGCACCTTGCTTGCATGGAGGATGTTTGGGAGATGGGCGACTACAACTGGGGTAGTGCTGCCCTTGCTATATTATATAGGTCCATGAGTGACAGATCACGTGGAGTAAGCACAAACCACTGTGGGATGTCCTTCATTTGGGAGGTAAATCAACCTACAAGCTTCCTTTCAAAAAATATTTGCAATGAATACACATCATCATTTTCTTTTAAAATTCTTTTTTTTTTTTTTGAAAATAGATTTGGTACTATGAGTACTTGGGGTTTGAACGTCCCGCTCTCATTGACAACGATCCCTCATGGCCTGTTATGTCCAATTATCATATCGACAATAGGTGTGATTCGGTGGACAATAAACATGACTATGCCCATCCTAGGGCATTCCTGGCTTGTATTACTATTGACAAGGTAATCTCTAAGACTTTTATCCTTTGAATTCCATCTTTTTTTGATTCTCTCTCTTAACACCAATTCATGGATTAGGTGGACTGGGACCCATGGGCTCAGTGGAAATATGCCCTTAAAGAGCAATGTCACAGGTGTGTTGATATGACAGAAAAACAGATCCTCTTAAAAGGTCCTATGGGTTGCTACTGGTACCTTAGGGAAAGAGTTTGGTGCCAAGTAAAAGGCACCATTAGTGCAGCTATGGTTCCTATGGCACCACCTGAAGGCATGAGACATGCTAACTCCTTACAGGGGCGCGAGTTGATCAAAGCTATAAGAGGCAAGGAGGCAAGTGACTTCATAATTCCGAATGGAGACTATGAGAGTTTCTGTAGGAGGTATTTGATGCCTCCTAGGGTTATAGGAGTTCCACCTGTAGGGGTAAGTACATACTCAACCCCGTACGTGCTTTACAAGTGTTTCCTAGCTGAATATGTGCAACTCTTTTAAGGAATGGCGAGCTCGTGGTCATTATTCCACAGTGGGTTCAACCTTGGGCGTGTTAGGGGTACATATGGATAGTGATAATGAAGGGGCGGATAGGGACTCACTTCCCTCTTTACCGCGGCCTAAGTAGTCCATTGATTTGTGCTAAGGAGGCGATATTGTGTCTACAAACATAGCACTTCCCGTAATAGACGAGGTTCCACAGATAGATCCTTGATATGAGACTGTAAGTTTCAAGGTTGACTTGATTCTCTTAATTCTCACATATTTATTAGACACTTATTACCCAATTTCTCTTCACAGACACCCGTTGGGTATACTCAAGAATGGATCAACCTCAATGCTAGCTTGAGAAGGGACATGATGAGGATGAGCCTAAGCCTATCAAGGCAAGAGGCGTATAAAGCGGGCGAACACTCACACCTAGTAAGAATAGCTCAAATCAAAACCTTTGAAAATTCTTGGTTTTTCGTTGAAAAGTAGTACTCAAATCATTTATTTTCTTGGAAACTTGTAGATTGATTCCTTTCCTCAATACAACCCAACTACAGCTCCACCACCTCCTCCACCAACAGTAGAAGCAGGGCCAAGCAAGAGAAGGAAGCTACCAAGGAAGCATTGAAGAAGTTTATTTTAAGTTTAAGAAACTCAATTTAACCATTTAGAAACTCTTATATTGTGAAAACCTCGTACTAAGCCTATGTGGGCATTTATGTCAACTTTCAAGTTTTTGCTTTCAAAACCAAGTTCATGCATTTCCCATCTTCGAACTATGATATCTATCTCTTGTTGTTTAAATTTCATGGCTATTAACACAAATTTGAGTTAATTTGAGCTCAAAATGGTAAAAATTGGCTTTCCAGAGCATACGAGGGTCGCTAGTGGTCAAAACAAGGAAATGAGGAGAACGGCCTAGGTTGGACCGGTTGGACCTGTTGGGCCAACCGGTCTCCTGAGGCGCTTCATTGTTACACGTTTTTGCGACTTCTTCTACTTGTTTTCGAATTCTAAGCCCTCTAAGACTTGAATTTGAGCTTGAAAGTCTATAAAAACACCCTCATATGTTCATAAACCATTATTATTCATTCAACATCAAATCATGGAGACTTTTGATAACTTTTTGACACTTTGCTTCAGCAATATGAGTAAGGAAGACAAAAAGGTTTTCAAGAATTATGGCTTGGACGCGCTTAATTCTCTTGCCAAAGTTAAGGTAAATTGGGCCATGCTCTATGTTTCTACATACTTTTGGGATCCTAAGCTTCATGTTTTCTGTCTCCATCGCAATGAAATTTGCCCCACCCATGAGGAATTTTTCATGCTGTTCGGAGTGCAACCATCAGGACCTTTCATCCTTCCATACCTTCGGAAAGGTTAAGTATCTTCTTTTGCTTCTCTTCTGGAAATCTCTACCCACGATGCTATGGCCTTTATAAAAGATAACATGGTAGATTGAAATAAGCTAGTAACATCTTTTCTGCCCCTTAGGAGGTCATGTGGGCTACCTTTGTCTCGACTGCGTTAGCACGCCTTAGCTTTTTGCTTGATTGGGAGGTTTCTCATCACCAATGGTACGTTGTTTGTCCCAATTGAAATTTTTGTGAACTTGTTATCCCTCTTTCCAAGTCCCAAAACATAATTCCAATGGTTCTAGTGGAAACTCTCAACGGGCTAGACAAAGTACAGGGTCAGTTTGAAGTGAACTTTGAGGGCAGCCCTCTCCTTCTTCATATGTGGTTGCTAGAGAGATTAAACCTCTTGCCACCTCCTCGTGTTGCAAATTATGGGCCTTAGCACTTCCGTTTGCATGTACTTGAATTCCCTTTAGATGCTTCTCCTGACGAATGGCTGAGCATGCTGTACCACACCTCGTGACAATCTATCCTTTGGCACGTGCCTCATTGGAAGTGAGCTGAAAAGGTATTTCTGCGAACTGTGGGCTGTACACTTGTCAAGTTAATGGGTTTAAAAGCGACTTCTTTCTACTGGCCATCTCGGATCCTTCGGTAATTTGGTGCAGTTCAATCAATTCTAAACCATTAAGCAAATACCACTCAGGCAAATTTGAATCTCGGAAGGCAAGTTCACCCAGTTCAACCTGTTTCTCAGTCTCTGGTTAAATGGATGGAGGATAGATGGAACGGTTGGAACTCCGCTACCCTAGTTCCAAACACTAATGGACCTTATGAGCTTAGCAAGGAATACAAGAAGTGGTTATCTAGAGATATTGGCCACAAAGAGACAACAATGAGAGCTCAAGTAGCTGAGTTGATTGAGATTCCTTCACTGGGGAGTAAAAAGAGGTCAAGAGAGGACGACACCAAAGTAAACAAGACTACTGGAACAAAGAAGACTTCTCGGAGAGCAAGGAATTAGCAACCCTTTGAATTTTAAGCATGTTATGCACAATAATAGTCCTTTAAGACTTACAATTATTACAAATAAAGCTATTGTCAATTTTTTCTAGTTTCAAATGAATTGCCATCAAACAATTATCTTTGATTTATGAATTGCTATTGCCATGCACCTTGTTTCTTTTCTTTTTTCTAATTGGACCGCACCCAAGGTAACTTTATGGGTTGCCTACGTATCCCCATCATATTATAAACATTTTCTTCTTTTCATTGCTTTCTCTTTTTTTTTTTTTTTTTTTTTTTTTTTTATTTTTTTCCTTTATGAATGATGGAGAATCAGGCCCTTGTAGTTCATGCTTTTCTTTTGCCTAGGCCGCCCTTATGGGTTTTCAACTTAACAAGCTTTACACATGGTATCTCTTGAGTTGATCTAAATTGGTTGGTTAAGAGAACTCTATTCCATCCAAATCCATCAATCGAACTGCTCCTCCTAGCAATATCTCCTTTATGATGTAGGGACCACCCCAGTTAGGCCTGAACATGCCTCCTGGATAGGCGCGCGGATTTCTTTCAGCACTATGTCTCCATCTTTTAAACCACGATCCTTGACGCGCTTGTTGAATGCTTTAGCTATTCTGCACTGATAACCTTGAATATGGTACAAGGCTTTTAAACGCCTTTCATCAAGCAGAACTAGCTCATCATATCTGTTTCGTACCCAATCCACTTCAAATAACTGATCTTCCATCATTACCCTAAGAGAAGGGATTTTTAACTCTATTGGGAGAACTGCTTCCATGCCATAAACCAATGAGTACGGTGTAGCGCCTGTGGAAGATCTAATCGAAGTGCAATAACCCCATAGGACGAGTGGTAACCTCTCTGACCAATCATTGTACTTCTTGGCTGACTTCTATAGTATGTTCTTTATATTCTTATTAGCTGCTTCAACTGCTCCATTTGTCTGGGGCCTATAAGGGGAAGACTTGTGAACCCGAATATTGTACTTCTGTAAGGTTTCTTCTACCTCACCTCGAAAGTGTTGTCCGTTATCTGATATGATCTCATGTGGAACCCCATATCGGCAAATGATGGTCTTAATGAAATGGGCCACTTGCTTTGACCCCAGGGTTTTGTAAAACTTCGCTTCTACTCACTTAGTGAAGTAATCTATTGCCACCAAGATAAACTCATGACCTTTATTTGACTTAGGATGGATCTTTCCAATGATATCTATTCCCCAAGTTGAAAAGGGCCAAAGGGATGACATAGTATTCAAAGGCATTGATAGAAGGTGTAAAAAATTAGCAAAGATTTGACAATTATGGCACTTCTTGACATGCATCTGACAATCTTTTTCCATGGTGGTCCAATAGTAATTGAGACGAGCAATCTTCTTAGCTAGCATATAACCATTCATGTGAAGTGCCCCTGTTCCTTCATGTATTTCTTTAATTATTCTCTAAGCTTCTTCTTCTGTCACACAGAACAAGTGGATGCCGTCATAGGATAGTGTTATTGCATGTTAGAGTTAGGATTTTTGTCATGTTCTATTATTTTAGTTAGATAATATGCATGATTTAGGTTCTGTTTATTTTTATTTTAGCATGTTTAGAGTTGGTTTTTTGTGTTTTTAAGCATATTTGTGAGTTTAGGGTTTTTAGTGTCCTTATTTTATGTTGGTTTTCATACAGCATGTCAGTTTAGGCTTTTTCATTGTTTTTTCTTCATAGTTGCTGTATATGTTTTACATATAGAGTAAATATGATATTTTTGCATGCATGTTAGTTGATTTCTAGGGTTTTTATGCATGATATGGTTCTAGGATTGCATTAGAGCTTATATTTGTTCGCTGTTTTGCTATTAGCATGTTTAGTGGATGATTTTAGGCCTTAATACTATTCTATCCAGATTTGCATATTAGTGTTTTTGCATGGTTTTGAGCACGTGTAAGGATGCAAATAGGTGTGGTAATTATCCTATGGCAAATAGGGCTACCAATGCTTGAAATGGCTAATGCTTGGAGTTATTGTGCTCAGGTAAGCGGGTATGAAGGTGCCCCAATTCACCTCTCTTCTTTAACTCTTTCCCTTCTCCCTTTGTAGGGTTAATTTTTAATACAAGTCTATGGTTTTAATCAAAGGATTCCTTCAATAATAAATTCTGGTTTTTATCAAAGTTTCCATTTTGTGGAATTTTCCTAAAATCAAACTTGGTTTATTCAACTCTTTTTCAAATAAGGAAACCTAAGGTTTTTACCATAGGTTTATATTAGGATTTAACCCTATTTCTAATCGAACTACGTGGACTTTGATCCATGTATTTCGTTGCATGGTACGTAGGCGCTCTTCGTAAGGCTCAAGTCCGTTCTAGGATCCAAGCATCCTAGGTTTCTTTCTTTTTTCTTTTCTTTTCTTTATTTTTTGTTTTATCTTGCTTGTTATGCATGGATGGATGAATGAAATATATGATATGCATGCAATTCTTGTGATGATATACTTGCTGATTTTTGTATGGAAAGATCTTAATTTAGCCCAAATAAACTGAGAGACCGAAAGGGTGACATGGGTGCCTATAGGCTTTGCCTAGAACCTTCCCATGTCATAACTTAGCTTCTAAATCCCAGATTTCTTTGGTTTCCAAAAGACTATTTTTGCTTTTCCTTTTTAAACATGGAGTCATTCAAATTGTTTTCTTAAAACAAACTATTTTTAGGGTTTTCCTTTTTTCCTTTAAAAAATAAGGTGGCAACTCCTTTTCTTTTTTTTCAAAACCAATTTTATTTTCTTTTCAACCATGTGGGCCCAATTTCTGGGGTTCACAGTTTGGCGACTCCACTGGGGATTTGTGGGCTAGACTCTATAAAGTTTAATTGGGCTAAGTTAATTTCTTATGTTTAATTAAAATCAATCACATGCATCCGCTTGATTGTGTGCTTTCATTTATTGCATTGTGTGCACAAACTCTTGCATGTTAGGATCGATGTCCCTCGATGTATCCTTGCCAACGATGGGCCTAGTTTCAACCTTGGTTTTCCTGATTCCAAGTGTTGGGGCGAAAGCTATCAAGCTCTCTTGCCTAGTACCCTTGGGCTTGCCCTTGGGTATATTAGATGAGTTAATCACATACTGCTGGACCCACGCGGCGTTCCTGATGCCACATGTGGTTAGGTATAAGGATTGCTCAAGCAAGTGAAGGACCCTAGCCTACCCTCTTTTAGTTCATGTAGTGGGCCTTATAGGACACTATGGTCTCACCATTATGCACCCACAATTGTTTGTAATGATGCTATGCCGTGTTTGTGGTGTGAGGCTTTATATCTTATGCCCTTAACATAGACCTTTAAACCCTAACTTTTGTTAAGGACATGGATTAGGAGGAATAAGTTAAGGAAGTGGGATGTAAAGCTATGTTTGTGATGTGCTAATCCATGGGAATTAATTAAACCTAATTGAAGGACTCTATACCCTATTTTTTTAAATATACCCTTAATCCATGACCCTTGTAAAGGTAATTGGATAAAAGGAATGAATTAATTGAATATGGTGTAAAGATCGAGTTCATTAAGGAAAATATAGAGGTTTAGGACAAGTCCTTAGGCTAAGGGTTAAAACTTTTCTATCCATAGACGTGCTGGCTTGGATCCGCAATCCGCAAGGGCGTCTAGTGAGTGTTGAATCTACCCATCAGACGGACATGGCCGACGAAAGAACTAGTGAGGGGCACTTTGACCTTGAGGCTTGCTTGAAAGCCATCATGACCAAGCTTGACCATACCGCCGAGACCTCCGACATAGCATTGAAAATGGCTCAAGAGAACCAACAGAAGATGGCGGACCTTGAACAAAACGGCTCTAAGGCCCATTCCTCGGGTATACCTCATGGGGCTGGCACTGAAAAGGGACCCCAATCCAATGAGAACACCAAGACAAGGGGGGAAAGTAGTTCGAAGCCTGTGGTCATCAACCTAGAAGGGGAAACCAAAGGGAAAGCTTCTAGTAGCGATTCCGTGTTAGCGAGCAAGGTAGAAGCATTAGAAAGAACTATAAAAGGGATTCGTAGGGCCGATGACATGGTCGATGTGCGGACTTTATCTCTGTTTCCAACGGCTCATATTCCATTGCAATTTAAGATGCCGAAGTTAGAGAAATTCAATGGGACGGGTTGCCCTAA
This sequence comes from Liquidambar formosana, assembly GCA_039720395.1. Lineage (NCBI taxonomy): Eukaryota > Viridiplantae > Streptophyta > Magnoliopsida > Saxifragales > Altingiaceae > Liquidambar > Liquidambar formosana. The sequence continues at coordinate 481,039 of CM077824.1, read as the reverse complement.
AACTCATTTGAAGATGTATGTGCTAGCCATGCACCCTCGAGGGGCCACTGACGAGCTTTTAGCTCAAATGTTCCATGAAACCTTGGCCACTTCTGCTTTGAAATGGTTCTTATCCTTGGATGAGAACAGAACTCGGACTTGGGAAGACATATGCAATGAGGTCTCGGAGCACTACAAGTACAACACAGAGGTGGATGTTACCCGAAGAAACCTGGAAACTACCAAGCAAGGGGCTCATGAAACTTTCTCCGCTTACATTACAAGGTGGAGACAAAAGGCGTTGAGAATGACGGATAGGCTAAATGAGGAGGACCAAATTCAGTTGGTGGTTAAGAACTTGCTGCCCGTGTACCACAAGCACTTATTTGCCCACTATTTCCCAAATTTCAAAGCTCTTATTGGGGCTGGCACGTAGGTTGAAGATTCTATCAATGATGGGACAATCAAAACTGAGGAAGTGAGGAGTCGCAAGACAAACTTTACTGGGAAGAACAATGCCGAGGTCAACACCATAACTCAACCCGTTCAACCCTTCTCTCTCAATGATGTCAACCCATCTCGCTAATTTACTGATCTATTCATGCCACTCGAAAGAGTCCTTGAAAAGCTCGTAAGCCGTGACCTATTGAAGCCACTCGACCCATGACCCCCACTAAATCCCTTACCCAAGAACTACAATGAGAATGAGTACTGCAAGTACCACCAATCCATAGGCCATGCCACCAACTGTTGTATTCGCCTTCGCTACCAAGTCCAAGACCTCATTGATAAGCAAGTCATCTCCCCCCCAACCTGTCCAAATGTCACCCGTAATCCTCTCCCATCTCACAACAATACACCCCCACCTAACACTATAAATGCCATTGGGGTTGAATCCTCTCGCCCTCGCTGGCCTATAAGACAATACACTCCACTCCCCACGACCTTAACTCTCCTTTTCACCATTTGCCGCAATAACAGCCTTATCATGCCACTCCAACCAAAGCCAAGGCCATCAACCCCTCACCAATATTGCCAATACCATCGTGCACCCGGCCATGACACCGAGGTTTGTTCTATGTTAAAGAAGATCATTCAAGACCTCATTGACCAAAAGGTTTTGTTGTTGCCAAAGAAATCTATCCAACAAGAGTTGAAAGAAAGATATGAAGCAGGGGATCCTCAAGTTGGCCTATTGGGTGAGTCTTCGGGGAAATTTGATTACTATGTGCTGTACTCAAGCCCAAGTCCAATATCAGATGAGCCGATAGTCCCTACAGGTTGGGATGACTTGTCGACGGAAATGGAGAGCATTGACATGATAGAATAGGATGACTTAATGAATGACTCCAAGGAAGTCCATGACATATGGGCTAGTGATGATGAGTTAGACCATATAACCAGAGGGGATCGCCATTTCAAGCCTCCCCACCTAGAATCTGAGAATCCGTTGGAAGATTTGGAAGGGCAGAGGCGTCCTAGCTTGCAAGAAGAAGAGGATGAAGTGCTTAGGCAGCTGAAGAAGACCAACATTACTATTTGGGGCTTGCTTATGGCCTCGCATAAGCACAGACGGACCGTGTTGAAACTACTGAATCAGATACAAGTGCCCGTTGACACTTCCCCCGAGGGGCTGGTACACTTGGTGAATCCAACTCCCAAGAACTCAACCATTGTGTTCACCGATGTGGACCTACCCAAAAGCGGGCCAAGCCATTCTCAAGCTCTCTATGTGACCGTTGACACTATGGGGAAGAGGGTTCCTACCGTCCTTATCGACAATAGGTTTACACTGAATGTATGTCCTCTCCAAACTACCACTGTCTTGGGTTTGGGGCCCACCGATTTCACGCCATCTGGGCAGACCGTAAGAGCTTATGATAACACCCACCGAGAAGTAATAGGAGTGGTTACCTTGCCTCTAATCATGGGACCCACTGAATTTAGGGTGGAATTCCAAGCGTTGGATGTGCTATCATGTTTCAACTTGCTGTTGGGCCGACCTTGGATCCATCCTGTTGGGGCTGTGCCATCTTCACTCCATCAAAAGGTGAAATTTCCTTATGAAGGAGCCATAGTAACACTTCAAGCGGACTATGAATTGAAACTCGTAGGGGTGCCTATATGTGAGATACAACCAGAATCAGCGGCGGTGCCATTATCCTGGTTTGACTATGTCCAATGCATTGAGAAGGGGTTAGAAAAGGATGAAATACCATACCATTACCCTCTTATAAGGTAATACATCCTATATACCTTTTACCCAAGTTCCGACCCAACCTTGGCAGACAAAATTTTTGGTGACAGATACTTCACAGAAGGGCCGAATCCTCAAAGCTTGACAAGTTGGTACCACTCTATCCAAGATCTAGATGGAAGCTGGAAAGAAGAGGACTGGGCAGAGAACCTTGATCCAAGGGCTATGAATGAAATGTTCCAAGATATGATCCTCACCTTGGAAGACTCGACCATTGAAGAACTCCAGGGTTCGTCCATTAGCTATGCTACCGTGCCACTCCTTAATTGGTACCTTGAAAGTGATGTCATTGCAGGGATCCATGAATAAGAAGGCATTGGCCTACCTGATAGCAGCTTGTAGGTGTCTTAGTTTAGTAATATTTCCCTTATTCAATAAGATGTATCTACTTAACTTACTTTGTGGAGTCATAGTGTTGATACAGATTTGTTTGTTTTTCTTTTTTCTTTTATGTGTCATTCCTACTATTCCTAGTCAATAAAGTGTGCTTTCTTTCTCTATATATGCAGTGTCTCTTTTCTCTCCTCTATGGATATTTATGGCATGGATATAGATCTTAGGAACGATGTCCCCCCGGAGCTTGTTGAGCAAAGGAAAAGGGGCGTCACCGAACCTAATATCGATGAATTGGAATCAATTAACTTAGGGACGAATGAATTGCCAAGAATAGTTAAAATTGAGAAAACCCTCTCCGCCATTGAAAAAGAAAAGATGATCTCCCTCTTAAAAGCCAACATTATGGCTTTTGTATGGTCTTACGAAGATATGCCTGGCATTAACCCCGATATTGTGCAACACTATATCCCCGCTAATTCCCTAAAGAAGTCGGTAAAGCAGAAACTCAGAAGATTAAAACCAGAATGGGCTCTAAAGTAAAAGAAGAGGTAACTAAACAACTAGACGCAGGGTTCCTCCAAGTTGTGGAGTATCCCGAGTGGTTGTCAAACATAGTTCCTGTGCCTAAAAAAGATGGGAAAGTGAGGATGTGTGTCGATTTCTTAGATCTCAACGCCGCGAGCCCTAAGGATGACTTTCCTTTACCCCATATCGACGTGTTGGTGGACAGTATAGTGAGACATGCACTCCTTTCCTTCATGAACGGATTCTTTGGGTATAACCAGATAAAGATGGTGCCTCAAAACATGGAGAAAACAGCCTATATCACGCAATGGGGAACGTACTATTACAAGGTAATGCCTTTTGGCTTAAGAAACGCTGGGGCTACTTACCAAAGAGCAGCTACGACCTTATTGCATGATATGATCCATAAGGAGGTCGAGGTTTATGTCAATGATATGATCGTGAAGTCCGTGGATAGGGAAGGGCATTTCAAGGCACTTGAGAAATTCCTAGAGCGAGCAAAGAAGTACAATCTCCGTCTAAACCCCCAGAAGTGCGCTTTTGGTGTCACCGCAGGCAAGCTATTAGGGTTCATGATCACTCAGAGAGGCATCGAAGTGGACCCAGGGAAGATAAAAGCCATTGTGGAGATGGAGCCGCCTAGCACTGAGAAGCAGATCCGGGGTTTTCTGGGAAGAGTTCAGTACATAAGTCGATTCATTGCCAACTTAACCATGGTTTGCAAACTAATCTTCAAATTGCTTAAGAAAGGTGTGCCAAAAGTGTGGAATGAAGAATGCCAAGAGGCCTTTGAGACTATTAAGAGATACTTGAGCAATCCTCCAATCTTAGTTCCCCCACGGCAAGGTGCACCGCTTTTGTTATACTTAACGATCATCGAAACCGCGACAGGAGCTATGTTAGCTCAATATCTTGAAGGGTCGACAAAGGAAAATGCTATTTACTACTTAAGCAAGAAAATGACAAACTATGAAGTGAAGTACAATGCAATTGAAAAGGCTTGTGTGGCACTAGTATGGGCGACGCAGAAACTCTGACACTACATGATGTCCTTTGAAGTGTTCTTGATAAGTCGCATAGATCCATTGAAATACTTGATAGAGAGGCCAGTATTGTCGTACAGAACCACTCGATGGTCAATTCTCCTCAACGAATTTGACATAAGTATGTGAATCAAAAGTCTATCAAGGGGAGCGTCATCGCAGACTACCTAGCTAGCTGTCTTATGTCATCATCCGCTCCATTCAAGGATCAGTTCCCAGACGAGGACGTGCTAGAAATTGAAAGGAAGACTTGGAGAGTTTATTTCGATGGGGCAGCCAATAAGAAAGGTTATGGGATAGGAGTCCTGCTGGTCTCACCTGAAGAGGCATTTACACCGTTGGAAGTCAAGTTGGGGTTTGAAGCTACCAACAACATTGCTGAGTATGAGGCCGTATCTTAGCATTAGAAACGGCACTTGAATTAGGGATCAAAAAATTGGAAGTGTTCGGGGACTCGGCGCTAATCATTTGTCAGATAAAAAGAGAATGGAAAACTCGAGATGAGAAGTTGTTGCCCTACCATGCCTATCTGGAAGCTCTAACCAAGGAGTTCTCAGAAATGGAGTTCAACTACCTGTTAAGAAACAAGAACCAGTTCGCCGACGCCTTGGCAACCCTAGCATCCATGGTGGAGATACCTGAAGGGGGAAATGTGAAGCCGTTGGTGATAGAATGCCGAAACAAGCCTGTGTACTGTTGTGTAATCCGAGGAGGGGAAGTGAATGATGGTCATCCATAGTTCCATGCTATAAAGAAGTTCATTGAAGAAAGGGAGTACCCAGAAGGAGCATCTCGTATCGACAGAAAAACCTTGAGACGGCTAGCAAGTCACTTTATACTTTGTGAAGGAAAGCTATATCGGAGATCATACGACGGGATCCACCTGCTGTGTGTCACCGAGAAGGAAGCCAAGCATCTGATTAAAGAAATCTATGAAGGAACAGGGGTTCTGCACATGAATGGCTATATGTTGGCTAAGAAAATCATGAGGCTAGGCTATTATTGGTCTACCATGGAAAGAGATTGCTACGCACATGTCAAGAAGTGCCATAAATGCCAACTGTTCGCTAGTAGACAAATTTTGCCTTCTATGCCTTTAACAAGTATGTCGTCACCATAGCCGTTCGCAGTATAGGGGATAGATATCATCGGACAGATCAAGCCAAAGGCGTTAAATGGGCATGAATACATCTTGGTTGCTATCGACTTTTTGACTAAGTGGGTGGAAGCAGCATCCTTCAAGACCTTGAATTCTAAGAAGGTAGCACAGTTTATACAACACTGTATTATCTATTGATATGGGGTACTGCATGAAGTTATCTTAGACAATGGTCAACACTTTCAGAAGGAAACCCATGAGCTCTTGCAAAAGTACGGCATAGTTCACCATTTGTCGTCACCACATCGTCCTCAGATTAATGGAGCAGTGGAAGCGGCTAATAAGAACATCAAGAAGATACTACAGAAGACTGCGGACTCACACACAGACTGGCATGAGAGGTTACCATTGGCTCTATGGGGTTACAAAACATCAATAAGGTCGTCAACAGGGGCTACCCCTTACTCTCTAGTTTATGGAATGGAGGCCGTTTTGCCAGTTGAATTAGAGGTTCCATCGTTAAGGGTTGCCATGGAGAGCCAGATAATAGAAGTGGACTAGGTTAAAAGCCGCTATGACGAGTTAGCTTTACTAGATGAAAGGCGTTTAAGGGCGCTGTATCATGTGCAGGGGTATCAGTGGAGAGTTGCCAGAGTATTCAACAAGCATGTCAAAGATCGAGGTCTAAAGAAAGGGGATGTAGTGCTGAAAGAAATCAGAGCTCCAGTGTTCGATCCACGGGGAAAATTCAAGCCAAGTTGGGGTGGACCATACATTATCAAAGAGATATTGCCAGCAGGGGCTGTTCACCTCATGGATTTAGATGGAATTAAGTTCGCTCGTCCAACTAATTTGGATCAATTGAAGAAATATCATGTTTGAGGCCTGTTAGGTTGAAAACCCGTAAGGGCGGCCTAGGCAAAAGTTAAGGCATAAGAACTACGTAAGACCTGATTCTCCATTCGAAAAAAAGAAACAAAACAAAAAACAAAAAGCAAAAAAAAAAAGCAAAAGAGAAAAAAATCATGGAGATACGTAGGCAACCCATAAAGTTACCTTGGGTGCGGTCTAAATCAAACAACAAAATCCTAAATTTAATTTATTATTGGCAATTTATTCAAAACTAAAATTGATTGACATAGCAATTTATTGGTATTAAGGAAAAGAACTATAAAAATGCCATAAATATCCTATTCTATTGAGTCTTCAATTTTTCTTGGGCTTCTTTGCAGCTCGCTTTTCAGCTTTTTTCTTCTCTCTTTCGTGTCTTCTTTTCTTCCTCAAGTCATGTTCATAAGCTGCTGTCACTGCTTCCATAATATCTTCTCTGCAAGATCTAAGTTCGTTATTCTTGATAAATCCAAAAATCCTTTCTCTTCGAGTAGTCTCTCTCTCGCCCAAATTGCTTTTTAACCATTCTTTGTACTTGGGGCTCATCATATATGGACCATCAGTGTTCGTAACTTAGGTTAGTGTCAGCTTGCTAGGCCATTGATCCTTCGCCCAAGTCACTACAGAAAGACCCGCAGGCACCACAGGATAGTCACCTTTTAAGGAAGTGGGTATGGTTTGCATGGCACCCATCTGACGAAGAACCCTTGAAGGCCAATGTGGACCCGCGAAAAGGCGCGGCCCCCACAAGGGGTTTAGAAAGGAGAATATGGTTTGAAAACGAAAAAGGAGTCGCCACCTTATTTTTTAAAGGAAACAAGGAAAACCCTAAAAAACAGTTTTGTTTTAGGAAAACAAAAGATTGACTCCATATTTAAAAATGGTAACGCAAATGATCTTTTGGAAACTAGAGAAATCGGGGATTCGGAGGCTAAGTTACGATATGGGAAGGTTCTAGGCAAAGCCTATAGGCACCCATATCGCCCTAAACGGTCTCTTAATTTAATTGGGCTAAATCAAAGTTTTAATCACACACAAATCAACAATTATCATCACAAGACAGCATGCATATCATTTATTCATTCATCCATATAATCAAGTAAATCAAAGAAAAACAGAAAAAGAAAGAGGGAGGGGAGAAAACCTAGGATACTTAGTATCCTAGGGCGGACTTGAACCTCACGAAGAGCGCCTACGTACCATGTATGGAAATACATGGATTAAAGTCCACGTAGTTCGAAAGGGAATAGGGTTATAACCTAATCAAGGCTTATGGTAAACCCTAAGTTTCCTTTTAAGTAAAAACATGGTAAGTTTCCAAAATAAATGATTCTCAAAAGATCTTTTGTAAATATGGCATTTGATAAAGATGGAAACTTTGATTTATAAGGCAATTTTATGAAAGGATACTATAGAATCTACCATACCTCTCTATTAGGAAACAACCCTAGGGGGGAGAAAGGGAAAGTTTCAAGAAAGGAAAGAAGGGTGAATTGGGGCACCCTCATACCCTACTTACCTTTAAGCAAAAGCAACCTGTCAAAATAACCACCCTATTGCATAAGGTAATTATCTTATTTGCAAGATTTCATCTCGCAATAGCCAAAATAACCACCCCACATTGGTGGGGTAGTTGCACCTGTTGTACCTGTCCAAGCACCTGCAATTTCCATGCAAAACATACCAAGAATACCAACCAACCAAGCTAGGTTCCAATCAAGCAATTATCATGCTAAAACATAGGCTAATACATGCTCAAAATATCATATCAAGGACAAATAACAGATCTGGACAGAATTGAATTAAAGCCTAAAATCACTCATAAGTCATGCAAAGAACACCAATCATGAACCAATAAAAACCCTAATTCAATCCTATATGCAATGACATGCAATAAACCCTAAAATCCACTACTATGAATGCAAAAATATCATTTTTAAGGAAATAAACAAATCTGGACAGAATTGAATTAAAGCCTATGTTCATCCACTAAGCATGCAAACAACATAAATAGTGAACAACCATAAACCCTAATTTGATCCTAGAACCATGACATGCATAAAGACCCTAAAATCAACCATGTGAATGCTCAAAAATATCATAGTTATCAAATATGCAGCACATATATATCAACTATGAAGAAAAAACAAAGAAAAACCCTAAGCTATCATGCTAAATGCAACTTTCCTAATACAAGGATGAATGAAACCCTAGAATCACAATTGTGCTCAAAATCACATAAAATAACTCTAAATCATGCAAAACTCCTCATAGACATCATTCTAATCATGCATATTAATCAATAGAAGCATCAACACATGATAAAAACACAAGCTTGCACATGAAATATAGCTATTCTAAGTAAAAACCTAATTTCAGCACAAGAGAAACCCTAGAACCCCAAACATGCAGTAAATCACATGGAATAGCATCCTAGCATACTAAACAGCCCATAAATATCATCCTAAACATGCATTCTAGCTAATAGAAACAACAAGACATGATAAAAACATAAGCTTTAATATACCAAGAAGTTATTTTATGCAGAAAAACCAATTTCAGCACTAAGGTAACCCTAGAGTCCCATACATGCAGTAAATCACATAGAATAGCATCCTAGTATACTAAACAGCCCATGAATATCATCCTAGACATGCATACTAGCTAATAGAAGTAACAAGACATGATAAAAACATACACTTTAACATGAAATCATCCTATTCTATGCAAAACCCTAACTTTAAAAGAGAGAAGAGGGGAAGAGAGAGTATACCTATGGTTGCTGCTGTAGAGAGTCTTCCTTCTCTTGTGTACTGTTGGGAATTCCTTCCTTCAAGCCTTCAAGCAATGCTCTAGCCCTCCTTTAAGCTTTCTCTCTCACTCTCTCACTCAAAGTCTAGGTTAAACTACCCTAAGGATGGCTGCCATAGCCTCCAAGTCTCACACATGCCTCACACTTCAGAAATTGCTTCCTCTATTGCTGAAGTATAAGGGGGTATTTATAGGGATTGAGGGGAAACCCTCAATGGTTGGGATTAAAACCCTAGGGATTGATCCAAGGGCTTCTAGAGGTTCCCTTGGGGCTCAAGTAGGTCAAATAGGGCTGAAATTAGGGTTAAATGGCGGCTGGAGGCGAGCAAATCCGAGGAAATAGGGAGGTGTGAACCCCGGAAATCGGGCCCATGAGGGATTGAAAAGAAAATGTGGGTTTTGAAAACAAAAAAGGAGTCGCCACCTTATTTTTTAAAGGAAACAAGGAAAACCCTAAAAGTAGTTTATTTTAGGAAAACAATTTGAATGACTCCATAAAAAAGGAAAGGCAAAAACCAATCTTTTGGAAACCAAAGAAATCGGGGATTCGGAGGCTAAGTTATGACATGGGAAGGTTCTAGGCAAAGCCTATAGGCACCCATGTCACCCTTTCGGTCTCTCAGTTCATTTGGGCTAAATCAAGATCTTTCCATACAAAAATCAGCAAGTATATCATCACAAGAATTGCATGCATATCATATATTTCATTAATCCATCCATGCATAATAAGCACATAAAAAACAGAAAATAAAGAAAAAGAAAACAAAACAAAAGAAGCCTAGGATACTTGGATCCTAGAACGGACTTGAGCCTCACGAAGAGTGCCTACGTACCATGCAACGAAATACATGGATCAAAGTCCACGTAGTTCGATTAGAATTAGGGTTAAATCCTAATATAAACCTATGGTTAAAACCCTAGGTTTCCTTATTTGATCAAAAGAATTGAATTTGATAGAAAGTTTGATTTTAAAAAGAACTCCACAAAATGGAAACTTTAATAAAAACCAGAATTTTATTTGTGAAGGAAACCTCTAATTATAACCATAAACCCATATTAGAAATTAACCCTAAAGAGGGAGAAGAGAAAGGATAAGGAAGAGAGGTGAATTGGGGCACCTTCATACCCACTTACCTGAGCGCAATAGCTCCAAGCATTAACCATTTCAGACATGAGCAGCCCTATTTGCCATAGGACAAATACCACACCTATTTGCACCCTTACAAGTGCTCAAAGCCATGCAAAAACACTAACATGCAAATCTGGACAGAATAGTATTATGGCCTAAAATCCTCTACTAAGCATGCTAACAGCAAAAACAGCAAACTTTCATAGGCCCTAATATAATCCTAGAACCATATCATGCATAAAAACCCTAAAACATACTAACATGCATGCAAAAATATCATATTTACTCCATATGAAAAACATACACAGCAAACATGAAGAAAAACCAATGAAAAGACCTACTTTAACATGCTGTATAAAAACAAACACAAAACAAAGACTCTAAAACCCTAAACTCACAAATATGCTTAAAAACATACAAAACCAATTCTAAACATGCTAAAAATAAAACTAAACAGAACCTAAACCATGCATATTAATTAACTAAAACAATAAAACATGACAAAAAACCTAACTCTAACATGCAATATCACTATCCTAGAACAAGGACAACAGAAACACAAGAATCACACCTATGCATTAAAAGCCATGAACTAACTCTAAGGCATGCAAAACTCCTCATGAACATCATCAATATCATATGTATTAACTACTAGAAACTTCAATTCATGGTAAAAATTATAAGCATGACATGCAATAGAGCTATCCTACATGATACCCTAGTTTAAGCTTGAATAGAGAAGGAGAATACCTTAAGAAGAGCCCTCCTTGCTGCTGTATGAACTCCCTCTTGCTCTTGTGGATGTCTTCAATAAATATTCTTCAAGGCTACAGCAAGAACTCCAGCTCTCCTTCAAGTCTCTCTCTCTTATTCTCTCTCAAACACTCAAGTTTTAATGCATAAAGTGGCTCCCCTTGTGCTGAAGCATAGGGGGGTATTTATAGAGTTTCATTAGGATTAACCAATGGCTAGGATTAAAACCCTAAAAATTAATCCAAGGGCTATTAGAGACCCCCTTGGGGCTTAAGTAACTCAGAAGTTACCAAAAATTAGAAGGAAACTCGTCCAAAAGAGCCCAAATACGTCAAAATAGGCAAGAGTCCGCTTCAGCAAGGAGTTAGAGTGACAATAGGAAAGTGGTCTCGGGTGACCACCTGGGCCCAGGCGGCTAGCCGCCCGGGGCTGGGTGGTCACCCGAGCCCACTCCGGATTTTTGCCTATTTTTGACTCCTAATGCTTCTAGAAGTGTTTCAGGGGCCAAATGAACTCCGATTTTGATGAAACAAAAGCCAAAACGACCGTGTTTCGATGAGGAATATGTTTTTGAACATTTTAGTGTGAAAAACACTAACCATGGGGGCATGGTTAGGTTTGAACAAGGCGGTTAACCACTATGCTCTACCTTTGCTAAGCATAGGCATGCACATAGGGTCAAACCAAACACTTTCCATATCAAAATTGAACTTCATAAAACACTTTTGGGAGTAAAATGATGACTAATGAAGGTTAATTTGAAAAGATTTGGTTGGTAATTATGAGTCAATTAGAGCTAACCCAAGGAAAGGTCAATTTACCAACTTGAACTACATCGAGCCATTTTAATCCCGAGTCATTGATTTATCAAATTGACACTAGAAATACCTCTTATGCATCCATATGAACTCCAATTGACAATTTGGAGATTATTTCAAGGTCAAATGAAAAGTTTGGGACTTAAAAGACGATTATGCCCCTCAAGTCACAAAAGCTCTTATTATCCCTTAAGATCAACTCCAATTTGAACCAAAATTCATATCCATTGTCCTTGTGACTCTAGAAAACTAATGCAAGTGACTAGACTTAAAAACAAAACAAAAACATGCATGAAATGATGAGCCCTAGTAAGGTGATGCAAAAATGGGGTGTGACAGGAGGGAGCCGCGTCAAAGCTCAAAAAAGGAAAGTGGCTCGGGTGACCACCTGGGGCTGGGCGGCTAGCCGCCTGGGCCCAGGCGGCTAGCCGCCCAAGCCTGGGTGGTCACCCGAGGCCATGTCAGCTTCAGCCCAAATTTGACCCCTTTTGGCTTCCAAATGTGTTTCAGGGCTCAAATCAACTCCGATTTTGACGAAACGAAAGCCAAAACGACCGTGTTTCGAAGGGGAATGTAATTTGAGTCACTTGAGGGCAAGAAACCCTAGCCATGGCTGCATGGTTGGGTCCTACAAAGGTGGTTAACCGCTATGCCTCACCATCGCTTAGCTTAGGTATGTACATAGGGTCGCACCGAATGCTTTCCAATTCGAAATTCAACCTCCCTAAACACATTTGGGGATGAAATTAAGACTAATCAAGGTCAAATGAGTAGTCATAGAGTGAAAATCATGAACCAATTCGGGCAAACCCGAAGTAGGTCTCTTAGCCAACCTGAGCCTTGTTGAGCCATTCTAATCCCGAACCATCAATTCATCGAATTGAACCCACAAATACCTCAAATACAACCATATGAACTCCAATTGGCAACTTGGAGATCATTTCAAGGTCAAATGGAAAGTTTGTGACCTAAAAGACGATTGTGCCCCTCAAGTCACAAAAGTTCTTATTAACCCTCGAGATCAACTCCAAATCGAACCAAAATTCATACACATCATCCTTAGGACTCTAAAAACTCAATGCAAAAGACTAGACTCAAAAAGGAAACAAAAAGACACATGCAATGACAAACCCTAGCTAAGGTGGCAAAAATGGGGTGTGACAGAAGTCCCTCATTGGTGAGCAAGTTTCACTTGCGAGCCAATGACCAAAAGAACAACCCATTTTTGCCTGGGGAATTGATTTCATCAAGACCCACTAGGGAAAAGAGGGTGAACATATCATTGAATTCTTCGAATTCATCATACACAAGCACAAAGGTACTCCTCATAAGTTCTACAGAACTCTTCTCATACTGTATACCAGTTTCACTGGGGGACAAGATGAGGTATCCACAGCTTACATCGAACTTCGTTCGATGAAAGGTTGCCCGGGGAATTGATTTCATCAAGACCCTCTGGGGAAAAAAGTGATCATATCATTGAATTCTTCGAATTCATCATACACAAGCACAAAGGTACTCCTCATAAGTTCTACAGAACTCTTCTCATACTGCATACCAGTTTCACTGGGGGACAAGATGAGGTATCCACAGCTTATATCGAACTTCGTTCGATGAAAGGTCTTCCCATACTATACCAGTGACAACTGGTGAATAGTACGAGGTATCCACATCTTACATCGAACTTCGTTCGATGAAAGGTCTTCCCATACTATGCCAGTGACAACTGGCGAATAGTACGAGGTATCCATAGCTTACATCGAACTTCGTTCGATGAAAAGTCTTCCCATACTATACTAGTGACAACTGGTGAATAGTATGAGGTAACACTATGCCATCAAGGCTATCTCAAAATATGAGAAAGATACATCCTTCTCATATTCAAATCATCAAGGTTATCATGTACCAGGAGAAAGATCACGTCCTTCTCTTGTTCAAACCGTCAAGGTTATCACTCAATTGTCAAGGTAATTCACATAACATAAGAAAGATCACGTCCTTCTCTTGCTCAAACCGTCAAGGTTATCACTCAATTGTCAAGGTAATTCACATAACATGAGAAAGATCACGTCCTTCTCTTGCTCAAACCGTCAAGGTTATCACATACCACGGGAAAGATTGCATCTTTCGAGTTATCAAGGTAAACATGTGACATGAGAAAGATTGCATCCTTCTCATATCAAACTCTGAAGGTGAACACATAGCATGAGAAAGATCGCGTCCTTATCATAATCAAACCATCAAGGTAAACACAAATCATAGGAAAGATTGCATCTTTCAAGCCATCAAGGTAAGCATGCAACATGAGAAAGATTGCATCTTTCTCTCACTAAGTCATCAAGACAAAGGTAAGCTCTAACTTACCAACACACAACAAGTTCACCAAGTCATCTCATATGGAGGCTATTTACGCCTTAATTCGAACATCAACTCATATAGGAGACACAATTATCTCATGAAAGCAATCATTCACATGCATATAGGGAAGGTATCTTTATCCCAAATGACAACAAATCATAGTGACATAGGAGGGAATTCATCCCTAACGATCAAAACCATATGCATAGAGAGGGTTGTTCAACCCTACTAGCATGCCATGCCCACACAAGGGCCATCAATGCAATCCTTTTCAAATCATTTCAAGTCAAACAATATCAAGATATTCACTCATTTTTCAACTCAAAACAAGCTTAAGAATTCATCTCAAAGAGGGTTCAAAAGCGCGAATAGGCGAGCAAAGGCCAAACGAGCGCAACGGAGCGAGCAAGGGAGGGTGACCACCTGGCTACTGGTGGCTTGCCGCCCAAGCCCAGGCGGCTTGCCACCCCATGCTGGGCGGTTACCCGAGGCTAGGGTCCTCAAAATTCTGGGTTTTTAAACCCTTGACCCCCATTTGATGCACACACACACCCAATTTCGAAAATAGAGAGTTTCTCTCTCCAGAACCTTATTCCATCTTCTCCCAACACTCACACACACATCCTCATTCAAAGTTTCACTTTCAATTCAAGTTGTGTGCATGAAATAGCATCAAGAACAAGCCATTCAACAATAAAAATAGGCATCAATCATCAAGTTACAAGATCAAATTCATCATCTTTCTTATCAAACCCATTTTTCTCATATACAAGATCAACCATCATCAATGGCTTCTAGCAATGATTCCAACATCAGGTATCCATACTATGTGATCAAGAACACATACAAGGCACCAATCTATGATGAATCCCAAGACAAGGTGTTGCTTGAACCCAAGAAGCATCTCTCATACCTCCATTCCCAACATGAGGTTAGTTCTTCCCAACTTAACATGTTTATCTTGAAATCTTGATTTCTATTGGATAAAATGCATTCCCATGATCTTCTTTTGATTGTTTCTATCATTGTTAAGCCAAGTTCATTGATTTGGCAAGGATTGAATGTGTACAAAGCTTGTTTCCCAATGCTTGAGAAAAGATGCCCACCAAGTGTTTGATAAAATGCCAAAGAGACAAAAACATGTTCAATTCTTGAAAAATCAATTGGTTTGCATTGTAGTACAAAGTCAAATGGTCTTGGCAAGGATTTGGCATACAAAATCTTTTATTTCAATGCTTGAAAACAAGTTACACACCAAGTGTTCGATAAAATGCCCGAAAGACAAAAACATGTTCAATCCTTACAAAATCAATGAATTTGAATACACAAAGTCATGGACATTCATTCCTAATTCATTTCATGAATCAAAACCCATATTTTAAAACTTTTGGAAAACCATTTGAAATCAATTACCAATGTATGCCCCATATCTCTATGTTTTCAATGCTAACTCAATACACAATCTTTTGACATAGCCCGACTTCCAAGGTCTCCGTACAAGGACATCAATAAAGGGGCTCATCTCATGGTGGAGACATATGGAACATGCCTAACCACGTGCTCGCAAGATAATAAAGAAGGCGGGTTTTGGGCCCTTCCTAGATGCTATATGAAACGAGCAATGGGATAGGCAAGCATTGTTTGCCTTGACAGAGCTATTGTGGGACACCGCCAACACTTTCCATTTTAGCTTCGGGGAGATGACCATGACTCCTAAGGACTTTACCATGATAACTGGGTTGAGCTTGAAAGGCAAGCGCTTGGAATACTACGAACAAGCCAACATGGATCAGAACTACATAGTAGCTCTACTCGAGGTGGAAGCGGAGCTAAGCCCAAAGGGCGTGCGCCGTACTTGGCTCTACAACACCTTTGCCATTGTGGAAGAGAGTGAGGGGACGGATCCCCAATACATTGTGAGAGCTTTCTTGCTCTACATGATTTCATGCACCTTCTTTGCGGGCACCAATGACATGGCTCGACTAGAGTTGCTAGCTAGTATGGAAGATGTGAAGAAAATTGGGAGATACAATTGGGGTGGGGTTACTTTTGCAACCATGTATCGCTCCATGACTGACATGTCCCGAGGAGTTGCAAAGAACTTCGGGGGACTTCCTTTCGTTTGGGAGGTAATAAAGAACATTCAATTCTCTATTATTTCCAGAAACTTTAACACATACATGATTTCCTCTATTTCTTTGATTTTCCACAGATATGGTACTATGAGTACCTGAACATGTGTCGACCAACTCTTGCTAGTGATGCCATGTCAGAGCCCATCCTTTAGAATTATGCTCCCTCTTGCTTGGCTACAAGAGCCTCCAATCGACATGATTATGCCCATGCAAGGGCATATCTTGCTAGCTTGACTGCTGATATGGTAAAATCTTTCTTTCTTTCTTTCTTTTTATCTTTTTTTATCTTTTTTCTCATTTCTCATTTCAAACTCAATAGGTGGAATGGGATCCGTGGAGGCTGTGGGAGCATAGGCTACCCGAGAAGTATTCCTCTTGTTTGGAGTTGACAAGCAAAAGGGTCCTCTTTGAAGGGCCCACGGGTAGATGCTGGTATCTTGGGGAGCGAGTCCTGAGACAAGTCCACGAAAATATGAATGCAGCTGTGACACCTTCCATGCCACCAAAGAACATGAGGCATACTAACCACTTGGTGGGGGATGAACTAGAAGAAGCTTTGAGGGGTTGGGATGCTGAGGGATTCACCTCCCCTCGCATAGAATACACTGCTTTCTGTCGACAATATCTGATGAATCCTAGGGTCACTGGTCTCCCACCTCAAGGGGTGAGCTCCCCAAACTCTTAAACTCTTTTTTAAGATCATAAGAACGACTCTTCTTAACAAGCATTTGAATTTCAGGGCCGATGGGCAAGAGGACACAGCTCCACAGTTGGGTCTGCCACTGGGATGACTTACAATGATGAGGATGATGACCTTGAAGGAAATCAACCTCCACCCCTCCCACAACTAAATTGGTATGTGAACTTGTGCAGTGGGACGAAATTTGTGAAGACTGACATTACCCATCCACCATTCGATGAGTATCCCAAGATCGATCCCTATTATGAAAATGTGAGTTCTAAACTCTTACCTTCTAGGAATTCAATTCTATCATTATTATTAACCATGTTCATACTCTCCTAGGTTCCACGGGAGTATGCCCAGGAATGCATTGAACTCAATGAAGGATTGAGGAGGGATCTTGTGCGAATGAGTTTAGAGAACTCAGTTCTGGAAGCACGCTTGAATCCCCAAGTAAGTGATCATCTTTATCAACTTTCAACTAGGATTGGCACCATTACCCTCCTAACTCATTATCTTTCTTTGCAACAGGCATCATCATCTCATCCATCACAGGATATGCCCCCTTCTAGAGCACCTCGTTCCGGACATGATGGAGCTGGGCCAAGTCGAAAGAGAAGGCCCACGGGAAATCATTGAGCTTCGCTCACCTCTTGTTAGGAATGTTGGAACCTTACTATCTTCTTGTCATGTACTAATTAGGAATTTCGATTCCCAACCTTGAACTCCTATTATGGATACTTGATGAATCTATGTTGAACTTTATTGCAATGATATGATCTTGTATTGTGTAAAAAATGAGCTTAAATCAAGCACAAAAAGGTCAAAATATCACAAAAGGGTCAAACAAAGGCGTAACAAGGCAAAAATGGGCGAAACAAAGCGGCGGCCTCGGGTGACCACCTGGGGCTGGGTGGTCACCCGAGCCCGAGGCGGTGTTTCGCCTGTTTTTAGGAAACTTCCTATTTTGACGGAATTCCACCTTCCAAAACACGGATTTCTGAATTTTTTCCTATAAAAGCACATCCAAGGGGTTTCAAACCCTACTTACATTCATTGAGAGCAAGTTATGGAAGCCCTAGACAAATTCTTGAGTGATTTTCTGAAAGTTATGAGTGCGGAGGCAAGGAAAGAGTTTAAGCGCTACTGCTTGGATCCGTTGTTTTCTTTGATGCATGTGAAGCTTAAAACCACTCTTCTTACTGCTGCTACATATTTTTGGGATCCCCAACTTCATGTATTCCGCTTCAACTATGAAGAACTATGCCCAACAATGGAAGAATTCTGTGCTTTGTATGGAGTTTCACCTGTAGGACCTTTCATCCTCCCTACTCCACGCTCAAGTTACTTGATTTCCTTCTCCAACTTCCTTGGGATTTCTCAACAAGGGGCCTCCATATTTGTGAAGGATCATATGGTGAATCTCATGGAAATAGCAACTTCCTTCTTGGCTCATGATAGCAAAGGTACCTTGAATTTCAACCTTACTACTCAACATGTTCTTGCTTTCTGCTTAGTTGGTTGGTACCTTATCTCCACGGGGACTCTCTATGTCCCTATTCAAATATGTGAACTGATCCCTTTTCTTCTTGAATATCACAACCTGATTCCCATGGTGCTAGCTGAAACCCTCAATAGCTTAGACAAAGCTCATGATAATCCACAAGCCCCATTAGGAGGGAGCCCCATTCTACTGCAGATGTGGCTTCTTGAAAAGCTTAACTTCTTGTCTCCTACCACCACTAATCCATACAAACCTCAACATTATTGTTGCCGTCGAGTTGAACTTCCTGGTCAATTTTCCTTGAGGGAATGGTTAGGCTACTTCCAAACTCTCTCATGGCGAAACATCAAGTGGCTTGTCCTCACATGGGGATGCAAGGAACAAATTCTCCTCCGAACTTCTGGGTGTGCTATGGTCAAGCTCATAGGGTTGAGATCAACTTCATTCTATTGGACTTCAAGAATCCTTCGTCAGATGGGTGCCATGCAAACCATACCTACTTCTGTGGTATTTGATCATTCGGTCGAACCTGTGGGCCCCACAATGGTTAAGTGGGCCAAGACTAGATGGACTGACCAACTGAAACTGACTCGAGTTGAGAACACTGATGGGCCTTATGTCATGAGCCCTAAATACAAGACATGGTTGAAGACTAGCTTGGGTGAAAGAGAAACCATTCGCAGGGAAAAGATTTATGACCTCATCAAGGACACAAGACTTGGATTGTGTAGGGAAGACATTCTGGAGGCAGTGGAAGCGGCACATGCTCATGACTTGCGAAAGAAGCGAAGACTTGAAAGGAAAGAGAAGAAAGCAAACCAAGAAACTCTGAAGAAAATCAAAAGGACTTGAAGACTTTAGGAATAGGATATCTATGGCATGTCAATAGTTCTTTATCTAACACCAATAAATTGCTTTGTCAATCAATTAGTTCTAAATGAATTGCCAATAATAATTCAATTTTGAGATTTGTTGTTGTGGTGTTGTTTGGACCGCACCCAAGGTAACTTTATGGGTTGCCTACGTATCCCCATCCTTTTTCTTTTTTTTCTTTTCTTTTTCTTCTTTTTTTTCTTTTTTCTCTTTTTTTCTTTTTTTTTTTCCTTTTTTTTTTTTTTTTTTTTTTTCTAGAATGGGGAATCAGGCCCTCGTAGTTCAAATGCCTTAACTTTTGCCTAGGCCGCCCTTATGGGTTTTCAACCTAGCAGGCCTTACACATAGTACTTCTTCAATTGATCCAAATTGGTAGGACGAGCGAACTCAATTCCATCCAAATCCATGAGGCGAACAGCCCCTGCTGGCAAAATCTCTTTAATAACATACGAGCCACCCCAATTTGGCTTCAACTTCCCTTGTGGATCAAAAATTGGAGCTCTGATTTCTTTCAACACCAAATCCTCTGTCTTCAAACCTCAGTCTTTGACATGCTTGTTGAATGCTCTTGCAACCCTTCGCTGATATCCCTGCACATGATATAAGGCCCTCAATCGCCTTTCATCGAGCAATGCCAACTCATCATAACGGTTCCTAACCCAATCTGCTTCTGCTATCTGACTTTCCATGGCAACCCGTAATGACGGTACCTCCAACTCAATAGGCAAAACAGCCTCCATCCCATACACCAAAGAATAAGGGGTAGCCCCTGTTGACGATCTTACGGATGTTCTATAGCCCCACAAGGCTAAGGGTAACTTCTCATACCAATCAGTGTAAGTGTCAGCTGTTTTCTGTAGTATCTTCTTAACATTCTTGTTGGCGGCCTCCACTGCTCCATTAGTCTGCGGGCGATAAGGGGAGGAGAGATGGTGCACTATATTGTATTTCTGCAAAAGTTCCTTGGTTTCTTTCTGAAAGTGTTGACCATTGTCTGAAATGATCTCATGGGGTACCCCATACCTGTAGATGATGTTGAGCTGTATGAACTATGCTACCTTCTTGGCATTCAGGGTCTTGAAAGATGCTGCCTCTACCCACTTAGTGAAGTAATCAATAGCTACCAAGATGTACTCATGCCCATTGGAGGCTTTCGGCTTAATCTGCCCAATTATATCTATTCCCCACACTGCAAACGGCCAAGGTGACGACATACTTGTCAAAGGCATGGAAGGCAAGTGTTGTCCATTAGCAAAGACTTGACATTTGTGACATTTCTTAACATGTGCATGGCAATCTCTCTCCATTGTAGACCAATAGTAGCCCAACCTCATGATTTTCTTGGCTAGCATATAACCATTCATGTGCGGTGCTCCAACTCCTTCATGGATTTCACTAACAAGACGTTCGGCCTCTTCCTCGGTGACACATAACAGATGGACCCCATCATATGACCTTCGGTATAGCTTTCCTCCACACAAAACATAGTGACTTGCTAGCCTCCTTAGTGTTCTCCTATCAACGCGGGATGCTCCTTCTGGATACTCCCTCTCCTCAATGATGTCATGGTACCAAGGATGGCCATCTTTTAACTCTCCTTCTCGAATAGAGCAGCAGTACACAGGTTTTTCTCTACATTCTATCACCAACGGTTTTACGTTCCCACCATCCGAGATCTCCACCATGGAAGCTAGAGTTGCCAAAGCATCGGCGAACTGGTTTTTATTTCTCGATAAGTAATTAAACTCTATTTCCATAAATTCTTTAGTCAAGGCTTCTAAGTAAGCATGATACGGCAGCAGCTTTTCATCACGAGTCTTCCACTCTCCCTTTATCTGGCAGATAATCAGTGCTGAATCTCCGAAAACCTCTAACTCTTTGATCCCTAATTCTAGTGCAGCTTCCAACGCAAGGATGCAGGCTTCATACTCAGCAATATTGTTGGTTGCTTCAAACCCTAACTTAACCGCCAAAGGTGTGAATGCTTCTTCAGGTGAGACTAGTAGAACTCCTATCCCATACCCTCTTTTGTTTGCAGCTCCATCGAAGTATACTTTCCAACTCTTCTTTCCAATTTCCAGGACATCCTCATCGGGGAATTGATCATTAAATTGTTCTGATGACGCCACAGGGCAGCTAGCCAAGTAATCTGCAATGACACTTCCTTTCACTGACTTCTGTGTTACATACTTTATGTCGAATTCATTGAGAAGAATCGACCAACGAGCAGTTCTGTAGGATAAAACCGGCCTTTCTATCAAGTACTTCAGTGGATCTGTATGACTTATCAGGAGAACCTCATACGACATCATGTAGTGACCGAGTTTCTGAGTTGCCCACACCAAAGCCACATAAACCTTCTCTATGGCATTGTACTTTACCTCATAGTCTGTCATCTTCTTGCTTAGGTAATAAATGGCATTCTCCTTTTTCGACCCCTCAAGGTACTGAGCTAGCATAGCTCCCGTCGCGGTTTCAGTGACTGTCAAGTATAACAATAACGGCTCACCTTGTCGCGGAGGAACTAGAATTGGTGGATTACTCAAATACCTTTTAATGGTCTCGAAGGCTTCTTGACATTCTTCATTCCATACCTTCGGCACACCCTTCTTAAGCAACTTGAAAATCGGCTCACACACCATAGTCAAATTAGCAATGAACCTGCTTATGTATTGAATTCTCCCCAAAAACCCTCGAATCTGCTTTTCTGTGCTAGGCGGCTCCATCTCTACAATGGCCTTGATTTTTCCCGGATCGACCTCGATTCCCCTCTGAGTAATCATAAATCCTAATAGCTTGCCTGCAGTGACACCAAAAGCGCATTTCTGAGGATTCAACCGCAAGTTGTACTTCTTTGCTCGCTCCAGGAACCTTTCTAGTGCCATGAAGTGTCCTTCTCGATCCACAGACTTCACGATCATGTCATCCACATATACTTCCACCTCCTTGTGGATCATATCATGCAGCAATGTTGTAGCAGCTCTCTGATAGGTAGCCCCGGCATTTCTCAAACCGAACAGCATCACTTTGTAGCAATACGTTCCCCACTGTGTGATAAAGGCCGTTTTCTCCATATCTTGCAGCGCCATCTTTATCTGATTGTATCCGGAAAACCCATCCATGAAAGAGAGAAGCGCATGTCCTACAGTACTATCTACTAGCACATCAATGTGGGGCAAAGGAAAATCATCCTTAGGGCTTGCTGCATTAAGATCTCGAAAATCCACACACATCCTTACTTTTCCATCCTTTTTAGGCACGGGCACTATATTGGATAACCACTCGGGATACTCCACAGCCTGTAGGAACCCCGCATCGAGTTGCTTGGTTACTTCCTCCTTTACTTTCAATGCCCATTCAGGTTTTAACCTTCTCAATTTTTGCTTTACCGGCTTTTTAAGGGGATTGGTGGGGATAAAATGCTGTACAATGTCAGGATCTATGCCGGGCATGTCTTCATAAGACCATGCAAAGGCTGTTATGTTGGCCTTTAAGAGGGCTATCAGCTTTTCTTTTTCAAGTGGTGAGAGGGTTATCCCAATTTTAATTATCTTTGGCAATTCATTTGTCCCTAAATTGATTGATTCCAATTCATCTATGTTAGGTTCGGTAACACCCCTTTTCCTTCGCTCAACGAGCTCCGGGCGGACGTCATTCCTAGGATCTATATCCATGCCATAAATATCCATAGAAGAGAGAAAAGAGACACTGCAAGCAAACAATGTATAGAAGAAACACACTTCATTAAAGGAACAAACAAAAAGACACAAACTTAAAAAGGAAACAAAATTTGGTGCCACAACTATGAAACGACTCCTAACTCCACAAAGTGGGATAGGCGGACACACTTTATTGAAAGCAGGAAATACTCTACCTAAGGAACCTACAAGCTACTATCAGGCAGGTCATGATCTTCCTCTTCAAGGATCTCTGCAATGGCTCCATCTTCTAGGTACCAATTGTGAAGCGGCATGGTTGCATGGTGAATTGACGAATCTTGGCAATCTTCTGTTACTGACTCCCCCAAAGTAAGAACCATATCTTGGAACATGGTGACCATAGCCTTGGTATCTACATGCTCTACCCAGTCTTCTTTCTTCTTTCCCATAGAATTGTACCAACTTGTCAAGCTCTGAGGATTCGGCCCCTCTGTAAAGTACTTGTCACAAAAATCCTTGTCTGCTAGAGCTGGATCAGAACTTGGGTAAAAA
The DNA here is from genome assembly GCA_039720395.1 of Liquidambar formosana. Classification (NCBI taxonomy): domain Eukaryota; kingdom Viridiplantae; phylum Streptophyta; class Magnoliopsida; order Saxifragales; family Altingiaceae; genus Liquidambar; species Liquidambar formosana. Next base: position 457,635 of record CM077824.1, on the reverse strand, counting down.
GTGCAATAGTGTGATGGCTCTTCCTCTTGTACACATTCAAACCCCATAGTAAGGACCATGTCTTGGAACAAAGTAACCATGGTTTCAGAATCCATATGCTCCACCCAATCTTCTTCTTTCTTCTCCCAATAACTGTCATTGATGGCTTCATCATCCACCATTTCACCGGTGATTGGATACCACTCGGTGAAGAAAATTTCAAACCCCGGGATTTTGATCTTGGTTGTCGGATTGAACATAGGCTCTGGGAACCCACAGTACAGGAATTCATCCCCCTCCTTGATAAAATAGCCATTCAGAGTCGGCCTGTATGGTGAAATCTTAAAGTCTGGCACCCTTCCTTCTGCTCTAGCTTTTCCCTTCTCCTTGTTCCTCCTTGTCATTTCTGCATAGTCATTCTTGGTGGGCTCATATCCCAACCCAAAAGTGTAGGAAACAACCTGGCTTTGAATAGAATGAGGGAGTCCTTGTTGGCGACGCCCTAGCCCCATACCTGGGAAGAAATTCATTTTCCACATTATCTCACCAACATGTAAATTACCATGGGGACAATAGTCAAGGGGTATCAATTCTTCCTTTTCCAACTCCTTTTCAATGCACTGCACATACTCAAACCCAGACAAGGGTATCCCAACTGATTCTGGCTTTATTTCACATATGGATACACCCGCCATTTTCAAATCATAATCCCCTTGAAGCGTGACAATGGCTCCCTTATGAGGGAATTTTACCTTTTGGTGCAGTGATGATGGTACAGCCCCAGCAGGATGAATCCAAGGCCTTCCCAATAACAGATTAAAACACGACGGCACATCCAAAACTTGAAACTCCACTCTGAACTCCGTGGGTCCCATGATTAAAGGTAGAGTGATCACCCCAATTACTTCTCTACGAGTGTTATCATACGCCCTCACTGTCTGCCCAGATGGAGTGAAATCAGTGGGCCCCAAGCCCAAAACGGTTGCAGTTCTCAAGGGATATACATTTAGTGCGGAACCATTATCAATCAAAAGTGTGGGAACCCTCTTCCCCATGGTGTCAACGGTTATATGCAAAGCTTGGGAGTGGCTGGGTCCACTCTTAGGTAAGTCAGCCTCTGTAAACACTATAGTGGAATTCTTCGGAGCAGGGTTTACTAGATTCACCAATCCCTCAGGAGACAAATCAACCGGAACCTGTATCTGGTTTAACAACTTCAACACTGTCTGTCTGTGTTTGTGAGAGGCCATAAGCAAGCCCCATATGGTGATATTGGCATTGGTCTTCTTCAATTGTCTGAGTACTTCATCCTCTTCTTCTTGCACATTAAGGCGCTTATCTAACTCACCCAGTGGATTATCAGATTCCAAGTGCGGAGGTTTGAAATGGCGCCCCCCTCTTGTCATGTGGTCTATTTCTTCATCACTAGCCCATATGTTATCAATTTCATTTGTGTCACCCATTAAGTCATCCCATTCAATCATGTCAATGTCCTCCATCTGTACTTCTTTAGGTATATCATCCCAGCCCGTAGGAATTATGGGCTCACTTGGCAATGGATCAGGATAAAGCACATAGTAATCAAACTTCCCCGAAGGTTCTCCCAATAACCCCACTTGAGGGTCTCCTGCGTCATATCTTTCTTTCAATTGCTGTTGGATGGACTTCTTTGGCAATCGTAGGGTCTTTTGATCAATGAGGTCTTGGACGACCTTTCTTAACATAGCACAGTCCTCAGTGTCATGGCCGGGCATACCATGGTATTGGCAATATTGATGGGGTGTTTGGGGTCTTGGCTTTAGAGGGTGAGGTATGATAAGGCCTTGGTTACAGCATTGGTAAAAGGCTTGGGTCAAGGACATGGGTAATGGGGTGTATTGTCTTATGGGTAGGCAAGGTCGAGATGGGTCGGCTTCAATGGCATTTATGGAGTTGGATGAATTATGAGAGGGAAGTGGATTTTGGGTAACATTTGGGCGATTTGGTGGAGTTGGTGGTGAGATGATTTGTTTGTCAAGTAAGTCTTGGATCTCATGCCTAAGGCGATAGCAACGGTTGGTTGAGTGGCCTTTGGCTTAGTGGAATTTGCAGTATTCATTCTCATTGTAGCTCTTAGGCAATGGGTTTGGTGGTGGTCTTGGGTCGAGAGGTTTTAACAAGCCTCGGCTTTTTAGCTTTTCAAGTACTTTCTCAAGTGGCATGTGCAGCTTGGTGAATTGGCGAGGTGGGTTGGTGTCATTTAGGGAGATAGGTTGAATGGGTTGGGCTATGGCATTAACCTCGGTATTGTTTTTCCCAGCAAAGTTCAGCCTATGGCTCTTTTGGACTTCTTCTATCTTGATTAACCCATCGGCAATGGCATCCTCAACTTGTGTACCCGCTCCGATAAGAGCCTTGAAATTAGGGAAGTAGTGAGTAAAGAGGTGCTTGTGATATACCGGCAATAGGTTCTTAACCACCAGTTGAATTTGTCTACCATTTTCGAGGCCTTTTGCCTCCACCTTGTAATGAAAGCAGAGAAAGTCTCATTAGCCCCTTGTTTCGTGGTCTCTAGGTCCCTTCTTGTGACATCCACCTCAGTGTTGTACTTGTAGTGCTCTGAAAACTCATTACATATGTCCTCCCAAATCCGGGTTCTATTCTCATCCAAGGCTAGGAACCATTTTAAAGCAGAAGTGGCTAGGGTTTCATGGAACATTTGGGCCAAGAGTTCATCTGTTGCTCCTCGAGGGTGCATAGCTCGTACATACATCTTCAAATGGGTTTTAGGGCAGCCCGTCCCATCAAACTTTTCTAGTTCGGGCATCTTGAATTGTAGTGGAATACGAGCTTGAGGGAACAAAGATAGGGTACGTACATCCACTATGTCATCTGTCCTACGGATTCCCTTTATAGTTCTCTCCAAGGCTTCTACCTTGCTAGCCAACACAGAATCTGTATCAGAGGTCTTCCCCTTACTTCCCCCTTCTAGGTTAAAGACTTCAGGTGATTCATTCCCCTTGGGCTGAGTGCTTCCCCCCTCATTGGTCTTAGTGCCTTCTCTAGACTGGGTCCCATTTTCGGTGTTATTCCCCGGGGTACGGCCATTATTCTGTTCGGGTTCGGACATCTTATGTTGGATATCTTGGGCCATTTTTAATGCTCTCTCAGATACATCAGTGGTGTAATTAAGCTTGGTCATGATAGCCTTCAAATAAGTCTCAACATCAAAACCCCCTTCACTAGTTGCTTCGTCGGCCATATCTGACTGGTTGGTGGAATCAATCTTCACTAAGCGCCCTTGCTGGTCGCGGATCCAAGCCAGTACGTCCTCTCACTCCTCTAAGAAAGGGAACAATCAGTCTCTCATCCTAAGGGTATGTCCTAGGCTTCCATATTTGTCTCAATGACTTCACACCATATATACTCAATTAGTCCCTTTTAATCCAGTCACCTTTACAAGGGTCATGGGCGAAAGGTACGTATTAAGGATATAGGGTGCAAAGGTCCTCTATTAATTTTCCATTAAGCACATCACAAACACGGTCATGATATCATTACAAACAATGTAGGTGCATAAGGGTGAAACCATAGTGTCCTACAAGTCTGTCTATATGGACTAATGATAAGGGTAGGCTGGGGTCCTTCACTTGCTTGAGCAATCTTTATACCTAACCACATGTGGCATCAGGAACGCCGCGTGGGTCCAGCAGTACGTGATTAACTCATTTAATATACCTAAGGGTACTTGGCAAGAGAGCTTGAGAGCTTTCGCCCCAACTCATGGAATCAGGAAAACCAAGGTTGAGGCTAGGCCTGTCAGTGGCAAGGGACATCGATCCTAACATGCAAGAGTTTGCGCACACAATGCAATAAATGAAAGCACACAATCAAGCGGATGCAATGTGATTGATTTTAATTAAACAAAAGAAATTAACTTAGCCCAATCAAATTGTATAGAGTCTAGCCCACAAATCCCCAGCGGAGTCGCCAAGCTGTGGATCCGCGAAAAGGCGCGGCCCCCACAAGGGGTTTAGAAAGGAGAATATGGTTTGAAAACGAAAAAGGAGTCGCCACCTTATTTTTTAAAGGAAACAAGGAAAACCCTAAAAAACAGTTTTGTTTTAGGAAAACAAAAGATTGACTCCATATTTAAAAATGGTAAGGCAAATGATCTTTTGGAAACCAGAGAAATCGGGGATTCGGAGGCTAAGTTACGATATGGGAAGGTTCTAGGCAAAGCCTATAGGCACCTATATCGCCCTAAACGGTCTCTTAATTTAATTGGGCTAAATCAAAGTCTTAATCACACACAAATCAACAATTATCATCACAAGACAGCATGCATATCATTCATTCATTCATCCATATAATCAAGTAAATCAAAGAAAAACAGAAAAAGAAAGAGGGAGGGGAGAAAACCTAGGATACTTAGTATCCTAGGACGGACTTGAACCTCACGAAGAGCGCCTACGTACCATGTATGGAAATACATGGATCAAAGTCCACGTAGTTCGAAAGGGAATAGGGTTATAACCTAATCAAGGCCTATGGTAAACCCTAAGTTTCCTTTTAAGTAAAAACATGGTAAGTTTCCAAAATAAATGATTCTCAAAAGATCTTTTGTAAATATGGCATTTGATAAAGATGGAAACTTTGATTTAAAAGGCAATTTTATGAAAGGATACTATAGAATCTACCATACCCCTCTATTAGGAAACAACCCTAGGGGGGAGAAAGGGAAAGTTTCAAGGAAAGGAAAGAAGGGTGAATTGGGGCACCCTCATACCCTACTTACCTTTAAGCAAAAGTAACCTGTCAAAATAACCACCCTATTGCATAAGGTAATTATCTTATTTGCAAGATTTCATCTCGCAATAGCCAAAATAACCACCCCACATTGGTGGGTTAGTTGCACCTGTTGTACCTGTCCAAGCACCTGCAATTTCCATGCAAAACATACCAAGAATACCAACCAACCAAGCTAGGTTCCAATCAAGCAATTATCATGCTAAAACATAGGCTAATACATGCTTAAAATATCATATCAAGGACAAATAACAGATCTGGACAGAATTGAATTAAAGCCTAAAATCACTCATAAGTCATGCAAAGAACACCAATCATGAACCAATAAAAACCCTAATTCAATCCTATATGCAATGACATGCAATAAACCCTAAAATCCACTACTATGAATGCAAAAATATCATTTTTAAGGAAATAAACAAATCTGTACAGAATTGAATTAAAGCCTATGTTCATCCACTAAGCATGCAAACAACATAAATAGTGAACAACTATAAACCCTAATTTGATCCTAGAACCATAACATGCATAAAGACCCTAAAATCAACCATGTGAATGCTCAAAAATATCATAGTTATCAAATATGCAGCACATATATATCAACTATGAAGAAAAAACAAAGAAAAACCCTAAGCTATCATGCTAAATGCAACTTTCCTAATACAAGGATGAATGAAACCCTAGAATCACAATTGTGCTCAAAATCACATAAAATAACTCTAAATCATGCAAAACTCCTCATAGACATCATTCTAATCATGCATATTAATCAATAGAAGCATCAACACATGATAAAAACACAAGCTTGCACATGAAATATAGCTATTCTAAGTAAAAACCTAATTTCAGCACAAGAGAAACCCTAGAACCCCAAACATGCAGTAAATCACATGGAATAGCATCCTAGCATACTAAACAGCCCATAAATATCATCCTAAACATGCATTCTAGCTAATAGAAACAACAAGACATGATAAAAACATAAGCTTTAATATACCAAGGAGTTATTTTATGCAGAAAAACCAATTTCAGCACTAAGGTAACCCTAGAGTCCCATACATGCAGTAAATCACATAGAATAGCATCCAAGTATACTAAACAGCCCATGAATATCATCCTAGACATGCATACTAGCTAATAGAAGCAACAAGACATGATAAAAACATACACTTTAACATGAAATCATCCTATTCTATGCAAAACCCTAACTTTAAAAGAGAGAAGAGGGGAAGAGAGAGTATACCTATGGTTGCTGCTGTAGAGAGTCTTCCTTCTCTTGTGTACTGCTGGGAATTCCTTCCTTCAAGCCTTCAAGCAATGCTCCAGCCCTCCTTCAAGCTTTCTCTCTCATTCTCTCACTCAAAGTCTAGGTTAAACTACCCTAAGGATGGCTGCCACAGCCTCCAAGTCTCACACATGCCTCACACTTCAGAAATTGCCTCCTCTATTGCTGAAGTATAAGGGGGTATTTATAGGGATTGAGGGCAAACCCTCAATGGTTGGGATTAAAACCCTAGGGATTGATCCAAGGGCTCCTAGAGGTTCCCTTGGGGCTCAAGTAGGTCAAATAGGGCTGAAATTAGGGTTAAATGGCGGCTGGAGGCGAGCAAATCCGAGGAAATAGGGAGGGAGCCGCGTCAAAGCTCAAAAAAGGAAAGTGGATCGGGTGACCACCTGGGGCTGGGCGGCTAGCCGCCTGGGCCCAGGCGGCTAGCCGCCCAGGCCTGGGTGGTCACCCGAGGCCATGTTAGCTTCAGCCCAAATTTGACCCCTTTCGGCTTCCAAATGTGTTTCAGGGCTCAAATCAACTCCGATTTTGACGAAACGAAAGCCAAAATGACCGTGTTTTGAAGGGGAATGTAATTTGAGTCACTTGAGGGCAAGAAACCCTAGCCATGGCTGCATGGTTGGGTCCTACAAAGGTGGTTAACCGCTATGCCTCACCATCGCTTAGCTTAGGTATGTACATAGGGTCGCATCAAATGCTTTCCAATTCGAAATTCAACCTCCCTAAACACATTTGGGGATGAAATTAAGACTAATCAAGGTCAAATGAGTAGTCATAGAGTGAAAATCATGAACCAATTCGGGCAAACCCAAAGTAGGTCTCTTAGCCAACTTGAGCCTTATTGAGCCATTCTAATCCCGAACCATCAATTCATAGAATTGAACCCACAAATACCTCAAATACAACCATATGAACTCCAATTGGCAACTTGGAGATCATTTCAAGGTCAAATGGAAAGTTTGTGACCTAAAAGACTATTATGCCCCTCAAGTCACAAAAGTTCTTATTAACCCTCGAGATCAACTCCAAATCGAACCAAAATTCATACACATCATCCTTGGGACTCTAAAAACTCAATGCAAAAGACTAGACTCAAAAAGGAAACAAAAAGACACATGCAATGACAAACCCTAGCTAAGGTGGCAAAAATGGGGTGTGACAGCCAATAGAAAGAAGTAGACCTCAGTCCTATGAGTCTCACCATGGCACATTCAGAAGTACACAGAAGCACCTGTTCACTGCAGCCCCATATGAAGACGAACCACTTAATATTCCTCCATGAAAGGGTTTGGAAGTAACCTAGCCAATCCCTCAATAAAAATTCTCCAGGCAGTTCAATGCGGCGAAGACAATAATGCTGGGGCTTGTATGGTGTAATGGCAGTGGGTGACAAGAAATTCAGTCTTTCAAGCAACCACATCTGCAGTAGAATGGGGTTACCTCCTAAAGGAATTTTCGGGTCCTCATAGACTTCATCCAAGCTATTCAGGGTTTCAGCTAGTACCATAGGAATCAGGTTATGGCCCTTGGCAAGGAGAGGAATCAACTCACAGATTTGTATGGGAACATGTGGAGTACCAGTTGAAATAAGGAAACGACCAATGAGACAAAAGGCAAGTGCATGCTTAATAGGAAAGGTAAATTTCAGAATACCTTTACTATCATAGGCCAAGAAGGAGATTGCCAAATTCATCAAGTCTATTACTTATTCATTTTATTTTATTTTTTACATTTGAGTGGTTGCACGTAAGGTGCATCTGCTCCTACTTCCATGGACTCTTGTCATCATGGTGTGCACTCCTTTGATACTTCTGTTATAACATTAGGTCACGCTAGTATCATAAAAATTACATTGGACCCATGAAAGAGTTGGTCCTGCTGAGTGTAGCATATTGTTAAAAGATTAATTCATTTAAATAATGTTGTCTTTTTGGTTGAAATTGTTCTTTTCAATAGGTATTGTCAAAAGTTTTGCATCCGTTTAAGCGATTTAATTGAAATTAAATTAGTTGAATGGATAAGATTAGCCAACTAAGCTAATTTTTAGATAATATAATTTATTTGGGTATAAATTATCAGTTGATACAAATTTCGATATAACTAAATATCATATGATCTATCTCATGCATGTAACTAGTAATAAAGCTTGATTGAGTTGTAAAAAGATTCGTATAATCGACCCAACCCCATGCATAATATTCACTATGACTCACAATTAAATGGGTCTCGATCAATAATTTTCTACGACGATAGATTCCAATTCTATATTGATTATATAGATATGGCATAAAAAGGGACAGTATCCATTCAATCAGGACCGGTCCTGAGTTTTTTGGAGCCCTAGGCGAACTCCTAAAATGAGGCTCTCTATACATATTCATACCCACAACAAAATTTATACCCAATAATTTTTTTTTCGCTAATACACACAAAATTTGCCTAAATATATGAGTACTAAAATTTGCTTATATAAATTAAAATAAAAAATAAATCTTTATAAGAACTATAAATAAATAAAATCTGATATTCTTCCTTTATAATTTAGAAAAAATCACATATACAAGAAGAAGAAAAAAAAACAAAATTTAAAGCTAGAAGACCAAAACGAAATGAACCAACTATAGCAAAGTATTACTTAAATATTACTCTTCTCGCACTTTTAGTTGCAAAATCATTTTTTAAGTTAGCATAATCACGCTTTTTTACCATATCATGTTCAATGAATAATATAGTTAATCCGGTCAATCTTTCCCGTGACATAGTGGAACGAAGGTAAGATTTGATCATCTTCAACTTTGAAAAACTTATTTTTGCAAATGCAAGTGTAACTGGTATGGTCAACAATATTCTATAAGCAATCCAAGCATTTGGGAAATAACTGTCCATTTCTTTCAAAAAATTCAGTACTTCAATTGGCTTTTTTAGATCTGTTGGTAAAACTTCTTTCAAGACCTTTAATTCTAAAAATAAATATCCCCCAATAACATCAGAGTGCCGCTTATGTGTATATATTAATATTATATATATATATATATATATATATATATAGGAAAGAAAAAGTAAAGAAATTAATTAATTAAAGAGAGAATGTTTTGGACGTTTGGTGTACCTGACTTTTTTGTCTGAGAGGTAATCAAATACTTTTAATATTCCAAATAGAATTATGATATGATATTATTAGGATGGAAGCTGTGAGAGGTTGAGAGCACTAAGAGAGAAAGAGAGGAGGAGGTTAGAGTTTAAAAGCTTGAGGTAAACTGGAAGAGCCGTTAGATTTAAGGTAATTTAGGGTTAAATGTTTTGTTTTGTATTTTTTTTTTTTTTTTTTGGGGGAGGTGGGGTGGAGGGGGGAGTTTTGGGCTTGAGTTGAGTAGATTATTTTGTCATTTGGGTTATTGTACATGGAATTGAGTTAAAAACTTAAGAATTATTTGGAGTCCTTAAACTTGGATTAAGACCTTTTCCCATCTAATTATTAAATTCTCTTTATTTTTATTTTTATTTTTAACCTTATTATAAAGGTAACAACTAAGTTAAAACTCTTATTTTTTGTCAAAATTTTAGGTCTTAGGCGGCTGCCTAGTGGCCTGAACTCTGGGCCGCCCTGCACTCAGTGTCACGTGGGTCAAGTCTTACCCATAGGAAATAAAAATCAAAAAAGGCAGCTTCCATCACGCCAACACTCTTGGAAATTGACTTGGTCTCCCCCTATATTAATGATTGCGCGTGTCCTCTGATTGGTTGCATGTGGCTCTGCCCTATTGCCAGTGTGTAGAATTTTCAGGATCGTTTGTGTCCATTGGATCAAGATATTTTATCACTCCTTGAAAGCTACTCTCTCTCTTCCTTGGTCTATAAATAAGGATTAGGAGACGCTAGTTTTTCTCATCCTTCTCCAAATAATAGTCTCTTTCAAAACTAGTTTTTGGTTCCGTAAGAAAAATGCGTTCCAAATGTTTCATTTTCGTGGCTCTTTTGCTGGCAACTCTTCTTCTCATCTCTTCGGAGGTGGCGGCTAGAGACTTGGCTGAGACTTCCACGAGCCAGGAAAATGGTGAGTTACAGTTTGATATATATGTTATATGAAATTGATCAAGTCTAAGACATTCTGATTGAACTCGATCATCTCACTATATATAATATATATAGAGAGAGAGAATAGTTGCTCCTTCCGTCCTACAAAAATAAATCATGTTTGACAAAACATGAAGTTTAAGAAAAAGCTATCATCATATTGATTTGTCATTTATTAATTTTTATTTTTTCCAAAATACCTTCTTTTTTTATTTATTGAGTTTCATGTTGAAAATAATTATTAAAATAACAAAGAATAGTGTTAAATGAATAGCAAAAATAAACTATCTTTATGAGATGAAAAAAATAATATTAAATAAGAAACATAATATATAATCATTTTATATTTAAAGTGTTAAATGAACGAAGGTGAATGCCCAACCCTGGAGGAATTTGAACTCTACAATTAATAGAGGTCCCCATGAGGTGGCAACAAGGCTAGAATAATGGACCACAGTAATTGCTAGTATGCCATTATACGTACATAAATTTTCATCTATTATTTGTGCAGCGGTGGAAGCCAAGCCTGATGCAAATGGAGTTCCTACATATGGAGCCGTGCCAGTTCCTACTTATGGAGCCGTGCCAATTCCTACATATGGAGGCGTGCCATACTCGCCGCCTCACCGTTAAGGATGTTTCCTTCAGCACTGGCGGATGGCGGTTATTATGGTAGTTCCCCTGGATATGGAGAAACTGAAGACAAGCCTCACACCTAAAGAAGCATTCTTATTTACATCATCAGTACTTTGCAATTTACTTATAATAATCTATATATATGTATATATATATATATATATATATATATGTGTGTGTGTGTGTGTGTGTGTGTGTGTGTGTGTGTGTGTGTGTGTGTGTGTGTCACATGAAATTAATCTGTACCTTACATCTGGGTTGGAGACCCACGTTTTGTACTCAAGATTTTAAATTAAATAAAATAAAAGAAAAAGAAATAATATGCTCGTGGGCCAAAGGGAATAACAATCTCGAACATTTCGCAATTATATTATCAAGAGGGTAGCTGGGCAGAACCTTTATCGATCCATATGCCTCATGAACAATTAACTTAATTATTAAAACTAGATTTGGGATTTCTTTCAATGATCTAGATCAAAAGTTGCATATACGGCATGATGGAGACATGTACAAGCTGGAAGTTTAATATGGAGGACTCACCGAGTCACCATAATTACCAAGAAGAAATAGAGACTAGGACAATAAAGCAATTAGTTATATACGGAGCTAAGGTAAGTTATAAAGTTTTTATAGACTTTGTACTCGTACCCCTAAAAAGAATGTACTTCAAATGGTTGCAATTATGAGCTTGAATTTCTAGTCGAAAAATTTTATACTTAAACGACAAATTTTGAAAAAACATTTTTTAATGTACAAAGTTGTTCAAAATAATGTTTTCAAGTAAAAAGTATGGTAAAATACAGAAAACTATCCTTAAGTTTGAGGTAGGTTTTAGTTTGATACCCCCAAGTTTAAAAGTAGTCAATTACATACCCAAACAGTTTGTTGATCGATTAACACTGTTAATGGTTGGCATCAAATTGATGTTACTGCCCTTCGCTTAAATCACGTCGTTTTATCAATAACAATTTGGATGAACAATTTCTTCAATAATTCCAGATTTTCAAATCACAATTGTCCTTCAATGTTGCGAGGTTCAAATTGACTATGATGAACTTGATGCCATGATATTACACATTGAGGAAAAAAAATACGAACACAATATATATATATGCGGTTATGTTCCCATTAGAACATATTAATATAAGTTATATCAGCACCATGCATTGGAGGTTGTACCCTTTGCATTGGTCCAATGTACCTCATATCCCATTAATGCATAAGGCACAACTCCCAATGCGGCTGTTAATATAAGTTATATCAGCACATGCTTACCTGATCATCATCCTATATCTATATATACGGTTATGTTCCTATTAGCATGTATTGATATAAGTTATATCAGCACCATGCATTGGAGGTTGTACCCCTTGCATTGGTCCAATATACCGCATATCCCACTAATGCACAAGATACAATTCCCAATGCGAGTGTTGATATAAGTTATATCAGCACGTACTTACCTGATCATCATCCCTATATATATTGTGTATTCCATATAGAAAGTGTGCTTCATCGAAAAAAAGAAAAAAAAAATATTTTGAGGAAGTAAAACAAGACAAAAACAGAGACGAAGATGAAAACGTTACATTTGAAGAAAAAAAAAATATCATCTTGTTTGCCTATAATCTGATGAGAGAGAGTAATATGGGTAAGTCTTGTGAAATCTCTGTAGGAAGAGAGATAAAAGGTGAGTTTTGGTCAAAAAGCTTAATATAAGCTTTGGATCGGGTCAAATTAGAGCATTCATGTACAAAAGAAGGGCAAAGTTGGCATATTCAAAAAATTATTAGTCAAATGGTTGAATCACCATTAGTTGACCAAACGGTAGGCCCCAAATTGAATACATTTAAAAGTTTGAGTACCTAATTGACCCCTTTTAAACTTGGGGTACCAAACTGAAACATGCCCCAAACTTGAGGGTAGTTTTTTGCATTTTACCCTAGAAAGTATGACCAAGTTTAATATATAAAATCCTATTATATTTCCATAAAATCTTGAAAAATTAAAATAAATGGGATGCAATAGTGTCAAAAAAAAAAAAAAGGGTAATGCTTCTTTGCCCTACTATGTGCATTTAGTAAGGTAAAATTGTGGGATCCACTGATATGATTAAATTCTAAAAATTAAAACCCTTCTAAATGCACATAATAAGACAACGTGTAGGGCAAGTAGCATTACCCGAAAAGAAAATGATAGGTTTGGCCCAAAAGAGGTCTTTACCAGCTGAACATGCATGTGATCAACTAGCTAGTGGTCCTCTCTCTCTCTCTCCAAAATAAATTTCCAAAATAAATTTGAGAACGAAATAACCAAGTGTGGTAGTGGTTGACTAGAATTGTGTTATCCATCAATGTTGTAACGTCCTTATCATTTTTTATTTTTTATTTTTAAATTTTAATGCCTTGCAAATCCATTTTTTTAAAAAAAAAGTCACAGGTTTTCTTATAGGTTTTGCAATTTAGAAAGTGATTCTCAAGTCCTTATTTGGATTCTTAAGGAGATTATCATCGTCCATGGAATATTATTTGTAATATTATCAATAATATCAATTATCTCAACTAATTATTTGCTAATTGTCTTTTATGGTGCGTTTGGATGAAGGATTTGTAAGAGGGATTTGGAGTAAGATAGATTTCAATGTCAAATGATAGTGGCAACAATACCAACCAATGGAGTTGAAGTCTCGTTGTGAACCCACGAAAAAGCACGACGCCCACAAGGGTTTAGGGATTTTTAAAAGACAACAAGTGCAAAGAGTCGCCACCTCATTTTTTAAGGAAAATAGGAAAACCATAAAAATGTTTTATTTCCAAAACCACATGACTCTATTTTAAAAGGAAAAGCAAAGTCTTTAAAACCAGAAAATTGGATTTGGGGGCTAAGTTACGACGTGGGAAGGTCCTGGGCAAAGCCCATAGGCACCCACATCGCCCGAGTTGGTTTCTTAATTTGATTGGGCTAACTTAAGATCTTTTTCACATCAAATGTCATCATGTATCATCACAAGGCAGCAGGCATAACATATATCTCATCCATCCATCTCATCCATGCATAATCAAACAAAGAAAATAAAGCAAAAGAAAGAAAAGAAAAGAAAAGAAAAGAAAAGAACCTAGGATACTTGGATCCTAGAACGGACTTGAGCCTCACGAAGAGTGCCTACGTACCATGCAGCAAAATATATGGATCAAAGTCCACGTAGTTCGAAAAGAATAGGGTTACAACCTAATACAAACCCATGGTAAAAACCCTATGTTTCCTTGTTCGAGAATGTATTGAATAGTCCAAAATTGAAAACTTCTACAAGATGGAAACTTTGATAGAAAACAAAAATTTTATTAATGAAGGAAACCCTTGATAATTACCATGTGTCCATATTTAAGAAGTAACCCTAGGAAGGAGAAGAGAAAGAACAAAAAAGAAAGGTGAATTGGGGCACCTTCAAACCCACTTACCAGAGCACAATAGCTCCAAGCATTAGCAATTTCAAGCAATAGCAGCCCTATTTGCAATAGGACGATTATTGTACCTGTTTGCACCCTTACAAGTGCACAAAACCATGCAAGAAGAACAATATACTAATCTGGACAGAACCATGACAAGGCCTAAAATCATCCATTTATCATGCAAAGAACAAGAATAATGGATAACTAAGGACCTCAACTCAATCCTACATGCAATAACCTGACTAACATGCATAAAAAACCTACCACAGACACTCTAACAATCATGAGAGACTCCAATAACATCAATAAACATGATAGCAAAGTCTATTCTTACCAAAAAGATAACATTTTATGTAAAACATGAAAATAGGCCTTCCTACGGCGAGCTTTCTTAAGCGAAACTATCCTAAGATAATTTCACGTAAAAAAGTCACTATGGGGAGGTGAAAATATGTATGCTAAAACACAATAGAAGTGATTTCATGCTTAAACACATCACAGAAAGCTCTCATGCAAAACCTTACTTAATAAAAAGGATAATTATCCTTAGAAAAGGATAATATCTCCAAAAACCCTATAAAATCTACTACGTGAATGCAAACCTAACATGATTCAACTATATGCAGCATATATAGAATGACTATGATGAGAAACAACTCACAAAGTTAAGCAAAGCATGCTGTATGAAACTTGTGTGATTTTAGGGTTATCGAAACCCTAATCTCACAACTATGCATAAAACCCTATGAAAAGACTCTAACACATGCTCAAATCATCATGAATATCATTCATATTATATATATTAACTAACAGGAGCATCAACTCATGACAATTATCACAGCAACCTAAACATGTGAATTATGCATGATTTAAGAGGATAGAAGAGATAATACTTTCAAAACCATAGTAAACCAGGGATCATCAAGCATATAAAGCCATAAATTATCTCAACATCATTCATAATACAATAAAAGCATTGAATTATCCTAACATGTAGAGTTATATCATGCACTAGAACTATCATAGAAGAAGAAGGAGAAGGAGAAGGAGAAAACCCATGTTCAGCATTCAAAAGGAGTGCTTACCTCTTGTAAAACCTTCCTTGTCTTCAAACTCCTTGTTCTCTTGCTTGCTTAGGGTTGAATAGCCTCCTCTTGATGTCCTTCTAGCTCTCCAAACTCGTAGCTCCCTCTCTCTCTAAGTGTAAAGTACAATTAACCTCCCCTATGTGCTGAATATCATGTCCTTTATATAGAGAACTGACCCCCTAAACCAATGGCTAAGATTAATTCATTAGATAATGATCCTAGGGCTATTAGAGACTCTCTTGGTGCTCAAACAACTCAAACTTACACAATCCTAAGAGAAAACAAGTTGTAATGGCAGAGGAAACCGTCAAAAGAGGGAGAGAAGAGTCAGAAACCTAGTTGAGGATGGAGTCCTCGGGTGACCAACTAGCCCTGGACGGTTACCCAAGGGGCTCTTCTATTTTGCTTCGATTTTGACTCCTACTCGCTTTAGAAGTCCTAAAATGGTCAAATTAAGTCCGATTTTGACGAAATAAAAGCCAAAACGACCGTGGGTGCATGGTTATATTAGGATTATGCCCTAGAGCCAATCATGGAGATGATTGTTTAGGGATTAGGAACAATCATTTGATTTCATTTATGTATTTCACATTTATTATTGATTTAATAAAATGGCTTATTCTATTATGTTTATATGCATCATTTATATTTACATAATATGTCCATGGAATTAGAGTTGAGAATATGGAATTACAAAGAGTTGTAATTTTGAGACTGTAAATATATCTCTGTACTAAACTCCTAAAGCATTCCTAGTTGAAGGTTCACTATGATGGACAATAATGAACCATAGGACTAGCACTTGTTAGGTTGACTCTATAGGAGGATAGCTGGTTTCAAGTTATTTGTGTGGAGACACTACAACCAACAGGTGGGTGCCTATTAATAGAATAGGTACACTAAATGTGACTAAAGATATGAGATAAACTGAATGGAGTTTTATCCTGCCCGTCAATTAGTTTCTCATTGTTATAGTGGTATAAGTAATCCTTAGACCTGAGACACCATAGTTGTCTTATGCATGTAGCTTTAGAAGTTTGATAACACTAAATGCAGATCCTATTCAGGGGTCTACAAAGGTGTTTATTGGCCCTACTGCTATGTGTACGAAGGCATGTGAGTGATCAACAAGGGATCCATCACACTCAAGAAAAAGAGAGAGAATGTCTCATATAACATTCATAATATAACTCATTAAATCCATGGCCATGGTAGGATGAATGTGGAAAAGAGTTTCCATGAGTTCATCAATGAGTTGATATCTATGAATGAGTATAAAGTAATTGAACTAGGGACTTGACAGATTTCCATGTCCTATTAGTTCAATTAGAGACATTGTGTTGAAGGAAGGATGCAATTGTAACCTATAAACTATAACAGAAGGGTTCTTTGTAAATGACTATTTGCCTTATTAAGGACCATACCATGAGCCATATGCTAGGTATTACTCATGGTTAGTAGAAGCCCTAATTGATATAAGTGAGTTATAATCAATTAGGGAATTGGAAGGAGTTCCAATTAGACCCTAAATGGAAAGAGTTCCATTGTGCACACCTCGTGCTATTCCTACTACTTGATGATGTAAACCCAATGGGTCACACATTGATCATGCAAGATGAGCTTTAAAGTCTATGAGAGAAAGGGTATAAGTGAATAAAGAAAGGTTTTTTAAGGCCAAATTTATATATGATATAATTAAGAGGGGTTATTGTGTAATTAATAGTAATTATACAAAACCCTAAGTGGGTTCTCCCTCATGGCTGGCCCCCCCTTGGTGGGCTATATATATGTAGTGTGATGTGATGACAATACAACAAGTTCAACTCCCCAAAGGGCTGGCTGAAAATTCCAGCCTCCCTCTCTCTCTCTCCTCTCTTCTCCTACACTAGCAACAACAAGGAAAAGGTGGAAAGGACTTGAAGTTCTAGCTAGGTGTGGATACCGTTGGAGGCAGCACACTTGGGCTGCTCATTCACTGCTGTCCGGAATCAAAGCTTGGAGCAAAAAGGAGAAGACAAAAATTCTGTAAGTGTTCTAACCCTCTTTGTAGTTAGGGTTTGATTTTGTGTTATGCATAGTTAGATTCATGGGCTGTGGAATCAAAGGAAAAATTTTTATATTCCGCACCTCAATTTTTCCCTCTTTTTTGATTCCCAACAGTGGTATCAGAGCCATGATTATGCATAATACAAAATACATATGGGCTAGTAATTATGGTGAAGTTGAATGATTTAAAAATCTGGAAATTTTTCTGCATAATTGGTTTTCCTCCATGGCTGAACCTAGGGTTTGGAACCCTAGGTCAATTCTCTTCTACTCCTCTTCTTATTGATGGTTAAGTGTAGCCATGGATGCAATAGGTTGCATAGGGTTTGAGTTTGGAGAAGAAGAATAAGGAAACTAGGGTTTTATAAAACTGTTATGAACAGTTTTCATTGTAGTCATGAAAAACCGTCATCTTGTTTTGCATGCTGAATTTAGAGTTCTTCTCCAAAATTTTCAACCCATATATGGTTAGAAAGCTCTTCGAATAAGCTTTCCAACCCAACAAACGGTGCATCAATCTGAGTTCTGTAGTGAAAGTTATGAATTTTTTACTACAGGCTGTCTGGAAAGATAGTTTTGCTCGGGAATGATGCAATAGCCACAACTTTGAGTTATTGATGGAGATCAAAGGCATGGAAATGGTTGCCACCACTTGGGTTATGTTCTAGACATGGTATGGAAAGGTTCCCAAGCATTTAGATGCATCATAATTGGATTAAGATGCTAGAACAGAAGGAAGAAGGAGAAGAACACCATGAAGGCTGAATCTGGGTTTTAGAACCCCAAGGTTCTTGCAATTAATTCTAATTAAAGCTGCTGTATTTATGATGGAAAATCATTGTAGGATCATTATATATCATGTATATATGATTTTCTTTAAGTTTCAAAAAGGTTTTGATGGAAAAAGATTCAAAAAGTTTGAAAATTTTTCATAAATAGCATAGCAGAATTTTTCTGCAGAAAAGTCATCAATGGAGTTTTGATTAGAACTTGAGTTAGGGAACTCCAAATTGCATGAAACCAATTGCATTAGTTTCCTAAGACATGTAGGATACTGGGAAAATTCCTTTGGTAGCCTAATTCATTCATCTTGCTGGGTTTTAAATCAATTTCTGACAATGGACAATGTGCTATAAATTTCTGGGCAGCCTACTGTTGTTTTAATTGTTTAGAACAATTGGTGATGATTTGATCATCCAAACCTCTTCTATTAGCTTAGTATTTCATGTAGGGACATGATACAAAAGCTGGTTTCAATGGAGGAGTCAAATTGGTAAGGTTTTAGAAGCTATTATGACCTTGAAGGTCTGCAACAATGGCTCCAGCAATGGGTTTTGGAAACCCTAATTGTTCTTGATGATGGCAGCCACTTCCACCACTTCTCACATGTCCAAGGGCTTGTCCCACACCCCTGTAGTCCTCTCCCTTGGCTGGCCAGGCCTCCCACAGCTGTTGGTGGCCATGGCAGCCTAGCCAATCTCAGGCAGCCCCCTGGTCGTGACGGCGCGCTTCATAGAGTTAAGGATGAAACCCTAATTTTGAGTTAATGAGGAAACCCTAATTTCATTATGGCATTAATTAAAATCCTAATTGGAATGTTAATTACCTTAATTAAGAGTTAATGATTGGTCATTAAATGACCAATCATGGTTATTAATTGTTAGGGCATAATTAATACCATTAGTGATGTCTAGGGTTAGGGTTTTGATAACCCTAATTAGTGTAATTAATTAAGGGTAATAAATACCCTATTTGGCATTAATTAAACCCTAATCCCTTTTATTAAATATCGTATGAACCTAGGGTTTTAATGATTGGTCATTAAATGACCAATCATAAGGCATTTAATGATTAGGGCTTGCATTTAATGATAAGGCATTTAATGATTGGTCATTAAATGACCAATCATAAGGCATTTAATGACTAGGGCTTGAATGGTGGTAGGTGCTTTGGGATATATTCATTGCTAGGATAAGTGAAAAGCACTCGGATGCTACTTTATCTTACATTGAGGTGGGTTTATGCGTGCGTGTTCAATTTTTATCCTCTTCTTGGTTAACTTCTCAAATTTTTCACTTTGTCATCTGCCTTAATCTTGTGTGCCATTTTGCTTTTTCAAGGTACTAGTTGGTACATACGTGCGTTGCACGTGGAAAATTTTAAGTGTATCCTTATTTCATGTCAATGTATTAGAGATTTCTTATAACCAGGGGAGATACTAAAAACAATATGTTATAATGCATTTGAACAAATAGTTGGTGTTCAAATTGATGGCTATTTACTTACCCAAAAAAAAACTAACTGATGACTATTTATTGGTAATGAAAGAAGTGATAATTCAAACAAAAACTAATATGCTGCACATATTACTAAGAAAATAATTAATTATAAGGGGAGTTATAGATTGGTCGAGCTATGAGAAAATAATTAATTATAGTTCAATACACATTACTAATAACTACCAAGTAAATGACTACTAATTAACTAAGAATGCCAAGCGTCATGAGTCAGGACTCAGGCGTAAAAGATATAGAAAAATCTACAATTGACAGTAAATCTAATTCAAAACTTAAGAGAGATTCACATCTCATACATCTGATTGTTTAGTTATATTAGGCTATACCCAAGAGTCTTTTCCAAACCTCTCATTTGCTAATGTTATATCTCTTATTCGAGTCACTTCATCTCATTTTTGACCCCATGCAAATTAATATAACACCAAATCATAGGCACCAGAGCTCTCAGGCACTAAATCCAAGAGCCGCTTTCCTATAAGACCTCCCCAAATGTCAGTATTTGTATAAACTCTTTTAAGCAGCAAGCAAAGCACCTAGTGTGCAGGAGCATTATGTCTTCAAGCCGCCTTGCTTTGCTTAATAAATCTACCATAGAAACACATAATACATGCCTAGAAAATCATTTAATTTGGATACGTGTGGTTTGTAAAACCATCATTTTCTTGCTGGAATCATCAAAATAAAACACACATCATCTAGCCAGTAGATGCACCAGGCAAACGGATTCAGTTTAGACTCTAGAATAGGCAACAATGCCCAATAAAGTATCATCCCAGCCAATTTAAAAATTGAAATGAACTTATTCACAAGGAAAAATAATTATCCAAAAACCTATTGTCCTACACACCGAGGACTTTCCATAACACAGAAACTCACAGTAATATGTGGAAATTTGTCTAATAAATCAATAGAGCAGTTCTACTCAAAATTTTGAGTTCCAATGGAGTTTTGAAGCTTAAAAAATTCCATGTGAGCAATTTCTAGGGACAAATCCCTCACAAAAAATAAATATAGAGTTATGTTTGGATAAGGAATTTTTAGGTGGAATTTGTTTTTGAGATGGAATTTGTAAAATTTTTATAAGGAGTTTCTTTATAAAAATTTGTAAAATTTTTGTAAGGATTTATAAGAAGTTTTCTTATAAAAATTTCACAAATTTCATCTCAAAGATAAATTCCACCTAAAAATTCCTAATCCAAACATAGCGCTACAATTTTTCCTCTGAATTTGACAAGCAAATATGGAGACATTCAATTGCACAAAACTTTAGAAAATTATTGTTGTCATCTACGTTGTTGTTGTTGTTGTTGTTGTTATATTGGGTCCAAAAAATGCGTAGTTGTTGCAGTAAAGAGTAAAGCTTCAGGGGTGAGGGCACATGAAATTAGAGGGATAAAAACTATCTTTTTCTATGTAACAAAAAATGGGTAGTTGAATTCTTTTTGTTAGAGGTATCTCCCAATTCTAATTTGGGATTTCAATTGGAATCTAAACATGCCTAATTGTCACAACTATTTAGTGAATTTAAATACTAGACATAGAGCTTGTAGGAAGAAGTAGACAACTATAGCGAAGAAATAAGAAATAGTTTGAGTACCACATATAGAATAAAATTACAATGTGTCTTATGGGTGATGATGTTTAATGAATTAAGAAATTTTTGACGGGTAACAATCACTAATGTCATAGAACTGTAAAAGGAAGGTTTGAGGTTTAAAACTTGACCACAATAAAAAAATAAAACCCACCAAGCCTACCATGACAACAACTCAGACCACTCTGGCCACCTCCCCTGTTTCAAGTAAAGGCAATAATATCAATTCAACAAACCAACCAAAAAATGCCCCAAATGGATTTCCAACAAAAGAAAAGAAAAGAAAGAAAAGTGTTTCAAATGGCTTGGTAACTTATATTAGAATTATCTTCTTCGTTTTTCTTTTAAAATTATATAATGTTTCAAATTATTTAATGTTTACACTAGCAAGCAATGATAAATCATATGGTATGTAATCAACATGTTTATGATCGAGCCCCATATGTTTAAAATGTGATTAAAAATCTAATGTCGGTGAAAAAGCTCTTGAAGGAGGCAGAAATTGTAAAAGCATTTGAAGAAGAAAGTGCTAAGCGGGCTATAGAAATAGAGCTTCTCCAATAGACTATGAGACAGGAGTTCATGGCAATGCTAGCCAATCAGAAATAGGTATACCAAAATTTAATTTAATTTAGTTTTGTTTCTCGAAACTCTTTATAAATATTATTACTTTGATGGCTATAGAATGTATAACCAATAGGATGAATATGATATATAGGGGTACAAAATCTTTGATTTGATTCTATTTGTTCTCTTTGAAACCTCTCTAATTACCAATCCGACCATGCCACATCCCAGTGCTTTGAAATTTACCATTATTCATGTGGAAATGATGAGAAGAATTGATTTTCTTTATAATTTGGCCTGTGTTTTCTTTTAAATAACAGTGTAGGTTGCCTGTGGCCTAAGAATAATGGGATAGAGTGTTGTGATTGGTAGTTGGAGGAACTATAAATAACCTGACCTTAAGGAATGTGTCAAGTAAGTTTGTAATTGGTTTCCAATATTTGTTTTCATAATTTTTTTTTTTTTTTTGGAAGGTATGTTGTTGGACAGTACCCAAGATTTCTAAGAGTCCATTGGAAGTTCTTGAAAATTGTTGTGAATAAGTTGTTTGAGTTCTTGCATAAAACACATCCAGGAGTCTAGGTTATTTTTATGCTCTGATATTTTATTTTTAAATCTATGTAGGATTGTGAGGTGCCAAAATATCTGTAGAATAGAGCGATTTCTTTCCCTTTAGGCATTCTGTATTGGTTTGTGGAGTTGAAGCATAGAATGAATTTGTTGCTTGTGATGGGTACATTTTGGTCTTTGTTTCAATGACAGAATATCTGATTTAGAATCGTGTTTTGTTTATGCTGCTTGTCATAATATATCTAAAAGTGGGCTTTAGTTGTAATTCTTCCATGCATTGCATTAAGTGTTGTATTTTTTGACACTGGAAGTCACAAGCTCGGAGGTAGAGGAGGTTACAAGAGATAGATAGTCAGTATAAAGCCTTTAGTTACAATTTCATGAACATAAATCCTGTAACCAATAAAGGATTAGTGTTGTTGAACTTAAGTATGTGTTATATATTATCAAGTATTTTTTCCAATTTTTCTTTTTATAGATTTATTTTCCAATATATCCATAACGCTAGAACCAAAATTTAAAAACTGTTTTTTACGAGCTCGGATCGATCCGAGTTCATGCTGGATCGATCTAGGTTGACAAAACCAAAATTTGCATTTCTAGAGCAGTATGGATCAATCCACCTAGGTCATGGATCGATCCACCTAGGCAGAAGCAAAATTTGCATTTTTAAAATATCATGGATTGATCCCCATAGGCCATGGATCAATCCACCAAGGCAGAAGCAAAATTGCCATTTCTAAAATACCACAGATCGATCCTCCTAGGCCATGGATCGATCCCTTGCTTGAAAAACCTCATAAGGAAAAAAAAAAAAGTCTTTTTCAAAACCATTTTTATAAATAAAGAAATATTGAAAAAGATTTGAAATGATTTTTAAACACTAATCTGGTCTTTTATCAGATGAGGTCGGTGGTCCTTAGTGTTCAGTTAGTGTTGTATGCCCTTGTGTCAATTCCTTCAGTAGCACGGGCAGGGACTTTGATTCCACTGGAAAATCGAGGACATTACAAAACAAATCATAGGGAAAAACTTAAAAGTGATCATAGGAAAACCTCGCAGATATTGCATTTGACATCATTATCTTCTCTGCCAAAGCCAATGGTTCCTACTTTTAGAGGTGTAGTTTCATAGATGCTCCTCTTAAGGCATTTCGCCACCATTTCTTCAGTTAGAGCTGTGTTCACGTTACCCATCCTCTCCTCTAGAGCTAATAATTCCTGTCATATAGCATTAAAATAGAGTAAGGTAAGGTAAAAACAGCTAAATATCACAGTTTACTGGATAAAACAATGTTAGCTCTAAACCTATCAATAAAGGCCTGTTTGAACGTCCCACAAAAATTGAATTGTTTAATCATGTTCTGCTTATAATTTGGTTAACAAATCCTTTGTTATGAATAGGGAATCTAAGGGAATGGAATCCATAATCTTTAATGACACCAAAAAATCTGAGCAACATTATATGAATCCTAGCTTGGTCTTATAACATCAATGAAGCTGATGGATCCAAATTTCTTTTACTCGTGGCCCCATTCAAGATGATGGATTTGTACCTTTAATGCTATGTAAAATACAATGGGTGATCCAATCTCCATAGGACAACCAAACAGGCCCTGCTTCATTGTTTATATTATTAAGTTTTCAACTGAAATCTCAATGTTAGTAATAAATTTTTCAAACAAAATTGAGATACACGTCATAAAAACTAGAAGCCAAGAAGAAAAATATAATTGGAAAACATAAGAAAAATATTTTCAAAAAATTAAATGCAAATTAAACCATAACACTATCAAAAATCATAACAAACCTCGTATGACATGTTATCAATATCTAGTCTCATGTCTCTATGATGATCAATATATATAAGCTAAAAATAGTATAAGCTAGGTATAAGCTATTAGTTGAGGCTTACAAGAGAGATGCGTTTGTAAGAGTTTCATAGGAGATTTGTGGAGAGGTGAGGGAGAGAAGGGAACACCTGGGGAGCACAGAAACAAGGTATTGTTTCAGGTTTCAAGTTTGGGGTAGACATTGAGCATTTGGAAATGGGGATTGTTTCAAGGATCGGGAGTGGTGTCATGTACTCTCTATCCTCTATAATTTGTCTATGGTTATACTGGTTTTTCTTGCTTTAAATATGCTGCATCAATTGTTTCTGTGAAGAGTTCTATATTTTGTCTTATATTTTCTTATCTTTGGCAGATTGTGTCACACCCCATTTTTGCACCACCTTACTAGGGCTCATCATTTCATGCATGTTTTTGTTTTGTTTTTGAGTCTAGTCACTTGCATTAGTTTTCTAGAGTCACAAGGACAATGGATATGAATTTTGGTTCAAATTGGAGTTGATCTTGAGGGATAATAAGAGCTTTTGTGACTTGAGGGGCATAATCGTCTTTTAAGTCCCAAACTTTTCATTTGACCTTGGAATGATCTCCAAATTGTCAATTAGAGTTCATATGGATGCATAAGAGGTATTTTTAGTGTCAATTTGGTAAGTCAATGGCTCGGGATTAAAATGGCTCGATGTGGTTCAAGTTGGTTAATTGACCCTTCCTTGGGTTAGCTCTAATTGACTCACAATTACCAACCAAATCTTTTCAAATTGACTTTCATTAGTCATCATTTTACCCTCAAAAGTGTTTCATGAAGTTCAATTTTGATATGGCCTGATGATGAGTTTAGTGTGGTTATTTACGGATTATCCTTGAAGAATTAGTGCGAATCACAGCATGAGATTTTTGGTTAAAATGAAAAGAAAATTATTTTATTAAATTAGCCATTTTTATCATGACACTAACACGTGTATGTATGTGATGAGTGTGTGTACGCACATACGATACATGTGCATGCGTGTTAGCGGTCAGTCTCCCAATTTTTATAAAAGACAATTTCCTTTTCCTATTCAGATTAGAAGTCTTTTATCATTATAAAATACCTTTTGATTATTCTCCAAGGAAACCTAGTCCAGGAAGGAAAGGGAAACTCCAGATTTCAGCTATAAATACTCTCTTAATGTCTTTAAACAAGGGGGAGGAGAAGAGGGTTTGGAGGGAGTGAAATTCGTCATAATTCAGCAGCAGATTTTCTGAAAACCAGCAGTCGTATTTTAATCATAACTTTTTCATCCGAAGTCAGAATGTAATGAAATTGGTCTTGTTAGAAAGATAATTCAATTCTCTACAACTTTGTATTTCACAAGCTTTGTCCAAATCCAACGTTTTCATACCCAAAAACGCGATTGAAGTTGCTGCTGCTGCAAAGTGACGAGAATCACTTTTTCTTTTCTCTTGTTCTCTTTTTGTTTTCTATTTCTTTTCAAAGTTGAGTGAGTTTTGATCTTTTTGCTGTGATACCACTTTGACAAAGAGGAGGATTCGTGTTGGTTTGATTCACTCTAAAGACCTGAGGAGCCACGAACAATTACAAACACAAGGAAGGCCCTTCCTAAGGTATTCTCCTTCTCTATTCAAGCTTAAACTAGGTTTTCATATGGGTTAGGCTTATTGCATGTTAAAGGTAACTTTTTTATCATGTATTAACACTCTAGCTAGTTAATATACATGGAATATCTATTTTTTATCTACTGTTTAGCATGCTTTAGGGCTGTCCTTTAGGTTTTTAATGCATAGTTGTGATTCTTGTGCTCCTGTTTGTCCTTGTGCTAGGATTAGTGTCATTGCATGTTAGAGTTAGGATTTTCATCGTGTTATATTGCTTTAGTTAGTTAATATGCATGATATAATTTCTGTTTAGTTTGGTTTTAGCATGATTAAAGTATGTTTTGTATGTTTTTAAGCATATTTGTGAGTTTAGGGTTTTAGAGTCATTGTTTCGTGTTTGTTTTCATATAACATGATAAAGTAGACTTTTTTATTTGGTTTTTCTTCGTGTTTGCTGTATATGTTTTTCATATGGAGTAAACATGATAGTTTTGCATGCATGTTAGTATGTTTTAGGGTTTTTATGCATGATATGGTTCTAGGAATATGTTAGGACTTATTATTGTTCGCTGTTTTTGCTATTGGCATGCTTAGTGGATGATTTTAGGTCATAATACTATTTTGTCCAGATTTGCATGTTAGTGTTTTTGCATGGTTTTGAGCACTTGTAAGGGTGCAAATAGGTGTGGTATTTGTCCCATGGCAAATAGGGCTGCTTATGTCTGAAATGGCTAAATGCTTGGAGCTAATTGCGCTCAGGTAAGTGGGTGTGAAGGTGCCCCAATTCACCTTTCTTCTTAACTCATTCTCTTCTCCCTATTTAGGGTTAATTTTTAATATGATCCTATGGTTTAATTAGAGGTTTCCTTAACCAACAAAATTCTGGTTTTTATTAAAGTTTCCATTTTGTGGATTTCTTTCCTAAAATCAAACTTTCTATCATATTCAACTCTTTTGATCAAATAAGGAAACCTAGGGTTTTAACCATAGGTTTGTATTAGGATTTAACCTTAGTTCTAATCGAACTACGTGGACTTTGATCCATGTATTTCGTTGCATGGTACGTAGGCGCTCTTCGTGAGGCTCAAGTCCGTTCTAGGATCCAAGCATCCTAGGTTTATTTTTGTTTTGTTTTGTTTTTCTTTATTTTCTGTTTTTATTTGCTTATTATGCATGGATGGATGAATGAAATATATGATATGCATGCAATTCTTGTGATGATATACTTGCTGATTTTTGTATGGAAAGACTTTAATTTAGCCCAAATGAACTGAGAGACCGAAAGGGTGACATGGGTGCCTATAGGCTTTGCCTAGAACCTTCCCATGTCATAACTTAGCCTTCGAATCCCCGATTTCTTTGGTTTTCAAAAGATTGGTTTTTGCCTTTCCTTTTTTTATGGAGTCATTCAAATTGTTTTCCTAAAACAACCTGATTTTTAGGGTTTTCCTTGTTTCCTTTAAAAAATAAGGTAGCGACTCCTTTCCTTTTTCTTTTTCAAACCCACTTTCTTTTCAATCCCTCGTGGGCCCAATTTTCGGGGTTCACAGATTGGAACATTAAAAAATGATATAGTGAAGCTCTTTGACAGTATTAAGAAATATGGTTTGTCCTCTTTTTTTTTTTTTTTTTTGGGAAAAGAAATTCTGTGTATTTTGATATTCTTCTTCTATTCTATAACTTGTGGGTTTTTGTGCTCTTTTCTTTGTTATTGTAATTTACCTCTTGAGCTGCTACTTGAACTTTTTAAGTCACTGAATTAGTCTTTTTTTTCCTACTTGCATATGTATTTTAGAATTGCCATGTATTTAATAGATCATGAAGACATGAATGAAGCCCACTTTTGATAACTATGCCTAGCTAAGACCTTGTAATATATTGATTGATCGTTTCCTTTTTACATATGCTTGGAAAGTTATGATCATATTTCTAGTACCCTGAACCACATTATTGATAGTAGTAGAAGCTTTTTTCATTGTAGAAGGGATGTTTTTCATTCAAGATGCTTTCTAGTTCCTAATCTTATCACTTAAATGCTTCCCATGAACTTCTAACAGTTTTTCTTTGGTTCTTCTTAAATCCTAGTACACTTTTAAATCTTATAAAACCTAACTTATTCACAAAGGAAAAAGTTATCCAGCTTATGGGTTTCGAATAGGTTGACTCATTGACCTAACTAGACAATCCGTATGATATATGATTGGTGAAATATAAAAAATAAAATAAAATTGGAGATATTGTCATTTTTCCAAGTCCAATATAAAATGGGTCTGGATCTAAATCTTAAATTAATAGCAGTTGCCATATGCAATTCATTAAGGAAATACCATTGTCTGAATATTTGATTCTCTTTTAGTTAGTCTCTCTCTCTCACTTTCTTATTTTCTTTGTTTCTTTGCAATGTTTTACAGGAGTAGATTGTTGCCAATCAGC
Organism: Liquidambar formosana; assembly: GCA_039720395.1. Lineage (NCBI taxonomy): Eukaryota > Viridiplantae > Streptophyta > Magnoliopsida > Saxifragales > Altingiaceae > Liquidambar > Liquidambar formosana. The sequence continues at coordinate 429,381 of CM077824.1, read as the reverse complement.
TGGAATTTCTTGCATTTTGGATGCTTTAGTATCTTTGGAGTAAATGGTTGCTAATCAGCTGGAATTTTTGCATTTTGGATGCTTTTAGTATCTTTGTTGATTTACTTTAAAATTTGTAATGACATTTTGGAAGGTTGAAGCTTGAAACTTGAAGCTTTAATTTGTGATGACATTTTAGAAAAGGTTAAAGCTTGAAGCTTTTAATATAGTGATATGGATGCTTTAATATCATTGTTGATTTATTTTCAATTTGTAATGACATTTTGGAAGGTTGATATTTTGGATGGCTTCATTAGTTAAATGAATGTTTAAAGTTTGGGTTTAAATTAATTTGGATAAGTTTGGGATTGAGATATCATATTTTGGATGGTTTCATTACCTTAAATAGGGTACAAGTATAAGTCACCATGAAAAAGACAGATTTCTATTTAAAATATATATATATATAAATAAGTTATTGCAACGGTAAAGTCATTGCGATAAATAATATTTTTAATTAAAATAATTCTTTCTTGCAACGGGAAAGGTCGTAGCAATAAATTATTGCCACAGGAACAATTGTAGCAATACCTTATTGCAACGCCAAAGTCGTTGCGATAAATAATATTTTTAATTAAAATAATTCTTTTTTGCAATGGGAAAGGTCGTAGCAATAAGTTATTGCCACGGGAAGGATTTTTGCAATAATGTATTGCAACGCCAAAGTCGTTGCGATACAGAATATTTTTACTTAAAATAATTCTTTCTTGCAACGGGAACGAGCGCAGCAATAAGTTATTGCCACGAAAAGAATTGTTGCAATACCTTATTGCAATGCCAAAGTAGTTGCGATAAATAATATTTTAAATTAAAATAATTCTTTCTTGCAACGGGAAAGGTTGTAGCAATAACGTATTGCAACGACAAAGTCATTGTGATAAATAATATTTTTAATTAAAATAATTCTTTCTTGCAACGGGAATGAGCGTAGCAATAAGTTATTGCCACAACAAGAATTGTTGCAATACCTTATTGTAATGCCAAAGTCGTTGCGATAAATAATATTTTTAATTAAAATAATTCTTTCTTACAACGGGAAAGGTTGTAGTAATAAGTTATTGCTACGACAAGAATTGTTGCAATACCTTATTGCCACGCTGAAGTCGTTGCGATAAAGAATATTTTTAATTAAAAATATTGTTATTTTTAGGTATATTGCCACAATAATATTGTTGCAATACTTTTTCGCAACGAAACAAAAATTGATTGTAACAATAAAACTGTTGCATTAAATGGAGGTGTATTGCAACGAAATTGGTATTGCAACGATATTTATTGTTGCAATAACCTATTACCACGGAGGTTTTTGCAATGGATCGCAATGGTAGTGTTGTCGTTGCAATAGGTATTTATTGCAACGACTTTGAGGTTATCGCAACGACTTTTACCGTTGCGATAGATGTTTTTTCCTGTAGTGTAAAGATGGCTGTTATAGCCTCCAAGTCTCAAAAATGCCTCTCAAGTCCCCCCTAATGCTGAAATATAAGGGGATATTTATAGGGTTTGAGGGAAAACCCTCAATGGTTGGGATTAAAACTCTAGGTATTGATCTAAGGGCTCTTAGAGGCTCCCTTGGGGCTCAAGTAGGTCAAATAGGGTTGAAAATAGGGTTAAATGGCAGCTGGAGGCAGACAAATCCGAGGAAATAGGAAGGGATCCGTTTCAGCACTCAAAAAAGGAAAGTGGCTCGGGTGACCACTTGGGGCTGGGCGGCTAGCCACTTGGGCCCAGGCGGCTAGCCGCCCAGGCCTGGGTGGTCACCCGAGGCCTTGTCAGCTTATACCTTATTTTGACCCTTTCGACTTCCAAATGTGTTTTAGGGCCCAAATCAACTCTGATTTTGACGAAACGAAAGCCAAAACGACTGTGTTTCGAAGGGGAATGTAATTTGAGTCACTTGAGGGCAAGAAACCCTAGCCATGGCTGCATGGTTAGGTCCTACAAAGGTGGTTAACCGCTATGCCCCACCGTCGTTTAGCTTAGGTATGCACATAGGGTTGCACCGAATGCCTTCTAATTCGAAATTCAACCTCCCTAAACACATTTGGGGATGAAATTAAGACGAATCAAAGTTAAATGAATATTCATGGAGTGAAAATCATGAGCCAATTCGAGCTAACCCGAAATAGGTCTCTTAACCACCCTGAGCTATATCGAGCTATTCTAATCCCGAACCATCAATTCATTGAATTGAACCCATAAATACCTCAAATGCATCCATATGAACTCCAATTGGAAACTTGGAGATTATTTCAAGGTCAAATGGAAAGTTTGTGACCTAAAAGACGATTATGCCCCTTAAGTCACAAAAGTTCTTATTAACCCTCAAGATCAACTCCAAATCGAACCAAAATTTATACACATCATCCTTAAGACCTTAGAAACTCAATGCAAAAGACTAGACTAAAAAAGGAAACAAAAAGACACATGAAATGGCAAACCCTAACTAAGGTGGCAAAAATGGGGTGTGACAGGGGTCTTGGGTCAAGTGGCTTCAATAGGTCACGACTTATGAGCTTTTCAAGGACTCTTTCGAGCGGCATGTATAGATCGGTGAATTAGCAAGGTGGGTTGACATCATTGAGAAAGAGCGGTTGAGTGGGTTAAGTTATGGTGTTGATCTCGGCATTGTTCTTCCCAGCAAAGTTTATCTTGTGACTCCTCACTTCCTCAATTTTGACTGTCCCATCATTGATATCATCCTCAACTTGCGTGACAGCCCCAATAAGAGCTTTGAAATGTGGGAAATAGTGGGCAAATAGGTGCTTGTAATACACGGGCAGCAAGTTCTTAACCACCAACTAAATTTGATCCTCCTCATTTGGCCTATCCGTCATTCTTGATGCCTTTTATCTCCACCTTGTAATGTAAGCGGAGAAAGTTTCATGAGCCCCTTGCTTTGTAGTTTCCAAGTCTCTTCGAGTAACGTCCACCTCCGTATTGTACTTGTAGTGCTCCGAGAACTCATTGCATATGTCTTCCCAAGTCCGAGTCCTGTTCTCATCCAAGGATAAAAACCATTTCAAAGTGGAAGTTGCTAAGGTTTCATGGAACATTTGAGCTAAGAACTCGTCAGTGACCCCTCGAGGGTGCATGGCTCGCACATACATCTTCAAATGAGTCTTAGGGCAACCCATCCCATCGAATTTCTCCAACTCTGGCATCTTGAATTGTAACGGAATACGAGTCGCTAAACAGATATAAAGTCCGCACATCGACCATGTCATCGGCTCTACGAATCCCTTTGATGGTTCTCTCCAATGCTTCTACCTTGCTAGCCAACACAAAATCACTATTAGTACACTTTCCTTTGGTTTCCCCTTCTAGGTTGATGACCACAGGCTTCGAACTACTTTCCCCCCTTGTCTTAGTGTTCTCATTGGATTGAGGTCCTTCTTCGGTGCCAGCCCCATAAGGTATACCCGAGGAATGGGCCTTAGAGCCATTTTGTTCGAGATCCGCCATCTTCTGTTGGTTCTCTTGAGCCATTTTCAATGCTGTATCGGATGTCTCGGCGGTATGGTTAAGTTTGGCCATGATAGCTTTCAGGCAAGCCTCAAGGTCGAAGTCTCCTTCACTAGTTCTTCCATCGGCCATATCTGTCTGATGGGTAGATTCAACACTCACTAGACGCCCTTGCGGATTGCGGATCCAAGCCAGCATGTCTATGGATAGAAAAGTTTAACCTTTAGCCTAAGGATTTGTCCTAAACTTCCATATTTTCATTAATGATTTCGGTCTTCACACCATATTCAATTAATTCGTTCCTTATATCCAATTTCCTTTACAAAGGCCATGGACTAAGGGTATGTTTAAGAGAATAGGGTATAAAGTTCTTCAATTAGGTTTAATTAATTCCCCATGGATTAGCACATCACAAACATAGCTTAACATCCTATTCCTTAACTTATTCCTCCTAACCCCCGACTTTAACAAAGGTTAGGGTTCGAAGGCATATGCTAAGGGCATAAGATATAAAGCCTCACACCATAAACACGGCATAGCATCATTACAAACAATTGTGGGTGCATAAAGGTGAGACCATAGTGCCCTACAAGGCCCACTATATGAACTAAGAGAAGGTAGGCTAGAGTCCTTCACTTGCTTGAACCAATCCTTATACCTAACCATATATAGCATCAAGAACACCGTGTGGGTCTAGCAGTACGTGATTGATTCATTTAATATACCCAAGGGTACTAGGCAAGAGAGGTTGATAGCTTTTGCCCCAACACTTGGAATTAGGAAAACCAAGGTTGAAACTAGGCCTATCGTTGGCAAGGATACATCGAGGGACAATCGAGCCTATCATGCAACAATTTGTGCACACAATGCAATAAATGAAAGCACACAATCAAGCAGATGCATCTGATTGATTTTAATTAAACATAAGAAATTAGTTTAGCCCAATTAAACTTTACAGAGTCTAGCCCACAAATCCCCAGTGGAGTCGCCAAACTATGAACCCATGAAATTGGCCCACAAGGATTGACAGAAAAGAAAATAGGTTTGATAAAAAAAGAAAAAGGAGTCGCCACCTCATTTTTTAAAGGAAATAAGGAAAACCCTAAAAACAGTTTGTTTTAAGAAAACAATTTGAATGACTCCATATTTAAAAAAGGAAAGGCAAAAACAGTCTTTTTGGAAACCAAAGAAAACTAGGGATTCGGAGGCTAAGTTATGACATAGGAAGGTTCTAGGCAAAGCTTATAGGCACCCATGTCACCCTTTCGGTCTCTCAGTTTATTTGGGCTAAATTAAGATCTTTTCAACACACAAATCAACATATATCATCACAAGACAGCACGTATATCATATATTTCATCCAATCATCCATGCATAATAAACAAATAAAAACAGAAAAAAAAAATAAAATAGAAAAAAAAACCTAGGATACTAAGACCCTAGAATGGACTTGAGCCTCACGAAGAGCGCCTACGTACCATGCAACGAAATACATGGATCGAAGTCCACGTAGTTCGAATAGAATTAGGGTTAAATCCTAATATAAACCTATGGTAAAAACCCTAGGTTTCCTTATTTGAAAGAAAATTAAATAAACCAAGTTTGAATTTAGAAAGCATTCCACAAGATGGAAACTTTGATAAAAAACCAGAATTTTATTTATTAAGGAAACCCTTGATTAAGACCATAAACTCATATTAAAAATTAACCCTAGGAGGGAGAAGAGAGAGGATAAGGAAGGAAAGGTGAATTGGGGCACCTTCATACCCACTTATCTGAGCGCAATAGCTCCAAGCATTAGTAATTTCAAGCAATGGCAAAAAACTCACAAACATACCTAAAAACACACAAAACAGCCCTAAAACATACTAAACTTATATTAAACAGAACTTAAATCATGCATATTAACTAACTAAAGCAACAGAACATGATAAAAATCCTAACTTTAACATGCAATGACACTATTCTAAAACAAGGACCACAGAAACTCTAGAATCACAACTATACATTAAAACCTATGAACTAACTCTAAAACATGCAAAACTCATCATGGATGTCATTATTATCACATATATTAACTAATAGAAACCTCAATCCATGGCAGAAATCATAACAATTGCATGCAATAAAGCTAACCTAAGAGAAAACCCTAATTTCAGCCTTAAGAATTAAAACATAACTTAGGAAAGCCTTCTTTGCAGCTGTAGAGACTCTCTCTTGCTCTTGTGGATGACTTGAGTCAATGTTCTTCAAGGCTACAATAGGTCCTTTAGCTCTCCTTCAAGTCTCTCTCACTTATTCTCTCTGTGAACCACGAGTTTCGATCCAGGGGGAAGGAGAACCCTTCTTTTAAAAAAAGACTTATAGAGATTTAAATTAATAAAAATCTGGTTTTTTAAAAGGTTCACAAAAACAATCAAACAAGGAGTCGCCACCTCATTTTTAGGAAAAGAGGAAAACCATAAAAACAGTTTCTTAAGAAAACCTTTGAAAACCAAACACATGACTCCGATCAAGGAAAAGCAGGTCCATCAAAACAAGAGAGGATTCGGAGACTGAGTTACGATGTGGGAAGGTTCTAGGAAACATCCTATAGGCACCCATATCGCCCCAAAATGGGTTTCTTAATTTATATGGGTTATTTCAATCACTTCCTAATTAGTCACCATGCATATGCAAAGAATCATCCATAAATAATCCACATTCATCCATGAACATCCATAAAGCAATAAGCATCCATAAAGCATGTAAACATTCATGAACAAGTATGAGAGATATGGAAAGCAAGTAAGAGATAGAGAGAATGAACAAACAAATCCACCCTATCCACTAGCAAATATGTGATGAATAAATGAGCAAGTAAACAAATCCATCCTATCCACTAACAAATATGTGATGGATAAATGTATAAGCATGGGTCCATCCTATCCACTAACATATATGTGATGGACAAATGGGTAGAAAGAAAGAAGAAAAAAAGAAAAGAAAACCTAGGATAATTAGTATCCTAGGGCGGACTTGAACATCAAATGAGCGCCTACGTACCTTACATACAAAGAAGTAAGGATCAAAGTCCACGTAGTTCGATTGAGAAGGGGTTACTCCCTTTACAATGAACTATAAACCCTAAGTTTCCATTAAAAGAAAAGAAGAGTTTCCAAAAAAAGAATTTGAGAAAAGATAGAATTTGAAAAGAGACAGAACTCTTATCCAAAAAAGAAGTTTGAGAGAAGTAGAATTCTAAAAGAGATAGAACTCTAATTCAAAAAGGAGTTTGAGAAAAGTAGAATTCTAAAAGAGATAGAATTCTAATTAAAAAAGGAGTTTAGAAAAGTAGAATTCTAAAAGAGATAGAACTCTAATTAAAACAGAATTTTAAGAGAGTTGGAAACATAGGACTTCTAATTCAAAGTAAAGACAAAACCCTAGGAGGGAGAAGAGAACAATTTACACAATACTCACCATGAACCACTTACCATATGCAAATTATCCCGAAACATCGAGAAAACATCAATTAATCACCCCATGTATTCTATAGGGCAATTATTAAGCTCAAACCATTCATATTCATGCTCAAATCATCATTAGAAGACCTAATTCAAATATGGACAGAATATTAAAAATGCATATAATGACCCTAAACTCATGCAAATAACAAAAATCAAAAGAAAAACCCGAACCTATATGCTCCTATATGCTTAAATCATCCCGAAACATCGAGAAATCACCCATTAATTACCCTATGCATTCTATAAGGCAATTATATATTAAGCTCAAATCAACCACACTCATGCTCAAATCATCATTAGAAGACCTAAATCAAATCTGGACAGAATGCTAAACATGCATATAATGACCTAATGCTTATGCAAATAACAAAAATCAAAAGAAAGACTCAATCCTATAGGCTCCTATATGCTCTAAACATGCACAAAACTATCAAAAACATGCTAAATAGGCATTACCATGATGAAAATATCATATGACAATCCTAAACATGAAAAGAAAATCTACCATGATGCCTTAGGTAAGTACTTTATGTAAAAATGTGAAATAATCATCCTTACGGCGAGCTTTCTTAAGTAAAACTATCCGGAGATAATTTTACGTAGAAATCACTCCGTATGAATGGTTTCTTCACATATCCTACATAAAATATATGCCTAAGAATGCAAAGAAACTCACAGCGCACTTAAACACACTCTAGAAAGCATCCATGCACAACCTCACCCTCTAAGGACGATAATTATCCTCGAAAAGGATAATCATCCATACACCTATGAAGACGAGGCTTACACAGCAAGTGTCCTATACAAAAGATGCTTAAAATCATGCATATAATTGAACCATGAAGAGAAAACAGCCTAAACACATCAATTGATTTTTTTATGCAAAACGTACCTCTATCCTTAAGAGAGAAACTATCCTAACAGCAAACAATTCGCAATCCTAATCCACTAACATGCATTCTCATCATTTTTGAATCATATACACTCTAAAATATAGAGTATATATGATTCCTAAATCAATTCTAAGCCATAATTATACAGAGAATGGAGTAGAAGAAGAAGGAATCATAAAAGGATGCAAGGGAGACTTACTACAAAGCAAGGGTCTTCGCTGCGTTCTTCCTTCTCTTTGGCTTGGTTCCCTTCTAGTTCTCCTTTGAAATTGCAGTAGAAAGCCTCCTCCAAGTGATATGGGTGTGTTCAAACTCGTGGTCCCTCTCTCTCTTATGAATATGAAGTGTCAAATAAGCCAAAAGTCCCTTATGCTGATGAATGAGCCTCTATTTATAACCAACCAACCATATGAACCAATGATTGAGATTAATTCACCATAAAATCAATCTAGGGCCGTAATTAAATTCCATGGATGTTAAACAACTCAAAACCACCTCCCAATAGGCTTAGAAGTCCTTTAGAAGGCTGAAATTCGGAGTGGTAGAGTCCCATTTCGTCAAAAACTCAAAAAGAGAAAAATCAGGACGAAGGGCTCGGGTGATCGGTTGGGGTGAACCGGTCCAACCGGTTGGTGAACCGGTCCAACTAGTTCATCATTCTAAGGTCAATGGAACACTCCGGAGCAAATTTGGAAGTCAATTGGAAAATATACGAAGTAAAAGACGAAATTGCCCTTCAAATCGCAAAAGTTCTAATTAGCTATCCAAACCTATCTGGAATTGAACAAAATTTGACAAACATATCTAAAATGATACTAGAAACTAAATGCAAGTGATGGAACTCAACAAAGAGACAAAAATATGCATGCAATGATGACCTATTCTCCTAAGGCTTAAAAGGGCAAAATTGTCCTTTAAGGCTTAGGGACTCCTAGATGCTTCTAAACCTGACCAAATGATATCATGATCTCATGGGGGTGAAAATGGGGTGTCTACAGATGCCCCTCATTAGTGGAGTTTGCTTCGCAAGCGACACCAATGTTAGAAAAGACAGCCCATGCCATTTTCACAAGAAAATGGCAAGGAACCAAAGCTTGAACTTCAACAGTGACTACTGAGGATGTTCATGACTGCTATAATGTACACTTGTACAAAATAGGGGGGTGTGTGTGTGTGACTCGAAAGTCATTTAAACACATGGTACTCTCATATGCCTATTCTTTCTAATAGGGACACATATGCTTCCATAATGTACGCTCATTCTTTCTAATGAGGACACGCACAAGATAGGGGGGTTGTGTGTGACTACAAGAGTCATTTAAATACACCATACTCTCATATGCCTATTCTTTCTAATAGGAACACATATGCTTCCACAATGTACGCTCATTCTTTCTAATGAGGACACGCACAAGATAGGGGGTTTGTGTGTGACTACGAGAGTCATTTAAACACACTATACTCTCATATGCCTATTCTTTCTAATAGGAACTCATATACTTCCATAATGTACGCTCATTTTTTTCTAATGAGGACACGCACAAGATAGGGGGCATGTGTGACGACAAGGATCATTTAAACACACTATACTCTCATATGCCTATTCTTTCTAATAGGAACTCATATGCTTCCATAATGTACGCTCATTTTTTTCTAATGAGGACACGCACAAGATAAGGGGCATGTGTGACCACACACTATACTCTCATATGCCTATTCTTTCTAATAGGAACTCATATGCTTCCATAATGTACGCTCATTCTTTCTAATGAGGACACGCACAAGATAAGGGGCGTGTGTGACCACACACTATACTCTCATATGCCTATTCTTTCTAATAGGAACTCATATGCTTTCATAATGTACGCTCATTTTTTTCTAATGAGGACACGCACAAGATAGGGGGCGTGTGTGACGACACACTATACTCTCATATGCCTATTCTTTCTAATAGGAACTCATATGCTTCCATAATGTACGCTCATTCTTTCTAATGAGGACACGCACAAGATAGGGGGTTGTGTGTGACTACAAGAGTCATTTAAACACACCATGCTTACTAAACAAAATCATGAAACCTTAATTTTAACAACTTTGTTAAAATCAAGTGAAGGCAATCCATTCATTGTGCTATAATTTCCTCAAGAAATAAATAGCAATGCAAAGCAATTCATGTATGTGACTCAAAGAGTCATTTAAACATACTATCACAAACACTTCTATCCAAGCAATGACAAGCTTTATTTTAACAATCTTTGTTAAAATTAAGCGAAACAAATTATTCCAAATGTACTATAATCTCCTCAAGAAATTAATAGCAATGCAAAACATCCATGTATGTGACTCAAAGAGTCATTTAAATATACTTCCAAAACCAATTCCAATCAAGCAATCATAGGCTTTATTTTAACAATCTTTGTTAAAATTAAGCAAGGCGCACACTCTAATTATGCTATAATCTCCTCAAGAAATTAATAGCACTGTCAATTCATCCTAAAGAATCAAGGAATAACAATTTCATGATCCTTACAAAGCATCTCAAGCATTCAATTAACTCATTATCCAATTAACAAAGCTTTATTTTAATCCTCGGATTAAAAATAAGCAAGAACACTCAATCAATCCCAACGTGCTATAATTTCCTCAAGAAATAAATAGCATTAGCAATTCAATCACAAGAAATCAAGGAATATAAAATTCCACGGTTCCAAACAAATATCATAAGCATCATCCTTCCATCATCCAAAGATAAAGCCCTCTAACAAAGCAATTGTCAAAGTGGACTTGCAAATATCACCATGAGTGCACTAATAATTCAATTAGTGACTAATCACTCATCATTTCATTCACTTCAAATCATTCACATCCGGTTCTAGGCTTTTCAAGAGAGATTTCATCAAAAAATCAAGCGAAAAGGGGCCCGGTTAAGCGAAATTGTGCGAAAAATGCACAAAATGCAAAACCGGGTTGGTGAACCGGTTGGACCGGTTGGGGCCAACCGGTCACCCGAGAGTGCATTTTTCTACTACAAATTTTTGATGTTTTGGTTATAAAGCCTTGCATCTTCCCTCATTTATTCATTCTTCTTTGCTTGTTTTTGAGAGCTTCTCTCTCTAGAAACCCAAAACCCAACATTCCCAACTCCAAAATACCAAAACTTTGGCATTAAACTTGAATCATTGTGGTGATTAAACACCAATAACATCACTTTCAAGGAATCAAAACAACCTTTGATTCATCAAATCATCCTTCCCAACTTACTTTTTCAAATCAAACCCATTTTCTCAAGAACACCCAACACGAGTTCTTCATCAAATAAATACTCCGATGCAAAATATCCACATCACTTCCTCAAGAAAACATACAAAGCACCTCATTATGAAGATCAACCGGATAGCTTGATCTTGGAACCCAACAATCATCTCTCCTACATCCATTCCATGAATGAGGTAAGATAATTCCCAACTCCTTTAAGTTCATTCTTATTCTTTCATTTCATTGTTTCTTTTCAAATATTTGCTATTCTTATGAATGAAATGCATTGAGTTCTTACTATTTTGACAACTTTTGGGAGTTTTCCATATACAAAGACCTCATTTTCCAACATAGGCATAACTATGCCCACCAAGTGTTTGATAAAATTCCCAAGAGAATAAAATCATTCTTTTTGCTTTCAAATAGTCAAGATAATCAAAAGTGAACTCAAGAGCATTCTCTAGAATGCTAACCCATGAATTTTTGAAGTTCTTTTCTTTACAAAAAACCTTGTAGGCATAACTATGCCCACCAAGTGTTTGATAAAATTCCCAAGAGAATAAAATCATTCTTTTTCTTTTCAAATGTTCAAAGTTCTTGAACAAACTATCAAAGATATCTTCCAAGAGGTTTACCCATGAGTTTAAAAATACTTTTCTTTACAAAAATCATGTGGGCATAACCATGCCTACCAAGTGCTTGATAAAATTCTCAAGAGAATAAAATCATTCTTTTTCTTTTCAAATGCTCAAAGTTCTTAAATAAAACATCAAAGGTATTCTCTAAGAGGTTTACCCATGAGTTTACCAATACTTTTTCTTTACAAAAACCATGTGGGCGTAACCATGCCTACCAAGTGCTTGATAAAATTCTCAAGAGAATAAAATCATTCTTTTTCTTTTCAAATGCTCAAAGTTCTTAAACAAAACATCAAAGGTATTCTCTAAGAAGTTTACCCATGAGTTTTAAAACACTTTCCTTTTCAAAATCATGTGGGCATAACTATGCCCATCAAGTGTTTGATAAAAATTCTCAAGAGAATAAAATCATTCTTTTTCTTTCAAATACCTTAGAAAACCAAAGGGAATCTCAAAGGCTTTCTCTTGGGATGCCAAACCATGAATTTTGGAGCACTTTTCCTTTATAAATACTATGTAGGCATAACAATGCCTACCAAATAAAACCATTTTGCTTTCAAATACTTTGGAAAATCAAAGGAAAACTTAAGGGTGTTCCCTAGAATATCAACCTATGATTTTTGAAATACTTTTCTTTGTAAAAACTTTGTAGCCATGACAATGCCTACTAAGTATTTGATAAAATTCTCCTCTTTCTTTCAAGTGTTTTAACCAACCCAAGGAAAACTCATGGGTATTCTCTTGAATGTTAACCTTTGATTTTTGAAATACTTTCCTTTTTGCAAAAAACTTTCTTTTCACATGTGTAGACTTTTTCTAAAAACTTGAAAAACCATGAATTTAAGCATTCTTGAGTTATTCATTAAGCATAGAAAATACTCAAAATAACAATTTCCATGATTTTCTTTATTCTTTGTAGCCAAACTTTGAGGACAGGACGAGACATGCCCTTGGAGGAGTCATCGAATGGTGGCGAAAAATGGCCACACGGCAACCCGAAACCCAAAAGATTATAGTTAATGCGGGTTTTGGAGACTTCCTGAATGCTTTATGGGTGGAGCAGAGGGATAGACAAGCTTTGCTGGCCCTCACTAAGTTGTGGTGGGACACCACCAACACATTTTATTTCAGCTTTGGGGAAATGACTCTTACCCCAACAGACTTCACTGTCATTACCGGACTTCGCCTAGGTGGGCGGAGGCTATCTTACTATGAGAATGCTCACGGGGATCCCCATTATCTCTTGGAACAGCTCGGGACCATAGTACCCGTTCAAAGGGGTGGAGTGCGCAGAACTTGGCTCAAAAATCATTTTGGTGATCAAAGAGAAGAGGATGATGCGGATCCATCTTGTCTTGCCTGAGCCTTTATGCTATACATGTTGTCTAGCATATTCTTTGCTAGCTCTAGCGATGTCGCTCCTTTATGGCATCTTGCTTCCATAGAGGATGTTTGGGGGATGGGCGATTACAACTGGGGTAACGCCGCTCTTGCTGTACTGTATAGGTCTATGAGCGACAGATCGCGTGGAGTGAGCACAAACCACTGTGGGATGTCCTTTATCTGGGAGGTATATCAACCTACAAGCTTCCTTTTCAATATTTGCAATGAGTACACATGATTATTTTCTTTTGAAATTCATTCTCTTTAAAAACAGATTTGGTACTACGAGTACTTGGGGTTTGAGCGTCCCGTTCTTATTGACAATGATCCCTCCTGGCCCGTGATGTCCAATTATCACATCAACAATAGATGTGACTCGGTGGATAATAAACACAACTATGCCCATGCTAGGGCATTCTTAGCTTGCATTAATGCTGACAAGGTAATCCCTAAAACTTTTATCTTTTGAATTCCATCTTTTTTCAATTATTTCTCTTAACACCAACTCATGAATTAGGTGGACTGGGATCCATGGGCACAATGGAAATATGCCCTTGAGGAGCAATGCCACAGGTGTGTAGACATGACAGAGAAGCGGATCCTCCTAGAGGGTCCTCTGGGTCGCTACTGGTACCTCGGGGAGCGAGTTTGGCGCCAAGTAAAAGGCAACATCAATGCAGCTGTAGTTCCTATAGCGCCACCTGAGACCATGAGACATGCCAACTCCTTGCAGGGGTGCGAATTGATCAAAGCTATATGAGGCAAGGATGCGATTGACTTCATAATTCCGAATGGGAACTACGAGGGTTTCTGTAGGAGGTATTTGATGCCTCCTAGGGTCGTAGGAGTTCCACCTGTAGGGGTAAGTACATACTCAACCCCATACATGCTTTACAAGTGTTTCTTAGCTCACTATGTGCAACTCTTCTCAGGGACAGCGAGCTCGTGGTCACCATTCCACTACAAGTGTTTCTTAGCTGACTATGTGCAACTCTTCTCAGGGACAGCGAGCTCGTGGTCACCATTCCACAGTGGGTTTGACCTCGGGCGTGTCAAGGGTGCATATGGATAGTGATGATGAGGGCATGGATAGGGATGCACTGCCCCCTTTGCTATGGCCTAGGTGGTCCATTGATCTGTGCCAAGGAAATGACATCGTGCCCATGACTATAGCACCTCCCGTGATGGACAAGGTTCCTCAGATAGATCCTAGATATGAGACTGTAAGTTTCAAGGTTGACTTGATTCTCTTAATCCCCAACTATTCATTGGACACTTCTTACCCAATTTCTCTTCACAGACACCCGCCGGGTACACACAAGAATGGATCAATCTCAATGCCAGCATGAGGAGGGACATGATGAGGATGAACCTAAGCCTATTAAGGCAAGAGGCGTATAGAACGGGCGAACACTCACACCCAGTAAGAATAGCTTAAATCAAAAACTTTTGAAAATCTTTGGTTTTCTTCTTTAAAAAGTGGTACTGACATCATCTATTTTCTTGGAAACTTGCAGATTGATTCCTTCCCTCAGTACAACCTAGCCGTGGCTCCACCACCTCCTCCACCAACAGAAGAAGCAGGGCCAAGCAAGAGAAGGAAACCACTAAGGAAGCGTTGAAGAAACTTATTTTAAGTTTAGGAAACTCAATTTAAGCGTCTAGAAACTCTTAACTTGTGAAATCCTTGTATTAAGACTATGTGGGCATTTATGTTATCTTTCAAGTTCTTTCTTTTAAAACCAAGTTCATGCATTCCCCACCTTTGAATTATGATATCTATCTCTTGTTGTTTGAATTTCATGACTCTTGACACAAATTTGAGTCAGTTTGGGCTTAAAATGGTCAAAATTAGCCTTTCGGAGCATACGGGGGTTAATGGTGGTCAAAACCGAGAATCGAGAAAAACAGCCTCGGGTGATCGGTTGGGCCCAACCGGTTGGACCGGTTGGTGAACCGGTTGGACCAGTTGGCTTCAACCGGTCTCCCGAGCGACTTCGCTGTTTACGCGTTTTTGCGACTTTTGACGCTTTTTTCAACTTCTAAGCCTTCTAGGACTCAAATTTGAGCCTAAAGGCCTATAAAAACACCCCCCACATGTTCATAAACCATTATTATTCATTTAACATCAATTCATGGAGACTTTTGATAGCTTTTTGACACTCTGTTTCAACAACATGAGTAAGGAAGACAAAAGGGTTTTTAAGAGTTATAGCTTGGACGCGCTCTATTCCCTCGCCAAAGTCAAGGTAAATTGGACTATGCTTTATGCTTCTACATACTTTTGGGATCCTGAGCTTCATGTTTTCCGTTTCCATCGCAATGAAATTTGCCCCACCCATGAGGAATTTTGCGCACTATTCGGAGTGCAACCGTCAGGGCCCTTCATCCTTCCATACCTTCGGCAAGGTTACGTTTCTTCTTTTGCTTATCTTCTGGAAATCTCTACCCACGATGCTATGGCCTTTATAAAAGATAACATGGTAGATTTGAACAAGCTAGCAACGTCTTTCCTACCCCTTGGGAGGTCATGTGGGCTGCCTTTATCTCGACTGCGTCAGCACGCCTTAGCTTTCTGCTTGATTGGGCGGTTTCTCATCACCAATGGTACGTTGTTTGTTCCAATTGAAATTTGTGAGCTTGTAACTCCTCTTTCCAAGTCCAGAAACATAATTCCAATGGTTCTAACGGAAACTCTCAATGGGCTAAACAAGGTACAGGATCGGTTTGAAGCGAATTTTGAGGGCAGCCCCCTCCTTCTCCATATATGGTTGCTAGAGAGGTTAAACCTCTTGCCACCTCCTAGTGTTGCAAATTATGGGCCTCAGCACTTCCGTCCGCGTGTTCTTGAATTCCCACTAGATGCTTCTCCTGACGAATGGCTTGGCATGCTGTACTACACCTCATGGCAATCTATCCGTTGGCACGTGCCTCACTGGAAGTGGGACGAAAAGGTGCTCCTGCGAACTGTAGGCTGTACACTTGTCAAGTTGATGGGCTTGAAAGCCACTTCTTTTTACTGGCCATCTCGAATCCTTCGGCAATTTGGTGTAGTTTAATCAATTCCAAACAATCAAGCAAATACCATCCAGACAAATTCAAGGCAAGTTCACCCCGTTCAACCTGTTTCTCAATCTCTGGTCAAATGGATGGAGGATAGATGGAATAGCTGGAACTCAGCTACCTTAGTACCAAACACTGGTGGACCTTATGAGCTTAGCAAGGAATACAAGAAGTGGTTATCTGAAGACATTGGCCACAAAGAAACAACAATGAGGGCTCAAGTAGCTGAGTTGATTGGGATTCCTTCATTGGGGAGTACAAAGAGGTCAAGGGAAGATGACACCAAAGCGAACAAGACTACTGGAACAAAGAAGACTTCCCAGAGAGCAAGGAATTAGCAACCTTTTTGAATTTTAAACATGTTAAGCATAACAATAGTCCTTCGAGACTTGCAATTATTACAAATAAAACTATTATCAATTTCTCTAGTTTTGAATGAATTGCCATCAAATAATTAACTTTGATTTATGAATTGCTTTATACATTGCCATGCCCCTTGTTTCTTTTCTTTTTTTTTCTCAATTGGACCGCACCCAAGGTAACTTTACGGGCTGCCTACGTATCTCCATCATGTTTGTAAACATTTTCTTCTTTTCTTTCTTTTTTCCTTTTTTCTTTTTTTTCTTTTTTTCTTTTTTTTTTTCTTTTTCTTTTTTGAATGATGGAGAATCAAGCCCTCGTAGTTCATGCTTTTCTTTTGCCTAGGCCGCCCTTACGGGTTTTCAACCTAACAAGCTTTACACATGGTATCTCTTGAGTTGATCTAAATCGGTTGGTTGAGAGAACTCTATTCCATCCAAATCCATCAATTGAACTGCTCCTCCTGGCAATATCTCCTTTATGATGTAGGGTCCGCCCCAGTTAGGCCTAAACTTGCCCCTTGGATCAAAGATAGGCGCGCAGATTTCTTTCAGCACTATGTCTCCATCTTTCAAGCCACGATACTTGACGCGCTTGTTGAAAGCTCTAGCTATTCTGCGTTGATAACCTTGGACATGGTACAAAGCATTTAAACGCCTTTCATCAAGCAGAACTAGCTCATCATATCTGTTTCTTACCCATTCCACTTCAGATAGTTGGTATTCCATTATTACTCTGAGGGAAGGAATTTCTAACTCGATTGGGAGTACCGCTTCCATGCCATAGACTAACGAGTACGGTGTAGCACTTGTAGAAGATCTTATTGAAGTGCAATAACCCCATAGGACAAGTGGCAACCTTTCTGACCAACCATTGTACTTCTTAGCTGACTTCTGTAGCATACTCTTTACGTTCTTGTTAGCTGCTTCAACTGCTCCATTTGTCTGTGGCCTATAAGGAGAGGATTTGTGAACTCGAACGCTGTACTTCTGCAAGATCTCTTCTACCTCACCTCGGAAGTGTTGCCCGTTATCTGATATGATCTCATGTGGAACCCCATATCGGCAAATAATGTGGGTCTTAATGAAATAGGCCACTTGCTTTGACCCCAAGGTTTTGTAGGACTTCGCCTCTACCCACTTAGTGAAGTAATCTATTGCCACCAAGATAAACTCATGACCTTCCTTTGACTTAGGATGGATCTTTCCAATGATATCTATTCCCCAAGTTGAAAAGGGCCAAGGGGATGACATAGTATTCAAAGGCATTGATGGGAGGTGCTGAACATTGGCAAAGATTTGACAATTATGGCACTTCTTAACATGCATATGACAATCTCTTTCCATGGTGGTCTAATAGTAACTGAGGCAAGCAATCTTCTTAGCTAGCATATAACCATTCATGTGAGGTGCTCCTGCCCCTTCGTGTATCTCTCCAATTATTCTTTGAGCTTCTTCCTCTATTACACAAAGCAAGTGGATGCCATCGTAGGATCGTCTGTATAGCTTTCCTCCGCACATAATGTAGTGGGTAGCCAATCTCCTCAACGTATGCCTGTCAACCTTCGAAGCTCCTTCAAGATATTCCCTTTTCTCTACGAACCTCTGGATGTCATAGAACCACGGACGCCCATCTGTTAATTGACTATTCTGAATACTGCAGTAGTACACTGGCTCTTTCCTTCTTTCAATCACGAGTGGACGAACATTTCCGCCTTCTGGGATTTCCACCATGGATGCAAGTGTAGCGAGAGCGTCAACAAAGCAGTTCTTTACCCTTGACAGGTAGTGGAACTCTATTTTGTCAAATTCTTTGGTAAGTGCTTCTAGGTAAGCATGATAGGGTAACAACTTCTCGTCTCGAGTCTTCCATTCTCACTTGATTTGGCAGATAATTAAAGCTAAGTCTCCATACACTTCTAATTCCTCAACTCCCAACTCTAAGGCTGCTTCTAACCCTAGAATACAAGCTTCATATTCGGTGATGTTGTTGGTGGCCTTGAACCCTAACTTCATTGCCAGAAGGGTGTGGGCATCATCAGGAGAAATCAACAAGACTCCAATGCCGAAGCCCCTTTTGTTTGCAGCGCAGTCGAAGTAGACTTTCCATGGCTTCTTTTCTATCTCCAATATGTCCTCGTCAGGGAACCCTTGTTTAATGCCATCTCCTTCTGAAACTGGATTCTCAGCCAAGTGTTCTGAAATGACTCTCCCTTTAATCGAGCTTTGTTCCACATACTTGATATCGAATTCATATAACAACATTAACCACCGCACAGTACGATAGGTTAACATTGGCTTTTCAAGCAGATATTTGAGTGGATCCATGCGATTAACAAAGAACACCTAGAAAGATAGCATGTAATGGCGGAGTTTTTGGGAGGCCCACACCAATGCCACACAAGTCTTTTCCACAGCGTTGTAGTTCACCTCATAGTCTGTCATTTTCTTACTCAAATAGTAGATGGCATTCTCTTTCCTCGACTCTTCCAAGTATTGTGCAAGCATTGCCCCCATAACACTTTCTATAACGGTTAAGTACATCAACAGCGGCTCTCCTTCTCTAGGTGGAACCAGTATCAGTGGATTGCTTAAGTAGCGTTTAATGGCTTCAAAAGCTTTCTGGCATTCTTCGTTCCATTCCTTCGGTTCTCCTTTCTTTAGTAGCTTGAAAACAGGCTCACAAATGGTAGTGAGTTGGGCTATGAACCGGCTTATGTATTGTAATCTTCCCAAGAAACCTCGAATTTCCTTCTCATTCTTGGGTGGCGGCATCTCCAGAATGGCCTTGATCTTGCTTGGATCCACTTCGATTCCTCTCTGTGTTATCATGAAGCCTAGCAGTTTTTTGGCAGTGACTCCAAAAGCACATTTCTGAGGGTTGAGGCGAAGCTTGTACTTTATGATTCGATCGAAGAATTTTCTAAGCACAGCTACATGTCCTTCCTTATCCTTTGACTTGACAATCATGTCGTCGACATAAACCTCGACCTCTTTATGTATCATGTCATGCAACAAGGTGGTAGCAACTCTCTGATAAGTTGCCCCTGCATTCTTTAACCCGAATAGCATTACTTTGTAACAATAGGTCCCCCATTAAGTGATGAAGGACGTTTTCTCCATATCTTCTGGTGCCATCTTGATCTGATTGTAACCTGAGAAACCATCCATGAAAGAAAGAAGAGCATGCCCTGCGGTACTATCGACTAACACGTCAATGTATGGTAGTGGAAAGTCATCCTTAAGGCATGCCTTATTTAAATCACGAAAGTCTACACACATACGCACCCTACCGTCCTTCTTTGGAACTGGTACTATATTTGCGAGCCATTCAGGGTACTCCACAACTTTAAAGAACTTAGCTTCTATCTGCTTGATCACCTCTTCTTTTATCTTCAACGCCCACTCAGGCTTCATTCTCCTCAACTTCTGCTTAACAGGATTCATGTCAGGATTGGTTGGAATGTGATGCTGCACTATGTCTGTGTCTACTCCGGGCATATCTTCATAAGACCAGACGACCGCTTCAAGATTCTCTCTCAACAACTCAACCAATTGTTCTTTTTTAGAAGGGGAAAGTGTTGTACCAATTTTAATTATTTTTGGCAATTCATTCGTCCCTAGATTAATTGATTCTAGTTCTTCTGTAATTGGTTGTACTATCCCTTTATTCCTTTGCTCAACGAGCTCGGGAGGAATATTAGCGTCTCTAGGGTCTATTTCCATGTCACACACATTAAGAGACAAAAAGGCACAAAGATAATGGATATAATCTCTGTGAGAAAATAAAGAAAGTACCAATCACTAATTGAAAACTCTGAAATAACAAAACAATACTTACGACAACTCTAAATGACTCAACAAATGAAATACTTAAACAAAGACAGATTGTTTGCTGACTCGAGACTCAAAAGAAAACCTACATATCCTCTACTGGTTTAGACTCTCCTTTCCTTGGAACAAGAACGGGGGATCCTTTGGTGTACCAATTCTGAAGTGGCTCGCTGACTGTCTGGAATGCTGGAATTGGAACCTCTTCACAATCTTCGATGGCTAGCACACATTCTGAAAACAATCGGCCCATAACCTCGGAATCCATGCTGTCTGCCCAATCCTCTTCTTCTCTGTCGCTATCTATTGCAGAATCCTCAACCATGGTTGCTGTGATCGAATACCACTTGGTCTCAAAGAAAATTTCAAACCCTGGGACTCTAGCTCCGATGGACTCCACATAAGTAGGCTCTGAAAAACCACAATATGGGAAATCTTCCCCCTTTTTCATAAAGCACCCGTTCAAGGTTGGCTTGTAAGGCTTAAGCGGGTGGATAACAGTGTGTCCACGTGCTTTAGTAATCTCTTTCTCCTTTCTCAACCGTGCTCGTTCCTTGTAATCTGCTTGTATTGGCTTATATCCCAAGCCAAAGGTATGCAAGGCCGACTGGTGCTTAATTGGCTCTGAAATTCCTCGGTGCCTTGGTCCCATCCCCATGCCAGGAAAGAAACCCATGATCTTCATGATTTCAGCAACACGCAAGTTCCCATGTGGTGAAAAGTCTAGTGGGACAAGTTCTCTACCTGTGGGTGCTGAGTTGATGACCTACACGTACTCAAATCCTGATAACGGCATATCTGAAGGATCGTGTTTGATCTCACAAATGGGGATTCTTGACATTTGACTAGCAGCGAGTTCATAGTCTCCTTGTAGGGTCACAATAGATCCTTTGTAGGGGAACTTAACTTTTTGATGCAAAGACGATGGGATGGCCCCATTTGGATGGATCCATGGTCGGCCTAGCAAGAGATTGAAACAGGCAGGGACATCGAGAACTTGGAATTCAACCTCAAACTCTACCGGTCCTATGATTAATGGTAAGGTCACCATACCAATTACTTCCCTTCTTGTGTTGTCATATGCTCTCACTGATTGCCCAGATGGCACAAAATCTGTAGGTCCTAACCCAAGAGATGTAGCAGTACGAAGTGGACACATATTCAAAGTGGAACCATTGTCAATAAGGATAGTGGGAACCCGTTTCCCTAAGGTATCAACAGTTATATTCAAAGCTTGCACATGATCTCTCCTCCCTTTTGGCAAATCAGCTTCCGTGAAGATTATGGTAGCTGCTTTCTCGACAGGGGTTATAAGACTCACCAATCCTTCCGGTGAAGTATCGATGGGTACTTGGACATGGTTCAAGAGCTTAAGCATAGTCTGACGGTGCTTGAGAGAAGCCATAAGCAATCCCCATATGGTAATGTTGGCTTGAGTCTTTTTTAATTGCTTTAGGACTTCATCCTCTTCATCGTAGATTTCAGGTCTTTGCCCCTTCTCCAGTGCTTCCACCGGATTTTCATTCTCAAGGTAGGATGGTTTGAAATGACGACCGCCCCTAGTCAAGTGGTCAACTTCTTTAGAGTCTGCCCACAGATCATTTACTTCATCGCTACAGGTTTCACCCATAATGTCTCCCCATTCAAGCATATCTACCTCTTGCATTGGAGACTTTTCTGTCGACCATTCTTCTTTCAAGGATTTTCCCCATCCGATTGCATGGGCTGGCGATTTCTCTGTTGGTTGGTCATCTTCCCATGGATTTCCCCATCCGGTAGCACGAACAGGAATGGTTATTGGAGGCGATGCCGTGTAGAGAACATAGAAGTCAAACTTCCCAGATGGTTCCCCCAATAAACCCACTTCAGGGTCTCCGGCGTCATATCTTTCCTTTAACTGTTGCTGAAACGACTTTCGAGGCTTACTCAGTTTCTTTGGCATTTCCTTTTCAACAACCTTTTCTTTCCCCGTAGGCTTCTTCTTGGGACTTGCCTATTCTAGCATATTGATCTCTTGCATGTTTTCTTCATGTAAGGTGGGCAACAATATAGGCACTTCGCATGGACTTGGCTGGGGAACTATCAGAATTCCCTCATCAATCAAATCTTGGACCACTTTCTTTAGCAAGGTGCAATCCTCAGTATCATGGCTAGATTTTCTATGGTATAGGCAAAAGGATGGGTCAGGAATAAGTGAAGGCTTGGGTGGAAGGGGAGTGATAAGGCCTCTTTTCTTGCAATGGTGAAATACTTTGGTGAGACTCATAGGCAAAGTGGTGTAATGGCGAATGGGTCGAGGTGAACGAGGTAAAGTATCTTCTATTGCATTGACATTAGAAGTGAGGGATGGGTTATGGGATGGCAAAGGATTTTGAGTGACATTGGGACGATTAGGAGGGGTAGGTTGGCCTATGATCTTCTTATCAATGAGGTCTTGTATTTCGTGTCTGAGACGAATACAACGTTCTGTTCTATGGCCTTTGGATTGATGGAAATGGCAGTACTCATTTTCGTTGTACCACCTAGGCAATGGATTTGGTGGATGTATGGGGTCTAGAGGTTTGAGGATGCCCCTTGCTTTCAATCTTTCATAAACCTTGTCTAGTGGTGTACACAAATCAGAGAATTGACGAGGAGTAAAATTATTGCCAATGTTCCATGGCTGTTGTGGAGCGATTGCATTCACTTCAGCAGGTACCTTTCCATTGTTCCCTATCTGACGAAACCTCGAGGGATCTTCAACTTTAAGGGTGCCATCAGTTATGGCATCTTCCACTTGTGTCCTAGAACTAATTAGAGCTTTGAAAGTGGGGAAGTGATGAGCGAACAAGTGCTTGTGATATATAGGCAATAGGTTCTTGACTACCATTCGTATCTGTTCTTCTTCGTTAGGCCTATTGAACATTGT
Source organism: Liquidambar formosana (assembly GCA_039720395.1). Classification (NCBI taxonomy): domain Eukaryota; kingdom Viridiplantae; phylum Streptophyta; class Magnoliopsida; order Saxifragales; family Altingiaceae; genus Liquidambar; species Liquidambar formosana. The sequence goes on along the minus strand of CM077824.1, from coordinate 406,038 downwards.
AGAAGCTTTCTTCCTCCACCTAGTGATGTAGGAAGAGAAAGATTCATTTGCCGCCTGTTTGGTAGTCTCCAAGTCTCTCCTTATCACATCAACCTCCGTGTTGTACTTGTAGTGATCGGTGAATTCCCTACACACGTCTTCCTATGTTCTAGTCTTCGACTCATCCAAACTTAGAAACCAATGCAGCGAAGAGGTGCTAAGTGATTCATGGAATAGTTGAGCCATCAACTCCTCGGAGGCACCACGAGGTTGCATTGCTCGGACATTCATTTTCAAGTGAGTCTTAGGGCAACTCGTTCTATCAAACTTCTGTAACTCTGGCATTTTGAATGAAGTCGGCAATTTTGCTTGAGGGAAGAGAGAAAGAGTGTGGATATCCACAAAATCATCGGCGCGGCGAATACCCTTCAAAATCTTCTCCAAAGCCAACATCCTTGCGGCCATCATCCTTTGGTCATCACTCACAAGAGGGTTTTTAGTGGTGGGGATGAAAGTAGATGATTGGGTGTAAATGGGGATGCTTTGTAGTGGAGGTTGAGTATGTAGAGGTGATGGATTTTGAGGTGATGATTGAGTATGTGAAGGTGGTGGATTTTAGGCTTGGCCCCCAACTTGGGCAGATGGATTGGATTGATTTTGGACAATGGGAACTTGAGTGTCGGGTATGGCCTGATCTGTAAGAACATTGTGGATGAGGACAGGGGTTCGGTTGTTGATCTCTTGTGCCATTCTTATTGCAGTTTCAGACTTCACTGATACCTCTTCCAACTTCCCAAGTATGTCATTCAATAGCCTCTCAATTCTTCGTGGATCCGCAGGAGTCCCAGAAACAGATGTTCCCTCAGGTGTAGCCGGATTATTCAATGCAAAAGTATCATCCATGGCGAGGTCTTGTTCGGTACTTCCTCTGATCAAACGGCCTGAAGAGTCACGAGTCCAAGCCAGCACTCTATTATAACCAAATGACCCATACTTAGTTACAAAGTGACACAAAGCACCTTTAGTCTCCACACTTGATTTAAACGGGCGGGTAATGGTCCAATAACATTCCTTTAGTTGGGCCTCTCATCCTTATGAGCCTAATAGGCTTTAGATAAGAAGGTCATACTAAAGGGATGTAGGTCAATTGATTTTAAAGTCATATTACCCCTTAAAATTAACCACCCACATAGCATTTATTCATATCTCCAACCGCATTCAAGAGCAAGAAACCGGATCATTGTATCGAGGGCTTTGTATCATCTTCTCAAAGAACCATGACATGAATTGCATTGCCCTTCACTCCATTCACATTCATTCCCACAACACACATTCATGCCACACATACATTCATTCCATACACACATACATTCAAACACATATCCACTATGTACCTGCATTCATTCCATAAGCATGGTGACTTTAAACTAGACGAGTCCATGTGTCCTAGACAGTCCACTATATGCACTAAAAAGGGTAGGATAGTGTCCCCTACTTACTTGAATCAACCATATACCTATCACGTGTGACATGAGGGATGCCGCGTGAGTCAAGTGGTACGTGTTGATCCATTTAATATACCCAAGGGTAAAACCCAAGGATACGTGGCAAGAGGAGTTGATAGCTTCGCAAACATGACACCCGAGAACGAGGGGAACCGGAGTCAAGGCTAGGCCAATCAGAAAAGGCAAGGATACATCGACCTATCATTCAAATGCAATTGCGCACACAACGCAATAAAGTAAACACACATTCAAGCGTATGCAAGTGATTGATTTTAATTTAAGCGATTAAATTAGCCTATACAAATTCCTTGAGTCTAATCCACTAATCCTCAGTGGAGTCGCCAGACTATGAACCACGAGTTTCGATCCAGGGAGAAGGAGAACCCTTCTTTTAAAAAAAGACTTATAGAGATTTAAATTAATAAAAATCTGGTTTTTTAAAAGGTTCACAAAAACAATCAAACAAGGAATCGCCACCTCATTTTTAGGAAAAGAGGAAAACCATAAAAACAGTTTCTTAAGAAAACCTTTGAAAACCAAACACATGACTCCAATCAAGGGAAAGCAGGTCCATCAAAACAAGAGAGGATTCGGAGACTAAGTTACGATATGGGAAGGTTCTAGAAAACATCCTATAGGCACCCACATCGCCCCAAAATGGGTCCCTGAATTTATATGGGCTATTTCTATCACTTCCTAATTAGTCACCATGCATATGCAAAGAATCATCTATAAATAATCCACATTCATCCATGAACATCCATAAAGCAATAAGCATCCATAAAGCATGTAAACATTCATGAACAAGTATGAGAGATATGGAAAGCAAGTAAGAGATAGAGAGAATGAACAAACAAATCCACCCTATCCACTAGCAAATATGTGATGGATAAATGAGCAAGCAAACAAATCCATCCTATCCACTAACAAATATGTGATGGATAAATGTATAAGTATGGGTCCATCCTATCTACTAACATATATGTGATGGACAAATGGGTAGAAAGAAAGAAGAAGAAAGAAAAGAAAACCTAGGATACTTAGTATCCTAGGGCGGACTTGAACATCAAATGAGCGCCTACGTACCTTATATACAAAGAAGTAAGGATCAAAGTTCACGTAGTTCGATTAAGAAGGGGTTACTCCCTTTACAATGAACTATAAACCCTAAGTTTCCATTAAAAGAAAAGAAGAGTTTCCAAAAAAAGAATTTGAGAAAAGATAGAATTTGAAAAGAGACAGAACTTTTATCCAAAAAAGAAGTTTGAGAGAAGTAGAATTCTAAAAGAGATAGAACTCTAATTCAAAAAGGAGTTTGAGAAAAGTAGAATTCTAAAAAAAAGATAGAATTCTATTTAAAAAAGGAGTTTGAGAAAAGTAGAATTCTAAAAGAGATAGAACTCTAATTCAAAAAGGAGTTGAGAAAAGTAGAATTCTAAAAGAGATAGAACTCTAATTAAAACAGAATTTTAAGAGAGTTGGAAACATAGGACTTCTAATTCAAAGTAAAGACAATAACCCTAGGAGGGAGAAGAGAACAATTTACACAATACTCACCATGAACCACTTACCATATGCAAATTATCCCAAAATATCAAGAAAACATCAATTAATCACCCCATGTATTCTATAGGGCAATTATTAAGCTCAAACCATTCATATTCATGCTCAAATCATCATTAGAAGACCTAATTCAAATCTAGACAGAATACTAAATATGCATATAATGACCCTAAACTCATGCAACTAACAAAAATCAAAAGAAAAACTCGAACCTATATGCTCCTATATGCTCAAATCATCCCGAAACATCAAGAAATCACCCATTAATTACCCTATGCATTCTATAAGGCAATTATTAAGCTCAAATCAACCATACTCATGCTCAAATCATCATTAGAAGACCTAAATCAAATCTGGACAGAATGCTAAACATGCATATAATGACCTAATGCTCATGCAAATAACAAAAATCAAAAGAAAGACTCAATCCTATAGGCTCCTATATGCTCCTATATGCTCTAAACATGCACAAAACTATCAAAAACATGCTAAATAGGCATTACCATGATGAAAATATCATATGACAATCCTAAACATGAAAAGAAAATCTACCATGATGCCTTAGGTAAGTACTTTACGTAAGAATGTGAAATAATCATCCTTACGGTGAGCTTTCTTAAGTAAAACTATCTAGAGATAATTTTACGTAGAAATCACTCCGTATGAATGGTTTCTTCACATATCCTACATAAAATATATGCCTAAGAATGCAAAGAAACTCACAGCGCACTTAAACACACTCCAGAAAGCATCCATGCACAACCTCACCCTCTAAGGACGATAATTATTCTCGAAAAGGATAATCATCCATACACCTATGAAGACGAGGCTTACACAGCAAGTGTCCTATACAAAAGATGCTTAAAATCATGCATATAATTGAACCATGAAGAGAAAACGGCCTAAACACATCAATTGATTTTTTATGCAAAACGTACCTCTATCCTTAAGAGAGAAACTATCCTAACAGCAAACAATTCGCAATCCTAATCCACTAACATACATTCTCATCATATTTGAATCATATACACTCTAAAATATAGAGTATGTATGATTCCTAAATCAATTCTAAGCCATAATTATGCAGAGAATGGAGTAGAAGAAGAAGGAATCATAAAAGGATGCAAGGGAGACTTACAACAAAGCAAGGGTCTTCGCTGCGTTCTTCCTTCTCTTTGGCTTGGTTCCCTTCTAGTTCTCCTTTGAAATTGCAATAGAAAGCCTCCTCCAAGTGATATGGGTGTGTTCAAACTCGTGGTCCCTCTCTCTCTTATGAATATGAAGTGTCAAATAAGCCAAAAGTCCCTTATGCTGATGAATGAGCCTCTATTTATAACCAACCAACCATATGAACCAATAGTTGAGATTAATTCACCATAAAATCAATCTAGGGCTGTAATTAAATCCCATGGATGTTAAACAACTCAAAACCACCTCCCAATAGGCTTAGAAGTCCTTTAGAAGGCTGAAATTCGGAGTGGTAGAGTCCCATTTCGTCAAAAACTCAAAAAGAGAAAAATTAGGACGAAGGGCTCGGGTGACCGGTTGGGGTGAACCGGTCCAACGGGTTGGGCCCAACCGGTCACCTGAGAAGAATCCAAAAATCTTGGAATTCTAGCTCGGTTTGGACTCCGAACTTCAAACGGACACAAATTCTTCATTTTAACTCCGATTTGAGTGATTCAAAAGCCCAAATTTCAAGGATTCAATGTAGAATAAGCCTAGAATATTCTTGAACCAAGAATCCTTGACCACGGTTGGGTGGCTGGGTTTTCATGAGGCGATTACCCGAAAAAAGGTCAATTAAGCATAGGGTAATGTGGTGAACCAATCCCAAACCTATCAATAAATTAAATTTGCACTTCAATTAGACTCATTTCATCATTCTAAGGTCAATGGAACACTCTAGAGCAAATTTGGAAGTCAATTGGAAAATATACAAAGTAAAAGACGAAATTGCCCTTCAAATCGCAAAAGTTCTAATTAGCTATCCAAACCTATCTGGAATTGAACCAAATTTGACACACATATCTAAAATGATCCTAGAAACTAAATGCAAGTAATGGAAGTCAACAAAGAGACAAAAATATGCATGCAATGATGACCTATTCTCCTAAGGCTTAAAAGGGCAAAATTGTCCTTTAAGACTTAGGGACTCCTAGATGCTTCTAAACCTAACCAAATGATATCATGATCTCATGGGGGTGAAAATAAGGTGTCTACACTCTCTCAAACACAATTTTAATGCACAAAGTGGCTCCCCTTGTACTGGAGCATAGGGGGTATTTATAGAGTTCACTTAGGATTAACCAATGGCTGGGATTAAAACCCTAAGAATTAATCCAAGGGCTATTAGAGACCCCCTTGGGGCTTAACTCAAGAGTTACCAAAAATTAGAAGAAAACTCGTCACAAAGAGTCCTTGCACGTCAAAATAGGCAAGAATCCGCTTCAACAATGCGTTGGCAAAAAAAATAGGAAAGTACTCTCGGGTGACCACCAGGGCCTGGGCGGCTAGCCACCTGGGGCCAGGCGGCTAGCCGCCCGGGGCTGGGTGGTCACCTGAGCCCACTCCAGATTTTTGCCTATTTTTTACTCCTTTTCCTTCTAGGAGTGTTTCAAGAGTCAAATTAAGTCCGATTTTGATGAAACAAAAGCCAAAACGACCGTGTTTCGATAAGGAATACATTTTTAAACATTTTAGGGTGAAAACTACTAATCATGGGGGCATGGTTAGGTTTGACAAAGGTGGTTAACCGCTATGCTTTACCTTTGTAAAGCATAGGTATGCACATAGGATCAAACCAAATGCTTTCCATATCAAAATTAAACTTTCTAAAACACTTTTAGGGATAAAATGATGACTAATTAAAGTCAAATTGAAAGGATTTGATTGGTAATTGTGAGTCAATTAGAGCTAACCCAAAGAAGGGTCAATTAACCAACTTGAACCATATTGAGCCATTTTAACTCTAAGCCATTGATTCATCAAATTGAACCTAAAAATACCTCATATGCATCAATATGAACCTCAATTGACAATTTGGACATCATTTCAAGGTCAAATGAAAAGTTTGTGACTTAAAAGATGATTCTGCCTCTCAAGTCACAAAAGTTCTTATTATCCCTCAAGATCAACTCCAAATTGAACCAAAATTCATATACATTGTCCTTATGACTCTAAAAAGCTAATGCAAGTAACTAGACCCAAAAACAAAACAAAAACATGCATGAAATGATGAACCCTAGTAAGGTGGTGCAAAAATGGAGTGTGACAAGAGGATTATAGATTTGGGTGGTATTTGAAAGGATCTATGAAGTATGAGGGAAGCTATCAACCCTCAATTTTATTTGCCCCCTCACTTATTTTAAACTTCTTACAATTTTATGAAAAATATAAAAACTCTTCATGAAATTGGCCTCCCAATTAAATAAATAAATAAATACACATCATTTTAAACAACTTTATATAAGAAAATTTTTATAAAATTTATTGTTTAAATGCATTTTGCATTTTTTTAACTTTCATGAAATTGGTTTATATAAGAAAATTTTTATAAAATTTATTGTTTAGATGCATTTTGCATTTTTGTAACTTTTCATGAAATTGGTCTCGTAATTAAATAAAAATATATATATCATTTTAAATAACTTTATATAAAAAAAAATTATAAAATTTATTTTTTAAGTCCACTTTGCATTTTTGTACAATCTAAAAGGCAAATGTCAAAATTAGAAGGGAAGTTTGATGATCCCAAAGAGCAGCCTCACATTTACGGGGTTGTGTGGTGTAGGTGATCGCCTAGACGGTTAGCCTTTTCCTCAGTCAACGTCGACTTACGGCAGTGCCTTTGATTTTAGTGTAACAGGATGGCGTGGAAACGTCAATGATGGGGGACAGAAATGGAGGAGTGATGGGTAGTTAATTGGAACTTGGAAGAGTAAAGATGACAGTTACTAGGAAGAGGAAAGGCGAGTCGTCATTATGGAATGAGTTTCAATTGTTTGGGAGCCAAAAACATGTGCTAGACTTAGAAGTCGATTTGTCTTTTAGGTATGAGAAACGTGCAAGTTTTGTTTACCAAAACAAAAAACAAAAAATATGCTTGAAAGCGCACTGTTATGATTCAAGAATCACTGCTAGGAATACTATTTAATGGAATTGAAGATGCTAATCCACAAGTCAGTCTGATTGACGCATTTTGTTAAGGCGCATGCTAATCAGTGTCTCACCACACACGCACATTATCTATATGCGTGTGAAACACACACACCAATCATAAGTAGACAATCTATATATTGCGATTAGCATTCTATATACTTATTTTATTTATTTATTTATTTATTTTTTGGACAGTTATTTATCATTAAACGTTAATTTGAAAGTATGAAGGCAGATTTCTGATGAAACCTTAAAGTACATTTTAGAAGACTAGTTGGTGCACACATGCGTTGCACGTGAATTTTTTTAAGTTAAATTATTTTTTTCAATAATGATAACAATTTTTTAAATTTCATAATTTTATTGTGCCTTTGCATAATATGAAAACACTTTGATCACTTAATCCTTTACTTCTTTTGATATGATTACTATTTCTTTTTTTTTCATTATCTTTCCCAAATCATAGTGCTTAAAATTATCTTTAAAAACTTCATTATACATAGGTTCTTTGATATGATTTGATTTCGAAATATATATATATATATATTTTCTTCGTCAATGCGTGGTGGATCACTGCTTGTGATTTTATTTTTTTGTGCCTATACATTTTTTTTTTTAAATGATTTTGAACATTTTTTTTTTTTGTTTGTTTGTTGGGGGTTGTGATCTAAGTTATTTTCTTTTTTTTTTTTTTTGTTATTTTTGGATTTGTTTTGTTTAGTTTGGTATTTTGGGTTTGCAGGTAGATATTGCAAAGTTTCATGAACCTCACGATTTGATAGGGACTTTTTTTTGTCGTTCATTAGACCTTCCCTTTTTATTTTCTTTTTTTCTTGTGCATTCGTTAATGGACTTTTTTTTTTGAGGGGGTTTTGTTTTGTTTTTGTTCAAGCCTACTTCTTTTTTAATTTTCCTTCAATTAAATCGTCTTTGATTCTCTTATTTTTCTTGGTAATTTGACTTGATTATTTTCAAAAATCAGAGATTATATATGAATTCTCAACAAAATATGAAAATTATGCAACAACAGCAATTTAAAAGTTCAATAATGCAATTCAAGTTTTTTCTGATATGCGAATCCTTAGAATATAATCAAAGATTATAAGTGCTATTCAAAACTTTACTTATGCAATTCAAGTTTTTTTTTTTTCTTTTATTTTTGCCCTCTTAATATGGGTTTTCATTTGTTTTTGTTCAAGCACGCGTCTTTTTATTTTCATTCAACTGATTCGTCTTTGATTCTCTTATTTTTCTTGCTAATTTTGCAATTCAAATAGAGATTTAAAAATACAATCATGCAATGCAGATAGAGATTTAAATGTTTATACAGGCAGAGATTTAAATGTTTAAACATAATTTGTATATATGAGTCAAGTTTATTAAAAACTACATATCAGACAAAGCACCAAAAGAAATGAGACGCAATGAAGGCACATAGAAGATGCAGAAGAAGGAAGTAGTAGTTGTTTTTTCTTGTGTTAGGGTTTTTTGATTTTTATAATGTATTTCTATTTGTATTTATATATTAACATTGTTAGGGTTTTACGAATTATAATTTCCGTTTCCTTAGAATTCCTATTTGGGTTTGGTTTTATTTAATAATTATACGAATTATAGTTTCCTTAGAATTCTTATTAAGGTATGTGTTTTATATTGCTGTATTTCCTATATATGCAAAAGGGTAGTTTTGTATTTAAAAATTAAAATAAGAGTATATTAGTCAATCAAAAGTTTTTCTCACATTCATCTTTTTATAGGTAGTATAGATGATAATGACAACCATCCCATGGTTGCTATTATTAAAGATTGCAAGGACCTTTTTATTGAAAGATTGGATTTGTTCCATTTGCTACACCCTAAGGGAAGGAAATTGCTATGTTGATATTTTAAAAAAGGGGAAGATCTGGTATAGCGGAAGTAGCAAAAAAAGAGCACTATCTTATTTAATTGCATTGACTTACCATTTATTAATTTTCATTTTTTCAAAAATACCCTCTCTTTTTTTGTATTGGGTTTTGTATTGAAAGTGATTATTGAAATAACAAGGAGTAGTGTAGGTAACTTTAAAAAAAATTATGATTTAACTTTTTAAAGCGGACAAACATTTTAGGACAAAAAAGAAAAAGAAAAATAACCTATCTTTATGGGATGGAGAAAATAATATTAAATAGAAAAACATAATATATAATCATTTTATATTTAAAATGTTAAATGAATGAAGGTGAATGCCCAACCCTAGTGAAATTTGAACTCCACAGTAGAGGAGGTCCCCATGAGTGGCAACAAGTAGGGGTGTTAATGGTTCGGTTTGGTTCGGTTTTTGGGGAGATTTCAAACCAAACCATTATACTTCGGTTTTATTCCTCCCAAACCAAAACCAAACCATACTATAAAAAAACCAAACCAAACCAAACCATTATATTTCGGTTTGGTTCGGTTCGGTTTCGGTTTTAACCTATCAAGTAACAACAAATAATTGAAAATGAAAAAAATGACATGCCAAACTCCAAATAAAAACATTTTTAATAAAAGCATTACATTAGCAACTAAAAAAAACAAACATTGTATCAAAATAGAAACATATTGACATATATCAATATGTCAATATCACACACAACATTAATATACACAACATTAATAACTAGTTTAATACATGCCAATCTAAAAAAGGGAAAACAATAAGAAACTTAAAATCAACAAAAACAAGCCCATTACCTATTTTACCCTTATTAGAATTGGGAATTTAAAAACTTTAAGTTGATTGATATATATATATGAATTATATTTTTCGGTTTTTTCGGTTTTTCGGTTTGGTTTGGTTTTTTAAAACTGAAAACCAAAACCAAACCAATTGAGTTCGGTTTTCTAAAATTAAAACCATAACCAAACCTAATGACAAAAAAACCAAACCAAACCGCTCGGTTCGGTTTGGTTCGGTTTGGTTCTCGATTTTAACCAAAACCATTAACACCCCTAGCAACAAGGCTAGAATAATGGTGATCCGTACACATATGGAGGTGTGCCAGGCGGTACATATGGAGGCGTGCCAGGTGGTAGCTACGAAACATTACCGCCGCCTCACCGTTAAGGATGTTTCCTTCGACACTGGCGGTTACTATGGTGGTTCCCCTGGATATGGAGAAACTGAAGACAAGCCTCACACCTAAAGAAGCATTATTATTTACATCATCAGTACTTTTAAGTACTTTGCAATTTACTTATAATTATATATATACAGTTATGTTCCCATCAATACGTGTTGATATAAGTTATATTAGCACCATGCATTAGGGATTAAACCCCTTGTATTGGTCCAATGTACTTCATATCCCATTAATGCACAAGCTACAACTCCCAATACAAGTGTTGATATAAGTTATATCAGCATGTGCTAACCTGATCATCATCCTATATATATATATATGTGTGTGTGTGTGTGTGTATCACATGAAATTAGTCTATACCTTACATCTGGGTTGAAGACCCACGTTTTGTACTCAAGATTTTAAATTAAATAAAAAAAGGCTAGCGTTATTGTCAGAGAATTTTGTGTTGTTTCCACGGCATTTTAAAGCAAAAAATATTAATTGACACTTATGCCCTTCAAGTTTTTAGTAACAATATGTCCTGACAGTTCTCTCTAAAACTGAATATTTTCCTTCTCTTGATTTATATATATATCTTCTTCATCCCTTCCTCTCCTTTCAATTCATCCTTAGAACCCTAACCCTAACTAGACAACATCCATGTAGTTCTCAAACAAACCATTGAATCGACTCACTAACTCATCTCACTCTCCTATAATCTCAATTGATCCATGAAGGTCTTGAGCCGTTTGCTCATGATTGGGCTTTTGACGGATTGATGACATAATACTTGTCGAACAATGGGATCTTATTGTTGAACAAGTAGTTGCTTAGAAATCTTGGCCGGCTTAAATGATGGGTTTGTGTGAAAGAATGGAGTTGCAGGTAGTGGGTAAGGTTTACTGCTGCAGGAGTTGTAACGGCTAGCCACCGTTGATGGAGGTGGATCCCCTACAAAATGTGAACTTGTCTCTCCCCTAATCTCTACTCATTCACTCTTTTCTATATATAAAAATAAAAAGTTTATGTTAATGGAAGTGATGAGTTTAGCGGACATGGTGATTTGAATGGGTTTTGAATTAATGGTGAGTTATAGAATTGGATTTTGCCTCAGACTTTTTGGGTTTAGATTGCGTTCTTCCTTCTCAGTTGTGACCCCATATCGTGGGTTGTTTGCTGAAAAGGATGCGGGAAGATAGTAAAGAGAGATGATAATGAAGGGCAAAAGTGTCTATTAACAATATTGGCATTTAGATTGCCATGGAAACATCAAAAAGGGCTCTGGCAATAACGCCATCCTTAAAAAAAAAAAGAAAACAAAAAAAGAAGAAATAATATGCTCACAGGCCAAAGGGAATAACAATCTCGAACATTTTGCAATTATATTATCAAGAGGGTAGCTGGGCAGAACCTTTATCGATCCATATGCCTCATGAACAAATTAACTTAATTATTAAAACTAGATTTGGGATTTCTTTCAATGATCTAGATCAAAAGTTGCATATACGGCATGATGGAGACATGTACAAGCTGGAAGTTTAATATGGAGGACTCACCGAGTCACCATAATTACCAAGAAGAAATAGAGACTAGGACAATAAAGCAATTAGTTATATACGGAGCTAAGGTAAGGTATAAAGTTTTTTTAGACTTTGTACTCGTACCCCTAAAAAGAATGTACTTCAAATGGTTGTAATTATGAGCTTGAATTTCTAGCCGAAAAATTTTATACTTAAACAATAGATTTTGAAAAAACATTTTTTAATTTACAAAGTTGTTCAAAATAATGTTTTCAAGTAGAAAGTATGGTAAAATACAGAAAACTATCCCTAAGTTTGGGGTAGATTTTAGTTTGATACCCCCAAGTTTAAAAGTAGTCAATTACGTATCCAAACAGTTTGTTGATCGATTAACACCGTTAACGGTTGGAATCAAATTGACGTTACTGCCCTTCGCTTAAATCACGTCGTTTTATCAATAACAATTTGGATGAACAATTTCTTCAATAATTCTAGATTTTCAAATCACAATTGTCCTTCAATGGTGTGAGGTTCAAATTGACTATGATGAACTTGATGCCATGATATTACACATTGAGGAAAAAAAATACGAACACAATATATATATATGCGATTATGTTCTCATCAGCACATGTTAATATAAGTTATATCAGCACCATGCATTGGAGGTTGTACCCTTTGCATTGGTCCAATGTACCTCATATCCCACTAATGCATAAGGCACAACTCCCAATGCGGGTGTTAATGTAAGTTATATCAGCACATGCTTACCTGATCATCATCCTATATCTATATATACGGTTATGTTCCTATCAGCATGTGTTGATATAAGTTATATCAGTACCATGCATTGAAGGTTGTACTCCTTGCATTGGTCCAATATACCGCATATCCCACTAATGCACAAGATACAATTCCCAATGCGGGTGTTGAGATAAGTTATATCAGCACGTGCTTACCTAATCATCATCCCTATATATGTTGTGTATTCCATATAGAAAGTGTGCTTCATCGAAAAAAAGAAAAAATATATATTCTGAGGAAGTAAAACAAGACAAAAAGAGAGACGAAGATGAAAACATTACATTTGAAGACAAAAAAAATATCATCTTGTTTGCCTATAATCTGATGAGAGAGAGTAATATGGGTAAGTCTTGTGAAATCTCTGTAGGAGGAGAGATAAAAGGTGAGTTTTGGTCAAAAAACTTAATATAAGCTTTGGCTCGGGGCAAATTAGAGCATTCATGTACAAAAGAAGGGCAAAGTTGGCATATTCAGAAAATTATTAGTCAAATGGTTGAATCACCATTAGTTGACCAAACAGTAGGCCCCAAATTGAATACATTTAAAAGTTTGAATACCTAATTGACCCCTTTTAAACTTGGGGTACTAAACTGAAACATGCCCCAAACTTGCGGATAGTTTTTTGCATTTTACCCTAGAAAGTATGATCAAGTTTAATATATAAAATCCTATTATATTTTCCATAAAATCTTGAAAAATTAAAATAAATGGGATGCAATAGTGTCAAAAAAAAAAGGGGGGGGGGGTAATGCTACTTTGCCCTACTATGTGCATTTAGTAAGGTAAAATTGTGGGATCCATTGATATGATTAAATTATAAAAATTAAAATCCTTCTAAATGCACATAATAAGACAACGTGTAGGGCAAGTAGCATTACTCGAAAAGAAAATGATAGGTTTGGCCCAAAAGAGGCCTTTATCAGCCGAACACGCACGTGATCAACTAGCTAGTGGTCCTCTCTCTCTCTCTCTCTCTCTCTCTCTCCAAAATAAATTCGAGAACGAAATAACCAAGTGTGGTAGTGGTTGACTAGACTTGTGTTATCCATCAATGTTGTAACGTCCTTATCATTTTATATTTTATATTTTTAAATTTTAATGCCTTGCAAATCCATTTTTTTTTTAAAAAAGTCACAGGTTTTCTTATGGGTTTTGCAATTTAGAAAGTGACTCTCAAGTCCTTATTTGGATTCTTAAAGAGATTATCATCGTCCATGGAATATTATTTGTAATATTATCAATAATATCAATTATCTCAACTAATTATTTACTAATTGTCTTTTATGGTGCGTTTGGATGAAGGATTTGTAAGAGGGATTTGGAATAAAATAGATTTCAATGTCTAATGATGGTGGCAACAATAGCAACCAATGGAGTTGAAGTCTTGTCTTAACCTCAAATCATTCTTGCAAATCTCTCGTCCAAATGCACTATTAATTTAGGCAAATTTTTCAAAAAGCAAATCCTGTAAGTGGATTGTAAACTTTTGTCTTACCTGATCTCCCTATTTAAAATATGTGGAAGTGGTTGTGCATTTATGCCTCGATGAGCTAGTAGTCGTGAATCGTAGCTTGACTGAAATCTATGCTTGATTTCGGTCTTTTTACGTTGATGGAACACACCTCTCTCTCTCTCTCTCTCTCTCTCTCTCTCTCTCTCTCTCTCTCTCAACCAACCATGTATGGTCCGCCCTTTTTGAACTCACGTTTTAGTGCCCTACAAATACGTTCACTGGAAAAAGTTAATGGGCTTTCTAGTAGTAGTAACAAGAGGTAGGCCCCATTTCTTTATTAGAACCGTTATCTCACTATGGTTTTATGAAAAATATAAAATATTTTTATAAAAACCGGCTGTGGTATCTATAAAAAAAATATTATTTTAAATAATTTTGTAAAAAAAAGTTTTTTTAAAATTTGTCATTTAAGTGAAATTTTTGGCTATTTACAGTCTTTGTTATATAAATAACTATAAAGTCCATTTAAACGATAGATTTTTTAAAAACTTTTTTTTACAAAATTATTTAAAATAATGTTTTCCAGTACATTACGTGACCAATTTTTATAAAAACTTTTAATATTTTTCATAAAACCTAAAAATATAAAGTAAATGGAGGATGAAAAGCAAGTCTTGGGGTGCCAATAGACCCCCCGCCTCCTCTGTTTGCGAGGTTACCCTTTAACCAAACACATAATTGGGCGCCAATAGGCCAGAACTCAGAAGACACGAAATTAATAGTAGAACAAAAAGAAAAGTAAGGATACAATGAGTTCTTTATAAATTAGTAGTCTTAAATGGCTTGTAAGAAGAGCTTTATTGGCAAACAAACGTAAATGGTCTGATGTAATCGGAGCTTGACTGTAATCTCTGCTTGACTAGGGTCTTTAGAACTGCTATCTCATTATCTTGTGCGAGATTAATTTTAGGGTGAAAATCCTTCTTTGTTTTTTTACCCCCGAAAATCCCAGTGCAGTACCTAGAATATTTTGCACATCATAAATTTATGTTATTTTTGCAGACCCATAGTCCAGAAAACTATAAGCGAGGAGGGATTCTGGCACCTACAGAATGTGTCCATAAATGTCTGAAGGAAGTTGAAATCGGTGGATTTCAACTACAGGGCTACTCCAAAAGTGCTGTGGTTATCATACGATGATTTTTATATCAAAATATATATGTAAGCTTAGAGGAATTTACTTTTCAAGCAGAAGAATATTAAGGCTAGCCTTGCCCCATATATATATATATATATATATCAATTAGCCTTGCCTAATTGAAACTATTTGGCCTTGTTGGGTTAGAGTTTTTCTTTTTCAAAAACCCAGCAACGGATTGAATCCGTGCTGCAGTGGAAAGAGGAAACTTTGTGTGGACAGTTGCATGTAGTATGCTTTATTCTTGGGGTATGAAAGGTTTCTCATAAACTGGTTAGCCTGTGTTGACGTAACTCTGAGAGAATAAACTTTTTGATTGTATTTATTTATTTATCTTTTGCTTTGCCACGAGTAAGATGGGGAAAGAAAAAAGTTACAAAATCACACATTGACATACATATAAATAGCATATTTGGTTGTCCAATTCGAAATTAAATAATTCAAGAAATTTTACATAGGTTTGCAAGCATAAATCTGTCACCTTAAATTAGAATATTTTTAAAAATTGTAGTTATCACTATAGTTGATGTTGTAAAATCAATTTTAAGGAATTAATGAGATACCACTAAGCCACTCTTATTTGTTATGATAACTACCATTTTCTTGAATTTGTTAATTCAAGATGATAGAATATGCCTTCAACTCTATGTAAAATTTCTTGAGTTGTTTAATTTCGAATTGGACAACCAAACAAGCCATAACGTTATTTGTACATCTTACTAATTCTAATTTCTCAAGGTTTTAGAAAAATATAAAAGGTTTCTATGAAAACTAGTTATTTAGAAAATATCATTTTGAATAATTTTGCAGGAGAAAGGTTTTTCCAAAATCTTTCGTTTAAGTGAACTTTTGGACCAAAAATGAAACATAGACGATAAATAACTAAAAAATCCACTCCAACGATAGATCTGAAAAAATTTACTTTTACAAAGTTGTTCAAAATAATGTTTTCTAATAGACTGCTTGATTAATTTTTATAAAACACCTTTTATATAATTTGTAAAATCCTAAAAAATAAAAATTAATAGAATGTACAGAAAAAATTGAGGGTTGCAATAACCACCCTCCTAGTAGTTTTGTTCAACTACTAGAAAAGTTTAGAGGCATGAAGAAGGCCTTCCTCGATGATACAGTACTTTATGACTTCTTATGGGCCTAGTGGGCTTACAGTGGCTCCAAAAAGGCCTTCCTCGATGGATGACATTAATGGGCTGATTTATGACTTCTTAGGGAGCAGATATTGCAACCCCTCTAAAGGTTAAGCCCACCCCACTTGATATCCCTACCCTCCAAAAATATATACCCATTCCTTTAAAAGTCTAAAATACCCTTCACCCACCCCACTTCCCCCCCCCCCACACGAGATCTGGAAGAACCCCCACAGTAGACCGGCTAGCAACTACGACGGCGACAGCAACCACCCTTCTTCCTCTTCTCTTTTCTTCTCTTCTTTCTTTCTTTCTTT
Source organism: Liquidambar formosana (assembly GCA_039720395.1). Taxonomy (NCBI): domain Eukaryota; kingdom Viridiplantae; phylum Streptophyta; class Magnoliopsida; order Saxifragales; family Altingiaceae; genus Liquidambar; species Liquidambar formosana. The sequence continues at coordinate 389,304 of CM077824.1, read as the reverse complement.
CCTTTTTCTTTCTTTTTTTTTTTTTTTTTTTTTTTTTTGCTCTGGTTAGATCCGTGTGTGAGGCAACGGAAGTTTTTTTTCCAAAACCTCCATTTTTTATGGCGAGTGACCACTCTCTGTCCTTCTTCCTCTTCTCCTCTTCTTTCTTTCTTTCTTTCCTCTTTCTTTTTTTTTTTTTTTTTTTTTTTTTTTTTGCTCTGGTCAGATCCGTGTGTGAGGCAAGGGAGGTTTTTTTCAAAACCTCCATTTTTTCTGGCGACGGTGATGGTCAAATCAAACCACATCTGCTGCCAACGAGAAGGAAGAGGAGAAGAAAAGGAAAGAAAAAAAAAAAAAAAAAAAAGAAGAGAAGAAGAGGGAAGAGGAGGAAGGCCAATGAGAGGGAGGGGAGGGAGCTTTGCCGACAAGAGAAGGGTGTGAGAGAGGGTTTCTGGGAAGGAAAGAAAAAAAAAATGAAGAAGAGAAGAAGAGGGAAGAGAGGGTTGCCAATGGGGTGGGTACCGGAGAATGTTGCCGGAGAGGGTGCCGGAGAGTGGAACGGGAGGGGTGGGTTTAGCATTTTGCATGAAGTCCTTTTTGATAATTTTGCAACATCATTCTTATCATTAAAAAATTGGAGAGGCAACTTAACCTTTAGGGAGATTGCAATAGCCGTTCCCGACTTCTTATAGGTTTATGGGGCTTCCAGTGGCTCGAAGAGGGTTAGAGGGCCTTTCTCTGTGGGCAACGTAAATGGCCTAATGTCTAAAAGCAGCGGCTTGATCGATGACCATAATAGCAGCCCAAAAAGGCCTTTATTGTCTGAACACGTCTCCCTCTCTTTCTCTCTCCTCAATAAATTTGAGAATGAAAACAACTATGGTTGACTAAAACAAAGGTAGCACGGGATCTGAGTTATATCTCAACCAACTATTGTTTAATTGAGACGGTTGTTGATCAAATTGTCAACACGTATGGTTTTTTGTGACCAAATTGTCAACACGTTTGGTGGTCACCCATTTAAGGCAAACACAAGTTAAATGGTTGATTGTCTCTTTCGACATGGATTTATATTACCCAAAAAGGAAAAAAAAATACATTTATGTGATAAAGTGGAGAGTCAAGTCATGCCACAAGATAAATTTTTTTATTTTTTTCATTTTTGATTTGGCTCGATTTTGTGAAGATGAGAATGAATTAATTGAAAGCCAGTTAACTCCGATCTGTCCAACACCCAACTACGTTGTGGGTACTTGCATAAATAATGGCTACTCTCTCATCCTCCCCACTCATAAATAAGATTTGGAGGCACTACTGTCTTCATCCTTCTCTAATAAATAGTATATTTCAAAGATTGTATTAAGTTAAGTAAAAAAAGAAGGGTAAATTACAATAAGACTCCCTCTAAAATCTGACTATTACAGATACACCCCCTCACGTTTTTAAAATTACACTGACAATCCCTACTTTACAAAATAAACTACAAAGAGACCCTTCCTTCCTTCTAACTTCCGTCCATTAATCCGTTAAATCATATTCAAATTTTTTCAAAATACCCTAACTACCCTTAGTGGATGATAACTTTCATGTTAAATGCGTATAACGCACCAGTCCAATAGTTCATCCAATACTTTTGAATTTTTTAATTATTATTGATAAACAACTAAAAGATAATATATATATATATATATATATAAGAAAAATGCTAAAAACAATTTAAATTTTCTGTCCAACTGATGTGGCAGTTGTCAAATTTGTTGTTTAGAAACAATTATTTATTTAATTAAATTTTTAATTGATTTGCAAAATAAAAAATAAAAAAATTGATTTGCTAAGTTGCCACCTCATTTGAGTAAGTAGATTTGAGTAAAAAAAAAAAGGGGGCTATGTAGCATTACTCATATGTAGAAATAAATAAAAAGAATTATTACAATAGAGATGCACGTATAGAGGTGGCAAATGAGGTGGTAACTTGGCAAATCATTTTTTTTTTAATGGGGGATTTGGCCATTAGTCCACAAAATAAGACTTATTTGGCAATTAGTCAATGAACTTTTTCCTTAACTCAATTAGTCCATTTTTTAGTTTATAACGAAAATAGCCTTGATTTATATAAATCAAAGTCCTTAATTAGTCTCTACTTCTATAACCACTAACGACATCCATCAGCCACAACCAACTCCACCATGGATTTCTGATCATCAACTGAAAACCGGTCTACAGTTTCTCATTGGGAGAATTGGCCAATACTTGAAGGTCTGGTATGCACAACGTATTGGAACTAGTGCTCCGGTTTACATGGCTGCCATGCTTGAGTACCTAGCAGCAGAAGTACTGGAATTGGTTGGAAATGCAACTTGTGACAGCAAGAAGAACAAGATTATCCCAAGGCATGTTCTACTGGTTGTGAGGCATGATGAAGAGCTTGGAAAGCTTCTACATGGAGTGACCATAGCTCATGGTGGTGTCGTCCCCAACATTAACCCAGTTCTCCTACCCAAGAAGACCGCCCAGGCCACCGAAGAACCCAAATCTCCCTCAAAGGCTACCAAGACCCCCAAGAAAGCTTGATCTCCCAAAGCCATTTGTAATATTTTTTTCCTTTTTTTCATTTGTATGTAAATTTCGGTTTTAGAAGTCATCTTGTTCTGTTGATGGTTAGGGAAAAAGAAATTAGGAATTGGAAAACATTGTAGTACTTGGAATTGTATGGTCTTTCCGTTAGGATTTTATCTAGGAATTAATTGATGAAACCACTTGTTTCTTTCGCACAAAAAAAAAGAAAAAAAAAAAGGTTCCCTTGGGGAGAGCAGTGAAAGAAGAAGAGATAAGGTTAGACATGTGGGGCTCGTGTAAGCTTTTCATTAATTGAACGAGTGCAATAAAGATGTGGGCCAAATTTTTTACTCCTTTTTTTTCTCTCTTTTGCCTTTTCTCTTTCTTCCAGCTTCTTCTCCCTCTCTCCTCTTCATTGTCTCCTCCCAACGCCTAGTTTGTCTATTTAAAACAAACAATAAAATTTATTGTTTAATGTTTTTACAAAGTAGTAAAATTTTACAAAGTTGATCATGCCAAAGTAATAAAATTTTACAGTTTTACATAGTAGTAAAATTTTACATTAGTTTTACAAAGTAATAAAATTTTACAAAGTTGATTATGCCAAAGTAATAAAATTTTACAGTTTTACATAGTAGTAAAATTTACAAAGTAGTAAAATTTTACATTAGTTTTACAAAGTAGTAAAATTTTACGGTTTCAGTTTTTTCAATAATTACCTAATCAATATAGATCTTGTTTCGAAGATGTTGACGAGTAGGTTCTAAAAATATAATTTTATTTGAAACTATATATATATATTGAAAGTTATAAGCTTTTAAAAATTAGAAAACTAAAAAATCAAGTTAGTTACATAAGGTGCCCTTAATAACAAAAAAGGGAGTGCCCTTAGTAATAATAAGGGTAAACAAGGGATTTAAAAAATAAAGGTGACTAATTGCTAAATAAGTTTCATTCTATTGACTAATTGAATTAAAAAAATCCTTGCTTGACTAATTACTAATATTTTACCTAATTATGGACTAATCGCCAATTACCCCTTTTTTTTTTTACACATCAATTAAATAGATAATTGTTTCTAATGAGCAAATCTAATGGCTACCACATCAGTTGGACAAAAATTTAAGCTCTTTGGCATTTTTCTTTTATATATATATAATCTTTTAGTTGTTTATTAATAAATAAATAAATCAATCAAATGTACTGGATGAATGTGTTGAACTAATGAGTTATATGCATTTAATTTGGAAGTTGTCATCCAATAAGGGTAATTAGGGTATTTTGAAAAAAATTGAAAGTGATTTAACGGATTATGGACGGAAGTTAAAGGAAGGGGGTCTTAATGTAATTACAGAAACGTGAGGGGGTCTATTTGTAATTGTCAGATTTTAGAAGAGGTCTTAATGTAATTTACCCAAAAAAAAAATGGGTTCCAAAGCTTTCCTTTTGCTGGGTCTTTTATTTGCTATTGTTCTTCTCATTTCCTCGGAGGTGGTAGCTAGAGACTTGGCTGAGACTTCCACCAACCTAAAAAATGGTGAGCAATGGTTCTTTCTCTCTCTCTATGTGATGCCTATGTCCTTTCATGCGCATGCTTGTGTTCGTGCATCCCATGTGTTTGTTGTAAAGCCATGAATTAAAGCATATTCCTAGCTAGCTTACAATTCATGTCCATGCATGATTATATCCCTTAGAAACAAAATGGGTGTGCTCATCATTGTTTAAATTACTAATAAAAGACCACATCCCTAGCTAGTAGGCGCCATTACGTGCATATATAACCTAACATGTTCATATTGCATATGCAGTGGAGGAAGCTACAAAGACGAACGGTGTCAATGATGCCAAATATGGTGACGAATATGGCGAAGGAGACTGCGGTGGTTATGGTGGAGGCGAACGTGGTGGTTATGGGGAAGGTGGCCGTGGCGGTTATGGTGGAGGCGAACGTGGTGGTTATGGAGGAGGCGGCCGTGGGGGTTATGGCGGAGGCGAACGTGGTGGTTATGGTGGAGGAGGCCGTGGCGGTTATGGCGGAGGCGAACGTGGCGGTTATGGTGGAGGTGGCCGCGGTGGTTATGGTGGAGGCGGCCGTGGCGGAGGGTATTGCGGCCCTCATGGATGCTGAGGTAGAAGAAATTACGGAGGAGGTAGTGAGTGCTGCTCTTATGCAGACCAGGTAGTTGAGGCAGAAACTAAAACCAACGCTCACAACTAAGAAAAGAGCATGTACGTTTTATCGATCTGCATTATCAAGACTCAATTACTTTGTATTGTACCAAATATACTTCATGAGAAGTATATATAAAAATAAATAAAAGCACCTTATATATTCTCAGAGTTAACGTTCCGTGTATTTAAATCGTGTAATATATAAGTAAGGTTTGTTTGCAATGAATAGTGCTGTTTCATTTTGTAAGTTTCATATCCTCACACAGAGGAAGTACGTACGTTCTTTCACACAAGAATTGAGGGAGATCAAGTACTTTTACTTCAATTTGTTTTCGTTGAAAATGGGAAGATTTAGTCAAAGTGTGGGAAGATTTAGTCGAGTTAATTGCCCGCAACTTAGTTCGGACACCCTGACTGTCAAACAAAAAAAATAAAAAATAAATGTTTTAATGTAAAGTGCTTTTGTCACTTACTTAAATGGTTATTTTCTCAAAATAGTATTCCCTCTATCTCAGAAAGATATGTCATTTTTAAATTTTTTTTTTTGTTCCAAAATGTTCCTCCACTTTAAAAAATCAAATCATAAATTTTTTTAACTTTTCTATAATGTCTTTTGTTATTTCAATAATTACTTATAACACAGAAGCCAACATATATCAAGTAGCTTAGGGAGGGTATCTTTGAAAGATGGAATTTAAAAAGTGGTAAGTTAGTGTAATGATAATTTTTCTTAAACTACGTATTTTGTTAAACTTGGTCTATCTCTTTGTAGGACGAAAGACGTAATTTGTTAAACTTGTTCTCTCTCTCTCTCTCTCTCTCCCCCCCCCCCCCCCCCTCCCCTTTCTCCCTCTCTTTCGATGATTTTTTTTAAATTACATGTTTTATTAAACTTGGTCTATCTTTGTGGGATGAAAGTGTAGTTTGTTAAACTTGGTCCTTCTCTCTCTCCCCAATAAATTTGAAAATGAAAACAAATCTCCTAATTAAATATGGGTGAGGAAGCTTAAAGTTGGCTGGTGACTAGTCCCAAGAGGAAACAATGAAGTCAAATCCAATACCTGCTTTTTGAGGTGTAAATTTTAAAAACCATTATTCCACGAGCCTCTAAAGATTGAAAACAAAAAGAATTGAACGGACCAAAGTTGTTAATACATTTATAAAGTGTACTGATCACTCTCCCCCACCCCCAAAACACACACCAATCAACCAAGAAATTATGAAAACACGCGGTCAACTGCAGTTGACTAGACTTGTTCCAAGGCATTGCATTTAGGCGAAATATGGCGACGAATATGGCGAAGGAGGCCACGGTGGTGGTGGTGGAGGAGGCCACGGTGGTGGTGGAGGTAGCCGTGGCGGAGGGCGTTGTGGCCCTCATGGATGCTGAGGTAGAAGAAATTAGAACGGAGGTAGTGAGCGCTGCTCTTATGCAGGCCAGGCAGTTGAGGCAGAAACAGAAGGATGCTCACAACTAAGAAAGGGGCATGTATGTTTTATCTGCATTATCAAGACTCAAGTACTTTGTATTGTACCAAATATACTTCATGAGAAGTATATATAAAAATAAATAAAAGCAAGTGTGATATTATATGTATTTAAATCCATGTAATATGTAAGTTTGTTGCAATGAATAATATATGCTCTTCCATTTTGTAAGTTTCATATCTTGACACAGTGAAAGCACGAGAATAGTGGGAGAGCACTACTTATACTTCAATTTGTCTTCGCCTAAAAGGGAAATGTTATATATAGCATCTTATGTGTAGTACCAAAATACAGTACCTTATATGGTGCTATGTGTATGGACCAAAACTCTCTTAATTTATTTAACAGGTCTCTTTTTTGTTGATATGGTTGGGTAATACACGGAGATGCTATATGAAAGGTACTTCGTATAACAACGCCCCGCCTAAAATGGATCCTAGAAAAATGTTTCATGTAGAGTATGTGCTTTTGTCAAATAAGAAAAGTTCCATAACTTATTAGATTGGTGTTGTAGTTGCAAGGTTATTTTCTCAAATTAAAACAATAATTTGTAATTAGAAAATATTACTCCATACTAGCACTAATTCTTCATTCCAACTCGCGTATTAGATTATATGGTTACATTAGTCCAATTAATAAAATAAATATATAAGTTCACGCCACATCTTTTTCTTCTTTGGTTTTCATTAAAGGAGGATTAAACTTCTAGTCTACCCTATCCCCACCCCTCCACCACTCCACCACTCACTTATATAGAAAATTAGTACATATAGGATTACCCTTCTTAATTTTATCGACTTTATGGGCTCGCATGGCTTGACAGGGACAGAAGTAGAACAGGGACAAAGTTGTGAACCTTCTTTAACACCAAGGACAAGGCAAGACTGAGGTCGTCACTTTGGGTTTGGTTAATTGGAATTTAGGACTTGAAACCACATTTTTAATCCAAGTCAGTTGTTGCACTTATTTATAATTTTCTTGATAATACTTTGTGAGATTATGATTCATGATTCACGAATTGGAATATTGTAAGTGCTTGTTAATTCACAGAACAATTGATCGAGTAGGTTAAAATCTCTATTCGATTCGATTTTGAGTGTTTCTACGCGTATGTCATGCTTAATGTTCTATAATTCCCATAGTTGGTCCTAATTAAGTCCGGGGATTGTGACAGGTCAACAGCCAACATAAAAATGTAGTCACATACACCTTATGAACATGAATCCACTTTGATTCAATTTGCAAATTTAGTCTTAGAGTTTTTGAGATGATTCAAAAATTACACCTTAATGTTGTTTTAAATACATAAAAAACTTTCTAACTAATTAACTTGAGATTTATTGAATTATATTATACTTTTCAAAATTACAAACACCAAAGAACCTGTCATCATGGTTCCCTACCAGTTGAATCTCATTGATTGATACAAGTACAAGCACGAAAATCAGAATTATAATATACTTTTTTAAATTAATGCACAGAATTAGTTACTGTTTCGTACTAGAATTAGACTTATTTTCTTATAAATAAGCTTGCTATCATACTTGTTATCCGGTTTTTGCTATTGAATTCCTATTTAATAAGAGTTTCATCTTTATTTTTCTTTTTATTCTTTGCTTATAGGATCACAAGGCTTTAGATGCTTATCAATTTCTATTAGTTTCGTAGAGAGAATTAACAGAGTTTGTGAAAGGTGTCAATTGATTAGCCAGATTTGTCATGCCCAAAAATGCTTGATGCATCAAAAATAGACCCAGCATTGAGCGTGTACCAATGGGATTTTTTTTTTTTTAACGGAAAAAAAAAAAAAAAAAAAAAAAAGGCCCTTAATTTAATTATGAGTTGAAAGTTCTATTTATATATTCTAAACTATACTCATTTGGGAGACCATTAATTTTGTCCACTAATGCAGCGGAAAGGCACAAAGATTGAAAGATTAAAGCCAAAATTTTAAACCCACATTAGGATCTTAAATTTCACTTGGGCCATGAATCTGTCAGTAGAATGAAGAAAAAACTCTCAAAAATTGTAAAGATGAAAATTTAAATGATAAACTCTCAAAAATTTTAAAGATGAAAATCTAATGATAATTAAGCAAGGCATATTGGCTTCACAAAATTGTAATCATAATTTAAAACCTTCGTATATATATTTATATTTATTTATTTTAACCAAATGAGGAGTATTCCAAACCATTAGGCCCAAACTAATTTCCCTAATACAACCACATTTAATAACTCAATTTTGATTGCTAAAATCATAAAATTAAAAATAAGGAAATCAAGCCCTAAACTCTTGGAGTATAGAAATATGAATTAACATACACTCACAAGTCACAATGGTAATATGCCATGATTTTTCTAAATCTTGTCCTACAACACTCGCACTATCTCGGGTATAGTTCAGTGATGGATGCTTCGTTCACGGACGATGGCACTGATTTACTTGTAGATTGATCTGACTTGAGCCCCATTGCTGGCATGTTTGACTCTGTTCTACTATTAGGAAAGAAGGCTGGTTGACGAGGCAATGGTAAGGTAACTGAGAAGCTGTTGAGCATGAGAATTATTGATGCCATTGAGGGTCTGTCAGCTGGATCGTCTTGAACACATAGTAAGCCGATATGGATACATCTATTGACTTCATTTCTTGAATAAGATTCTGTCAGAGTCGGATCTATCAATTCTACGGGTGTGTCACCCCTCCAATGTTTCCAAGCTTGCAACAATTCATTAATTCACTCTCAAAGACTCGGAGATTATGATATTTGGTGATTTACATGAATAGAGGAAGGGAAATTTTGTAAATACTAGGTTTGTACTCACGTAGCTTAGAAGGTCCTTGGCACTGTTTGATTGATAGAAATCACTATTCTTCTTACCACTTACAATCTCAAGAATTAATACACCAAAACTGAAGACATCGGATTTTACAGAGAATTGTCCACGCATTAAGTACTCTGGAGACATATAACCACTATAATATAGAAAAAGGATATGAGAGAAGTTGTTCAATTTCTACTTATCTAATTGTTTCTATAATTATATTAGAAATTAGCCATGCTCCATAGATGATGTAATGTAGAAAGCATATACCAAAGCATAGATTGGAAATTCAAGGAAGCTATGGTAAACAACGGATCTATATGTTGTCCAAATTTATAAGGAATTTTTGATGTACTAGAAAGACCATTTCTTTACTCGTTTATTGTTGGGTTAATAGGCATGGAAAAATTAATGTATTCATTGATACAAATATTTGAAACATATAAAGGGGATTTAGAACTTACTATGTCCCTGCAATTCTACTTGTACTTCCTCGAGTTTGATCCACACCAAAAATCCTTGCCATGCCAAAGTCTGCTATTTTTGGATTCATTTCCTCATCTAATAGGACATTGCTAGCTTTGAGATCGCGGTGTATGATTCGAAGCCTAGAATCTTCATGAAGATAAAGCATTCCTCAAGCAATCCCCCCTATAATCTTGTAACGTCTTAACCAATCCAATTGTGCTCATTTCGCATCATCTACCAATTCATTAAGAAACAATGTTCAAGTCAGAAATAATTAATGATACAAATTTAGATAGATCAGGAAGTAATTCTATCAGAGTCTAGAAGATTCACATATTAGAAGAAAGGAATTTTTTAATCTTTCAAAGTGGTCATGAGTCATGACCACTCACAAGTTTGTACTAATTTGAAAGCGTTGGTTTTTTTTTTTTTTTTTTTTTTTTTTGGGTCTTGTTAAAAGAAAAAAAAATGTTTACTTTTCCATGACAACACAGTATGCATTCCTTAGAAGAAACTGAAACAATTAGGATAACTAAAGAAGTAGATATATGTTCAGATGGACCTAACCAAATAGAAAGTAGTCAAGGCTTTTGTTGGCCACAAACTCATAGATGAGTATCTTTTCTTCTCTCTCCAGGAAAAACCCCAGTAGTCTCACAAGATTCTTGTGTTGAAGCCTAGCTACCAATACAACTTCATTCTTAAATTCTTGTGCACCTTGTCCAGAGCCTCTAGATAGCCTCTTCATAGCTATTTGTTGTCCTTCAAAGAGTACACCCTAAGAATATGTCATAACACTTATCATAACAATCGATACTCATGAGCTTTGAATCTCAATCTTCAAATTAAAGCTTCTGAACTTTTATTTGACACATTTGACATTCATGAATTTTACTTAACATTAAGTTCCTCACCTTGTAAACACTGTCAAATCCACCTTCACCAATCTTGTTATCATCAGAAAAGTTGTTTGTGGCAGTTTTGATTGTTCCCAGTTCAAATTGTAAAGATTGCACAGTAGTAATATCATTTGCAACAATGCAAAATACCAAACATAAAACAAAACTGTATTAACGCTTTGTAAATGACACTAATAAGAGCAAATTGCTCAAACGTACAAAAGCAGATAAAAAATCAATTGCAATGTACAATAAAGAGATTTTTTTTTTTTTTTTTTCCGTCTTACCATTGTCCTGTTTTATGGCATTCTGTTGCTTCCTTGCCTTTCGACTTATGAAGCAGTAGCACAGAGTGGAAAGAAGCACAACAAAGACAACTATTGCAACAACAATGACAATATTTCGCCATGATGAGCCTGCATAAACAAGAACACTTCTCATTGATATATATCTGACTATTTCGTTTGAGAGTTTTTCATTAGGTGCACATTATACTCTAATTCCAAAAGCTCTTCTATGCAATTTGCCACCTAGAAGATAACATAAGGTTTCTACTTACTACATTGTGCAGGCTTCTATGCAATTTGACACTGGCTTTGTGTATATATTTTTGGGGCATCAATTTAGCTGACATGAAAGTTCCAATTGCAGGTTGTAAAAGAAGAGAGGTGAAAAAAGTATTGCAACCCTGCATTTTAATGGTAAGGTCCACCTGTTGTGGAGAAGGAAAGCCTCAATCTAAATCTTTTCTTTTCCAACGAATGCCTATGATTTAGGCTAACAATTGCTATAACATTGAGATTGTCTCTAATTGTGGGATTTCTTACCTTTTTCCTTACATCTCTGAAGCAAGTGCTCTAGTTGTTATTTGTTAATAAAAAAAAGGATGACAAGAAACAAATCGATCTCTGAATCAAGTGCTCTATTTGTTAATCCAAAAAAGGATGACAGGAAACTAAACACCCACAATTAGAGGCAACCTCCACGTTACAGCAATTGTTAGCCTAAAACATAGGCATTCACTTAAATGATAAGGTCCACTTGTTGTGGAGAAGGAAAGCCTCAATCTAAATCTTTTCTTTTCCAACGAATGCCTATGCTTTGGGCTAACAATTGCTATAACATTGAGATTTTCTCTAACTGTGGGATTTCTTACCTTTTTCCTTACATCCCTGAAGTAGGTGCTCTAGTTGTTATTTGTTAATAAAAAAAAGGATGACAGGAAACAAATCGATCTCTGAATCAAGTTCTCTATTTGTTAATCCAAAAAAGGATGACAGGAAACTAAACACCCACAATTAGAGGCAACCTCCACGTTACAGCAATTGTTAGCCTAAAACATAGGCATTCACTTAAATGATAAGGTCCACCTGTTGTGGAGAAGGAAAGCCTTAATCTAAATCTTTTCTTTTCCAACGAGTGCCTATGCTTTGGGCTAACAATTGCTATAACATTGAGATTGTCTCTAATTGTGGGATTTCTTACCTTTTCCTTACATCTTTGAAGCAGGTGCTCTAGTTGTTATTAATTTCTTAATAAAAAAAAGGATGACAGGAAATTAAACACCCACAATTAGAGGCAACCTCAACGTTATAGCAATTGTTAGCCTAAAACATAGGCATTCCTTTGGAGAAGAAAAGATTTAAGGCTATAATTGAGGCTTTCCTTCTCCACAGCACCCCCTTCCCTCTCCTTATGTATAGACTTTCCAACAGATTGGATCAAGGTATATCCTAATCCGAATTATTAAAAGAAAACTCCGATCTGATCTTATAACCTAGTTAGCCAACATATATTTACACCCACCATAGATCTATACGAGCAAAAAGTAAGAATATATAATTTAAGGTACTAAGTTTAATTTTTATGAGATGTGTGGAACGCAATTCTCCTACCATATCGGGTTCAAACAAGGTTTTTTTTATCAAAATCCAATTCATTGACCAATGTACTCATATTCGTCTTGTTTCATTTCCATGTCTTAAAAATTTTCCAACAAAGCATAAATCAAAGATAACTGGCATTACAATTAAGATCAAAAGGTAAATCCTAGAAAAATGTTGTAAGATCTGATAATCTACTTGGTGATACTTTAGTGTTATAAGATTGGATATCACACGTAGGTACAGTTGATTTGAGGGAAAAGAAGAAGAGAAATTATCTATTTACCTTATAATACTGCCAATAACTAATTTTGCACCTACTCAATCATATGCTTGTGTAAATGGGTAAAAAATTGGCCCATCAGCCCAACCCACCCTAGTCTAATCTTAAAAACTAGGGAACGACTATTGCAACCTGCCATTCTTATCACCCCACCCCTTTTCTTTTGATTTTTAAGATTTCATGAAAAATTTAAAAGGTTTTTACAAAAACCGGTCACTTGGTCTGCTAGAAAACATCATTTTGAACAACTTTGCAGAAGAAAGTTTTTCTAAAATTTATCGTTTAGGTAGACTTTTTGGCAAAAAATGAAATAAAGGATATAAATGGCTAAAAAGTATATTTAAACGATAGATTTAGGAAAAACTTTTTTCTACAAAGTTGTTCAAAATGATGTTTTCTAGTGGACAGTACAATCGGTTTTCATAAAAACCTTTTATATTTTGCATAAAACCTTAAAAACCTAAAGGATGGGGGATGGCATGATAAGATTGAAGGATTGCAATAACCGTTCCCCAAAAACTAGGTTAAGCCCAACCCTGAACCCGTTTAGGCCCAGCCCAATCCTACCCAAGTCTTCAAGATGGCAGGCTTGGGCTTAGGCTTAGGATTAAGGGAATGGCTATTGCAAGTTTGCAACCCCCCATTCTTATCACCCACACCCCATCCTTTAAGTTTTCAAGGTTTTATGCAAAATATAAAAAGGTTTTTATAAAAATCGGCCAAGATGTCCACTAGAAAACATCATTTTGAACAACTTTGTAGAAGAAAGTTTTTCCTAAATCTATTGTTTAAATATCCTTTTTAGCCATTTATAGCCTTTATTTCATTTTTTGCCAAAAAGTCTACCTAAACGATAGATTTTGGAAAAACTTTTTTCTGCAAAGTTATTGAAAATGATGTTTTCTAATGGACCATGTGACTAGTTTTTGCAAAAACCTTTTATATTTTTCATGAAATCTTAAAAACTAAGGATGGGGGGTTGCAATAGCCGTTCCCTCAGGGCCGGCCCTGACTTTTTGGAGGCCCCAAGCGAGCTCAAAAAATGAGGCCCCTTATACTTATTCACACACCAAAAAAAAAATTAAATTTGGTGATTTTCTTTCTTTTTCCTATGTTTTCTCAATAACCAAACGGTACAAACAAAGCATTCAATAAAAAAAAAATTTCATGTCCAACTGCAACCGTACAAACAAAGCATTCAACAATTCAACAAAAGGAAAAAAAAAAAAAAAAAAAAAAAAAAGAAAGAAAGAAAGAAAGAAGATTTAAAAGTGATTGAGTGAAAGACAAAGAAATTTAATACTAAATAATACCTTAGAGAGAGAGGCGAGAAAGAGAGAGAGGCGTGAGAGGGAGAGAAGCTGTGAAGAGAGACTGGGAGAGAGGTCTGACTTCTAAGGTAAGCCATAAAGGGTAAAAGGGGAGTGAGGGATTGAGGCTGAGAGAAGACATGGTTTTTTTTTAGGTTTTGACTTTTGTAGATCTGAGATTCCCCCTTTTTAGATATGAGATTCCCCCTTTTAATTTTTGTTGGGGTTTTAAACTCTTTGGGCTGCTGGACTTGGGCAAAGAAGATTTAAAAGTGATTGAGTGAAAGACAAAGAAATTTAATACTAAATAATACCTTAGAGAGAGAGGCGAGAAAGAGAGAGAGGCGTGAGAGGGAGAAAAGCTGTGAAGGGAGACTGGGAGAGAGGTTTGACTTCTGAGATAAGCCATAAAGGGTAAAAGGGGATTGAGGGATTGAGGCTGAAAGAAGACACGTTTTTTTTTTAGGTTTTGACTTTTGTAGATCTGAGATTCCCCCTTTTTAGATCTGAGATTCCCCCTTTTAATTTTTGTTTGGGTTTTAAACTCTTTGGGCTGCTAGACTTGGGCTCTTACATTTTTTTTTTCTTTTGGGCTAACCCAATACCAGTTACTACATTTAGTGTTGGGGCCCCTTTTTTCACCCAAAAAAGTGGTGCCCTAAGCAACCACATTGATAAATTCTATTCAGGGCCGGCCCTGCGTTCCCTAGGATTAATATGTTGCACCCTAGGATTAATATGTTGCAAGTAACCAACCAAATGTGTTCTAACTAGTTATAGCCACTTTATATGGGATTTTATTCTGAGTCAAAATTTACGAGTCCGGTTTCAAAAAAGTTTAACACAAAAGACAAAAAAGAAAGGTGAGTGAAACCGATGTAAAAAATCATGAGCTTACCACTGGATTTTGTTGAGCTTGCCGCTGCTAGTGGCGAAGGTGAGGAAGTTGCAGGGGGAGAGAGACCTGGTGCAGCAGCCGCGGGGTCATAGAAAGTGAAAATTTCATACCTAATATTGCAACTCGGCATAAGGACTATCCCTCCTTGCTTTCCATCACAGCATACGGGAATCTGCCCAATGGACCCAGATAAACATTTCTTGCAATCAGATTGCGATAAATCGGGGGTGCACTGCACCAGCGCATACAACCTATTAAACAAGCTAAGGTTCACATCTCCAGCAGCAAACATGTTGCTAGAAGACACATTCACAGCCCTTGTTAAAAGACTGTTCATCAAATTTGCCAAAGTCGCCTTAAAGTAATCTGGGTCCGACATATTATTGACATTCCACAGGTAACGTTCTGGGATTTCCTCCATGCGGGAAAATATCGAACGGTAGGCGTACCTTACCATGCACTCAGTATCCCATATGACTGCTTCTTTCTGGTTTGGACAACGGCGTATGATCTCTTCACTATTCTCCTTAATGCAACTCTGGCATGAACTAGGAGAGATGTCCCCTCTACATAGGAAGAGAGCGTACGCTTTATCAGAATTCTGGTCACGGCTGGCGTTGTAGAATCGATCGCCATTGGTTGCGTTGGCGATGAGGGAAGAGAAGGTGAGGTTGAGATTTGATGGGAAGGCGCTATTGGATGTGTAATTGGTTGTGTTTGAACAAACATGGATGGGGTAGGGAGGGAGTTGGGCAGTGGTGAGGGAAAGGTGGATGATGAGAATGGCAGAGAGGGAGAAGAGAAGGGCAGAGGGAGCCATTATTGTGATGATCGTGCATAACAAATGGGTGTAGAGGATTATAGATTTGGGTGGTATTTGAAAGGATCTATGAAGTATGAAGGCTTCTATCAATCCTCAATTTTATTTGCCCCACTCTTTTATTTTAAACTTCTTACAATTTTATGAAAAATATAAAAACCTTTTATGAAATTGGCCTCATAATTAAAATAAAAAAATATATCATTTTAAAAAATTTTATATAAGAAAATTTTAATTTTATAAAATTTATTGTTTAGATGCATTTGGCATTTTTGTAACTTTTCATGAAATTGGTTTCGTAATTAAAAAATAAAAATAAAAATAAAAATAAAAAATATTATTTTAAATAATTTTATATAAAAAAATGTTATAAAATTTATTTTTTAGGTCCACTTTGCATTTTTGTACAATCTAGAAGGCAAAATGTCAAAACTAGAACGGAAGGATGATGATCCCAGAGGGCAGCCTCACATTTACGAGGTTGTGTGGTGTACAAGAACGCCTAAACGGTTAGCATTTTCCTCAGTCAACGTCGACTTACGGCAGTACCTTTTTGGCCCCCTGGCAGGTTAATCGATCCACAAATAAGGTGGGATATGTGGGTCCTTACCTCAGTAGCGGGCAGCCGTGGAAACGTCAGTCAAAAAATAGGGACTTTGATTTTAGTGTAACAAGATGGCGTGGAAACGTCAATGATGGGGGACAGAAATGGAGGAGTGATGGGTGGTTAGTGGGAAGAGTAAAGACGCCAGTGACTAGGAAAAGGAAAAGGCGAGTCGTCATTATGGAAGTGTCAATTGTTTGGGGAGACAAAAACATGCCCTTGATTTACAATCAATTTGTTTTTTTAGGTATGACATATGTGTTAAGTCTTATTTATTAAAAAAGAAAGAAAAAAAAATATGTGTTTAAAAGCATACTATTATGATTTAAGAATCACGGCTATGAATACTATTTAATCCATAGAACGCGACAGTTAATCTGATTGATTGACGCGTATTGTTTAGGTGCATGCTAATCAATGTCTCATTACATACGCACATTATCTATATGCATGTGAAACACACACACCAATCACAAGTGGACAATCTATATATTGCGATTAGCGTTCTCTATACTTATTAATTTATTTTTTGGACAGTTATTTATCATTAAATATTAATTTGAAAGTATCAAGGTGTTTACACCCTAAAATCGGCCTAACAATTTTTGAGTGTTCGGTCAAAAAATCATGAAAAGGGAGGTTCAAAAGCTGTCTACGGCTTAAGGGGTTAAAACTTTTCAAATCGGTCAGACAAGGCCAAATTGTTATCTTCAATGAAAAATAGTTAATTAACCACGTGATCAACATGGTTTTTAGGATGAGATCGTGGAAGGCCCATGTGACGGAAATGGTTTCTGAAAAGAGATCATGGAGGGTTATAGAACGTGGGAAGTTATGAGAGCTAAAAGATCGTGGAAATGGGCAGTTAGTGGGCGAAGTATAAGGAGCGGTTACAAATAAAGCATATAAAAAAGGGAAAGCAACCATTTGGAAGGCTCTCCAACATCAATCAACAAACTAGTTCTCAGGAACTTTATCTTTTTCATTTTCTTTTAGAATTCTAGGACTTTAAACCCAGAAACGTGTTCTCCTTTCTAGTCAAAGGCGTGTGCACCCCTTTGTCTATCATTGTAATTTCAGAAATTGATCAATGAAAATGGCTTCCTCCGTGGTAAGCATTTCTTTTTAGTTTCTGTTATTATTTTGTTATCTCAGTTACTTGTCACAAAAAAGTCCTTGAGTCCATTCAAGGCAAGGTAGAACCCGCAATTCGTCGTTGTTTAGTGGCTGGCACGCTCGCGCAACCCAATCCCCAGAATTGAAATTTTGGAGGAAACACTTTTGGCACGCCCGGTGGGACACCATTCGTGTTATTTTCCGGTTTTAGGAGGTTTGTTTTTACAATAATCATGCCACCAAAACATGGAGGACGTGGAAAAGAGACTTTTGGTCAAGAATCTAGCCAAGAAGACAATCTAGAAATCCCAAGAGATAATTCTCCTAGGAATGAAAATACGGAAAGCCAACCATTGGACCACGCAAATGTTGCTAATGAATTTATAGCTGCTTTCAGGATGAATTGTGACACCATGATGCACGACATATCTCAGATGATGATGCAGCAAATGTCCCTTACTATGAAAGCGTTTGTTGAATCTAATCAGCAGATTAGTGAGAATTTGAATAAAAGTTTGGACAAACTGCTTAGTTACATGGTGCAAAAACTAGGGCCAGCGTTTAAAAATAATGCTCATGAAAAATCCAGTCAATACGGTCGAAAGACCGAAGGGTCAAATAACTTCAGGTATGGGGACATACACTTCTTGTCCAGGCAAGATCCTTTGGGGTCAAACCCACCAATATTTCGGCCTGAAGGGCAAATCCCAACTTCAATCCATTTGGGAAGTCAATTCGGTCAACCTAGACCAAATGTTGGAACAAGTGGAGTTAAAGATAATGTGTTTTATGCCTCACCCGGGGGGCAAATTTATAATCAAATGCTGAACGACTCATTTGACCCAAGTCGAAATAGCAATTTTATGCTGGGAAATCTAAACGATATTCCAGTCAGAACAGGCCAATCTACAGCTGGAAACTATGGGGGTTCAAATGAAGCCCTATATAATTATGTTGGTCAAGAAGACTTTACTCAGACCTTTTAAACTAATTTGAGAGACAACCCAAACAATTTCAGAAAAGAGATTGCCAATATCATTAGGGAACAAATAGGAGCAGGTCGACCACCAGTTAGAACAGCTTATAGTCGCTCCTACCCTGATTACATCGACCAGCTCCACGAATTTCCTAGAGGTTTCAAGTTCCCTGATTTCACATTGTTTTCAGGAGAAGATAAACAGTCAACCTTTGAACATGTTGGCCGATTCACGTGCCAATGTGGTGAAGCAAGTAGCAGTGGTTATTTAAAACTAAGATTGTTCCCAAGTTCTTTAACTGGTTGGACTTTTAATTGGTATATTAATTTACCATCAAGGTCAATTACAACTTGGCAGGAAATGGAGTCTCTTTTCCATATTTATTTATGCATAGCGAAAACCGAAATAACGATCGCTGATTTAGCTCGAATGTGCCAGGAACCTGGTGAGAGGGTTGATACCTTTGTCCAGAGATTCCGGAATGCCCAATGCAGGTGTAGGTCGAATTTAGCACAATCTGATTGTGTCAAAATGGTGATTAGTAGACTTAATCTGGAGAATAGGAAGAAGTTCATCGGTCAAGAATTTTTTGACCTAGGCCATCTTATGACCGCAGTGTCAAAATACGAGAGAATTCTCGAAGAAGAGAATCAAAGAAGGGTTTCTTCAAGGGGAACTTATTATAGGAACCCAAATAGGGAAGTGGCTCAGATTGAAGCCATGGAAGAGAGTGAAGAAACTGAAGAAGAAATTGCCCTGGCCGAATTAAACATTAATCGGCCTTATATGTGCAGGGCCCTGGTAAAATCCAAGGTGCAGGAATTAAAACAAAATTTCCAGAGGAGACCAAATAATGGTAACCAAAATGGAAACAATTTTAGGGATAAGAAATACGATTTTGACCTCTCTAAAACAGAACAGATATTCGACCATTTGTTAAAAGATGGGCAGATTAAGCTACCAGATGGGCATAAAATTCCATCTGCCGAGGAAATGAAAGACAAAAAATACTGTAAATGGCATGATTGCTAGACACATCCAACAAATAGTTGTATTGTGTTAAGAGATGCCATTCAAAGGTCAATTAGTAATGAAAAATTGAAATTCCCTGAGGAGAAAACTGTTCATCAGGTTGATGAAAACCCATTTCCTTTTGAGTTTCCAATTAATATGGTTGTTTTGCAGGTGCATGATCCTAAAGTTTCAACCAAGGAAACCGAAAATGCTGGAAAGAAATTGGAAGATAAGGGAAAAACTGTTGTGCAGGCTCCTTAACAGAGAAATGAAGCGATAAAATTGGTCTCTTTTATCCTTAAGGCTGAGGATGAGACTTATGCTTATTCTGGGAGGCTGGATTCCAGTGCAGTCAAGAGATGGACTAAAGTAGCAATAGAACATCTCAGTGATATTTATAGTCACCTAATTTATTGCCGGGGATGTCACAGCAAGTTAGCAATGCCTCAGTATGATCCTGGGAATTTGAAAAAAGCTGTGATTGGAGATATTGAAGTCTCTATTTATAGAGGCGAGTTGCAAGTCAGGGGCCTTAATGAGGCCGAAGTCGCAAATGCTACGGCCAGAAGGCCAAACAAATATGAACAGAAATTCAGATCAAGTGGCCTGTATAAGGCTAGACTTGAGAAAGAGAAGATAATACAAGAAGAAAATGAAGAGCATGCTAGGAGTCTAAGGAAGGGTTATCAGAAGACTAATAATAGCAATAAAAGAATTCGACCTGATGAACATTCAAAAGGTCAAGGTTTACAAATCACTGTGAGAAATGATTATCAGGCCAAAGGCAGTCAGTCTGATAAAATGAGAAAAGGTCAAATGTCTAGTTCTGGGACCACTGAATGTGATTTGCGTGACCTAATTAAGCCCAGAATGGTGAAGCCCAGGCCGACACAGCCAGAAAGGTGGGCTCAGGCACGACACGCAAAATTCGGTCAGCCCGAAATGACTTGGACCCAAAGAAGGAGGCTCCAAAGAATACAAGCTGAAGAAAAAAGGGAGCTGATTAAGAAGACTGGAGGATACCGGATTCGGGCCAATATTTGGAAGCGTTTAGAAGCAATTGAGGAGAAAAAGAAGTCCCTTCAAGTAGCTATCGAGAAGTGTAAGGAGGATGAAATCCTAGAGGCTGATGATTTTGATGCTAAAGATGATGACACCTTTCAGTTCGGCTCTCTTCCACTAATTAGAGTTCAGGTAAATATGGTTTTTATTTTACCTGCTGATTTTAAAGCCAAAGAAGGCCAAACTTTGTCTTTCGATGATATCGATGTTGTCTTTGAAGGAAAGCTCTCAATTAATGAAATTTCAGAAGCTCCAAATCGACCTACTCAGACCGAGCTACCTAGTGAAAGTATTACTTTCACCAAGCCCAGTGAGAATATGGCTAAACACCTGAAACCCTTATATATTAAAGCTCATTTTAATGGCAAACCAATTTCAAGGGTTTTGGTAGATAATAGAGCCTCTGTAAACATCATGCCAATTTCGGTTATGAAGAAATTAGGAAAGACAAAAAAAGATCTATTACCTGCAGATGTTTCGATAGTAAATTTCATGGGTGGAGCTGTAAAACCTGAAGGAGTTATTCCTATGGAAGTTACTGTAGGAAATAAAACTAAAATGACAGCATTCTTCGTCATGAATTCGGCCTCAAATTATAATGCATTGTTAGGCCGTGATTGGATTCATGCAAACATGTGCGTCCCATCTTCACTTCATCAGTGCTTGATGATTTGGAATGGAGACAAGGCTGAGTTAGTTCAGGCCGACAGTCATCCATTTGCATTGACAAACAATTTTGTTGAGTCTGTTCTTTATGATAAGAGTGTAAAGCCTTTAGAATTTTTAGGATTTGATAAACATGGCCGACCCCTTAAGGTCGCTTCCCCAATGTTGGATGGAGGATGCCATATAAATTCGGTCTCACAAGGGACCGTACATGAAAATACAAGTTTTAATGAATTTTGAAATCCAAGTATATCAAGAAGCCATGTAAAGAATAGAATCCTACATGGTTGAAATCAATGAATCGGCCAGTCTGGCCGATTGTGTTAGAGAAGATGCTGATGAAATCACTTTGGAAGAATTACAATTGGAGCCTAGGAAGTTGAGTGACGAAAAAGCTCAAGTCATAGACCCGCTGCAAGAAGTAAAATTATTAGGAGACTCAAAGCCGATTTTTATTAATCAAAACTTACCAGAGAACTGGAAAGACAAATTAATCGGCTTGCTAAAAGAATTTAAGGATTATTTTGCTTGGGATTATGATGAATTGCCTGGTTTAGACCGAAAATTGGTTGAGCATAAATTACCAATCAAAAAAGAATTTAAGCCATATAAACAACCTCCTAGGAAAATGGCTCTAGAAATTCATCTCAAAGTAAAAGAGGAGATAGAGAGATTATTAAAGGTCGGGTTCATTAGAACGGCCAAGTATGTGGAATGGCTTTCAAACATCGTTCCAGTTCTGAAAAAGAATGGAAAACTGAGAGTGTGTATAGACTTCAAAGATTTAAATAAAGCCACTCCAAAAGATGAGTACCCAATGCCTGTGGTTGACATGTTGGTCGATGCAGCTGTTGGGTTCAAAGTATTATCTTTCATGGATGGTCATTCAGGTTATAATCAAATTTTTATAGCTGAAGATGATGTACAGAAAACAGCATTTAGGTGCCCAGGTAGCATTGGAACTTTTGAATGGGTAGTAATGCCATTCGGCCTAAGAAATGCAGGGGCAACCTACCAAAGGGCCATGAATTATATTTTCCACGATATGATAGGAAAATTTATAGAAGTTTATATAGATGATGTGGTGGTTAAATCTTCGGATCTGGACATCCATATGACCGATCTAAGGAAGTCTTTTGAAAGAATGCGTGCCCATAGTTTAAAAATGAATCCCTTAAAATGTACCTTTGGTGTGTCAGTTGGAAACTTTTTGGGTTATCTTGTCCACCAAAGGGGGATTGAAGTTGATAAAAACAAAACAAATGCAATTATCGATGCAAAACCACCATCTAATAAAAAAGAACTTCAAAGATTTCTCGGTCAAGTTAATTTCTTGCGCCGTTTTATTTCTAATTGTGTAAGGCGAACCAAAGCCTTCTCTCCTCTACTGAAAATACGGGCGGAGGATGACTTCAAGTGGGATAGGCAGCATCAGGAAGCATTTGACCAGTTAAAAGAATATCTTACAAAGCCACCAGTGTTAATGCCACCCAAGCAAGGAGAGCCCTTGAAGTTGTACATATCGGCCGCTGAAGAATCTATTGGAGCATTGTTGGCTTAGGATAGGGAGGACGGGCATGAGCAGGCCGTTTATTTTCTTAGTAAACTGTTGAATGAAATCGAGTGTAGATATACACCGATTGAAAAACTTTATTTGGCTTTGTACTTTTCATGTATTAAGTTAAGATATTATATGTTACCTGTTTTGGTTTATATAATATGTCAAACTGATGTGGTTAAATACATGTTAAGTAGACCGATTATAAGGGGAAAAATTGTAAAATGGTCGTTAGTTCTTATCGAATTCTGTCTACAATATACCCCCTGTCACACCCCATTTTTGTCACCTTAACTAGGACATATCATTTCATGTAGGATTTTGAGTCCTTTTTTAGTCTAGTCTTTTTCATTGAGTTTCTATGGCATTGAATATCATGTGTATGAATTTTGAAGTGATTTGGAGTTCATTTCGATAGTCAATAAGAACTTTTGCGACTTTAAGGGCATAATCGTCTTTTAAGCCGTATATTTTCCATTTAACCTTGAAATGAATCCCGAGTCATTCCTTCAAGTTCATATGGTTATATAGAGTCTATATATAGGTTCAATTTCATGAATTAATGGTTTAAGATCAATTCGACTCATAATGGTTCAGGTTGGCTAAAAGACCCTTTCTTGGTTTGCTCAAATTGACTCATAAGACCCAATCAATTTTCTCTCATTTAACTTCAATTGGGCTTTATTTATGTCCTAGGTGTGTTTAGAAAGATCGAATTTCGATTGGGAAAGCATTTGGTTCGACCTTGTGTACAAACCCAACTTAGCGACAGTAAGGCACTATGGTTAACCACCTTTGTAAAACCTAACCATGTACCTATGGTTTAGGATTTTTGTCCTAAAATGCTTAAAAATGTGTTCCCCTTCGAAACACGGTCGTTTTGGCTTTTATTTCGTCAAAATCGGACTTAATTTGAAGATTTTAGGACTTCTGAAGCAAGTAGAAGTCAAAACCGAAGCGGAAAGGGAGAGGCCTCGGGTAACCGTCCAGGGTTGGACGGTCAGCCGTCCAAGCCCAGATGGCTACTGTCCAGGCCTAGTTGGTCACCCGAGGACTCCGTCCTCAACTCGAACTCTGACTCTTCTTTCCCTCTTTTGACGGTTTCTTCCGCCAAAGCAACTTGTTTGCTCTTAAGAGTGTGTAAGTTTGAGTTGTTTGAGCACCAAGAGAGTCTCCAATAGCCCTAGGATCATTGTTTAATGAATTAATCTTAGCCATTGGTTTAGGGGTCAGTTCTCTATATAAAGGACATGATATTCAGCACATAGGGAGAGGTTAATGGCACTTTACACTTAGAGAGAGAGGGAGCTACGAGGTTGGAGAGCTAGAAGGACATCAAGAGGAGGCTCTTCAACCCCAAGCAAGCAAAAGAACAAGGACTTTGAAGACAAGGAAGAGTCTATAAGAGTTAAGCATGTCCCTTTAATACTGAACATGAGTTTTCTGCTTCTCCTTCTTCTTCTTCTTCTTCTTCTTCTTCTAGGATAGTTATAGTGCATGAAATAGCTTTTCTTATGGATTGAATTCAATGCTTGTGTGATGTTGTATGAATGATTTTGAGATGATTTACGGCTTTATATACTTGATAATCCCTGGTTTACTAAGGATTTGAAAGTATTATCTTTTATATTTTCTTGAATCATGCGTAGTTCACATGTTTAGGTTGCTGTGATAGTTATCATGAGTTGATGCTCCTGTTAGTTAATATACATGATATATATGATATTCATGATAATTTGAGTATGTGTTAGAGTCGTTTCATAGGTTTTAATGCATGGTTGTGAAATTAGGGTTTCGATAACCCTGAATTCGCACAAGTTTCATCACTACAACAAAAGTGGCTTTCCACGACGTGCGAAGCACGTCGTGAAAGGCCTTTTACGATGCGCAAGCGCATGTCGTGCATCAAGGGATCGTGGAAAGTCCGGACACATTTACGACGTGCAATGTGCGTCGTAAAAAACTTTTTAACGGCGCGCATTGCGAGTCGTAAATAGTTATTAACGACGTGCACTACGCGTCGTAAAAAACATCTCAATGGTTTGTGTACAGTTTTAACGACGTGCAGTGTACGTCGTATTAAGTTTTTTAACGACGCACGCTGCACGTCGTGAAAAAATTATAACCGGTATATTAAGCTTATTAACGACGTGCGTTGTGCGTCGTTAAAACACCTAAGACGACATACGAAGCACGTCGTGAAAGGCCTTTAATTTTTTTTAATAAATTATTTATTTATTGATTATTAATTTTTTTAATAACCTATTGTCTATCACCTGTTTCCTGCTTTGCTTATCAAACGCCAACAATACATTTATATATCTTCTATCACTGCCCAAGATAACACAACTCAGAAGTCATAACAAATATATCATTCATCAAAATCATTTTTTTTCTAAGTGCATTAATCCACAATTAACATCAACTCCCAACCATCCATATCTATAATTTGAATCCAATTCAAAAAACATTCATACATCCATAAAGTTTAAGTACATGTTTATAAATTGGACTATCAAAATTTATATATAGAATGTCAAAATAAAGTTCAAAAAGGGAGAACGACATGTATAACAACAAAACATCTATCTGATACTTCTGCAGTCTCCCACTAACCCCTTCAATCTCAAAAACTAAAAGACCTTCTAAGATGCCTCAACCAAATGTCCCTGAAATGAAAGACAAAAAAATAATTTATTATTAGTAAGAAGAAATACTTTGAATAATAAACTAGGTAGTGAACATCAAACAAAAAAGGATTGATTTGAGCAAATGAGAGAGTTCTATATGCTACGTACAACAAGAAAGATAACTACAGCTGTACAACAAACTGTTCAATTAATTGAATTATAGAAGTACAACAAGAAAGATAACTACAGCTATACAGCAAACTGTTCAATTAATTTGGGTTCAAATGACAATATACATAATTAGAATTTGGATCAGAAACTTAAAGCAAATTAAATGTACCATTGAAAGCATATGAATAATAAGAAATTATGGTTTAACCATTCTTTAACTGAAGCATATGAATAATTATACCATTGAAAGCAAATAAAAAAGGGTGAACTGAAAGAAACCACAAGGGATGAAGCACATTAACTGCCATGACAAAGGAAACTAGGTGAATCATAGTGGAGAGTGAAATTGATGATGAACCTAAGGCTGAAATAGGAGTTTGTGGGAAAAGAGAAGTTTAATAAACAAATATTAGTGCAAATACATCATACTGCAAAAACTCATCATGAATCATGCTCATTGTTGCTTAATGTCAGAACTTCGAAGCCATATTTTAGTTAAACAATAAGATTTAAATCTATGACTATTTTGATCCACACCATTTTCAAAATCAAAATGGTCTTAAACAATGAGACCACATAGGCTTCCTTCAAAGTTCCCAATGAACAAATTGAATTTTCTATCATTCTATTCTTATATTACTTCTCACTCAACTTCCCCTTATTTTATTCATGTAATGTATTTATACACTTTGAATAATTAGGGGCTGTCAAAAGAAGATGGCCATGACTTTGAATGAGAAAATAATACAAGCAGCTACCATGACATTCATATTGTGCATGAAAATCTGCTATGGTAGTCCAATTTTTGGGATTTTTGGCAAACAGCCCTTGAGTTCTATGGCCACAAATGACCTTGTATAATCTTCCACCATCAAGGACAATCCCTATGATTAAGAGTGGAGCCCCATATGTGGCTTGGATCTCATCCAACAAGCCATAACATGCTGATTGCATTAATCCCGCACAGTGCAGTCTACCTGAACAGCCTGTAGTAAAACACATATATCTTGAGCTACAAAAATTCGATTAAGGCGCCGTTTATTGCGTTGGAAAGCTGATTCGAAGAGCTTTCTAGGAATATAAGGCCCAAAAATTTTCAATGAGAACTCTGATCACAGCACTCAAAAGAAGATGGCAGTTTTTATGGCTGTTATCAAAAAATGTTTCACAGTTTTGGGTTTTATAAACCCTTATGGTTTCTATGATCCAATATATAAACATGCCATTAAAACCTTCCCATAAAACCACACCCAATGGCAGCTAAAGACATAATCCCAATAAACCCCAAAAATCACACCCAAAAAACACACCCATTGACAGCCAAAATCTAGATAAACCCCCAAAAACTACAGCAGAAACAAGGCAAGGCCCAAGAAACTCAAACTGAAAGCAAAAATGCTTTCCCTCATCTATCATAGGAGTGACAGCACCGAGAAAATGCAAAAGAGGGACAAAACTAAATAAAAAAAAAAATGGAAGGAAACAAACCTGGCAAGAGGAACAGCCATGGGGTTGCCAACAAGGACAGTCTTAGTTCTTTTTCAAAAAATGACGAAAAAGAAAAAGAGAAAAGAAGACCAACAGGTACCATTAAATATATAGAAATTAAGATCTAATATAAGAAATTGTAAAAAGAACTTACATTATGGTAGGAAGCTTTCTCACCAACTTGAAACATGAGAGCAACATATGGGCATTTCTTATTGTCGCTGCATTATACAAAAACAAACCCATTTTAACATAACAATGCTATCTTTATATTTTAAGCATGCAGGAAATTGGAACCCGCTCAACAGAAAGTACTTAAATGGAAGATACATCCCAAGTATAACAGACTGACAACAGAGGACCAAGATTCACAAATCTCAGCTAGCTAGTGTCGATTTTTGGATAAAGCTCTAATGATGACAAAAAATGATAAAAAGAAAAGAACCAAATTTTTAGCATTATTAAGTAGACCACCCTCTGCCTTATGAAAATATACTTAGAGTACCCTTCTTGTTTAGGGTAACACTAACCCTCCCCGAGATTTGCTACTTGGTAATACATGCCTACCTTCCATTAACCCTGTAGAGTTTATCAAAGTGCCACCATAACCCTGTAGAGTTTATCAAATTCCCAATAAAAATGGGTTATGTCAGCACCAAAAAGGATTAGAATATATCATTTAAAGGGACCATGTAGTAGACCAGTGTACCCAACGACATCTTTGAGAAAAACAGATGTCAATATATCCAAGCATAAAGTAAAACATACTAAATTGTGTTAAGGGCTCACTTGCTCACTAGGAAAATGAAAACAAAATCAGTCTGTGACACCGTAAACATGACTGCATCAAAATTTAAGCACCATCCAAAATCATAAAATTAAAACTGATAAGTTATCCAAAAACAAATTTTCCTACCGCATGTTTAAAAAATAAATATAACACCAACAATATTTAACTTCAACAGTGTAATGTTCACTCACCCTCTTGAGTACACATACTCCTCATCAACTTTTAACATAAAGAAGACATCCTTCCCATCATGCAGAGCCTACAAAATAAAAATTTTAAAAAAAAAAAAAAAAACCAGTTTTAACAATAAATTCTCAGAAAATTTATGGTTCTAATAAAATTGATGTTTGTCCATTATACATGTCCATTTTATCTAGAATTTTGGAAATTTTCTCTAATTTCTAGAATTTATTTGGTATTTTTCGGAATTTTAGAAAATAGGAAAATAGGCCAAAAGTTAAAGTTGGTCAAACTATGGTCAAAATAGTCAACCAAGGGTCCCACATGGTAGGACTCATCAAGACAAATCCACTCGTCAAATTTGGAGTCAATCGGGTTAGCCTAAGGTCCTCAAATGGATGAGAACATGGTGGGTGTGGGTGAGCGCAACCACATTGGATTATAATTTCATACTCATCTTCAACCTCCCACCGGTTGAAACTGAGAATTCGTTTGGTTTTTTATGAGTTTTTGGTCAACTTCTCTCTAACTTATCTCACTCATTTCTGGGCCAAATCAAGTGATTCAAAAGCCATTTTAAAGCTTGTTCAGGCCTCTACAAGAATATATAAATGGTTCATATAAAAACTCATCATAACACATGGG
Source organism: Liquidambar formosana (assembly GCA_039720395.1). NCBI lineage: Eukaryota > Viridiplantae > Streptophyta > Magnoliopsida > Saxifragales > Altingiaceae > Liquidambar > Liquidambar formosana. The sequence goes on along the minus strand of CM077824.1, from coordinate 360,822 downwards.
TTTTGGGGCTTAAAGTTCGGGTTTCACAACCCAAAAATCTGTAATTTTCCAAAATATATGAAGTTATGTTCATTTTCTTTCAAATCAAAGGTTACCAACAAGTTCCTTGACCCCAAAAACCTAAAGTTAGACCATTAACATTAATAATAATTTCAGAAAAATCAAAGTTTGCAACATATATATATATATCATCAAAATTAGAAGACAAGGTAAGCTTCTTACCTTAGCAAGACAACTCCAAGAGCCATAGAGAGATCCCCACGAACTCCCTCTCTGCTTCATCATTCTCTCTCTCTCTGAGCACGGTTGGAATAAACAAAGGAAATGAACGAGATAAAAAAATTTCCATTAAAAATTTTATGTCGAAACAAACAAAACCCAACAAACAAATAATTAAAAAACATACAACCAACACATATTTGGTCAACAATAGTGACCCATCAAATCAGCTAAACCCAATTGTTGAAAAATAAATCAACCTCAATAAATCAACTACGCCTTCAAAGACGAAGCAAAACAGAGACATATATACATGAAATCATCTTAAGTATCGAAATCTTCATAAATAGAGACTAAAAATCCTAACTTTATCAAGTAAAAGAACAATAAAATAGCAATATAACGTATTTCTTCTATTTAATTAGAAGAAGAACGATTCTAGTAAGCCTCCGTTTGTTTCTCGGAGAAAAAAAAAAACTGCAAACATATATTTTGAAAGGGGAGGTTTTGAGCCCTAGAACGAAGTTTACACACCAACACCAGTTTAGCCGGAGTTTACACACTAACACCACCAACACCAATTTGTTCCTCTGCCAAGATGAAGATGAGATGCACAGATTTCTACCGTATAGTCCATTTTAGAACCAGTTTGAAGATGAGACACCGTATGGTTGATTTTAGATGTGAGAGAACTGTCAAGACGCACCGTCGTATAGATCGAAGAGGGATTGAGAGATAGAAGAACATCAGCCGTCAACACACGCCATCAACACAATCACATTTGGGAGATGAGGGATTGAGAGATGGAAGAGCATCAACTGTGTACAGAACGCTGATTGTGAACACTCACCGTCGATTCCTAGTTCACAATCGACGGTGAACACGCCCTAGCCGTGAAGGAGATTGAGGGATTGAGGGAATGTGTGAGTTTGTGAGATGAAGGAGTATGCCCTAGCTGTGAAGGAGTGTTCAGAATGTGTGTGCAAGTCTGCAAGGTGGAAGAGTAAAGCACCAAAAGAGAAACAAAGGTCACTAAAGTGAGGCAAAATGCCCGCTAAAAATTTCGCCAAATTCTGGTGTGTTATTAACGACGTGCATAATGCGCCATTGATAAGCAGATCTCGGGATAGTATTTACGACGTACAAAACACGTCGTAAAATATAAGTGGAATTGCTCACTAAAACTGTGACGGAATTATTCCTTTTTAACGACGTGTTTTGCACGTCGTAAATAAGCATTTCTCGGTATATTTTTTACGACGCGCAAAACACGTCGTAATAAGTCCCATTAACGACATACTTTCTTTGTAGGCCGTAAATTCTATCTATATAAGGTCTTTTAACGACGTGTTTAAGAAGCAAGTCGTAAATGACCTATATTAACGACTTGCAAACATGCAAGTCGTTAATTTCAAGTCGTAAAAAGCCTATTTTGTTGTAGTGCATACAGCATACTTAGCTTAGCTTTTTGAGTTGTTTCTCATCATAGTCATTCTATATATGCTGCATATAGTTGAATCATGCTAGGTTTGCATTCATATAGTATATTTTATAGGGTTTTTGGAGACATTATCCTTTTCCAAGGATAATTATCCTTTTCGTTGAGTGAGGTTTTGCATGAGAGCTTCCTGTGATGTGTTTAAGTATGAAATCACTTCTATTGTGTTCTAGTATATATATTTTACGTAGGATATGTTAATAGCACCTCCCCATAACGACTTTTTTACATGAAATTATCTTAGGATAGTTTCGCTTAAGAAAGCTCGCCATAGGAAGGCCTATTTTCATATTTTACATAAAATATCATCTTTTTGGTTAGAATGTGTTTTGTTATCATGTTTATTGATATTATTGGAGTCTCTTATGCTTGTTAGTGTGTCTTTGGTAGGTTTTTATGCATTTTAGTCGAGTCATTGCATGTAGGATTGAGTTAGAATCCTTAGTTATTCATTATTCTTGTTGTTTGCATGATTAATGGATAGTTTTAGGCCTTGTCATGGTTCTGTCTAGATTAGTATATTGCTCTCTTTGCATGGTTTTGCGCACTTGTAAGGGTGCAAATAGGTACAATGCTTGTCCTATTGCAAGTAGGGCTGCTATGGCTTGAAATAGCTAATGCTTGGAGCTTTTGCGCTCGGGTAAATAGGGTATGAAGTGCCTTAATTCACTTTTCTTCTTTCTTTTCTCTTCTCCCTCCTAGGGTTACTTCTTAATACGAACATATGGTGATTATCTAGGGTTTCCTTCATTTATAAAATTCTGGTTTTCTATCAAAGTTTCCCTCTTGTGGAAGTTTTCGATTTTGGACTAAATCAATACATTTTCAAATAAGGAAACCTAGGGTATTTACCATAGGTTTGTATTAGGTTGTAACCCTATTCTTTTCGAACTACGTGGACTTTGATCCATGTATTTCACTGCATGGTACGTAGGCGCTCTTCGTGAGGTTCAAGTCCGTCCTAGGATCCAAGTATTCTAGGTTTTTCTTTTCTTTTCTTCTTTTTTTTCTGTTTTGTTTTCTTGTTTGATTGTGCATGAATGAGATGGATGGATGAAATATATGATATGCATGCTGCCTTGTAATGATATATGCTGATATTTGAGTGAAAAAGATATTAAGTTAGCCCAATTAAATTAAGAAACCAACTCGGGCGATGTGGGTGCCTATGGGCTTTTGCTCAAAACCTTCCCACGTCGTAACTTAGCCTCCGAATCCAATTTTCTGGTTTCAAAGACTTTGCTTTTCCTTTAATGGAGTCATGTGGTTTTGAAAATAAAACATTTTTGTGGTTTTCCTCTTTTCCCTAAAAAATGAGGTGGCGACTCCTTTTTGTTTGTTGTCTTTCACCACACCTATATCCCATTTCTTTCGCCAAATCCTTGTGGGCCGTTTTCCGGGGTTCACACCCCCCAAAAGGCAATTAAAGGCCAAGCTTTGGCCGATTTTTTAGCGAGCCACCACAATTTGGGAGAAGTCCCCGAAATGTTGCCAACCATGGAGATTGGTTGTATTTCTTTAGTACCATGGATCCTAATTTTTGACAGGTCTCGAACTAAAGAATCAGCTGGAGCCAGTGTAGTTTTGGTGTCCCCAACGAACAAAAGGACTCAATTTTCATTTAAACTAGATTTTAATTCTACAAACAATCAGGCCGAATATGAAGCTCTTATTATCGGCCTTAGCATTTTGGTGGATTTAAATGTATCAAGTATTCTTGTTATTGGAGATTCCCAATTAATCTTAAAACAACTATCTGGTGACTTCAAATGTGTGAGTGATTCTCTAGTTGAATATAATAGGATCGCCAAATATTTGTTAGGTTTATTTGCTGATGTTTTATTCAAATGTGTCCCGAGAAAAGAAAACAACGAAGCAAATGAACTAGCCCAAATAGCTTATGGATTGAAAATCCCTTTAAATGTTCTTACCAGGACGATTACTATAGAAAGGAGGTTAGAGTCAACCTTGAGAAACATATTCGGCCCAAATGAATTAGTATTATCATTAGATGTTGCCCAGGATGATTGGAGATTTCCGATCATAAAATACTTATAAAATCCATCAATTCAAACCGAGTATAAGGTCAGGAAAAGGGCTTTAAAGTTTGTCATTTTAGATGATGAATTGTATAAAAAGAATGTGGATGGCCTTTTGTGCTTATGCCTTTCTAAGTTTCAGTCAATGCAAGTCATGGCCGAAGTTCACGAAGCCATTTGTAGGGCACACCAGGCTGGTATTAAGATGAGATGGCTCATTAGAAGGTATGGCTATTATTGGCCGAATATAATGAAAGATTGTTTAGAGTATGCTATGCTAAAGGCTGTCAAGCCTATCAAATTCATGGGCCAGTGCAACATGCACCAGCAATTAAATTGCAATCTATAGTAAAGCCTTGGCTGTTCAGAGGATGGGCAATGGATGTAATAGGTAAAATTTACCCAGAGTCATCCAAAAGAGATGCTTTTATTTTAGTAGCAACGGATTACTTCACAAAGTGGGTGGAAGCCATTCCTATGCCTTCGGTTTCGCAGACCGAGGTGATAAAATGTATTAAAGAAAATATCATTCATAGATTCGGCTTACTCCAGACTATCACTGCTGATCAAGGTTCAATATTTACGGGAAGTGAGGTAAGGGCGTTTGCTAAGGAGTATGGTTTTGAAATTGTGCACTCAACGCCCTACTATGCACAAGCCAATGGGCAGGCTGAATCAACAAATAAAGTTCTAAAAATAAGCATTGAAAAAATGATTAATGAAAACCCTCGAGCATGGCATGAATTACTATCAGAAACTTTGTGGGCTTACAGAAATGCAAAAAGAACTAGTACAGGTACTACCCCATTCGCCCTGACTTATGGGCATAATGCAATTCTGCTAATGGAGATAACTGTTCAATCATTAAGAGTTGCTAAACAAAATGATCTAGGCGAGTTAGATTACTATGATGCCATGATGGTCGAATTGGATGATTTAGATGATATTAGATTATTAGCTTTAGATCATTTACAAGCCCAAAAGAGAAAAGTAGAGAAAGCCTATGATAAGAAAGATCAGCCTAAGGATTTTCTTGAAAATGAATTGGTTTGGAAAGCCGTATTACCTATTGGTTCAAAAGATCCAAAGTACGGGAAGTGGTCTCCCAATTGGGAAGGTCTTTTTAAAATTTTCAAAGTATTAAAAGGTGGAACTTATCACTTACAAAGTCTGGATGGTGACACTCATGATCGACCTATTAATGGCCGATTCTTAAAGAAATATTATCCTTCAATATGGGAATGTACTAAAAGAGTTTGAAAAGTGAATATGAACACAAAATAAGAAATCTACATTTCAAAACATTCAGGGTATGATAGAAGTTCAGGCTATATGGCCGAATATATAAAAAAAATAATACTATTCATTCATCCACAAGACAGACCGGTCCCTTGACCGAACCAAAAGATAAAAGGAAATTGGGCAGGGGCCTTATGGCCGAATTACATCATGAAAATGTTAAATGGCTACATTCCAGCCATGAAAAGAATTGTTCAAGAGGAGGCAGAAAGGGATTGGTCAGCAAGAGAAAGCAGGGGACCATTCAACTTCAAAAGCCTGGAGACGGTCTTCCAAATCCCTCTGTTTCTGCTCCAAAGCCTCTTCTTCTCCAGAGAAAGACTGGTATTGGTCGGCCAGCTTTTGCGCTTATTCCACTTTTACAGAAAAAACTTCTACTAAATCTGTTTGAACAGCTTCTGCTTCCTTCAGGTTCTCTCTGGCCTCACCCAACTGCTTCTCCAGGTCAAAAACCATAGTCTAAAATTGTTGTTTTGTTTTTTGACCTTCCTCAATCAGGGACCTCATTTTATCGGCCTCATCCATGGCAACCTAAATTTTAGACTGGAGGTCGGTCATCTGGTTCAGCACTTTTCTGTTCTGGATTGCTTCATTCCTGACAAAAGAGTAAGAAGGGCAAATGAGGGAGACTTTCTCCTCAAAAGACTGTAGATTAGCTGCCAGGCCTGGTGTGGTGCTAGAATCGGCCAATATGACTTTTATGGCCTTTTTTATTTTATCAACTTGAGAAAAAATGGTAGAAATGGGAACAGTGGAAATGGTCTTGAGGAGTTTTCTTGCCTTTTCAATATCAGTGCTTTTTGGGGGATTGGAGGTAGCAGAAGAGATAGGGGATTCGGCCAACTTTGGCTTCAAAAAAGAACGTAGTTTTTCCAGAGAAGCCATGGCCAATGAAAATTTGTCTTCTAATGGGATTGAGGAAGTTTTAGTAGGGGCAGCAGAGGTTGTTTTTTCTGGAATATTAGGTGACTGAGTCATGATTTCTGTGGGGTCAGGCAAAATGATCAATTCATCCTGATCTGATGAATCGGCCTTGCCCATAGAATCGGCCTGATGAGATTCATCAGCCTTGAAAGGTTTGGAGTTTTTGGGTGGCTTGGAAATGGAAGAGAATGAAACTGGCACAGAAGTTGAACGGGATCCTTTCTGAGACAAGGACGCAAAGATTTCGCCCATATCCCCCGCCTTGGACTTCTTAGACCGACTCTCCACAATTGTAGAGGTTTTTGGCCTGCCCCTTTTCTTGGCCTGAGCCTCAGCAACGTGGGGTTCGGGCTTCAGAGCCTTTGGCTTGGGATTCAGAGACTTCACCAAAGCAGCACTCTTAGATTTCCCTGGTTGAGTCCTTTAAAGCTCTTCCTCGTCCTCAGAAGGAAGTGTAGGTAAAGGAGCAAGAGGCCGCTGCTCATAGGTTGGGACATCTGTAAAACATGTGAAATTAGTAAAACCTATTGAAATCATTTAAAAAGAAATGAGCAAAGGAAATACCTATGCCAAAGGCTGATATGGGCCAGGTTATCCATTGAAATCAGTCAAGTTCTTTTTTAGTGACGCGTCTCCTTACCCAAGTAACTTCATCGGGCGAGGATAAAGCCAAGGATGGTTCAACTAGGTCAGCTATTACAAAGTTGGCAGAAGGAGTATATGGTCAATTTTTCTCCAGCCATTTTTCAAACTTCATAAAAAATGTGGGACTTGACATAACCCTTTTTCCTTTGTTTTTTGCCATATATTCGTCAAATCGTTTTGATTTTATGTTTAAAACAGCTCTATCTACTTTGTCGACCATTACCCACATGTCTTCCCCAGGGATCCATTTGATTTTATAAAAATTCTCATAAGTTAGTATAGACTGATAAGCTGAATATCGATCAATAGGGATACCTTGTTTGGTTTTCTGCTTCTTTCCCCCAGTATCTGTGCCCTGCGAGGAAACTGGGTTAGTATCACCATTGCTAGAATTGGCCGAATCATTATCAGCTTTATGCATAGAAAGCCTGTCAAAAGACTCTGCTGAGTCCATCGGCCTACTTGCCTTGATGTAATTACCCCAAAAGGAGGTAAAGCTATTAGATGCAGACGGTTTGTAATGGAAGGGAGATATTTCAAAATCTTTTTTCAAGGATTTAAAGATGTAATCAACGCTATCCACCTCATCAATGTCATGAATGATAAGCCGATTCAGAAAATCAGAATTCAAGCTGTAAATCAGTGGAAAAGGAATGGATTGGCGTAGGCCGAATTGCCTAGCAACAAAGTGGGGACAATAAATCTCCACTCCACAGCGATTGTTTCCAGAGTTTTCTAAGGTTATTTTGTGATGAAGGTCCCTTGGAATCAGTACGCTACTCCAAAAAGATTTTAATGCTGACTCTGGAGCCTCAAAAGTAGTTACGGCTAACAGCCACTATGGCCCAAGTCGCAATGGAAAAAATGGATAAAATTGTTTTCGAGACCGATTATTACATGAATAGAAAAAAATGAAACAAGCTCGAAAAGAATGAGGATTATGGGTAAAATCAATAAAGTTATACCCAATGGAAGGGACGTTGTCATGAGATTCACAGACAGGACTTATTTCTGGGAAATATGCATGTAACCAGATTTGGAGCATCCAAAGGGGACCTCCCCAAAGTTGAAAATTAGAGGATAATAGGTTAAACAGGCCCCTATAAAGACTTGAAAGAACTAAAGGCCCCAGAGCAGCTTTGCATCCTCTAGCTAAGTAGATGGCTAATTTCAAGTCGGCCTTAACAATTTTAAAAGAAGGGGAACAAAAAAGGCATTTGCAGATCCAAAAAAGAAGAAAAGCCACATATTCGGCCTCATCAACATCACCACCTGTTTTTAAATTAAGGTTGAGAAATTTGGTATAAGATGTACTCTTTTTATCAAAAGAGATTAAGTCATCAAAATCAGGAAGTTCGGCCAAAGCATTTACCCATTTCCCATTAGGACGTAGGCCGAAAAGTGCAACCAAATCTAGGAGTGTGGGGGTCATCATTCCAAACTTGAAGTGAAAAAAGTTGGTCGAAACTGACCAGAAGCATAAGGCCGAGGACAGGATTTCTTTGTTAATTGGGATTTGGAATTTAGACAGATGAAGGATTTCATAGATCCCCAATTCGTGCCATTCATCAGCTTTCACAGCAGCTATTCTATCAAACCACGATAGCCAATTCTTCTGTCTATTGGGCCAGCAACGAATGGACTTAGAGAATGAAGAAGCAATATTACACTTGGGGTTTTCAAAAACGAAAACCTCAGATTGAGGTTTTGGGAAAACAGAAGAGTAGGGCCTGGCGGCCTCAGCAGAGAGGAATAAAGGACCTAAAGTGTAAGAGTCATTGTAAGGAATGAGTACCTCAGGGATGGCCACTGTGGGGTCAGTCGTTTGGAGAGCCTCCAAGCGTTCTTTGCCGGTAACATCACCAAGTGCGGAATCTGCCATGGGTGAAGGAGAAGTGCGAAGAAGGAAAACGACGAAGCTGAAAGCAGAGGAAATGCACAAGCAGAGGACTTGGAGTTAGCAGGGAGAAAGCCGGGGACTTTGAACGGAGGAGAAAGCAACAGACTACCGGAGAAGGGAATGAATAGATTGCCGGAGAAGAACAAGCCCTAGAGAGAGAAACTCTGGTTTAAAGGGTCTGTTTTCGTAAGGATTATGAAGAGTTTTTGGTGCTTTAGAGGGAGTAATGGAAAGACATCCTGAAAAGACACGTTTCCCTTGGGAAGAGAAAACGGTGCAGTGATATCATTGATAAAGCTAATGCCGTCAATAGATGAACAAATCACGAGGAGACACGTGGTATGTAAAAGAAAGCACAGGGCATTGACACGTGCCTCAGAAAAATAAAAGAAAGCTCAAGTATGATCAGAGGCCGATTTAAAGGAGTGAAACATTTTACCGAAAATCAATTCAGTAAAATGTGGGGGGCAATGTTTACACCCTAAAATCGGCCTGACAATTTTTGAGTGTTCGGTCAAAGAATCATGAAAAGGGAGGTTCAAAAGCTGTCTACGGCTTAAAGGGTTAAAACTTTTCAAATCGGTCAGACAAGGCCGAATTGTTATCTTCGATGAAAAATAGTTAATTAACCACGTGATCAACATGGTTTTCAGGATGAGATCGTGGAAGGCCCATGTGACGGAAATGGTTTCTGAAAAGAGATCATGGAGGGTTATAGAACGTAGGAAGTTATGAGAGCTAAAAAATCGTGGAAATGGGCAGTTAGTGGGCGAAGTATAAGGGGCGGTTACAAATGAAGCATATAAAAAAGGGAAAGCAACCATTTGGAAGGCTCTCCAACATCAATCAACAAACCAGTTCTCAGGAACTTTATCTTTTTCATTTTCTTTTAAAATTCTAGGACTTTAAACCCAGAAACGTGTGCTCCTTTCTGGTCAAAGGCGTGTGCACCCCTTTGTCTATCATTGTAATTCCAGAAATTGATCAATGAAAATGGCTTCCTCTGTGGTAAGCATTTCTTTTTAGTTTCTATTATTATTTTGTTATCTCAGTTACTTGTCACAGAAAAGTCCTTGAGTCCATTCAAGGCAAGGTAGAATCCGCAATTCGTCGCTGTTTAGTGGCTCACACGCTCGCGCAACCCAATCCCCATAATCAAAATTTTGGAGGAAACACAAGGCAGATTTCTGATGAAACCTTAAAGTACATTTTAAAAGATGATAATGACAACCATCCCATGGCTGCTATTATTAAAGATTGGAAGGACCTTTTATCGAGAGATTGGATTTGTTTCATTTGCCACACCCTAAGGGAAGGAAATTGCTATGTTGATCTTCTTAAAAAAGGGGAAGATTTGGCGTAGCGGAAGTAGCAAAAGAAGAGCACTGTCTTCTTGTAAAATAAGAACAAAGAAAATAGAATAACTTCTCCAAAATTTTATTGATCAAAAATTGAATTCTTGCCTGTAAGCTACAAACCTATTTATAAAGAACTAATATTTGAACTTTAAGTAAACTAGGAAAAGGAATTCTATTAAACTTAAGAAAGGAATAAAATAGGAAAGGAATAAATAAAATAAGCAAAATAAACAAATTAAGCAAATCTAATTAGGAATCTAACTAGATTTGGTCCTTGAGGTGCGACTTGTTTTTTTACTGCAACTTTTTGTTCCACATTAGGCTCTCCTCCCTTGCTTGAAAAGAACTCGCCCTTGAGTTCAATACAGGTAAAGACTCAAAAGGATGAAACTCAAACAAATCCTTAACATTGAAGGTATTCGAAATATTAAACTCTAGTGGCAAATCAACAACATAAGCATTGTCATTAATCTTCTTTAAAATCTAGCATGGCCTAATTTTCTTCATCTTCAATTTATTATAAGTGCCAACTGGAAAACACTTCTTTAAAATCCTTAACATTGAAGGTATTCGAAATATTAAACGCTCCTTACAAAAAGGCACTCAAATTTTAGAAAAATGTGTTCCATGACATCTATCAAGTTCTTATATGTAATACTACTCATCAACAGGGTTAATTTACTATAAGAACTTGATATATGTAAATTAACTCTAGTTGTTGATGAGTAGTATTACATATAAGAACTTGATAGATGTCATGGAACACATTTTTCTAAAATTTGAGTGCCTTTTTGGAAAGCTTTTAACATTAAGGTAAGAAAATCTCCTGCATGCATCTTGTCTGTCTTCTTCCATACTTATGTTATAACATTAAGGTCACACTAGTATCATAAAAATTACATTGGACCCATTGAAGAGTTGGTCCCGCTGAGTGCAGCATATTGTTAAAAGATTAATTCATTTAAATAATGTTGTCTTTTTGGTTGAAATTGTTCTTTTCAATAGGTATTGTCAAAAGTTTTGCATCCGTTTATGCGATTTAATTGAAATTAAATTAGTTGAATGGTTAAGATCAGCCGACTGAGCTAATTTTTGGAGAATATAATTTATTTGGATATAAATTATCAGTTGATACAAATTTCGATATAACTAAATATCATATAATCTATCCCATGGGTGGCAACAAGGCTAGAATAATGGACCACAGTAATTGCTAGTATGCCATTATACGTAGATAAATTTTTCATCTATTACTTGTGCAGCGGTGGAAGCCAAGCCTGATGCAAATGGTGCTCCGTACACATATGGAGGCGTACCAGGTGGTACATATGGAGCCGTGCCAGGCGGCAGCTACGGAGCATTACCGCCGCCTCACCGTTAAGGATGTTTCCTTCGGCACTGGCGGTTATTATGGTGGTTCCCCTGGATATGGAGAAACTGGAGAAACTGAAGACAAGCCCCACACCTATAGAAGCATTATTATTTACATCGTCAGTACTTTAGTAATTTACAATTTACTTATAATTATATATATATTTATATATATATATATATCAATCACATGAAATTAGTCTGTAACTTACATCTGGGATGGAGACCCACACTTTGTACTCAAGATTTTAAATTAAATAAAATAAAAGAAAAAAAGAAAAAGAAATAATATGCTCACGGGCCAAAGGGAATAACAATCTCGAACATTTTGCAATTATATTATCAAGAGGGTAGCGGGGCAGAACCTTTATCGATCCATATGCCTCATGAACAAATTAACTTAATTATTAAAATTAGATCTGGGATTTCTTTCAATGATCTAGATCAAAAGTTGCAGATACGGCAAGTTGGAGACATGTACAAGGTGGAAGTTTAGCATGGAGGACTCACCGAGTCACCATAATTACCAAGAAAAAATAGAGATTAGGACAATAAAGCAATTAGTTATATATGGAGCTAAGGTAAGGTATAAAGTGTTTTTAGACTTTGTACTCGTACCCTAAAAAGAATGTACTTCAAATGGTTGTAATTATGAGCTTGAATTTCTACCCGAAAAATTTTATACTTAAAAAGACAGATTTTGAAAAAATATTTTTTAATTTACAAAATTGTTCAAAATAATGTTTTCAAGTAGAAAATAGGGTAAAATGCAGAAAACTACGCCTAAGTTTGGGGTAGGTTTCAGTTTGGTACCCCCAAGTTTAAAAGTGGTCAATTAAGTACCGAAACAGTTTGTAGACTAATACCATTAACAGTTGGCATCAAATTGACGTTACTACCCTTCACTTAAATCACATCATTATATCAATAACAATTTGGATAAATAACTTCTTCAATAATTCTAGATTTTCGAGTCACAATTGTCCTTCAATGGCGCGAGGTTCAGCTTGACTATGATGAACTTGATGCCATGATACTACACATCGAGGAAAAAAAATATATGAACACAATATATATATTTTGTGTATTCCATATAGAAAGTGTGCTTCATTGAAAAAAGGAAAAAAAAAATTCTGAGGAACTAAAACAAGACAGAAAGAGAGACGAAGATGAAAACATTACCTTTGAAGAAAAGAAAAAAAAATCTGATCTTGTTTGCCTATGATCTAATGAGAGAGAAAGAGAGAGTAATATGGGTAAGTCTTGTCGAATCTACGTAGGAAAAGAGATAAAAGGTGAGTTGGTCAAAAAGCTTAATATAAGCTTTGGATTGGGGCAAATTAGGGTATTCATGTACAAAATAAGGGCAAAGTTGGCATATTCAAAAAATTATTGGTCAAATGGTTGAATCACTATTAGTTGACCAAATGGTAGGCTCCAAATTGAATAACTTTGAAAGTTTTGGTACCTAATTGACCTCTTTTAAATTTGGGACTGGGTACCAAACTGAAACCTACCTCAAACTTGGGGGTAGTTTTTTGCATTTTACCCTAGAAAGTATGACCAATTTTAATATGTAAAAACCTATTATATCTTTCATAAAATCTTGAAAAAATAAAATAAATTGGATGCAAATAGTGTCCAAAAAGAAAGGGCAATGCCACTCTGTCCTACACTTTGCCCTATGCATTTAGGAGGATAAAGTTGTGGGATATATTGATATGATTAAATTTTAAAAATTGAAATTCTCTTAAATGTATATAGTAAAACAAAGTATAGGACAAGGTATGTAGCATTACCCAAAAAAAAATATATATATATATATGATAGGCTTAGCCCAAAAGAGGTCTTCACTAGCCGACCACGTACGCACGTGATCAACTAGCTAGTGTTATCAATCAATGTTGTAATGATAAGACTCTCACTCCAAAATAAATTTGAGAATGAAAAAACCAGTGTGGTAGTTGTTGACTAAACTTGTGTTATCAATCAATGTTGTAATGATAAGACCCTCACTCCAAAAGAAATTTGAGAATGAAAAAACCGAGTGTGGTAGTTGTTGACTAAACTTGTGTTATCAATCAATGTTGTAATGATAAGACTCACTCCAAAATAAATTTGAGAATGAAAAAACCGAGTGTGGTAGTTGTTGACTAAACTTGTGTTATCAATCAATGTTGTAATGATAAGACCCTCACTCCAAAAGAAATTTGAGAACGAAAAAACCGAGTGTGGTAGTTGTTGACTAGACTTGTGTTATCAATCAACGGTGTAACGTCCTTATCATTTTTTATTTTTAGTGCCTTGCAAATCCATTTTTTTTTATAAAAAAAAAAAGAAAAAAAAGAAAAAAAAAAACCAAGTCACGGGTTTTCTTATTGGTTTTGCAATTTAGAAAGTGACTCTCAAGTCCTTATTTTGGATTCTTAAGGAGATTATCATTGCATGTCCATGGAATAATATTTATTTCTAATATTATCAATAATATCAATTATTTCAACTAATTATTTGCTAATTGTTCTTAAAGATGCGTTTGAATAAAAGATTTGTACGAGAGATTTGGGTTAAGATAGATTTCAATGTCAAATGATGGTCACAACAATGGCAACGAATGGAGTTGAGATCTCGTATTAACCTCAAATTACTCTTGCAAATCTCTCATCCAAACATACTGTGAGCGCCACGCCCTAAACCACATAACTCGAGAATACGCATTAGCCTCAAAGGACTAACATGAAGAGGAGTCGCCACCCAATAATGGGAACGAGTGAACCCTAGCAGGGTCTAACTCGTTATAACCAGAGATTCGGATTCGGAGCTAGGGTACGCAACTGGGAAGGTGTTAGGCACCCAGCCATGCCCGATCGTAACCGGCCCCCACACATGATTAATGGGTTTAATTAATTTAACGTCTAATAAAAATTAACCCTATTCATTCGATAATAACAGCACACCATGATGTTATGACAGAAGCAGCAATACAGAAAAAGCATAAAGGATGGAAATACAAATTAACCTACTGTCAGAATAAATACGATAAAGAAAAGAAACTGTTGCCAACACTTCTAGTGCGTACGCAGTTATAATTACTGCGTACGCATATTATATGCTGCGTACGCAATACAATATTTGCGTACACACCCGTTGGCCGTTTATGTCATCTCTCGAAACTCCACATGTATACCATGAGAAATTATACACGTGATTTTTCACAGATTAAGGCCTGAAATCATTTTCATGCAAACACAGGAAACCTACATACTAGTAAACTACCATATAACGAAACCCTAATCCACTACATGATGTTTTTGTAGAAATATGCATGAAAACCCTAGGTTCTCTTATGAAAAGAGTCCATTATGTGATGATATACTATCATTATCATGCAGGTAACATGGCATTTATGATGATAAAACATTACTCTATCGAATATGAATCTTCATGCTTAGTAAATAAATCATACAGCTAGGATGTGGATATTACCCTCAGGGTTATGTACTCTGATTGCTTTAGAATTTCTCCTACTGAACCTCCAGAATTGCAGCCTTTAATACTTCCTCTCTGTTCTTTATGGCTCTCCCTCTCTCTTTGATTCTAGTCCCCTCCCAAAAAGTCCCCCCTCCAAAAGTCCCCCCTCTTAGGTGTACAGTGGGTTATATATAGGCATAGGAAGTAGAATTAGGGGTCTCTGCCTCTTTTCCCTGAAATCCAGGTATCCTAAGCATGTTGTAACACGTTCCTTGAAAAGAGTTCTGATCTGGAGGGCAAGTGGCCCGAAAAGAAAGGTTCTGGAAGCATGAGGTGCGTACGCACCTTAATTCATGCGTACGCACTTTATGCTCTGCGTACGCATCAATATCCACGATTTCACCTTATTGTCAGCTGCAATTCTTTTGGCTCATTTAGGCGTGTTCCAAAGTTTGTCAAAGTATATAAACTAACCTCATCATAGGGTGTTTCCAATCCAAATTATCGGGTGCAAAATGGGGTGTCTACACATACCATTAGTTTAGGCAAATTTTTCATAAGGCAAATCCTGTAGGTGGATTGTAAACTTTGGTCTTACCTTATCTCCCCGTTTAAAACTATGTGGAAGTAGTTGTGCATTTATGCCTCAATCAGCTAGTAGTCGTGAATCGGAGCTCGACTGTAATCTATGCTTGATTACGGTCTTTTCACGTTGATGGAACACACCTCTCTCTCTCTCTCAACAAACCATATATGGTCCATACTTTTTAAACTCCTGTTTTAGTGCCCTAGAAATATGTTCACTAGAAAAAGTTAATAGGCTTTCTAGTGGTGGTAACAAAAGGTAGACCCCACTTCTTTATTAGAACCGTTATGTTGTTTTGTGAGAGGGGGTCGTTATTGGCACCCAAAGACCTGTTTTTCATTCCTCACTTATTCTACACTTTAAGATTTTGTGAAAAATATAAAAGATTTTTATAAAAACCGGACGTGGTATCTATAAAAAAAAACATTATTTTGAACAACTTTGTAAAAGAAAGTTCTTTCAAAATCTGTCATTTAAATGAAATTTTTACCAATTTACAGTCTTTGTTATATAAATAGTTACAAGATTCATTTATACAGTAGATTTTTGAAAAAAAAAAATTTTACAAAATTATTCAAAATAATGTTTTCTAGTAGATTACGTGATCAATTTTTATAAAAACCTTTAATATTTTTCATAAAACTTTAAAATATAAACTATAAAGTAAATAGGCGATGAAAAGCAAGTCTTGAGGTGCCAATAGAGGTCTCCTTTGCAAGATTACCCTTTAACCAGACACATAATTGGGCCTCAATAGGCCAAATCGAACTCAGAAGACATGAAATTAATAGTAGAACAAAAAGAAAAGTAGGGATACAATGAGTTCCTTATAAATTAGTGATCTTAAATTGCTTGTAAGAAGAACTCTATTGGCAAACAAACTGTTCACACTAAAAATGTTGCGGGCGTGCCAAGGCTCGAAAACTTAAAAATCGTGTGACCACGACCCCCAGCACCTCCTAGGCTGTTGAATTCAAGGCCATTGGCCCTAAATACCTATTTGGTCTCTGCTTGTGACTGAGATGAAGTGTAGATCAAGCAATTGATGAGAGATTGGGGTTCCTCTCTTTGTAGTTCGAAATTAAACTATGATTCTAAATTTAATTAGAGTCTAGATGTAAACATAATTTATCACATTGCAATAATTGAGAAACTACGAAGGAAAATACTTTCATTAAAAGTGATGACTTACAGAAATCCTCAAGTACAGAATAGCAAGGTTGTCCAAAGTATGAAATCCGAGCACGAATCAACAGAGTAGCTAAGGAGCTAATTATAGAATTAAATTTGAAAAGAGCTAAGAAGCTAAGTTGAATAAAATTGAATTTCCTAAGAAGGATTTGTGTTGTGTTGTTGGTTGTGGAACCCCTTTTTTGGTCTTCTCTTTTGTCTTTTATATAGCATCGGGCTAAAATTCCCTCGTACATGTCTTCTTGCAGCAACTGCCATTGTGGTGGTAGTAGTGGGCCTTGTTCCTACTGCTACTATGTCCCAGAATTGCTCTGGCCTCCCCACTCTCCTGATCGTGACAGAGTTCTTATAACCCACTTTCCTTATTTTCCTCAAACACTCCCTTTTGACGTGGTCAAACGCTTATCTTTTTAAACTGATTCTCCTCTATTCACCTCATCGGCAAAGCTTGCCTACGTGGCTAAATTCATTTTTAGGCAAAAACACAAACATAAAAGGTTTGATCTCATGTTCCGCATCACGTTTTAGAGAAGCAACGATCTGGACGCTTCTGGCTCATCGTGCATTTGGGTTTGAAAACTCTTTTCATATTTTCACCCAAACAGTCACCTAACGTGCTTTTGAGTCCTAGAAGTACGTTTGAGCCTCTCAAAAGTGATCCCAAACAAGCACATAATCAGAGCTTGACCATAATCTCTGCTTGACTGTGGTCTTTAGAACCTCTATCTCATGATCTTGTGTGAGATTAATTTTTGGGTGAAAATCCTTTTCTTTTTTTTTCTTTTTTTCCAAAAATCCCAATGCAGTACCTAGACTATTTTGCACATCATAAATTTATGTTATTTTTGCAGACCAATAGTCCAGAAAACTATAAGCGAGGAGGGATGCTAGCACCTATAGAATGTGTCCATAAATGTCTGAAGGAAGTTGAAATCAGTGGATTTCAGCCGCAGGACTACTCCAAAAGTGCTGTGGTTATCATACGATGATTTTTATATCAAAATATGTAAGCTTAGAGGAATTTACTTTTCAAGTATAAGAATATTAAGGCTAGCCTTGTCATATATATCAATTAGCCTTGCCTAATTGAAACTATTTGGGCTTGTTGGGTTAGAGTTTTTCTTTTTCAAGAACCCAGCAAAGGATTGAATCCGTGCTGTAGTGGAAAGAGGAAACTTTGTGTGGACAGCTGCATGTATTATGCTTTATTCTTGGGTATGAAAGGTTTCTCATAAACTGGCTAGGCTGTGTTGACATAACTCTGAGAGAATAAACTTTTTTATTGTATTTATTTATTTATTTATCTATCTTTTGCTTTGTCACGAGTAAGATGGGGAAAGAAAAAAGTTACAAAATCACATATTGACATACATATAAATGTCATGTTTGGTTGTCCAATTCGAAATTAAACAATTTAAGAAATTTTACATAGGTTTGAAGACATAAATTTATCATCTTGAATTAGAATATTTTAAAAAATTGTAGTTATCACTATAGTTGATGTTGCAGAATTAATTTTAAGGAATTCATGAGATACCACTAGCTATTTTGAATTGCCACTCTTATTTGTGATGAAAACTACCATTTTCTTGAATTTGTTAACTCAAGACAATAGAATATGCTTTCAACCCTATATAAAATTTCTTGAATTGTTGCATTTCGAATTGGACAACCAAACAGGCCATAACGTTATTTGTACATCTTACTAATTGTAATTTCTCAAGGTTTTAGAAAAATATAAAAGGTTTTTATGAAAACTAGTTATTTAGAAAATATCATTTTAAACAATTTTGCAAGAGAAAGGTTTTTTCCAAAATATTGTGTTTAAGTGGCTTTTAGACCAAAAATGAAACATAGACGATAAATAACTAAAAAATCCACTTAAACGATAGATTTAAAAAAATTTACTTCTACAAAGTTGTTCAAAATAATGTTTTCTAATAGACCGCTTGATAAATTTTTATAAAACACCTTTTATATGATTTGTAAAATCTTAAAAAATAAAAATTAATAGAATGTACTAGAAAAGTTTAAAGGCGTGAAGAAGGCCTTCCTCGATGATACAGTACTTTATGACTTCTTATGGACCTACTGGGCTTACAGTGGCTCCAAAAGGCCTTCCTCAATGGATGACATTAATGGGCTGATTTGTGACTTCTTATAGGTTTATGGGCTTCCAGTGGCTCGAAGAGGGCCTTTCTCGGTGGGCAACGTAAATGGGCTAATGTCTAAAAGCTGCGGCTTGATCGATGGCCATAATAGCAGCCCAAAAAGGCATATATAGTCTGAACACGTCTCCCTCTCTGTCTCTCTCCTCAATAAATTTGGGAATGAAAACAACCATGGTTGACTAAAACAAAGGTAGCATGGGATCTGAGTTATATCACAAACCAACTATTGTTTAATTGAGACGGCTTTTTATCAAATTGTCAACACGTATGGTTTGTGACCAAATTGTCAACGCGTTTGGTGGTCACCCATTTAAGCCAAACACAAGTTAAATTGTTGGTTGTCTCTTCCAACATGGATTTATATTACCCAAAAAGGAAAGAAAAAAAATACATTTATGTGATAATTTTTTTTTTTTTTTTTTTTTTTTTTTTTTTTTGTAAAGATGAGAGTGAATTAATTGAAAGACAATTAACTCTCTCCAACGCCCAACTACGTTGTGGGTCATACTTTTGCAAACCCCATAATGGCTACTCTCTCATCCTCCCCACTTATAAAAAAGATTTGAAGGCACTACTGTTTTCATCCTTCTCTAATAGTATCTTTCAAGGATCGTATTCAGTTGAGTTAAAAAAAAAAAAAAAATATGGGTTCCAAAGCTTTCCTTTTGCTGGGCCTTTTATTTGCTATTGTTCTTCTCATTTCCTCGGAGGTGGCAGCTAGAGACTTGGCTGAGACTGAGAGTGAATTAATTGAAAGACAATTAACTCTCTCCAACGCCCAACTACGTTGTGGGTCATACTTTTGCAAACCCCATAATGGCTACTCTCTCATCCTCCCCACTTATAAAAAAGATTTGAAGGCACTACTGTTTTCATCCTTCTCTAATAGTATCTTTCAAGGATCGTATTCAGTTGAGTTAAAAAAAAAAAAAAAATATGGGTTCCAAAGCTTTCCTTTTGCTGGGCCTTTTATTTGCTATTGTTCTTCTCATTTCCTCGGAGGTGGCAGCTAGAGACTTGGCTGAGACTGAGAGTGAATTAATTGAAAGACAATTAACTCTCTCCAACGCCCAACTACGTTGTGGGTCATACTTTTGCAAACCCCATAATGGCTACTCTCTCATCCTCCCCACTTATAAAAAAGATTTGAAGGCACTACTGTTTTCATCCTTCTCTAATAGTATCTTTCAAGGATCGTATTCAGTTGAGTTAAAAAAAAAAAAAAATATGGGTTCCAAAGCTTTCCTTTTGCTGGGCCTTTTATTTGCTATTGTTCTTCTCATTTCCTCGGAGGTGGCAGCTAGAGACTTGGCTGAGACTTCCACTAACCTAAAAAATGGTGAGCAATGGTTCTTGTTCTCTCTCTATGTGATGCCTATGTCCTTTCATGCGCATGCTTATGTTCGTGTATCCCATGTGTTTGTTGTAAAGCCATGAATTAAAGCATATTCCTAGCTTACAATTCATGTACATGCATGATCATATCTCTTAGAAACAAAATGGGTGTGCTCATCATTGCTTGAATTACTAATAATTAAAAGACCACATCGCTAGCAGGCGCCATTACGTGCATATATAACCTAACATGTTTATATTGCATATGCAGCGGAGGAAGCTACAAAGACGAACGGTGTCAATGATGCCAAATATGGTGACGAATATGGCGAAGGAGGCCGCGGTGGTTATGGTGGAGGCGAACGTGGTGGTTATGGAGAAGGCGGCCGTGGCAGTTATGGTGGAGGTGAACACGGCGGTTATGGTGGAGGGGGCCGTGGTGGTTATGGCGGAGGAGGTCGTGGCGGTTATGGTGGAGGCGAACGTGGCGGCTATGGTGGAGGTGGCCGCGGTGGTTATGGTGGAGGCGGACGTGGCGGTTATGGTGGAGGTGGCCGCGGTGGTTATGGTGGAGGCGGCCGTGGCGGAGGGTATTGCGGCCCTCATGGATGCTGAGGTAGAAGAAATTAGTGCGGAGGTTGTGAGTGCTGCTCTTATGAAGACCATGCAGTTGAGGCAGAAACTGAAACCAACGCTCACAACTAAGAAAAGAGCATGTATGTTTTATCGATCTGCATTATCGATCAAGACTCAATTACTTTGTATTGTACCAAATATACTTCATGAGAAGTATATATAAAAATAAATAAAAGCACCTTATATGTTCTCAGAGTTCCATGTATTTAAATCGTGTAATACTCCATATATAAGTAAGGTTTGTTTGCAATGAATAATGCTCTTTCATTTTGTAAGTTTCATATCTTCACACAGAGGAAGTACGTACGTACGTTCTTTCACACAGGAATTGAGGCAGATCGAGCACTTTTATTTCAATTTGTTTTCGTTGAAAATGGAAAGATTTAGTCAAGGTACGTGTTAGCTGACCCGGACACTCTGACCGTCAAACCCGAAAAAAAAAAAAAAAAAAATTTGTTTCATGTAAAGTGCTTTTGTCACATGCTTAAATGGTTATTTTCTCAAAATAGTACTTCCTTCGTCTCAGAAAGATAAGCCTTTTTTTTTCTTTTTTTTTTTCATTCTAAAATGTTCGTCCACTTCGAAAGGCCAAATCATAAATTTTTTTTAATTTTCCTAGACTATCCTTTATTATTTCAATAATTACTTATAACACAGAACTCAATATAAATCAAGTAGCTTAGGGAGGATATTTTTGGAAAGATGGAATTTAAAAAGTGGCAAGTCATTGCAATGATAATTTTTCTTAAACTGCGTGTTTTGTTCAACGTGGTCTATCTTTGTTGGATGAAGGGCCTAGTTTGTTAAACTTGGTCTCTCTATCTCTTTCTCTTTCAATGATTTTTTTTAAAACTACGTGTTTTATTAAACCTGCTCTGTCTTTGTGGAACGAAAAGCGTAGTTTGTTAAACTTGGTCCCTCTCCCCCCCCCCCCCTCCCCCCTCTCTCTCTCTCTGTCTCTCTCTCTCTCTTTCTCTCCAATAAATTTGAAAATGAAAACAAATCTCCCAATTAAATATGGATCAGGCCGGCCACTGCTCACTATGCCCAAAGTAAAGTTGGCTGGTGATTAGTCCAAGAGCAAACAATGAAATCAAATCTAATACCTACTTTTTGAGGTGTAAATTTTAAAAACCATTAATCCACGAACCTCTAAAGATTGAAAACAAAAAGAACCGACCAAAGTTATTAATACATGTTATAAAGTGTACTGATCACTCTCCCCCACCCCCAAAACAAACACCAATCAGACAAGAAATTGAGAATGACAACATCTAATCCTCATCAATCAAGGCTAAGATCTCTCTCTCTCTCTCTCTCTCTCTCTAAATAGAGATAAAGAAGGCGCTAGTGTTCTCATTCTTCACCCCCCACGGCTCCACTAATGGAGTGCCATATATTAGAAAGATCGTATTCGGTTTAGTAAAGAATTAAAAGATGGGTTCCAAGGCTTTCCTTGTTCTGGGTCTTTTATTGGCTATTGTTCTTCTCATTTCTTCGGAAGTGGCAGCAAGGGACTTGGCTGAAAGCTCCACTAATTAAGCAGTTGAAAAATGGTGAGTTCCCTACGCTTCTGTACTTTTCCCCGGCCTTACGTGACGTAGGTTTCTCTTGAACCTGTTCCAAGGCTTTGCTCAGAAGGAGCTTTTATTTGCCCAACACGTGGTCAGCAACCCTCTGCAGTTGACTAGACCTGTTTTCTCAATTAATGTAGGAACGACCTTATTGATCACTTCCTCTTCAGTGCCTTGCAAATCCATTCACTATAAATTAACTCATGGTCTTTCTATAATCTGTTTTGCAATTCACTAGTGACCTTATAAACTAGTCGTCCCTTTTATAAGTGACAGTAGTAGGGTGGTATTTCTTTTTCTTTATTTATTTATTTATTATTATTATGTTTTTTTTGATAAGCTTAGTGGTGGTATTTCTTGTAACCAGAGCTAAACGTCCCATGTATTGTTAGGTAATCTTATACTTTCTCCATCCCAAAAAGATAGGTTTTCTTATTCTTTTTTACTGTTTCAAAATGTTGGTTACTTTGAAAAGTCAAATTATAAATCTTTTTAAGGGGTATTTAGCCACAAGTCCCGTTTTCAATACTTATACAAGATCAAGTTTCCTTTAAAAAAATATTTAAGCCTATTAGATGATTGGACAAAAATGCCCCCAATGCTCTAAAGACTTTCCATTCAAATTTTGTAAAATATTAAATTCTCCATAATAACCGAAGATATTTTTCATACAAAATTAGCGATATTCTATTCCTCTGTTTCCGAAAATCGTGTAACTGAATTAACGGCTAATCAACATTTCTCTGCAAATTGATCATGCTCCAAATTTTCCAGCACAAAAAAATGGAAATTTTTTCGGCGCAAAAATAGTTACATGAAGTTTATGAAATGCCACATGTTAAACTGGTAATGGTTACTTCGTAGTTGTAACTGTTTAATACAATTTCGTAATTAATTACATGGGGGCTCATTTGGGGGTTCCAACGCATCCATAACCTTGTTGTAACTATTTGAAGGGATGCTAAATCACCGCAAAGTTTCATGTTTTGGGGATTCAAATCAATGTACAAATCTACAGATTTTATTGATATACAGTTGGGTTAATATTAATTGAAAAACAATATGAGTCATTTTGCCAACCGGATCTTGAAGGGGATAAACATGGGAATCGCCAAGTTTTCCGAAAAAATCATGGTAAAGAATCTTGCTAATTGTTAAATGTCAACTGCCTACTAAAATACCATTCTAGGCAAATGGGTAAAGATGGAATTCGTGAATCTGATTAACACAATAGGTTACTTTAATGGTAACGTTTCCAGTCATAAGTGGACTTGAGGCCATAAAAAGGATTTGGTAAGACTTAACGCTTTACAAAACATGGGAATTAGACTATGGCTGATTTTCCCTTTTTTAAAATTTTCTCATTCTATCCTTTATTATATCAAGAATTACTTTAAACACATAACCAATGCATTAATAATAGGATAATGATATTTTTGGAAAGACAAAAGTTAAGTGGATGACAAATCAATTTATTATTCGGTTGTTTTAATCTGCATGCTTTTTCAAAAGGCATAACTTTGTCGGACGGAATGAATACTATGTAAAATGAAATGCTTGAGTATTTTTGGCATAGTGTAGTAGTGGTGGTATCTTTGGGCCCCGAAAGCACTTACCTCCTCCTGCACAACCTACCAATCTTCTCCTTTACTCTTCAGCCTTTTATATATACTAGTTGGTACACACGTGCATTGCACGGGAACCCTTTTAATATATATATATATATATATATATATATATATATATATATATATATAGTTATATTCTCATCAGCACGTGTTGATATAAGTTATATCAGCACTATGCATTGTGAGTTATATCCCTTGAATTGGTTCAATGTACGTCATATCCCACTAATGTACAAAGGTACAACTCCTAATGCGGGTGTTGATATAAGTTATATCAACATGTGCTTACTTGATCATCATCCTATATATATATATATATATATATATGGTTATATTCCCATCAGTACATGTTGATATAAGTTATATCAACACCATGCATTGAGGGTTGTAAAAGGAGATAAATGGTTGGGTCCTCTGCACATGTTGATATAAGTTATATATCAGCACATGTTGATATAAGTTATATCAACACATATTGGATGTTTG
Source organism: Liquidambar formosana (assembly GCA_039720395.1). Lineage (NCBI taxonomy): Eukaryota > Viridiplantae > Streptophyta > Magnoliopsida > Saxifragales > Altingiaceae > Liquidambar > Liquidambar formosana. Next base: position 336,494 of record CM077824.1, on the reverse strand, counting down.
GAAGAAGGAGATGAATGGTTGGGTCCTCTATGGAATAAATATTATTTACTAAGTTAAGAGTATTTTGGACGTTTTCATTGAAATGGAAGTAGTGTCTTTATATATTTGATTAGAGTTAAGACAGTGAATCAAAAGTTTTCTACTATCCTAACCTTTAGAAACATAATAGACTTATAACATCTATATATATATATATGGCCAGGTTTTAAAATCTTTAAATTTATGCCAACTTTAATCTAATATATCTCTTAGAAACAATTAAAGCTCAATACAACTAACAGTCAATTTTTATCTTAGAATCTAACAAATACAACTTTGAACACTGAAATTGCAGGATTTTACTAAAACAACATATAAGATTTTCCAAGTTTTGCATAACCATTTCAAGATCTTTCTTTCACAATTATTAGACCACTAAAACTATAACAGTCATATTCAATTAATAAAACAGTACAAATTCGAAGCAAAAGACTATAAATCAAGCTAAGTTATAGTCTGGTTAGCACTTAAAAACATGCTTGCTTAAAAGACAGAAGAATTTAAATATTGTAACCTCTAAGAATTTAAAAGCTTCATGTCTGAGAAGCTTCAGTTCAGCGACCAATGCTTAATTCTCCTGCATATGAGGCATTACAAGGAATTCAAAGAAAAAGAAATAATTTTTCTCTGCAAATCATATATAACGCATGTTTCTATAAAGCATTTAAACAAACAGTTGGTATTCAATTTAAATTTTTGTTCATTTATAACGAAATAGGTGAAAATTCAAACAAAAAATAAAGAGGAACACACCAGATACTACTTGCTATGAAGTAAAACAAATATTGTTAAAATATAGAATATAGTACCTTAAACGGAACATATACAGTAATTTGTAAACATATAGACTATAGAAACCCCACCCTGCAAAACCAATCAAGACACGGGAACATATACAGTAATTTGTAAAGATATAGGCTATAGAAACCCCACCCTACAAAACCAATCAAGAATAGAGAGAGAATACCATCTTGTTTGTCGGATCTATGTGAACATGGAGAGAGAAATAGAATGAGATGCCAAAGCCATAGTGACCGTATTGGAGAAGATGAAAAACTGAAGAAAGGATGAACGTGTAAATCTGATTCAATTAAGATGTAAAAAAATTGAAGGGGGTTTTATTTAATTATTAAACAAATTATAGTTTCCTTAGAATTCTTATTAAGGTATGTGTTTTATATTGCTATATTTTCTATATATGCAGAAGGGTAGTTGTAGTTTCCTTCGAATTCTTATTAAGGTATGTGTTTTATATTGCTATATATTTCCTATAGTATGTGTTTTATATTGCTATATTTTCTATATATACAGAAGGGTAGTTGTAGTTTCCTTAGAATTCTTATTAAGATATGTGTTTTATATTGCTATATATTTCCTATATATGCGAAGGGTAATTGTGTATTTAAAAATTAAAATATGGATATATTGGTTAATCAAAAGTTTTTCTCACATTCATCTTTTTATAGGTAGTATAGATATATATCTATATCTTTAAAAGGATAAATCTCAGAAAAACTTTTGAACGACCAATATACTCTTATTTTAAAAGAAAAATACATATCTACATTTCCTTTAATTGAAACACATAGTAAACATTTTTATCATTTGGTAACAAATGAAAGTTAGATTTTAACTCAAACTCTTAACAAATTAAAGTTAGATTATTACTCAAATTTTTTTTCCTAGAGTAACTATCAAGTTGCATGATAATATATATGAATATAAACTCTTTAAATATTCCGTTTTATGAAGAAAAAAATTCTGAATGTATAGCTGAAGAGTTTTTAATCTTTCGTTGACAATTTTGATTATAAAAAAAAAAAAAATGTACTTTTGAATTTTAAACTTTATCTTTTATGAAAAAAATATAAAATCTTTATGTATTTATTATTTTGTATAACTAATATTATTTTAAAATATTCACCTGCAACGCATGTGTGCTATATTTAGTGTATATATATATATATATAGATAAACCCCCCCCTCTCTCTCTCTCTCTCTCTCTCTCATGCCCATTCCAAATTTTGAAACTGGTTTCAAAGTTCCACAAACTTTCTCTCTGAATCCATTTCAAACGTAAACTCATTCCAACCCCTTTTTCCCTTTCTCTATCTCTCAAATTTTTATTGGGTTTACACTATTAGGGTTCTAACAGAACATCTCTTTTTTTGTTGATTTCACTTAGGTCTTAGGCCATGTTTGTTTAACTAGAATGGAATCTGATTCCATGCTTAAATCAGTTTGGAATGAAAAGGAATTTGAAATAACTATCCAAACGCACTATTTGATTCAACTATCATTTAAATTATCTTATCCAAACATATTGTTTGGAATGAATTGGAATCCAATTACATTCCATCAATTCCATTTCAACTATATATTAATGGAAATGTGTTTTTGCAGTAACAAGGAAGGAGCATTTTAACCTCCATTTGTTTTAGTGAGAAAGAAAAATGCTACTCTTGCCAACATATCCTATTTCTTTTTCTTTTCTTTTTTTATTATTATTTTTGGTATAGTCAACATTTCATTTTTAATATAATGCTACAGATTATGAAAAGAATTTTTAAAAAAGATTATGAAAATTAACCGTGAAATAATGTTTTCTAACAAACATTGTGGCCAATTTTCATAAAACGACCCCCTACTTTATGACTTCTTATGGACCTAGAGGGCTTACAATGGCTACAAAAAGGCCTCCCTCGGTGGATGACATTAATGGGCTGACCTTATGACTTCTTATGGGTTTATGGGCTTTTGACGGCTCGAAGAGGGCCTTTGTCTGTGGGCGACAGGCTTTCAAGCAGCCATAATAGTTAATAGTAGGCCAAAAAGGCCATTGTTGGCTGAACAGTGAACACGTCTCTCTCTCTCTCTCTCTCTCTCTCTCTCTCCTCAATAAATTTGAGAATGAAAACAATTAAACAACTATTTGGTGAACAAAAACAAGGTGCATGGATCTGAGTTATAAAGGGACCGGAGGGCGTACTTCTTGAATAGTGGATGATCTCTTCCGACATGGATTTATATTACCCAAGAAAGGAAAAAATATATATATATATTTACTTGATCAAGTGGGGGACTCAAATCATGCATGCCACAAGACAATTTTTCTTTTTCCACTTGATCAAGTGGGAAAAAAATATATACATGTACTTGATTTGGCTCGATTTGGCTCGATTTTGTAAGAAGAGACTGAATTATTGTCGGTCATCTTTTTCTTATGGATAAGTATTGTGGGTCATCCTCACATACTCCATAAAGGCTACTCTCTTATACTCCGAGACTGTAAATGACTAAAAAATCTTCTTCAACAACAAATTTTGGAAAAAGTTTCTTTTTCAAAATTGTTTAAAATGATGTTTTCTAATGGAGAAATTAATCAATTTTCATAAAAACCTTTTAAATTTTTCATAAAACTTTAAAAAATAAAAAATAAATGGGCTTTACAAATAAAGTTGAGGGGTTGCACTAACTGCTCTCTAATCTTAATAGCAGGACAAAAGGGCCATTGTTGGCTGAATACATCTCTCTCTATCCTTAATAAATTCGAGAATGAAAACAAATAATATAGTGGACTAAAAACAAAGGTGCATGGATCTGAGTTATATCTCAACCCCAATGTAACAGGGACTGGAGGCCCCATTTCTTCCCTATAGTTTAATTGAGACGTATGGTTTGTGTCCAAGTTTTCAACACGTTTGGTGGTCACCCATTTAAGGCAAACAAAAAGTTAGAGTAGTAGATGATCTCTTCCGATATGGATTCATATTACCCAAAAAAGGGGGGAAAAATACGTTTCTTTGATCTAGTGGGGGAAATAATGCATGCCACGAGAAAATTTGGCACATCCTCACATACTCCATAAAACTGACCAATTAACTCTCTCCGACATCCAACCACACTGTGGGCCATCCTTTTTTTTATGGATAAGTATTGTGGGTCATCCTCACATAGTCACATACTCCATAAAGGCTACTCTCTCATCCTTCCCACTTATAAATAAGATTTAAGGGCACTACTGTTTTCATCCTGCTCTAATAGTATCTTTCAAAGATTGTATTCAGTTGAGTAAAGAAAATGGGTTCCAAGGCTTTCCTTTTCCTGGGTCTTTTATTTGCTATTGTTCTTTTCATTTCCTCGGAGGTGGCAGCTAGAGACTTGGCTGAGACTTCCACCAACCTAAAAAATGGTGAGCAATGGCTCTTTCTCTCTCTATGTGAACCCTGTGTCCACTCATGCGCATGCATGCGTTCGTGTATCCCATGTGATTGTTGGAAAGCCATGAATTAAAGCATTTTCCTACTTATGATTCATGTACATGCATGATCATATCCCTTAGAAACAAAATGCGTGTGCTCATCATTGCTTAAATTACAATAAAAGACCTCATCTCCAGTAGGCCATTACGTGCATATATAACCTAACATGTTCATATTACAAATGCAGCGGAGGAAGCTACAAAGACGAACGGTGTCAATGATGCCAAATATGGTGAAGGAGGCCGCGGTGGTTATGGTGGAGGCGAACGTGGTGGTTATGGTGGAGGTGGCCGCGGTGGTTATGGTGGAGGTGGCCGCGGTGGTGGTGGTGGTGGAGGAGGAGGCCGTGGTGGTGGTGGAGGAGGCCGCGGTGGTGGTGGCGGTGGTGGAGGCCGTGGTGGTGGTGGAGGCGGCCGTGGTGGAGGGCATTGTGGCCCTCATGGATGCTAAGGTAGAAGAAATTAGAGCGGAGGTTGTGAGTGCTGCTCTTATGCAGGCCAGGCAGTTGAGGCAAAAACTAAAGAATGCTCACAACTAAGAAAGGAGCATGTATGTTTTATCTGCATTATCAAGACTCAAGTACTTTGTATTGCACCAAATATACTTCATGAGAAGTATATATAAAAATAAATAAAAGCAAGTGTGATATTTATATTATATGTATTTAAATCCATGTAATATGTAAGTTTGTTGCAATGAATGATATATGCTCTTCCATTTTGTAAGTTTCATATCTTAACACAGTGAAATCACGAGAATAGTGGGAGAGCACTACTCATACTTCAATTTGTCTTGGGAAATGTTATATACAGCATCTTATGTGCAGTATTAAAATACAACACTTTATATGATATTATGTGTATGGATCAAAACTCTCTCAATTTATTTAATAAATCTTTTTTTGGTTGATATGGTTAGATACTGTACAGCGGTGCTATATGAAGGGTGTTTCGTATAACATCGCCCCCCCCTAAAATGGATCCTAGAAAATGTTTCTTGTAGAGTACGTGCTTTTGTCAAATAAGAAAAGTTCCATAACTTATCGGATCGGTGTTATAATTACAAGGTTATTTTCTCAAATTAAAACAATAATTTGTAATTAGAAAATATTACTCCGTACTAGCACTAATTCTTCATTCCAACTCGCATATTAGATTATATGGTTACATTAGTCCAATTAATAATATAAATATAAACGTTCACGCCACATCTTTTTCTTCTTTGGTTTTCATTAGAGGAGGATTAAACTTCTAGTCTACCCTATCCCCACCACTCCACCACTCACTTATATAGAAAATTAGTTCAGAAAATTAGTGCATATGGGATCACCCTTTTTAATTTTATTGAGTTTATGGGCTCACATGCAGACTTACAGTGCTCTTTGTCTGTCTTCAACAAATTTGAGAATGGAAACAGGTAGGCCGGGTTGACTGAAAGAAAGGTTGCATAGACTTGGGCTCTATATAATACAATCAAGGGTCCCACTATTGCCGTCTCTTAATTTTATTTGCCCTCTCACTTATTTTAGATTTATAAAAAAAAATATAAAATGTTTTTATGAAAATTGATCGCATAGTTCATTAGAAAACATCATGTTAAATAATTTTGGAAAAGAAAATATTTCTAAAATTTATTATTTAAGTAGATTTTTTAGTCATTTACATATCTATTTCATTTTTGGTAGAAAATTCACTTAAACAACAAATTTTTAGAAAAACTTTATTTTCCAAAGTTATTAAAAATAATTTTATCTAATAAACAACAAGGCTAATTTTTCTCAAGCAACAATTGATCTCATTCAAGGGGCAAAGTCGAGGAATCACCCTGATGGGTCCCTTATTGAGGACTGCCGATCTTTTGCTAGCCAAACAATGGCAATGGAAACTCCAGCACACCCCGCGGGAAGGGAACCAGTGTGCCGATTTTCTCTCCGAAGCAGGGCATAAAGCCCATAGTAATTTTGTTCCTTTTCATGCTCCGCCCAATGGGCTATGTAACTTGCTTTCGGCAGATCTAGTGGGCGTTAGGGGCCAATGGGCTATGTAACTTGCTTTTGGTAGATGGGAATGGCTATTGCAACCCCCCATTCTTATCACCCCACCCCCATCTTTTAGATTTTTAATATTTTATAAAAAAATATAAAAGGTTTTTATGAAAACCAACCGTAATGTTTACTGGAAAACATCATTTTGAACAACTTTGTAGAATAAAGTTTTTCCTAAATCTATCGTTTAAATATAATTTTTAGCCATTTATAACCTTTACTTTATTTTTTGCCAAAAAGTCTACCTAAATGATAGATTTTGAAAAAACTTTATTTTGCAAAGTTGTTTTTACAAAGTTGTTCAAAATGATATTTTTTAGTGGACCAAACGACTGATTTTTGTAAAAACCTTTTATATATTTCATAAAATCTTAAAAATAAAAAAAAAAGGATGGGGTTATAAGAATGAAGGGTTGCAATAGCCATTCCCTTGGTAGATCTAGTGGGCATTAGTACCCCTAGGATGTAGTTTTATTATATCTTTCTGACCACCCAAAAAAAAAAACCAAGGCTAATTTTTATAAGACTTTTTTTTTTCTTATAAAATTAACCTTTAAAAAAATAAATAAGGATACAAATAAAATTAAGGGGTGGCAATAGTAGGATCTGACCTTACAATCAATGTAAAAAGGTGTAGAGGCCGGCCCCATGTCTTCTCTATGCCAGATTTGTCCACGTGTTGGTGCCCATCCACATGATGCAAACACAAGTTGACAATCTCTTCATCTCGGTAAAAGAGCTACTGGTATTTCTCATTCTAAAAGTGATGTAGGGTTTGCGTTGAGTGTTTGCGTAGGTGTATGCATTCTCCCAAAAACAGAAAAAAGAAAAAAAGGGATTTAGTACATTACGTGCATAACCGGTCAACTGAATTGATTCTCAAGGCCTGTTTGGAAACCTTAAAAACTAAATTAGACTGTTTATTCTATAACTATTATCTGGTTTTTAAATAAATGAAGTCACAGTTGATTTTAAAAAAACTGTGTTTATGCCTTATTTTTAGGACAAAGCTAAATTGATTGATTAGTAGGAAAAAGAGATTTACCAAACAGTGTGAAATCAAAATTGGTCAAACTTATCCTCAACTAGCCAGGTTTTTAGGTTTGCCGAACAACCCCTCAATTTCACACTATTTATTACAAATATATCAATTTTAGAACGGAAAAAAAAATGTATATACATTTAATGCGGAAAATGTTAGAGATATTGAAATATTTTCTTTCGAAATCTATTTTAATTAGTTAAAGAGTTTGATAAATTTGTTCACCTAACTAGAGTTCGGTGACGGGAACGGCTATTGCAACCCCTTCCCATTCTTATCATCCCACCCCTTTCCTTTTGATCTTTAAGATTTCATGAAAAATATAAAAGGTTTTTACAAAAGCTGGTCACTTGGTCCACTAGAAAACATTATTTTGAACAACTTTGTAGAAGAAAGTTTTTCCAAAATCTATCGTTTAGGTAGACTTTTTGGCAAAAAAAATGAAATAAATGTTATAAATGGCTAAAAAGTATATTTAAACGATAGATTTAAAAAAAAAAAAACTTTTTTCTACAAAGTTGTTCAAAATGATGTTTTCTAATGTTCTTAACGGCCAATTTTCATAAAAACCTTTTATATTTTACATAAAACCTTAAAAACTTAAAAGATGAGGGGTGGGGTGATAAAAATGGGAGGTTGCAATAGCCGTCCCTATATTCCGAAGTCGACAAACATCTAGTAATCATAAAGGCTGATCGTTTGAGATGGGCCATGTTTTGGTCTAGGGCTCTCGATCTATTTTGATTGGGCTTCTTGGGTTACCTACTTGAATCTCTCTCTAGGCATGGGCATGGGTCCTACGATTGTTACGTCAAATGGTTTGATGATACTGCAATGCTATGTTAAATGGGAAAAAAATGTTAGGGGAGGATGTTGGAATTCCAATATTTTATTTGTACCCTCCATTTATTTTAATTTCTAAAGATTTTATGAAGAGTATAGACGTTTTGTAAATAAAACCTAGTGCCATGTCCATCAAAAAACATTATTTTGAATCTTTTTCATAATTACTCAAAATAATGTTTTTTTAACGAACATCACAGGCAACTTTTTATATTTTTTATGAAACCGACCCCTACATTATGACTTCTTACGGACTTAGTGGGCTTACAGTGGCTCCAAGAAGGCCTTCCTCGATGGATGACATGCATTAATGGGCTGATTTTTTGACTTTTGATATAGGTTTATGGGCTGTTTCCAGTGGCTCGAAGAGGGCCTTTCTCGGTGGTGAACGCCTATTGCAACCCCCCATTCCTATAAGCCCACCCCCCATCCTTTAGGTTTTTAAGGTTTTATACAAAATATAAAAAGTTTTTATGAAAACCGGCCGTGATATTCACTAGAAAACATCAGTTTGAATAACTTTGTAGAATAAAGTTTTTCCTAAATCTATAGTTTAAATATACTTTTTAGCCATTTATAACTTTTATTTCATTTTTTGCCAAAAAGTCTACCTAAACGATAGATTTTGGAAAAATTTTCTTCTGCAAAGTTGTTCAAAATGATGTTTTCTAGTGGACATCATGACCGGTTTTCATAAAAACTTTTTATATTTTGTATAAAACCTTAAAAACCTAAAGGATAGGGGGTGGACTTATAGGAATGGGGGTTGCAATAGCCGTTCCCTTCTCGGTGGGCAACATAAATGGGCTAATGTCGAAAAGCTGCGGCTTGATCGATGACCTTTAATAGTAGCCCAAAAAGGCCATTGTTGGCTGAACACGTCTTTCTCTCTCTCCTCAATAAAGTCGAGAATGAAAACAACTATGGTTGACTAAAACAAAGGTAGGCATGGGATCTGAGTTATATCTCAACCAACTGTCGTTTTAATTGAGACGGTTGTTGATCAAATTGTCAACACGTATGGTTTGTGGATAAAGTGGGGGATTCAATTAATCATGACACAAGATAATTAGTAGTTTTTTTTTTTTTTTTTTTTCCATTTTTGATTTGGCTCGATAATGTAAAGATGAGACTGAATTAGTTGAAAGCCGGCCAATTAACTCTCTCCAACATCCAACTACGTTGTTGGTCATACTTGCATATCCCATAACGGCCACTCGATCTCATCCTTCCCACTTATAAATAAGATTTGAAGGCACTAGTGTTTCATCCTTCCCACTTCAAAGCAAGATTGTATTCAGTTGAGTAAAAAAAATGGGTTCCAAAGCTTTCCTTTTCCTGGGTCTTTTATTTGCTATTGTTCTTCTGATTACCTCGGAGGTGGCAGCTAGAAACTTGCCTGAGACTTCCACCGACCTAAAAAATGGTGAGCAATGGTTCCTTCTCTCTCTCTCTATATATATATATATACACACACGCGCACACACATGCCAAAGCCTTAATTTGTGTGCATATCTCCTTCCATATAAGGACAAGAGTTTCCAGATGTCGCGATTTCAATTCCTGCAATTATGTGTTATGTAAGATTGCATGCGTTCATATATGGAGTAGGAACAAAATTTTGGCTGGCTAGAAAAGTCCGGCCAATATGACCAACATGGGACAAGGGGACACGAAACACTTGTTCAAATATTTGGGCCCTATGTCAACCCTATATATGTCCTTTCATGCGCATGCATGTGTTCGTGCATCGTGTGGTTGTTGGAAAGCCATGAATTAAAGCATTTTCGTAGCTAACGATTCATGCACATGCATGATCATATCCCTTAGAAACAAAATGCGCTCGCCATTGCTTAAATTACAATAAAAGACCACATCGCTAGTAGGCCATTACGTGCATACATAACCTAACATGTTCATATTACATATGCAGCGGAGGAAGCTACAAAGATGAACGGTGTCAATGATGCCAAATATGGTGACGAATATGGCGAAGGAGGCCGCGGTGGTTATGGAGAAGGCGGCCGTGGCGGTTATGGTGGGGGCGAACATGGAGGTTATGGAGGAGGCGAACGCGGCGGTTATGGTGGAGGGGGCCGTGGTGGTTATGGTGGGGGCGGTTATGGTGGAGGCGGCCGTGGTGGTTATGGTGGAGGCGGTTATGGTGGAGGGGGCCGTGGTGGTTATGGTGGAGGTGGCCGCGGTGGTTATGGTGGAGGCGGTTATGGTGGAGGTGGCCGTGGTGGTTATGGTGGAGGCGGCCGTGGTGGAGGTTTTTGCGGCCCTTACGGATGCTGAGGGAGAAGAAATTAGGGCGGAGGTTGTGAGTGTTGCTCTTGTGCAGGCCAGGTAGTTGAGGCAGAAACTGAAGCCAACGCTCACAACTAAGAAAGGAGCATATATATGTTTATCTGCGTTATCAAGACTCAAGTACTTCGTATTGCACCAAAAATACTTCATGAGAAGTATATATAAAAATAAATAGAATCATGTGTGATATTATATGTATTTAGATCTATGTAATAAGTGAGGTTTGCCGCAATGAATAATATATGCTCTTTTGTAATTAAGTTTCATATCTTGACACCTATGGTGGAATTATGTCTTTGCACACACGAATAGTGGGAGAACACTTTTACTTCAATTTGTTTTGGTCGAAAATGGATCCTAGAAAATGTTTCATGTAAAGTGCTTTGGCCAAGTAAGGAAAGCTCCATAACCTGCATAAATACGAGACCGGCCTTATCGGATCGGTGTTATAGTTACATGGTTATTTTCTCGAAACAATAATTTGTAATTATAAAATGTTACTTGTATCAATTTTTTATCCCAACTCACATGTTTGATTATGTGGATGTGATTATGTTACACCAGTCTAAATTAAAATGAAAAAAATGAAAAAGACAATGCCATAACTTTTGCTTTTTTGGTATATATTGGAAGGGAGTTGAACTCTTAATTAACTTATTATATTCTCATCACACTCGGTGTTATCTGAGTTACTGCTCATTGGTGAATTAAATTGATAAAAAGAATTATTTTCTAAGTAAATTGGTATGGAGAATTGACATACGGAGTAAAAAATTAGAACATATAGAACTACTGTTCGTGGTTGTCTTAATTCTCTCCGTAATCCTGGCCCTAACTCTCGCAGACCGCTTTGGGTGTGTGACAGGCTCAGCACAAGCTAAGCTGCTAAGGTATGGCAAGGGCAACCATCTAGTAAACAAAAGGCTGATCGTTTGAGATGGGCCATGTTTTGGGCTAGGGCTCTCAATTTTGATTGGGCTTGTTGGATTGCCTGCTTGAATATCTCTCTGTGGGCCCGGGTCTTACAATTTGGAATGATTTTGGGCTCCCCAGCCCTACCCCTTCTCTCTCACCCCTATCACCCTACGCATGAGCTTCCATCTAATGTTACAATGTCCTTCCTTTAGAGAACTCTTCCAAATTCACATGTCACCGCTTTTGTCCATTCCAAGCTGATATATGCCTTTTTTTTTTTTTTTTTTTAAAGGGAAGCCCTTTTGGACAAACCCTGAGTCCATATAAGATCCTATAACCCTTATAGATCAGGTAATTAAGTCTAAGATCCATGAGACCTTATGTAGGGGATCCTAAGGGGTCTAGTAAGAGTCGAACTCAAATACTTTCGCAACCTGTGAGACTGAATCCCTTGCTAATTGAACTATCCATTGGAGTTAAGCTAACATATGCCTTAGTCCTTCCCAAGTCATCAAGACAATCAATCAACACAATTAAGTGACTCTGAACAAAACCAACATCAAATAAGAGAAATGCTATATAATCCAATTTGGTCATTTGTCCAAAACCAATTAAAAAAGCAATTTAGAAAAATAATTATTCCTAATGGGCAAACGACGGTGGCTACTATATCAGTTGGACAAGTAAATTTGAACAAAAAAATCATTTCTCTAAACATAAAGGCTGAACTCAATTTGAATTAAGTTTGGGCCTCTCTCACTCTCTCATACATACTTTAATGGTTATTGAAAAGACCAAATTTGTATGTGTTGGCTTTTCCGTTTCCAGAAGGAGTCAAGTTGCTATTGTTTAAGTAAGTTGAATTCATCCCAAGGTTAAAGTTTAATTTGTCAAGATTGAAGCTCAAGATGCATTCTCGAAGACTTCCATTGAAGCTTTATTCTTACATGTGTTTGGGATGGTAAGTGGTATTAGATTCATTACATATTCATATTTAGCATTCTTACATATGTAGGTTTCATTTAGTCTTCATTATTTTCTTTGTTTCATCAACTCTAGGAAGTCCCTCTAACCGTTGGAAGTGTTTTTGGCATATAATCCATCATTCTAGCTTGTGTGTTTCATGGTAGGTACCATTGGAGATGATTGAGGAAGTAGAATATTGTAGGAAGCCAAAAATAGCTTGCTGTATACAACCATACCTACGGTCAAGCAAACCGTACTTACGGTTAGGAGCAGTTTTGCATAATTAGCATTCTGCTTTCAACCGTACCTACGGTCAGGCCAACTGTACCTACGGTTGTTATCAGATTTCCTATTTCAAGTTTACTTGCCAGCTACTCTTTTTCCTTATTTAATTGGGATTCTTGTAGGTTATTTAAAGGGACTTATAGCACAACTTTTGAGAGAGGTTTTTGAGAGAGAAAAACCCTTAGAAAGAGCATTGAGAAGGAACCCTAGCCTCTATACTATCCTATGCCTTTTGTGCATTAGATCACTTTGATACTAGGTTATTCATTGATTCTATTATTCTAATTGCATCTCATATTCATGATCTAATGCCACAAACCACATCCTAAACACAACCTTGAGTGTGTGTAGTCGGTGCTTACCGAAGCCGTTGCGACGGAGATTGGACTTGTGAGTTCGTGGGAGTGGATTTATATGAGGCGAATTCGAGGGAATTGACAAATGCGGCTATAAATCAAATATTAGAAGCGTTGCACGGAATAAGACTCGAGGAACGTCGCGTAGAGTAAGACTTGGTCTGTCGTGGGTCAAGTAAATCTTGTATTCTCTGATTCCTCATAGTGGATTGCTCATATTAGACGAGGTCCCGTGGTTTTTCCCTTTTAGGGTTTTCCACGTAAAACTTGCTTGCGTATTTTGTGATTGATTTAAGTCTTGTTAACTTGCTTGATCAAAATATATCATTGATATATTTAATTAAGTAGGTTAATCAAACTCATCATATTTTCATATATTAAATACTTAGCATGCAATTAGATGATTTGGTGATTAATTGTTATAGAAAATTGTATTGGGTAAATTAATTACTTGGTAAATTTTTAGAGACCCATTCATCCCCCCCCCCCCTCTGGGTCAAAGTACTAGTATTATCGAAATTTCAGTTATCAAGGGTTTTCAATACATATCTTTATGCATGTGTATGTTACACATGCATAAAGATATGTATTGAAAACCCTTGATAACTATTAACAAAACAACAATAGTTTTCCCTTCTCTCTCTCACACACACAAGATATGTACTGAAAACCCATGTTGACCATTAACAAAACAACAACAGCTTCCATTTAATGTTACAACAACCCTATTTTGTAAGAACTGTCCAAATTCACATGTTACCAATTTGTCCTTTCTAAGCCAAGTCCTTCCTAAGTTGTTACCGTACGTGTAGCTTTCGGATCCTAGTCGTTCCCAGTTAAGTAATCCCTGTGTGGTGTACCTGAGATCTGGATTTTCTTAAGAATCTAAAGAAGATAGAATTTTGAAATTCATACAAGGGCCAAAACCCTTCAACAGCCACCTACTCTCTCCTTCAATGGCCAAATGTGTTAAGTTTTTAACTTAAAAGCCTAAACTTATAAGTAGAGGGCCCAAACAGGTATATGAAGACATGTTTAATTCGATATTTAATCGATGTGGGATGTGGTATTTTCTAACACTCCCCCTCACGTGCAGGCTTAATACAGACTTTGCACGTGGGCAACAAACACAGGCTCAATAGGCCCAAGAACGATATGCTCTGATACCATGTTAAATTACCAACTTAAATTACATTGTTGACCCATTCCCTAATAGCTTAAGCTTTTAAGGTCAAGTGGTGTTCTAACATGGTATCAGAGCTTTGGTTTCAAGTCTTCACACCTCCTCTTCTCCCCATTCATTTATCCTTTCATACCGTTTATCGGTTTGGGGGTCGCACATGAGAGGGAGTATTAGCTTGATATATATTGTTGACCCATTCCCTAATAGCTTAAGCTTTTGGGGTCAAGTGGTATTCTAACAAAATGTGTCTTCCTCATACACTTCTTTTATCTTTTATCTTTTATCTTATCTTTTTTTTTTTTTTGGCCAAACTCTTTCTCCATGCCTATAAATAGAAATCAAGGAAAGAACTAACTCTCCCATCTTTCTTAACTCGTTTCTCTGAGATATACATAAGCAGTGTTTGGTAAAAAAATGAATTACAAGGTTTTAATTTTCCTAGGTCTTTTGTTTGCAGTTCTTCTTCTTGTCTCTTTAGAGGAGGCAGCTGAGGCATCTAAAGATAAGAAAAATTGTACGTTAGTAATGGCTCCCTATATATGCTTTATAATTATAATTTTTGAATTTAGTCATTCTTCTTATCTTGCAAAAATTTTTGAGAAGATTTTCTTTTATCCTAAACAAGTTGAATTTAATGTAATCTTAATACTCAATGGTTTATGTATACTGAACTATTATTCACCTAAAATAAAATCTCATCTGATGTGGTGCAAGTCCATATATTACAAGAAACTAACTTTTTAATAATTAATTGTGTTTCTAAACCACCTTTTTAAACATTAATTGTGTTTTTAAAGGCCGTCAGATAAGATTTTATTTTAGGTGAATAATATAGTTCAAATAGCGGTACTCTATTAAATTACGAAACATAAATATAATGTGGTGAAGCCTAGGAATGGCAATGGAGCGGGTCGGGGGCAGGTCGACCATATACCATCCCCGACCCTAACATTGAAATTGTAGTACCAAACCCGCCCCTAAACCCGACGGGGCACAGAAACTAAGAACCATTCCCGCCCCGCCCCGCCCAAGCAAAAAAAAAAAAGAATTCAGCCTAATTTTTACAAATATAAGAATATCAAATAAACATAGGAAAAATTAAAAAAAAAATGTAAAAACACAAGCTCCAGCAAGGCAACAACCATAGATTTCAAATATTACAACTCCAGCAAGGCAACAACCACACATTTCAAATATTCATACACAACCACATACATTTCAAATATTCTTACAACCATGTTCCAACAAGGCAACAACATTCAACATAAATTCATCAGTTTCAATCTTAATAATCTACTAAAAAAAAAAAATAGCAGTAGTTAAATATCACTCTCAAGCCAAGCCATTCACTATTTCCATGATTCCATCAGCACCGGTCCCTCACTCCTCCATAGGACCACAACCTATTCCTATTAAAAAAAAATAGATTGTTATAAGATTCCAAAACAAAAAAAAATGAATAAAAAAATTTCTGTCTTCTCGGCAATAAATGGAGCACCTAAAAACAAAACCAAAAAAAAAAGAAAAAAGAAAAGAAGGTGAAATTCTTTGCTCTTATTTTCTTGCCAAGAAAACAACATGAAATAAAAGAAAAAAAAATATTTTAGATCAAATCAAATAACCCAATTCAACTCAAAAATATATTATTGTTCCATTAAAGCTTGGTTTTATGAGGGTTATTGTGAGCGCCGTGTCCTTTCACCACGTCGGCTCGGGAGTATGCCACTAACCACGGATGATTAAGGCGGAGAGGGAGTCGCCACCCGATTTTGGCCTCGGGAACCGATAGACCCCTAGCAAGGGCCCAACTCGTCATTACCAAAGGAATCAAGGTTCGGAGTTAGGGTACGCGAACGGGAAGGTGTTAGGCACCCGTCTGCGCCCGGCTAAAATCCGGCCTCACATACACTTATTGGCTTTAATTAAAAAGGACTTAATCAAACTTGACCGCTATACAAACACTGATGTAAAATCAATTAATGGCATGCAATAATGAGAAAGAAAAATGGGGTTTAACAGATATATACAATACAGAATATTCAAAAGGTTGCAAGGGGTACCTATACTGCCTGCAAAAGAGAAAAATGGGGGTTAATCTGCCAAAAACGAGGTCATGCACGTACGTGCATATGAGATGCACGTACGTGCATCCCATATGTACGTACGTACATGCCTTCCGATTGCCATGCTATATGTTTCAATTTGTACCTACATACTGCTATTATGTACCCGAGAGCCTACACATGATTCAAATATGCCTTGAAAATGATGCAGAAGTCCTAGGTCTAAATGTCAGGGGTACGTGTTGATATTACGAATGAATTGGTACAAATATGACAAAATAACAATATGAAGTGGATGCCGAAATTAATGGATAAACCTTATGCAGCTCTACATGTTTGAGATAGGTGAGAAACCTGTTCAAACCTTAAATGCACAGATAAATCAATGCCGGGTTGGACCCGAACACATCCTAAATATGAATGTTGAATAGGATGATGTACGCAGCAAATGTTATATGAACAATCATGCTAAATCATTGAAAGGAAACTGAAACTGAGGATTAAGAATGGTTACCCTCAGGCTCGGGCAGCAGCCGTTCCGTCGCTAGCTTAGCTCTTCAGACTCCCGTAGACACAGCCGCCAATGTAGGGTTTTTTAGAGTGGTGGTTTTGATAGCCAAAATTCGGATCCCTCCTCTTGAATGAAAGCGGGGTATTTATAGGCGGGAATTAGGGTTTGATTCGGGGGTTTCTAGGGTTTCCCAGCCGCCACTGAGCAGCTGTCAGCGTGGGGACTGCATAAGGTAAGAAATAATTTCGGGGGAAAGCGATGAAATTCAAAAAAGGAGGGCATGATCGTACGTGCATGGTATATGCACGTACGTGCATATCCCATGCACGTACGTGCATGGGGTATCAAATTAACGTTGTACACACCCCATTTTGTACCGCCCAATCAGATGTGAGATCACCCAAGTTGGAATCCCGATGATGAGGTTTATTGTGTGTCCCGAGAAATTGACAAAGCAATTCCCAACAAAACGCTTAGATTGCAGCTTGAAAGCCTGTGTTTATCTCTTGCGTACGCCTGTATTATGTATGCGTACGCATCATGCGTACGCAATGGTCACATATGCGTACGCAAAACTGTCACTTCCCCTTATTCCAGCACCAATGTTTTCACCGAAGACTGATAAGCATGGGGTAGAGGGAAAAGGTTTCGGGGGCCGTTTGAATTTGAAATGTATGGGGAACAAAGCAAGGGAACCAGCCGGTTGCTGATTTCCTGGGTCGCACAGGTATGATTTTGGTTTTTAGTGAGGAGAACCGACTTACCGCAGTCTATAAATAAAGACTCTGTGGAATGGAGAAGAAGGATCCGAGTGAATAATATTGAAAGATTGAGAAATCAATGAGAAAAAAAACCAGTCAGAAACTTAGGGAGAAAAAGAAATGAAATCATCCATCAAACAGATACCCAAACACTAGAAAACCATAAGGAAACCAAGGGAATGTACAGCTGCAATCTAAGGCGATAAGGTGGGAATTGTTGCATCGATATCGGAGGTACTCAAACCTGAGGGTAAGTTATTCTCATTCCAATGTCTATTATTCTTGTTTTTAACACTAGAGAATACATTGAGGATTAGCTATTATATACCCAGTAGATAGGTATCACTAATTATTTTGTTACTTTGTACGGACCGGATAGTCGCCGGGATGGAAATCCCAGACTTTGAACTCAAATATGACCATGATTCTGTAAATATCTGTGTAAATAAGTTATGCATGCTGGTAGTATACTATGGGAACTGTAATCTAGGTTTTGAATCATTGAATATGGTTAAGAAATGATTGAGATAAGCTAGAAAGAAGTTGGTCTCTGACAAAATGAAAATTGACGTGGATACTTTCAGCCCGTGCCCAGGGTAGAGGAAAGAACACAGTGCACTCATGCGTACGCATTATGGTATGTTGTGTACGCACTTGTGTGCGTGCGCATTAGTTATTGTTGCGTACGCACCATGCGTACTCATTATCCCGTATTGCGTACGCACCTGTCACCACTCTTTCATTAACTTCAGTTATTATCATGTCTCTTTTTAATATTAAATGTTTCTGATGATTTACCCTGGTTTTGACTAAGTGCATTAAATGTTAACTTGTATATATTATTTCATTAAATGGTAACCTGTATATCTCATTTCCTGTATATCTTGTTTTGCTATGTACTATAACCTCTTTCTCATTTTACTCACATCATTTTTCATATGATTGACATGACATTTCATAAATTGTGTGCTTATGGATGAAATTCAATTAAATATTCCGGGTTAAATAAAGCCAACAATCGTTTACGGAGGCCGTTTCATCGGGCATTGTTGGGTGCTTAACACCTTCCCAACATTGTACCTTAGCTCCGAACTCTGAATCTCTGGCCCGAACACGTCGAATTTGAGATTGAATTCCCCAGAATGGTATGATTAGTTCCCAAATCTGAATTGGGTGGCGACTCCCGATACGCTAGTGCTTCGTAATAGCATTATACGTACGTCCTAAGGGCCGCATTCAGCCACGCGGCGCTTACAGTGGCGACTCTGCTGGGGAGCTGAACTTTGCTAAAGAGCTAGACTCCATGTGAATGATTGTTGGCTTTAATTAAACCGGAATATTTAATTGAGTAGAACTAAATAATTGCACATACGGGCACAATTACCCTTATACCCTCGATGACAGTCTGACGAAAAGTACCGGGCCCCATTCGCGCCTATGGTTACTGGGAGTTAGCATCATCAACCCACGGCCTGTGCCACTAGCCTGTAATAAGCTTGTGAGTACGTTAACGGATTGCTCATTGAGCATCCTAGCCTGGGTAACCTTTGAAGGAGAAGTACCCTGCTGACCAGCCACACATGGAAAATTCCTACTTCTGCATAACCCTGCATAAATGCATGTCATTTTGTGTGTCATAATAGCATCCATGATTAGATGTTTATCACGGGTGCGGGGCGTGGTCCACATTAATTATTTATTATTTCAAGTCATGCCCAATATGGGAGAGAAAGTGGGATTTTGCTATTTAGGGGAGGAATCATTATTCCTCAAAAGGTTCAATGCTGGTAGTCATTAGGGGTCCCCTCCACGTGATCACTAGAAAGCTGATGTCCCTTCTATAAGTGGCCACTACCTGCAAATCGATAAGGGGGGTTTGCCATTTTTAGCCCCTGAGATTTCTTTTTATAAACACTCATCATTGTTCCCCTATCAGAGCCTCCTCCCTCACCATGTTTTCTTGGGATTTCTTCATCTTCACTATTCTGTTCACCATACTCTCACTCCAGATGGCCTTCTATTGTGCATGTGTAAAGATTCCATTCCGAAGGATTATTCCATTTCTGGCACTCATCGCGCTCCTGCTCGTTTTTATGTATCATTTTGAGAGTTAAAAATGTATTTTGTATTTTGGCTTATGGTAGCCAGTAGTGCAGAATATGTAATCTGGTTTTAGCTTGTGAAATATAATATCCTTTTATGTTTGTTTACTCTTCTTCTATACTCTGAGAGAAAAAAAAAGAGGGGAGTGTTCATTAGATTCAAAAAGAAAGAAAAGAGAGAAGAGAGAAACATAAAGAAAAAAAAAAAAAAGAGAGAAAAGGTACTACTCCATAGCAACATCCTGGGGAGGGCTGGAAGGACCAGAAGAGTGAATTTGAACTTCGTTTTGGAGCTTTCCCAGTTGCTCCCGAACTTGATCCTCGAGCCCTTCTAGAGCTACAACTCTAGGTGTAACCCCCCTGGCATAAGCATCCACCATCTCCTTCAGAGTCCTGTTCTCCTCTTTCAGGGTCCTTATTGTCCGACTGAACCGCTGAATCTTTCGTTGAAGATTGAGAGTTTGATTGTTAAGCCTTTGGACTTCCCCACTCCTAGTATGCAGGCGCCGGGCCATGCTGGAAGTGACTGTAGTGGCCCGAACACTTAGGGCCATGGCATCCCTCATTAGGTCCATGTCGGACCTTGCATTTAGTATCCTTTCGTCACGAGGAGTAAGGAGCCCTGCGGCTACCGCTACAGCATTTGTATGGTTGTGTATCACAGTATCATTAACTGTGATGGGCTGGTCATAAGTTATGAACATTGGGTGCCAAGTGTCTGGCTGCATATCTGGTGCAGCATTTAAGTCAGGACGGCTGTGAGAGGAAGAAGAAGAAGCCATTGAGTCTGGGATGAAAATTAAGAAAAATAAGGGAGATGGGGGTTTGAGTTTTCAAATAATTGTGAGATTGCTAATGCTTAATCTCCGTTTATGAAGAAGCTCAAGAGTGAGAGGATATGAGAGTTAATGCATTGTCAGGAGGGCCGACATGCTATCATAAAGCCATACGCTAGTGAAGGTAGGGGATTAATTAATCCCTCGAGCCTTGGGTTATCAGCATGCCGTTGCCGTTTTTTTTGACAAACCGACACTTAGGCTGTCAATCATAGCGTTAGCGTCGGTCGGAGGCCAAGAGCTTTCGAGTAGCTGAGTGAGATAGCAATCCACGAGTTCTGGGCCTGGAAGTTTGGTCACCTAAACACCATTGGACTTAACTTGAAACAGATAACAAATTATGTGGGCCTAGTGAATGTTAGGACTAAATCAGATGCAAGAAGCAAACAAATCCAAACAAATTAAAGGCCAAATTGATTATTCTTTAAGCCTAAAGCCCAGTATATGAGAGATGATGAGCAGCTTTGAAAATTGGGTCCAAGCTTGAAAAAAAAAAAAAAGAAAAAAAAAAAAAAAGAAAATTTGGACTTGGGCCTAAAAGATGCTGATAAGGTGAGAGAATTGTAAATGGGCTTATGCTTAAAGAAATGACCAATTTTGTACATTTATCAAACTTTGGGGCACTCAAAAGATTTAGTAAACATGATGAGGCCCAAGGTATGGTAAAAAGGGAATTGGGTAAAGTCACACTAGAATAAGTTTCTCAATTGGTAAAAGGATGTGAACTTAAACATTTGCTTTGGCCAAATTTCAGTAAAAAATTGAGCATTCAGGTCGTGTTTGGACGCGTTCACCTACATCCAATCGATTGAGAAGAACAGAACAGATGGCAGAACCAACCCTAGCCGATCTTATGGCTCTGATGCAACAAGAAAAAGCTGAGATGAAAAAAATGGTCGCTGCATTGGTGCAAAGGATGGATAACCTAGAGACAGGAGAAAGCAAGCCCAAAGAAGAAAAAAGAGCAAAAGTATTCTGAAGGTGAAGAAGAAAAAACTGGAGAAAAAAACGGCGCCCGAAAGACAGATGAAAATGAGAATGCCTGGGATGATGAAGACTATGCTGACTACACACTCGAGAAAAACGCCAAAGGAAGGGGCAAAGTAGAAGACTCTCGGGTGGACAAACTAGAGGCTGAGAATCAAGAAATGAGAGAGCAAATGGGCCAGATGAAGGCCGCATGGCGCAAATCCCAAGGAATGGATGACTATATGTTCTCCATGCCCAATGCTGAGTCCATAGCTAAAGCCCAATTACCCTCTAAATTCAAAATGGCAGATTATGAGAAATTTGATGGGACTGGCGATCCGAAGCAGCACCTCCGCCAGTACATGAGCATTACGCGAATGAGGGGACTAAATTCAGATCAGATCTTGCATGCTTTCCCTTTGTCATTATCAGGGGATGCATCAAAATGGTATTATGGGTTGGAAGAGAAGATAGTTGGATCTTGGGAGGCTTTAGCCCAAGAATTCACAAATAAGTACAACTACAATACTATGCTGGACGTAACACTGCGAGATTTGGAGATGACAAGGCAGAGGTCTGATGAACCCTTCTCTGAGTTTATCGGCAGATGGAGGGCAAAAGCGGTAAAATTGACCAACAGGCCAGCTGAGATAGACCAGGTCAACATGGTGCTGAAAAATCTCACATCCGTTTACTTCGATAAAATGCTGACCTCATCTGTTATGGACTTTCAACAATTGTATCAGTGTGGGACAAGAATAGAAGATGCAATCCATAAAGGACAGATAGAAGGCAAACCCAAAAGAGTATTTGGGGCAAGCAGCAATGTTCCAAATAGCGGAGTTAGAGCCGGTGGGGCTACACAAGCAGCAGTCAGTACCATTCAGCCAACTGAGAAGAAGCCGAGAGTATTCCATGATCTAGGGGTTCCCTTGTCTAAAGCTTTTGCTAACCTATCGAAACGGGGGTACCTACAAGCATTGGAACCAAGAGCACTCCCGAGTCCCATCCCGTCCAATTGGAGGCAGAACGAGTTTTGTGAATTCCATCAACGGATTGGGCACAAGATCGATAATTGCACCCGTTTGAAGCATGAAATCCAGGATATGATAGATTCAGGAAAGCTACCACCTCCTGGGCCAGAGAAAAAGCCCAATGTACATCAAAACCCCATACCCAATCATAAGAATACACCTCCACCATATGCCAACGTGATCGAGGAAGGAAGCAAGAATTGGGACCCATCAGCACTAATAGCCGTATGTGTGCCCTGGGATGACAGTGATGAAGAAGAGGAGACACGGGGAATAAAGTTTTGGGAAGAAATCAGAGAAGGGACTGAAAGAGAAGATACTATGCATCTTACACGCACGGGGAGACATTTTAAACCACCCTTTTTGGAGGGTGATCACCCAGGAAGAGAGGCAAATCAAGAAGTTGATATAGAAGAACTGAGACAGAAAATTGCAGATGTGGGGAAAGAAGAAGAGGAAGACAGGGTCTTAAAGCAACTGAAAAGAACACAAGCAAACATCAGCCTATGGGGTTTACTAGTGGCTTCCAAAAACCACAGACAAACGCTCTTGGATGCACTAGCAAGGCATGAGGTATCTGTAGAAACAACACCACAACAGGTACTGTCAATCATGGGAGTTGGGTCTACCAGTAGGGCTGTGTTAGCTTTCTCAAAAGAAGATCTCCCAACTGAAGGTACAGAGCATGCAAAGCCTTTATATGTTACCGTGGAATGCAAAGATTTGAGAATCCCAGTAGTTCTGATAGACAATGGGTCAGCACTAAATGTGTGTCCTTTGCGCACAGCCACCAGACTGGGAATCTGCAAGGAAGAACTCGCACCATCTGCCATGACAGTAAGAGGGTATGATAATAGCTCAAGAAGTGTGCTTGGAACATTTACAACTACTTGCAAGGTTGGACCTACTGAGTCAACAGTTGAATTTTGTGTAATGGACATACCTGCAAACTATAATCTACTTCTGGGGAGAACTTGGCTCCATCCGTTAGAAGCTGTTCCATCCACGGTACATCAGAAAATCAAATTACCGTGGGAAGGAGGTGTTCTAGTGATTCATGGAGATGGAGAGATAACTGGTCAGGTTTTGGGAATCAAAGAAGGAGAAGAAAACCTGGGATGGAGAGGGTTTGAGTTGGTACAAATGCTGGAAAGGAAGGATACAGAGAAGGAAAAAGTTTGCCCAGACTTTGCAGAAGGAGTAAGCCACATGGTGGCACACATCATGAAGAAAATGGGATATATGCCAGGCATGGGCATGGGGAGAAATAGCCAAGGAATCACCGAATTCCCAGATTTTCGAGCACAGAAGAACCGTAAAGGGCTAGGTTATGAGGGAAAAGAAGGGTTCCCACAGAATAAGAACACGCTCAATGGGAATTTTGTTAAAGAAGGAGAAAACTTTCCCTATTGTGGTTTCCCTGAACCCTGGATAGATAAAAGGAGCGGGAAGAGATTACCTGGACTGGAAGTATTCTTCACAGAAGAGCTGAGAATGGAGCTTGTTTTGAAGGAACCAACCAAGATAGAAATACCAGAAGTCGACTGGGCCGACAATCTGGAACAGGGAGCATGGAACTTGCTACTATTTGATCGTGACATGTACATACTGGCCTTGACTGAAGAGGCAGTTGCGGGGGACTTGTCAAAATTGATTAAGGATGCTAATGAGGGAACTAGTACTTGGAGCTGGGAGAAGGGAGCAGAGACTATTGAAAGTGGCGCTCAGGCTGTGCTTGGTAAAGAGGCCGTTAAGAAAATCCTTGATGTAATCACTCCTTTTACTAATGAAATGAGCCCTGATTTTGCTTATGTTGATATGTCCCTTGACGAATATATTGTACAAATGTCCAAAGACCCTGACTTAAACAAAGCAATTAATGATGAACACGAGAGAAATCTCGAACCTGTAAAGAATGAAACCATCATGATTAACTTAGGCACTAATGAAAATCCTAAGGAAATACAAATTGGGTCCACTCTATCTGTACAAAAGCAATCTGATTTCAGCACCTTATTGGAGGAATTCCAAGATGTGTTTGCATGGTCTTATGAAGATATGCCTGGTATAGACCCCGAGATTGTGCAGCATCGCATTGACATCAAAGAAGGGTTTAGACCAGTAAAGCAGCGTCTAAGAAGGATGCAACCCGAATGGCAAATCAAGGTGAAAGAAGAAGTGTCCAAGCTATTAAAAGTGGGTTTCATACAGGCAGTGAGTCAAGCTGATTGGATTGCTAACATAGTGCCAGTACCAAAGAAAGACGGGCGGGTACGGGTGTGTGTAGACTACCGAGATCTCAATAAAGCTTGCCCAAAAGATGATTTCCCTCTCCCACACATTGATGTTTTGGTGGATAACACAGCAGGCAGTGCATTAATGTCATTTATGGATGGATTTTCTGGGTACAATCAAATACGGATGGCACCAGAGGACATGGCCAAAACCACCTTCACTACTGGATGGGGCACATACTGTTATACAGTTATGCCATTTGGATTGAAGAATGCAGGCGCAACTTATCAACGGATGGCTACCACATTATTGCATGACATGATGCATCGAGAAGTGGAAGTATACGTAGACGATATGATCGTAAAGTCAGAGACTAGGGAGGGTCACTTGCAGAATTTGAGGAAATTCTTCAAAAGAATCAGGAAATATAAGCTGAGGTTGAATCCACAGAAATGCACTTTCGGAGTAACATCAGGAAAATTGCTGGGGTTCTTGGTAACAAACAGGGGGATAGAGGTGGACTCCACCAAGGTCAAAGCTATCTTAGAAATGCCACCGCCAAAGACGGAAAAAGAAATACGTGGATTTTTAGGAAGGTTACAGTACATCAGCAGATTTATAGCAAAACTCACTTCAACTTGTGAGCCCATTTTTAAGCTGCTAAGAAAAGGGGAGCCTAAAGAATGGAATAATCAATGCCAACAAGCATTCGAAGCTATAAAAGAATACTTGTTAAACCCACCAATCCTGGTTCCACCTCGTCCTGGAAAACCATTGATGTTGTATTTATCCGTCTTTGAGGAAGCTTTGGGGAGCATGTTGGCACAACGGGATGATCAGGGATGTGAACACGCCATCTACTACTTAAGCAAGAAGTTACATGACTATGAAACAAGATACACGGTGGTAGAGAAATCGTGCTTTGCATTAGTGTGGGCTGTTCAAAAGTTAAGGCACATCTTGATGAATTATGAAGTCCAAGTAATATGCCGGATGGATCCGCTCAAATACCTATTTGAGAAGCAAACACTCAACGGGCGATTATCGCGATGGCTGTTTTTACTTGCCGGATTCGAGTTGGTTTATGTCACGCAGAAGGCGATAAAAGGAGGGGCAGTATCAGATTATTGTGGAAAACACCCGGTGCTAGGGGAAGCCCTTAACGATGATTTCCCCGATGAAAACCTCTTGAACGTCGATTGTTTGAAGACATGGAAGATGTATTTCGACGGAGCGTCGAATCAGTATGGAGATGGGATCGGGGTCATTTTGATTACACCAGAAGGATCACACATACCCCTGTCGGTTAAACTAAACTTCCAGAATTCAAACAACACGGCGGAGTATGAGGCTTGCATTGCAGGGTTAGAAGCATTGTTAACACTACAAGCGGAAGAAGTAGAGGTTTTCGGGGACTCCACACTAGTAATTGCTCAAGTCCAGAACATTTGGAAGACCAGGGAAGAACACCTGAAACCCTATCAAAACCACCTCGAAAGACTGGCCCATAAATTTCGAAAAATAACCTTCACCCCCTTACCCAGATCTCAAAACCAGTTTGCCGACGCCCTAGCCACGTTAGCCTCTTTAATTCATATTCCAGAAGGAGCCCGATTACAACCATTGACCATACAACAGAAATCCCAACCAGCCCATGAAACCACCATTATGGTTATGGAAGGAGAAATTGATGATGGGGAGCCCTGGTACTTCGATATCCTGAATTTTCTGGAACGTGGCAAATACCCAGAAGAAGCAGATAAGAAAGATCGTAGAGCGTTGAGGTTGCTAGCAATGCAATACATTTTGTGTGGAGGAAGTCTGTTCAAAAGGTCTCCCAATGGTATTCACTTATTATGCATTAATGAAAAGGCAGCCAAAGTATTAATCAGTGAAGTGCATGAAGGGGAATGTGGCCCTCACATGAATGGGAGGATGCTAGCAAAGAAGATCATTCGGCTAGGATACTATTGGACTACCATGGAAGCAGATTGCGGGAATTATGTACGAAAATGTCATCAATGCCAGGTTTACTCCAACATGCAATACACGCCTCCAGTTGAATTGCACCAGTTGACGTCACCTTGGCCATTTTCTGCTTGGGGCATAGACATTATGGGAAAGATCGCCCCTAAGGCTACAGGAGGGTATGAATATATACTCGTGGCAATCGATTACTTCACCAAATGGGTGGAAGCAGAAGCCTATACGGTGTTGAAAGCTAAGCATGTGGCTAAATTTATTGAGACTCATATTATCTGCAGGTATGGAGTGCCGCACGAGGTCATTTCGGACAATGGACTACACTTTCAGGGGGAAGTCCAAGATGTATTCGAGAAATACAGTATTAAACATCACAAATCCTCTCCTTATCGACCTCAGACCAACGGAGCAGTAGAAGCGGCTAATAAAAATGTCAAGCACATCCTCGAAAAGTCAGCAGAAACTTACAAGGATTGGGCAGAAAAGTTACCGAGTGCATTGTGGGGGTATCGAACATCAATAAGGTCATCTACTGGGGCAACCCCTTATTCACTGGTCTATGGAATGGAAGCAGTGTTACCAGTGGAACTGGAAGTCCAATCGGTAAGGGTCATGGTAGAAGGAAAAATCCCTGAAGCCGAATGGAAAAGAAGCCGCTATGAACAATTGGCGCTGTTAGATGAAACAAGGTTCAAAGCATTATACCATGTGCAAGGGTATCAGAGAAGAGTCGCCAGAGCATTTAACAAAAGAGTGAAGCCAAGGAACTTAAAGGAAGGAGATTTAGTGCTCAAGGAGATGCTAACTCGGGTATCAGATCCTAGGGGCAAGTTCAGACCCAACTGGGTGGGCCCATACATCATCAAAACCATACTGCCAGGAGGAGCAGCCAAGCTAATGGACGAAGAAGGGAATGAGTTCACACAGCCCACCAATCTGGACAGACTCCGGAAATACTACATATAAAGTGGACTCAATTTTATGTGAACAATGGGTTGGAATCAGTGCAAAATTTAATTAAGATAGCTTTGTTTATTTAAGTAACCGTTACATCTTGTTGATTGCTTGTACTAAAAAAGGGGAAAGGACATGAAATACAATACGATTGACAAGGTTTATTTCGAATTAGCAAATCATTTCCTCGTCTTTTTTCGATCACAACTACTTTGCCCAATGATCTTCCGCTTGTGCTGGTCATTTGCTTTCTTGGATTCCTCAATATCAGAAGCGAGCCAAGCATAGTAAGACGTTGAAGGGCTGATTAACATTGGAGCGGTGATGGAATATGTCCGGGCTCTTTGGGGCCATGCTTCCCGAATGCGCTCAATAATGCGACCCACAAGAGGACAGACGTATCCCATATGGTCTTTATTCAGAGCTCTCTGGGATTCTCCAAATTGACGCTGAATACGGGGCACCGGGCAGTAGGATATTTCTTTCAGACCAACCAACATCACGCCGTAAGAAAGGATCAAACTTGAAGTCATGTCAGATATTCTCCACCAGGGGCAGAACCACCGGACATTATGGCAAGAAAGGTTAGAAACCATCACTTGAAGATTATCCAGGTCGGGAAAAGGTTTGATCAAAGGCCTACGGCGATACGATTGCGGCTGGTATGTCCAAGGACTCGACTGAGGTTCTGACACAAGCTGAAGACGCTCGAAAAGCCAAATCTGGAGAAAGGACAAAGCATTCATACGTACGCATTATAAAAAGATACGTACGCAACGTGCGCACGCACAATACGGTATTGCGTACGCAACATATAACGTACGCAATGTAAAACCATGCGTACGCAAGTTGCGTCCGCCGCATCTCATGATGCGTACGCAATAAGGAGGCAGCAGAACTGAAAAAAAAAAGAGAGGAGGCAGTAAACTCACCTGCAGCAAAAGGGGACTACCGCCTATGAAGGAAACCTCACCTCTCACAAATTTGCTCAAAGCGTTGAGAGTACCAGCTAAAATCATCATGCAAGGATTTTGAACCTTTAAGATAGGAAGGACTCGCAGCAGAGTTGCGTCAGCAGAATCAGAATCATCCATGAATAAGTATTTTGCCAAGATACAAAAACAAGCGGCATTTAATTGATACTGAGGTTGGTTTTCTGTGTCCGCAGTGGGAAGTTGACGGAAATATGAGATCAAAGCCTGCAAATTTATTCGGGAATCTGAAAACAAGTCACGAGCAATTCTAAAGGAGATACCAAATATGGGAACTAAATCCTCAGCTTTAGCTTGGGCAATTGAGGGTAGCAGGACATGAGTAAAGTCGGAACGCCCGAGAATAGCGCCAAACTCCTCCATGGTAGGACACATCTCTGAATTGTTGAAGCGAAACACATGACGGGAAGGATCCCAAAATCCCGCAGCAAAATGAAGAAAGTTCTGATCGATCCGCACTTTGGAGTAATCAAGTAAAGAAGCTAAGTGGAATTGTGTATTCAGCTCCTCGCGAAACTGACGATTAAAAGATTTAATCCAATCAGAAAGAATTTCCATTATCAAGAAATTCTGAAGACAGGCGGTGGAATAAAGAACATGATTTAAGACATTCAGAATGGTTTGTCGTTACCGAGGACTTTTGAAAGAAGGCGGTGGAATGAAAAGAAAAGGATATTCATGCAGCTGTGTGGGTCCCATGGAGTAGTACCTTGCGTACGCTAGCTTGTGTATTGCGTACGCATGATGCGTATGCACACTGTCATGATGCGTACGCAACATGCATAGGCATCAGGTTGTTTTGCATACATCTTTGTGTAAATTTCTGCCAGCGGATTTTCACGACAGATACCGAGTCCGAAAGATAGTGATTGTTTGATTCGATCAAGTCGTGGTGGATGGTTTTCAATGAAATATCAGTGATTTATGGGGATTCACGCATATTTTCATATAAACATGCAATTGCTAATGAAAATAAAAAACTGAAATAAAGGTTATGGCAGAAATGTTTAAATACACATCCCAAAAACCAATACAGAAACTGTTCTGAGAAAAGAGAGGGTAAGTGAACAAAGAAAGAAATCTATCGCCTCTGAGCACCGGATGAACTGGCACCACCGCGACCACGAGGGGGCTGCATCACGCTCTCCTCATCACCGTCCCCATCATCGTCATCATCATCACTGTCTGAATCACCACCACCACCTCGTCCCGCGCCTCCCCGCAGCTCTAGGATAGTCTGTGACTGATCAATGCATAGCTGCTTGAGTCCGCCTATCATCTGATAGACGAACTCAGTCTCAGGGAGCGTAAGCTAACAGGGAAAAATGGGAAAAACAATTAGGACATGCATACATCACATGATAACCATATTTTTGCAGAAATAGAGAAAACATACCTGGCGTGTACCAGGAGGAATAGGACAGGGATAAGCCGTCATATCCCGCTGGATACGCACATCGCGAACCCGGCCGTTGCGACGGAAGAGTGGAACAGACCAGGAAGGGAATACAGGTGGAAATCCCTCTCCAGGCGCGCCAGCAAAAGGAACCTGACAGAAAAGGAGAAGATAAAGTGAGCATGAAGATAAAGTGAGCATCAAAAATCAAAAACAGGTAAAGGAATAATCAGAATACCTGGTGTCCGACAAGGCGAGGCATGAGCCGCTCACGAGCAAAAGTGGAGTAGCTCTCTGAGGGTCCTAACAGTCTGGAAAGGTAGTGTATACCCTCTCGCCACTCCTCCACATCCGCTGTGCTCATCGAATAGGGGATCAAGGAAAAGGAGGGCGGATCATAAGGAACCCTCTGGCGCAGCTCCGGGTCGATGGTGAGCTGGGGCACCACCCTCTCAGCAAAATAGAAGGCGCGTGCCCGGGGATAAGACAGCAGACAGGAGATCTCAGACATCTCCCGTGCATCCTCCTCCCAGTCCTGAGGACCCAGCTCTGGAGCACCCACCCATGGTCGGGCATTCACCTGCAAAAAAAAAAAAAAAAAAAAAAAAAAAAGAAAAAAGAGGAAGTTAGTACAGTTAAAAAAAAAAAAAAAAAGAGAGAGAGAGGGGGAAAGAGAGGAAAGGAAGGCACTTACCCTATCT
This sequence comes from Liquidambar formosana, assembly GCA_039720395.1. Taxonomy (NCBI): domain Eukaryota; kingdom Viridiplantae; phylum Streptophyta; class Magnoliopsida; order Saxifragales; family Altingiaceae; genus Liquidambar; species Liquidambar formosana. Next base: position 305,712 of record CM077824.1, on the reverse strand, counting down.
AATCTGTCCAAAAACTCCCTGACCACGATGTGTGAAGCCTCATCACCATCCATCAGCGGCTCCAGGGTGAGATACTTACGAGCCCACAACTGTACAGTTCAGATGTTACCATTTACAGTCAAAAAATGAAAGAGAAAAGTACAGAAAAGGAAGAAAGGAAAGAAAGCATCTTACCCCCCACAAGCGCCAACATCCGGTGGGATCAGACACTAGCCGACTCAGAGAATCCATAGTGGCATACAGATGAGAGAGCACCGCACTCCCCCAGCCATACTCTCTCGCAGTGGTCAAATCATCCAGAGCCAGCAGCCATCCAGGCTCCACCGTCTGTGCAGAGTTGGCGACCAGAAAGGCGCCAAGGAGGTATAGAATGAAGGCTCGCGCCATCTGCGTGCGATCCTCCGCGGTATCCTGGCCTCTCTGAGAGTACGCAGCAAGCAGAGCTGGGTACTTCAGCGTAGCAGATGGGCAAGGGACTCCCAACAAGCGCAAGGTCAAGGCCTTGCGATCGGCCTCCGTCAGCTCAAAAGTAAACCGCCGTCCCCTCATCCTCAACCCAGTCAGGCGGTAAAAGTCATACGGGGTCATGGTGTACTCCCGTCCAGCTATATAGAAGGTGTGGGTGGTGTCCCACCACCTCTCGGCCAAGGCAAGCACAAGGGTAGGGCCAGGACGGCGCGTGATGGTGTCAGTGGCAAGCTTCCCGAAGCCCGCGTCTATGACCAGCTGCCGGGTCTCCTCGGTAAGCCGACCCCACCAGCTAGTCAGGCTATCCATGCTACCGCGTCCATACTTCTTCTTTGGAATCTGCAAAGATTTAAAGTCAGGTGAGTATAAAAACAGGTATGTATATTAGGCAATTATATGTAATAGAATTCAGGAAGAATGCGTACTCAACCCCATCAGATGCGTACGCATCCAAGCAATCCATAATTTTCACCAGTGCATACGCAACATATAGCATTGCGTACGCAACAGTGCCTTGCGTACGCACCACAATATGCCGCATACGCATTTGACAGCCCACTCCCCACTACCCACACCATGTCAATCATTAGGTCTATTCATCAAAGTCCTAGGGGCTGACTCAAAGGTTTGGTGATGTTACGTACGCTACAGTAGGGTTACGTACGCACGTTGTTAAAATAATATCATTACATATGCATGATTGATCTATGCAGACCCGATATTCGTATCAATCCGAATTAGCATGGGTTCCTCTCGAGCCTAAGTCCCAAAGCTCTGAACCTCGGAATTCTTCGCATATGATGCGTACGCAATTGTTGTCGATGCGTACGCATCATTGGCAACATCATCCCACTGGATCGGGTATCACTCCTTCTTCTTCTTATTTATTTATTTATTTATTTATTTTTTTTTCTTTTTTCTCCCCCAGTGTAACATACACCATAATTAAGTCTAGGTCATAGGTAGCATAGGTTTGGTTTTCGAGGTCTGCTGGAAAGAACTTGAGTATCAGTATTGCGTACGCAACAGGTGGCCTTGCGTACGCATAACGGACACCCACTTTCAGTGCACCAGTAGCCCCTGTTTTTGTCCCGCCATTGTCATATCTTCTTCATCGAGTTATTAATCAGAGTTCACAGTTTTTTTTTATTATTATTTTATTATTCTGGGTCCATTAATCATCGTTGCTTCAACAAAGTCCGAATTTTTTTTAACATGCATCGATAAAAATCAAAGCTTTAAAGAAAAAAAATCGATTTTGATCACATACCCTCTGCTGACGTGCGATCTGAGAACGGTGCTCCGTAGGCCGGTGTAGAATCTCCGGTATGGCGTTCGGAGGAAGCTGAGGATCCCACCTGTTGATGACGAAGCCATCATCATCTCCACGGACTCGCTTGGGCGCCATTTCTGTCGATGGAAGCTTCGGGTATGTTGGCAATGAAGTTTCAGGGAACGAAGATTAGGAGGGAGTTTAGGTAGAGGAGAAGGGAAATGGAGAAGTGGAGAATCTGAGGAGGAGGAAGGGTTTCGGATGCAAAGCTGTTAGGGAGAGGCAGAAAGACTGTGAGAGGTTTGGGTAATATGGAAAGCCTTCGCCGGAGACGAAGGGTTGTAAGCTTGAAAGATGATGGTAAAGAAAACGACGCCGTCGCGGTTATTGTGGGAAAAATTAAAACACTGTTGCGTACGCATAGGGTGTCCTTGCGCACGTAGTGTGCGCACGCAATGATAACTTGTGCGTACGCATTTGCATGATTTTGCTTGACTATAAACCAGCGACAATATTGACACATAATTTGTAGTTAAGTCTCGACTTGATACCAGACCTTTGTAAGGGTCGAAATTTAAATATCCGACCTTCGTTAAGGTCCGAAAATCACGACCGTTCTTCAAAATCATCCGACTTGGGCCTCTGTTGAGGTCAACCCTTTATAGGGTCCGACATCATCCGACTTGGGCCTCTGTTGAGGTCAACCCTTTATAGGGTCCGACATCATCCGACTTGGGCCTCTGTTGAGGTCAACCCTTTATAGGGTCCGACATCACCCGACTTGGGCCTCTGTTGAGGTCAACCCTTTATAGGGTCCGACATCCTCCGACTTGGGCCTCTGTTGAGGTCAGCCCTATTTGTAGGGTCCGATATGACCGACTTGGGCCTCCGTTGAGGTCAGCCCTCTTTATAGGGTCCGACATCATCCGAACTCACTTATGTGGGCCTCTGTTGAGGTCAACCCTCGCTATAGGGTTCGATAACGCCTTATTGCCCTTTGTCAAGGACAATTCCTCATAAGCCCGAGATGGCTATTCTCGTTAACTCATACACTTATACCCCACATCACTGCCCAGGTGAGCTTTTATTTTATTTGCACGAACTACGGCGGGTCTGATCCCTTCCATAGGGTACGTAGGTAGTTGGGTGATTCCTGACTCGACCCATTGCATTGCTTATACTTTGATTTCGATTTGGTCAGTCGGTAAAAATGGACGGGTCTATGAAGTCTTCCGATATTACTCGCGAGCGAGTATAATCGAAAGAGGGGCAACTGTAGACACCCCATTTTGTACCGCCCAATCAGATGTGAGATCACCCAAGTTGGAATCCCGATGATGAGGTTTATTGTGTGTCCCGAGAAATTGACAAAGCAATTCCCAACAAAACGCTTAGATTGCAGCTTGAAAGCCTGTGTTTATCTCTTGCGTACGCCTGTATTATGTATGCATACGCATCATGCGTACGCAATGGTCACATATGCGTACGCAAAACTGTCACTTCCCCTTATTCCAGCACCAATGTTTTCACCCAAGACTGATAAGCATGGGGTAGAGGGAAAAGGTTTCGGGGGCCGTTTGAATTTGAAATGTATGGGGAACAAAGCAAGGGAACCAGCCGGTTGCTGATTTCCTGGGTCGCACAGGTATGATTTTGGTTTTTAGTGAGGAGAACCGACTTACCGCAGTCTATAAATAAAGACTCTGTGGAATGGAGAAGAAGGATCCGAGTGAATAATATTGAAAGATTGAGAAATCAATGAGAAAAAAAACCAGTCAGAAACTTAGGGAGAAAAAGAAATGAAATCATCCATCAAACAGATACCCAAACACTAGAAAACCATAAGGAAACCAAGGGAATGTACAGCTGCAATCTAAGGCGATAAGGTGGGAATTGTTGCATCGATATCGGAGGTACTCAAACCTGAGGGTAAGTTATTCTCATTCCAATGTCTATTATTCTTGTTTTTAACACTAGAGAATACATTGAGGATTAGCTATTATATACCCAGTAGATAGGTATCACTAATTATTTTGTTACTTTGTACGGACCGGATAGTCGCCGGGATGGAAATCCCAGACTTTGAACTCAAATATGACCATGATTCTGTAAATATCTGTGTAAATAAGTTATGCATGCTGGTAGTATACTATGGGAACTGTAATCTAGGTTTTGAATCATTGAATATGGTTAAGAAATGATTGAGATAAGCTAGAAAGAAGTTGGTCTCTGACAAAATGAAAATTGACGTGGATACTTTCAGCCCGTGCCCAGGGTAGAGGAAAGAACACAGTGCACTCATGCGTACGCATTATGGTATGTTGTGTACGCACTTGTGTGCGTGCGCATTAGTTATTGTTGCGTACGCACCATGCGTACTCATTATCCCGTATTGCGTACGCACCTGTCACCACTCTTTCATTAACTTCAGTTATTATCATGTCTCTTTTTAATATTAAATGTTTCTGATGATTTACCCTGGTTTTGACTAAGTGCATTAAATGTTAACTTGTATATATTATTTCATTAAATGGTAACCTGTATATCTCATTTCCTGTATATCTTGTTTTGCTATGTACTATAACCTCTTTCTCATTTTACTCACATCATTTTTCATATGATTGACATGACATTTCATAAATTGTGTGCTTATGGATGAAATTCAATTAAATATTCTGGGTTAAATAAAGCCAACAATCGTTTACGGAGGCCGTTTCATCGGGCATTGTTGGGTGCTTAACACCTTCCCAACATTGTACCTTAGCTCCGAACTCTGAATCTCTGGCCCGAACACGTCGAATTTGAGATTGAATTCCCCAGAATGGTATGATTAGTTCCCAAATCTGAATTGGGTGGCGACTCCCGATACGCTAGTGCTTCGTAATAGCATTATACGTACGTCCTAAGGGCCGCATTCAGCCACGCGGCGCTTACAAACGTCCAAGGCCTGCTGTGTCTTCGTGAGTCCTTCGGGCGTGCTTGCGATGGTCCGTTGGCTACTGCCCTTCATCATCGGGTCTCAGAAAGTGGCTTGAGGTGTCAAGTGGTACAAAATGGGGTGTTAACAGTTATATAAGTATATGTACATATATAACACCAAAAAAAACAAAAAAACAAAAACAAAAACAAAAATTTTGACCATGGCCCCTTTGTCCCTAACATAGTTCCGTCCCTGAGTTTATGTAAAATATATATTGAAATTGAAAGAGAATAAAATTATAAAAGTGTAGTTAAGTGGCTTACAGTGGTGATAGGAGAGAAACAGAGAGCCAAGAGACGACGAGAGAAAGTAAGTAACCAACTGTAGATCCGGCAGATCTGGTGTAGATCCGACAAATCTGGTGTAGATCTGGTGTAGATCCGGCAGATCTGGTGTAGATATGGGGAGAGAAAGTGACAAACCACAACAAGAGACGGCAAGAGATGGCAAGGTCCGTGAGAGTGGTGAAACCGTGACTCCGTAAGGGTGATGTATTGAGGTGGGGAGGCCGTAAGGGTGAGGCGAGGACCAGTGTCGGCGACGGCAGACGGCGAACGATGAAGGGTGCTGTGTGAGTGACTGGGTGTGTCGCACCGGCACTATCGTGTGAGGGAGGGACGAAGGAGAAAGTGACTGAAGAGAGGAGAGGAGGCTAGGGTTAATGGGTTATTCCTTAAGGTTTTACGGAATTACGTCTTTAACCCAAAAAAGACTTAAGGTTAGTTATATATATATATATATATAAGGGTAAAAATGTAAAAAGACATGCGGGGCGAGGCGGGTCTATGGTTCGGTTCGGTTTTACGGGTCGGGACTAGCAAATACCATCCCTGAACCGAACCCGATGAAAAATTCAAAATCTAACCCATACTCGAACCAAGAATCGAAAATTTTAAGAAAAAACCCACCCCTATAAGGGCGGGGCGGAGCAAGGCTCCTATGGGGCAGGTCCAAATTGCCATCCCTAGTGAAGCCCAGTATAAACCAGTTTTTATTTGTATTTTTCCATATAAATGTAGAAGATATATTACAATTATAATTTTACTTGTGCAGTGGATAAGGGAGAAGAAATAAACCAGGTAGATGATGAGAACTATGGTGGATATGGTGGGGGACGCGGTGGATATTGAGGTGGCGATGGAAGTTATGGAGGCAGTGGTGGTGGTTATAGAGGAGGAGGGCGTGGAGGTGGTGGTGGAGGTTATGGTAGAGGAGGCAAGTGCCGATACAGTTGCTGTGGTGGTTATGGCTATTATAGAGGTTGCCAAAGGTGCTGCAGTTCAACTAATGAGGCTAGTGAGATGGAAACTGATCAAGGCGGTTATTAAGGCAAGTGCAAATATGGTTGCTGTGGTAGGCATTACGGTAGCTACTGGAAGTGTTGCAATGTTGACAAGACCAACGGTGAGATGGAAACTGATCAAGGCGGTGGCGGTTATGGAAGAGGAAGTAGGTGCTAATACGATTGCTGTGGTGGTTATGGCCGTCACAGTTGTTAAAGGTGCTGCAATGCTAATAAGGCTGGCGAAATGGAAACTGAAGCCAAGCCTAAAAACTAGGGAAAACATGTGTATATATCTATAGTACGTATGAAGAAAATATGAATAAAATGCATGCATGGGTTACTTGTCCCATATGCATGCCCTAAGGTTAAACCCACTAGGGTTGGCCATGCATGGACGATAGTCCATTCAGCTTTTTTGTATTTGTAATTTGCTGCAATATAATGCTAGTCCGATCTTCTGTTTTTCAAGCTTTCTTAATTCTCTCTCTATATGTACTCCTTCTGTCCCAATATGTTATGTAACAGCTTTGGATTCATGGATATATAACCACACACTGGGCAAAATGAAACCTAGCTAGAGTAAATAAATGAAAAAAGTCTTAGAAATAAGATAATTTTAATGAAAATAATGATATTACACATATCTCAATATAGAATATTAATTATAGAAAAAAACATAGTTGTAGTAAAATCTGATGGTTCGTTTGACCTTTCAAATGAGAATTAAACGATTATAGTAATTGTTTATAGTATTGATAAAGATACACATCCATCACTTTGAATGGGACGATGTAAAAAAATTTGACTCATGAACATAATTGATATTTTATATATAGAATCTATTTTAAAACCAAAAGCCGTTCCCCAGGCAAAAGGTCTTGGGTTCAATTCTCACCACTCCCCGTTAAGGTCACCCCCATGCTTATGTCCTATAATTACCCAATGCATGTGGGATCGATGCGAGATTGCATGTGTCTAAGGAATCAGTTGGATGCATAAGCCATCCGAAATTCTCGAGGAACCTCATGTTATCAAAAAAGAAAAAAAAAACATCTATTTTGGAAATTCACGAGATACCTCTAGTTTGGATTTCAACTAATAATGACCCAATAAATCCATACCACCTTCAATACTATGTAAATACACTACAATTATTCAATTCTCATTTGGATGACCAAATAGGTCCTTATATAATATTTTACTCCCCCCCGTCCTATAAAGATAGGCCATTTTGCTACTTTTTTGTCCCAAAATATTTGTCCATTTTGAAAAGTCAAATCCTAATTTTTTAACTTTCTTATATTGCCCTTTGTTATTTCAAAAATTACTTTCAACAAAAAACCCGGCCAATACCAACCAACCAGAAGAGGGTAATATTAATTAGAAAAATAGAATTTAAATAGTGACAAGTCAATGCAATTAAGATTTTTCTTAAATTGCATGTTTTGTCAAATTTGGCTTATCTTTGTGAAATGGTGGGAGTACGATTATAAAAAGCTACACTTGAGTGTCAGCTTAACGAATTTGAACAAGAGGGTCTTTATTGGTATCCTAAGACTTGCTTTTCATCCCCCACTAATTTCATATTTTATGGTTTTATGAAAAGTATAAAATGTTTTCATGAAAACTAACCACAGAGTCCCTTATAAAACATCATTTTGAACAACTTTTTACAATAAAGTTTTTCAAAAATCTAAGGTTTAAATGAGTATTTTAGCCATTTATAAAACATATTGTAAATGGTAAAAAAAATCCACTTAAACAAATTTTGAAAAATATTTTTTCTATAAAGTTGTTCAAAATTATGTTTTCCAATGAATAGCGTGATCAGTTTTTATGAAAACATTTTATATTTTTCATAAAACGTTGAAAAGTAAAATTAGTGAGGAATGAAAAGCAAGTCGAGGCCCCTTTGAAAGTGCCAAATTAGCTTAGCCCAGCCCAGTTTGCCTGACGTGCTCCTTTACATATCATTCACCTTCCTTTGGGCCTCAATGTTATTTGGATATGCGTTTATGGCCTTTTAAATTTCAAGCTACTATTCGGTTTCCTGGGAACGGCTATTGCAACCCCCCATTCTTATAAGCCCACCCTTTTCTTTTTGGTTTTTAAGATTTCATGAAAAATATAAAAGCTTTTTGCAAAAACCGATCACTTAGTTCACTAGAAACCATCATTTTGAACAACTTTGTAGAAGAAAGTTTTTCCAAAATCAATCGTTTAGGTAGACTTTTTGGCAAAAAATGAAATAAAGGCTATAAATGGCTAAAAAGTATATTTAAACGATAGATTTAGGAAAAACTTTCTTCTACAAAGTTGTTTAAAATGATGTTTTCTAGTGGATATTATGGCCGGTTTTCATAAAAACCTTTTATATTTTGCATAAAACCTTAAAAACCTAAAGAATAGAAGGTGGGGTGATAAGAATGGGGGTTGCAATAGCCATTCCCTTACTTCAACAATCATAGCCCAAATATGACACCGGGCCAGGAGATGAGTTCGAGAATATGACCATGTGGGCCAACCAGAACGAGATTCGCCTTCGCCATCAGTTTTATAAGCTGGCTCACTTCATTTCTAAGCCCCTGCTGATCCCCTTTACCATGATGCTATATTGCCACGTATACAAATGTAGGGCAGTGTGAGTGAACTAAGGGCCAAAACTCATTATAAGGTCTTCTTTTTATATAGGGCCTTAAGTCATTAAGTGGGTTGGGGGCCTTTTTTAAAATGGAGTCTTGCAGGACTTCTTTTCCCATTGGGCCTTAGGTAATCACCTTAATTGGGTTTTGCCGGCTCTAGCAGTGCCAATTATACCTGGCATATGTTTGTTTGAGAACTCATATGAAGTTTGTAATGCTTCAAAGTGCCCATCACATTAAGGGATCGTTTGAGAACGCTGTAGTTTTTAGAGTTTTTGTTGTAGAAGAAGAGAGGTAGAAGCTAGTGCTTCTAATTGACTACTATGTTGCGTTTGAGAACTGTATTTCAAAAGTGCTGTTGGATGTTGAAAGTGCTTTTCTACTTGTTTGGCAAGATAAGTTTTGAAGTGACTTGTAGTCTTGAAATGACACTATTACCCTTACCATAAGTGCTTATTTAGCCTGTTTGGTAATAAAAGTACTTTTACTCTAATTTTATTAAAGTGCATAACTTTAAAAGAGGATCATGCCAAAACTACAAGTCAAATATTTTGTTGAAAATTACCATAGTTTGGAGTTGCCTTTTCACAATAAATAAATACATAAATAAATAAATAAATAAATATATATATATATATATATATATTTAAAATAATTAAAATAATAATAATAATAATAATAAAATGCTAATATAATAATATGACATTTCTCAATAACTTAAGAGCTTCCTACGTTTTAGCTACAGGAGAGAAATTTACGACGTTAAAAACTAAAGAGGAGTATCGGGACTAGTTCAGGATACATTAGGCATTTAATTATCATCATGTTAAAAAGGTAAGGGCATTTGAGGTATTTTAAAATGTTCAATAAAACAAAATTTGGGTTTCCCAGTCCCATTTACGGAGAAGCAGGGGTCTCCTCACTTTGGCCCAAACATGCTTCTAACCCAATAAGCTCTTTTCCTTATTTTACCCAAACATATCTAAAAACCTATTTGACAGCCCAGAAGCGCGTTTGGGCCGCCCAGAAGCGGATCCAAACCAGCACTAACATCAGTTCAAGGCTTTCGGTGTCCTTGTTAATTTGAATAATTTTAGTTTAATAGGTATATCTCAGGCGTTTAATTATTTGTATCAATATTTGGGTTAGGTATGTGACCCATACCCATGGTCCACCGACATGCGGATGGTGGATCTTATGAGTGTTTCTTATTAATTAATTTTTTTTTGTATATGGTCGGAATCGTAATTTTATTAGAAATAGAAGAACTTATAAGAAACCATATAAGGTGGTTTTCTTTATATATTAAGGTTGGCTTCTCTATACACCATCTATCTCTCTCTAGCACTCTCACCATAACTTACTTTAGTAGCAATTCCTACAACTTACATAGCGATGGTAGAGCTCACATGAAAGGCTTGGTTCATGTTCACAGCATTCAAATAACGTACGTATGGCAACCCCTATTCTCGTAACAACAAGCGATGATTCTTCTTGGATCTGCAAGAGTTAACTCGTAAGCCTGTGTTTTTTTTGCTATGTGTAATATTAGCATGTTTACAATTTGAAACTTTATCCTCGTTCTTTCTTTTATTTTTATTGATAAAGTTCATCCTTGTTCATTTTGTTTAAAGAAAGTTCTGATAATAACAAGTAGGATCTCCTACTTAAATAATTTTGCTTTTTCTAGTGTGGCAACCAGCAAAAAAGAAATGGACCATTAATTATGTATGTAGAAACCAATATACTGAGTGGGTTAAGTTCGGTGCCTCATATCCCGACGGGTTCGGATCCCCTCCATTTGCCTTCCCAGCCACTAGTTCCGTCCACTACACCATGTGTAATAATTAATTTTAAAAAGGGTAAAATGCAAAAAACCCCCTCTATTATTACCCATTTTACAAGAAACCCCCCTCTAAAAAAAAACCATGCAACAAACCCCCCATATTTTGCCAGGGGTACGCCGTTAACGGCGAGGTTGAAAGACCATTTTACCCTTGTACGGAAAATTATTAAAATATTAGTTTTTGTAAATTTTAAATGAATTTTTTAAAATATTTATGAAATGTCCCTTTTACCCTTTATTTACCACTTAAGCAAAAACACAAGTTTATCCCCTTCAAAGTTCAAACCCGTGTTCTGGTCTTGCTGGTCTCGCGTAGCCTCACTCTCGCCGATGGTCATCATCGTCCATCCATCTCGACCGGTCATCGTCCATCGTCGTCGGTGGTCATCATCGTCAGACGTCATCGTCATCGTCATCGTCACACGGCATCGTATCATCCATCTTCCTTATCGTCCATCTCGACCGGTCATCGTCCATCGTCGCCGGTGGTCATCATTGTCAGACGTCATTGTCATCGTCGTCGTTACACGGCATCGCATCATCCATCTTCCTTATCGTCACAGAAACATCTATCCATCAGGGGGGAAAAATGATGGGGGTCTCGAATTAAATTTGGAATATGTCTAAGATTTTTAAAGTTCAGAATTTGTAATTGGGGTTTTTTATATAAAGCTCTTTGTTTTTGGAAAATTAGATAGAATTCTAGACAGAATTTGACATCCCAAATTCTGAGTAAAAATCTTAAAGAAAACCCATGTCCAAGCTTTCCGTTAAAACCCATGTCCAAGCTTTGTGAGAAACCCATGTCCAAGCTTTGCGATCTGGCTGTGGTGCGAGGGAGCGCGATGTGGGGGTACAATCTGGCTGTGGTGCGAGGGAGTGCGAGATGCTGTGTGAGGGAGCGCGATGTGGGGGTGCGATTTGGCTGTGCGATGGAGGATGGAGGAGCACAACTTGTGATGGGTACGATGGATGATAGAGGATCACTAGTGCGCTAAGTGGGTGTGATAGAGGATAGGGATGGAAGAAGACTGTGATTGCGATCTGGCTGTGGTGCGATGTAGGATGGGGATGGACGACGACTATGATTGCGATGCGATTTGGCTGTGGTGCGATGGAGGATGAAGGAGCACGACTTGCGATGGGGGCGATGGATGATGGAGGATCACTGGTGTGCTGGGTGGGTGCGATGGAGGATAGGGATGGACGACGACTGTGATTGCGATCTGGCTGTGGTGAGATGGAGGATGGGGATGGACGACAACTGTGATTGCGATGCGATCTGGCTGTGGTGCTATGGAGGATGGGGATGGATGACGACTGTGATTGCGATCTGGCTGTGGTGCGACGGAGGATGGACTATAGATGAGCAATGGTGCGATGGAGGATGGAAGAACTATAGCGATGGAGGAGATCAGATCTGGTCTCCCATACCGTGCATCAGAACTTAAAAAGAAGAAATAGAGAAGGGTTTGTTCGTCTTTTTCTTTGCAGTGGGGAGGGGTATTGTAGTCTTTTCAGTGTCCTAAAGGGTATAACGGTCATAAAAAGACTTTGCCCCCATCACGTGCAACTCACGTGATATTTTGCCGTTAATTTAACAAACGGAAGGGGGTATTTTGCAACCCTAGACAATATAGGGGGTTTGTTGCATGGTTTTTTTTTTAGAGGGGGGTTTCTTACAAAATGGGTAATAATAGAGGGGGGTTTTTTGCATTTTACCCTTTTAAAAAATATGAATATGGGAATACAGATACGTGGACACGTGAATATAAATATATAGACACATAATCATATTCATTTAGACACATAAACATATATATATATATATATATATATAGACACATAAATAGATGTTAATAATAACATAATATAGAGATACATGTATATAATCAATTCTCATTAGTTTGTTATACACGTAGCATAATATGAGTGGGAGGCCGTGAAAAGCCAAGTATTATTCAATAAAATATAATTATGTCACCTCCACTATTTAATGTAAAGACGCCTTTTATAGATTTATAATCTATAGAAAATTACACACCGCGCATATGCAAGGTATGCAGTTTCAAAATGACGCTGTGCATACTTTGTATTTAATATTTAATGCAAGGCAGGCACTTTCAAATGGTAGGATGCACATTAACGAAGTGCATACTCTTTTTTTTATCCTTTTTTTTATATATCAGAAAGTTTCAAATGCTTTGCATTTAACTATTCTTCCTGGACATATACAGTCCTTCCATCTTACATGCACCAGCCAATTATAAGACCAAAGTCTATGGGTACCTTGAACGAGGTACATCCTTATTAATGTAAGGCAGGTACTTTCAAATGGTAGGATGCACATTGACGCCTTTGCCTCCTGCCATTTAAAGTGCCAAAACCAAGTGGATTTTTCTATAAATCTATAAAAGGTTCTGATATATGCAAAAGAAAAGATCCGAAGCAATGCTTTGGTCGGAACTCCCGCCTGTTGCCGGAACTCCCGACACCACATTTTCCGGTTTATTTCCCCCAATTCCTCCGTCAAGCCCCATTTCCGACGCAGCTATGGCTTCGGTCGGAAAGAGTACTGTGATCGCAGAAATCTCACCGGAACTACCAATTCCGCCTTCGGTTAGAAAGAGTACTGTCACAGAAGTCTCGCCGGAACCACCGATGCCACAGGTTCTTGTTCCGTCGAGCCCTGTCAATGCTATTCCTGAAGCACCTACGGCTTTGGTCGCAAAGAGTATTGTGATCACAAAAGTCTCGCCGGAACCACCGATGACGTCACTTTCTCAGCAAGGCCTTGACCAAGTGATTCCACCTCCCGCCGTAGATAGCTTCGCTGGCTATTCCCCCGTCATTTCGGCTACCTCTGTCCAAGGAATTGAGTTTTCCGCTGCTCCGCCGCTCGCCGAAATCTCCAACACTACAATTTCCGGCGAAGAATTTCCTCCAATTCCTTCGTCGAGCCCTGTTAATGCAATTCCCAACACAACTATGACTTTCGTCGGAGAGAGTACTGCGATCACAGAAATCTCACCGGAACTACCAATTCCTCCAGTTCCTGCTCCGTCGAGCCCATTCAATGCTATTCTCGACGCTGGGAGGATGTGGAGGAGTATGAGGGAGTTGATACGGACAGCCATCTTGGATCCAGCGCTGATAAACTTCGGTAATATGCTCTTCAAAGCTCTTGAAGAGAGAGACAGGGAAAGGGCATGCCGTATTGCTTTCTTGGCTGCCATTCTTTTTTTTGTGAGGAATTATGTCATCTGATTATCACAACTTATAAGAGAATGACATTTGTAGACTAGTTAGACATGTTCCTAGAGCAGCGAATACAGCTGCTTATGAGCTTGCTTCTTGAGCTGTTTTTTGTAATCAGTTTGGCAATATTTTCATTTCCGACCTCCCAACATCTGTTTTGGATGAGGTCGATCAAGGGAATGTTCCACCATCTCTTTATCTATAAATCATTTGTTTAAAATTAAAAAAAAAAAAAAAAAAAAAAAGAGATAATAAGAGGTGTGTCATGTGTGTAGGTCCTAGACGAAAAATCAGTCTGAATTTATATATTGATTGTGTTTGACCCAATATCTTAATTGGTGGATTCTCTGTTTGCTTAATATTTATTGACTTTACCATAAAGAGTAGGAAAATTAAAGGATCCTCCGTTTTCTTATTGAGTTTACCGTCGCATTTATAGATGAAGTATCTCTTAATCTCTAATTAACTTTGATAATTGACAAATATGACATGTATAGAAGGGATAAGTAATCCAATGGTAGATTTTACTAAATATAAAAATCTATTTAGGATAGTGTAAAATTGTTGTAAAAAAATTGATCCTAACCCTTATATATAGAGAGAATATACATATGTGCATGGTTAACTGTGTGAATATAAAGTGTTTTCATTTTGATTGTTGAAGTGATCAATAGAATTTTAATGTTTCTAAGGGATTAGTCAGATGTGTAAGCCATATGAAATTCCTGAGGAACCTCATGTTGTCAAAAAAGGAAAAAAAAAAATCTATTTTGGAAATTCAGGAGATACCTCTAGTTTGGATTTCAACTAATAATGACCCATTAAATCCATACCACCTCCAATACTATGTAAATACACTATAATTATTTAGTTCTCATTTGAATGACCAAATAGGTCCTTATATAATATTTTACTCTCTCCGTCCCACAAAGATAGGCCATTTTGCTACTTTTTTGTCCCAAAATGTTTGTCCATTTTGAACAGTCAAATCCTAATTTTTTAACTTTCTTATATTGCCCTTTGTTATTTCAATAATTACTTTCAATAAAAAACCCGCCCAATACCAACCAACCAGAAGAGGGTACTATTAATTAGAAATATAGAATTTAAATAGTGACAAGTCAATGCAATTATAATTTTTCTTAAATTTCGTGTTTTGTCAAATTTGGCCTATCTTTGTGAAATGGTGGGAGTACTATAGAATACTTGAGTGTCAGCCTAACGAATTTGAACAAGGGGGCCTTTACTGGTACCCTAAGACTTGCTTTCACCCCCCACTAATTTCATATTTTAAGGTTTTATGAAAAGTATAAAACGTTTTCATGAAAACTAATCATGGAGTTCCTTAGAAAACATCACTTTGAACAACTTTGTATAAGAAAGTTTTGTGAAAATTTAAGGTTTAAATGAGTTTTTTAGCCATTTATAAAACATATTGTAAATGGTAAAAAAATCCACTTAAACAGATTTTGAAAAATATTTCTTATTTAAAGTTGTTCGAAATGATGTTTTCCAATTGATAGTGTGATCGGTTCTTATGAAAACTTTTTATATTTTTCATAGAATGTTAAAAAGTAAAATTAGTGGGGAATGAAAAGCAAGTCGATGCCCGTTTGAATGTGTCAAATCAGCTTAGCCCAGCCCAGTTTGCCTGACCTGCTCCTTTACAGTTTCATTCGCCTACCTTTGGGCCTCAATGTTCTTTGGTTATGTCTATTGCCATTTAAATTTCAAGCTATTGTGGGGCTTACTTCAATAATCACAGCCCAAATATGACACTGGGCCAGGAGATGAGTTCGAGAATATGACCTTGTGGGCCAACCAGACCGAGATTCGCCATCGCCGTCAGTTTTATAAGCTGGCTCACTTCAATTCTAAGCCCCTGCTGCTCCCCTTCACCATGATGCTATATTGCCACGTATACAAATGTAGGGCAGTGTGAGTGAACCAAGGTCCAAAACTCAATATAAGGTCTTCTTTTTATATAGGGCCTTAAGTGATTAAGTGGGTTGGGGGCCTTTTTTAAAATGGAGTCTTGAAGGACTTCTTTTCACATTGAGCCGGCTCTAGCAGTGGCAATTATACCTGGCCCATTTGTTTAGGAAAATACTAGTTTTATCACATCTTTTATGAAAAAATTTGAAAAAAAAAAAAAATCTGGCCTAAAATGGTTTACATAGAGAAATCATTCCATGCATTTGGTGTGTAATGGAATTATTCCACCTAACATGCACCTTTAGTGGTAGGTTTTTTTGGTTTTTTCTTTTGCCAAACGGAGAGCACATATTGACACACATCAACATGGAATCAAAACCAAGACTATTACATACGTCATGCTCCAATTGGGGCGAGATATACCATTAAGCTGAAGGACTATATATTGGCGCCTTTAGTAATAGTTGAAACTTTTAGTTGGCGAAATTTCTAGTCTTCACTAACATGTTTGCAATATTATATAGGTTGATTTCATTAGTCTCACACACTAGATAAACACGCCACATGGTACATCGGTCATACAAAATAATTTATCGTTTAAATGATTATTTTAGATCAGTATAATAAAAATAAATAAAAAAAATCCTATACCATTGGATTTTTTTTTTCCTAAAAGAAATATGTGGTGGTGTAACGACAACAAAACTATTAGAACTCATTTGTCTATCAATTACCCTCGTCGCATAACTCAAAGGTCCATCTGAAATTCTTCCCAAGAAATCCAAAAAAAAATTAAAAAAATAAAAAACTACTTTGTGTGGGGTAGGTTGATAGGACTTTAGGCTATGCATATGGCGTAGACGACTAGCAGAACTCATTTATCTGTCAATTACTCTCGTTGCATAGTTCAAAGGTCCATCTGAAATTCTCCCCAAGAAATCCAAAAAATAAAATAAAAATAAATAAACCTACCTTGGGGTGGGGTAGGTTTATAAAGGGGGCTGTAGACTACGTAAATGCCTTAGACCAGGACAAGATTCCCATCAACAACTCTCCTTCTCCTTTCTATTTCAATTCAACAAATACAAAAATGTAGGGACGACAATTTCACGGGATTAGGTCAATTTTGCTGGTGGGGTCTCCGCACGAATTACCCTAGGAACCGGCTTGACCGGCCAGGCGGCCAGGCGGCCATGTGGTCCTGTTGTTTTGGCCTTTTGGGAATTCATGCTGGGCTTCCAACGTACCCAACCACAAGGTTTTAATTGCTGTTGTGTCACCTATACGTATCTGTGACAAAGGTCTGACAAGTGACAATCAAACCATGAAAACATAATGAATCTTGAAGGCCATACTTTCAACATGCTCCCATGGTAATAGCTATTCATGTAAGGGTTGCTTTAGTTGTGTGCAGGTGATTTTTGAAATTTATGTCTTCAAAAGAGAGAGAGGTTTAAGGGTTTAGATTTCTTATTCTCTATTGAGGTCAATTACTAGATAGATTTGTGGTTTTATCTGTGTTCCAAGGATTTATTCAGGTTGAATATATATAAAACGTATATGTACCTTGAGTGGAACTAAGATGGTTTGTGACTGATAATGTCATCTCAGCATGACGACTAAAATAATGATGTTGATTTTGACATGATAGATCATGTTGGTTATTGTGTTGACATAATACTGTCACATTTTTTATCAACCACATAGTTGGTTGGTGATTGATATATATAAAAGTGATTAATGAAAATTGTCAACTCTTCTAGGTTAAAAAACTACTCAATCATCCCGAATTTCTTTGGACATTCATGGAAGTGTGGCCCATATTCATGAGTGATGCAGATGAGTATGGGTTAATTTTACTTCTCATGTGAGAAACTTATTGCAACATCATATAATTATTTCGAAAATTCGAACCTAGAAGGCTAGAACCTTTCCCCTTATATAAAAAAGAGTGGGGCCGTTAGGTTACAAGGCAATGGGTGTAATTATAAGAGTCTGGATGTAAGGACAACTATTTTTTTTTTTTTTTTTGGGGTGTCCTCTGATCGGACAACTGTTCACTTACACAGTTAAAAGAGGAGATGGGGAGTATAGTCGTAAAAGTCAACATTTAATTATATGTAATATGATTGAGGAACGACCACATGACCTAACCCTTTAACTTGCCTTGATAAGCATTTTAAAATAAATAAAAATTAGAATAGTTATAGTTGGGATTTAGCTGGCATTTGTTTTCATTTTATTTTATTTTATTTTTATCAAAAGGTTACAAATGCGTTGCACTCGACTAATCCCCTAAACACATATTAATTCCCTAAACATATGTAGTTCCTGGCCTGTTCCACATGTACTGGGCAATTACTAGAGAAATTTTATGAGAGTGATCTTGAAAGAAAGTGGTGAGAGTTGAATTCAAGAGACCTAAGACCAATCAGTCCACCCTCAAGGTTAATTTAGCTGGCCTGTTGCTAAGGTTTATATATAGGATCAAGATGAGGGGCGCCTAACCCTAGCCTTATGTATAAGTGATAAATTTGGACTTTAGGTTCAAATTTTCTTGCGGGGTCGAGCATCATCATTACCTTTTATTCATTTATTAACCTATCAAACAAAATAAATAAAGAAAAATTGCACTTAACCCCCTTCACGTTTGGCCCATTTATCAATTTTACCTTCTTCTTATAAATTTTTTAAAAAAATTTTTTAACAACAAATTGCCTTTTATAGTTGCACTAGATTGCGTTATACCCCTTTCTGTACAAGAAAGATGAGGGAAATCAATTGCAATTACCTATCCACGTGTGACTAAATGGGAAAAACAAAATTGTAATTTTCAAATAGGAGGTAAAGTAAAAATGGACCAATTTTAAGAGTAACGTGTAATTTTTTCTAAATCTATACCACTTCTAAAAGTAGGTTAAGTTGGAAATTTTTTGCTTCACCAATTTAACCCCCATTGAAATCCTTAAAGACCTTTTTGGCTTTCTTGCTTAGTAGTTAATATAAGTGGAACTTTGATTCACTTCCCTACGCCTCTATTAGAACTTTTACTTATATATATATATTTTGGATGATGATCAGGTAAATGCATATTGACATAACTTATATTAATACCTGCATTGGGATTTATACCTTGTGCATTAGTGGGATATGAGGTACATTATTAGATCAATGTAAGGATATAACCCTAATGCATGGTGCTGATGAGAACATAACTATATATATATATGTGTGTGTGTGTGTAATAAAGTCATTATGCTTAATTAGGTTATATAATTTTCACACATAACTCTCAATTGCATAAAACAAATAAACAATTGATAATTATACACGTACCTGCAACACAGGTGTACACCAATTAGTAAACATAAAAATGAAATAGTTGAAAAATACAATTATATTCACTTTTCACATATAACGGCCACCACTTTCACTACCACAACCGTCAAGAACATCATCATCATCATCTATTTATATATTGAAAGACCTCTTAGTTGATTACTTAAAATTGAACCTCTTTGCTAGGATGGTGAGGCATCTCCTTCCTAGTGGGACAGGGTGAGGGGTGGGGGTGACCCAAACCACAGGAAATAATTTGTAGTGGTTGTAGTATAATGTTATTTCTTGTTTTGGTACACAGCAGTACCTTGGCAGATGAAGTCTCAACTACTTGAGATCTAATTTGAAAGTTCATTTCCATCATTCTGCTTCTTTTAGGCCTTTCTAGTCCTTGTAGCACCTTCAATTCCAACAATTTATGCAGAATAATTAAATTGCCCCATTTGATTATCTATTGTACAAATATATATATATATCATCTGTATTTTTTTATTATAGTTTAGAAATGAAATTATTAGATTAGAATCTTAGCCTAAGCTACAAATTAAATCAACTCGATATGAGACAATGGCCCCCCATATACATTGATTTTGACATGGGCAGCACATATATAATTTGTCGATTGGCCGGGGTGCAAGATCATTGCGTATTGGGGCCATAGGGTACGATGCTTGAACTTGACCAGAAATCGCCATCATCGTCATCTTCATTATCCTCATCCTCATATATATTACTATTGATATTTTTATTTACTTATTTATAATTGTTTTTATGAACATTTTTCGAGATGGTACTATACTTGAAATTCATGCAAGGTCTGTCTAAACCAATGACGTCTCAAAGAGGGTCACCAGCTATACATATGTGCCACCTCCCAGCATTTTTTTTTTTTTTTTTGGAAGTCATCATCATCATTAATTCATCACCATACCATCACCATTGTGTCATGTTTGGATCAAACTACTCTAATTGTTATATGGTGCACCTCTTTTAATTTAATCACCTCAATTAGAATGACAAAAAGATCAAAATTTTGTTCGTCAATCATCAAGCTAAATGCAGTAATCAAATTGCATGAGACCATCGAAGCAATAGACAGCCTGCTTAATTTTGTTATTGCAAATTACCAATCGAATACTAATATTTAAAATTAAAAAATAAGGAATAAAAAATCATAATGTTAAATGGTACTAAAATTAAGTCAAGAACATCAAAACGTACACATGATGGATGTCAATTTTTCAAAATTTATAAATCTTTCTTTTCTTTTTGGGTAGCTTAATTGGAAAGAACTTTAGATACCTCTTTTCTTTTTTTTTTTCTTTCCCTTTTGGGCTTAGTTATGGCAAGATGGGGAGGGGGAAAGTCATAAGATCTTACATTGGCATGAAGTAATATATAAGACTAACAGGCATATCATATTCCAAAAAAATTTAGGTTAGTCTTTTAGATACCAATAATGCTACAAGGGTCATGTCAAATTTCTAAATCTAAAACAAGGTTCATATATTCTCTCTCTCTCTCTCTCTCTCTCTCTCTCTCTCTCTCTCTCTCTCTCTCTCTCTATATATATATATATATATAGGATGGATTGGTAAGCTAGGTCCATTTGGGCAGTAAATTATGTGTCAAAATTTTGGATTTATATTGTTCCTTGAATCAGGGGTAGTTTTGTTTCACACACAAAATTAAAAACCAAGAAAGTCATGTTTAGGGCCCTAAAATCATTGACTGTTGTGTGTGGAAAGAGTAGACAAAGGGAACAACCCCAACGTGTGAAACAAAGAGGCCTGTTGTTGGCCCACCTTTGAAATAACCAAAAAAAAAATTTATGGCCCCCTTAGAAAACAACATTAACGGGAAACGCTCGTCATCTTCTTGGGAACACCCTTCCTCTTCTCTCTCTCTCTCTCTCTAACCCTTTTTATATTCTTCTCCTTTATTGAAACCTTTTCTACACTCTTCTCTCACTTTGATTCTTCCTCTTCCTCTTCCTCTTCCTCTTCTTCATTTTGTTTAGGCTTTTTTTTAGTGAATATAATCAGCGAAGGCCATGAGGAGCAGGAAGAAGAAACATGATTTGGTATGTAAAATAGTAGTGCATGGAAACCCTTTGGAGTTTCAAAGTTTTGTTTTGATTCAAATGAGGCACTCATTTCGGGATCTTTCTTGAAACATCGGTGCGGACTTTGCTTGATGGGAAAAACTTGATTTCGGTGAAGAATTCACCGGAGAGAAGGTTTTTTAGCGGCGTACATGGGAAAGCCAGGCATTTGCTCTTTGTCCTTCTTCTTCTGTTCTTTTTTTTTTTTTTTTTTTTTTTTTTGGAAATTTTAAATATGATATTGGGGGATAGTGAGCAATAGGGTACAAGAAATATATGTAAGACTGGCCTTAGAACTATCAAGGCAGATTTATAGAAATGAAATAAAATTTGGCTGGTTTTCCGGGTCTCTCCTTGTTTGATCTTCGATCTTTGTTTTAATTTATTTTTAGAACTATCATGCATGCATCTATATATATATATATATATATATGTTAGCTAGTAATGCTTAGTGAAAGGGAAAAACAAATATATGGTTCTTTCACGGAATAATTTCACTAATCATTTGAAAGAACCATTGCACTTGAAATGTGTCTTCATCCGCGCGTTAGAAATAATTTTTTGTTTTTTCAGTACCGTACCTAACAACATGCTCAATAATTATACACAAATTATTCGTTAATGTTCATCACTTTAGGGTACAATTATTTTTGGGGGAGGTTCTGAAAAATTGATTAGGTTAAATTTGTCATTTTCACCTGTAATTGTCCAAATTAGCGGTTGGTGCGACGGCATTTCAATGGATGTTTTTAAAACGTATATATCTGGTGCATGTCATCAGCACCGTCGCTTTCATGGTTTGGAAACCTTACCTATCAAAATTTAAAGTCTTTATATTTGGATAAAATTAAACACTTTGAACAACCATCTTTATATACATATATGTATTCTTTTATATCTTCTTTTTGCCTTTTTCAATTTATGATAGGTTGGGTTCAAAAAGTTTTTTTGTCTGAAATTCATGGTTTTTTTTTTCTTTTGTGTTTTCAACCCGCTTGATCTATCTATGCCTTTTTTTTTTTTTTTTTTAATTATAGGAAAAAGTTATAGTGCTGGCTGGCTACCTTAAAAGGGGATGAGGGGGGCTGCATCCTACCCTTGACATTGACAATGAAATTCTTGTGCCATAATTAACTTAAGCCATGCCTTACTTTGGTCCCCCGGCCTCATAATTATTAATTTTACGTTTATATATATTATTTTTAGTTTCTACCTTTGCATCGATCTATATGCACTCTTAGCTTGTGCATGCCCATTTTCTTTATGATCGGGAATTTAAGAGGTGGTTGTGATTCATATTTGTTTCAAGTCATTTACATTGTCATTCTTGATTTATCCCTTGTGAAAATCATATTTGTATTATCTTTTTTATTTTGTTTTTGTAATTTAAAAAGAGGGGTGAACTTGGTTGGTAAGAAGACATAATATGTGTGTGTGTATATCATCAGGATCAGGAGGCACAATCTTTAAAACAATTTTTTACATGAGCTAATTTATCAAGTATTGAGTGGAGCTTGGCGCAACATGTTCACATGAATCAGTTATTTATTTTTTTTAAACCATTGAATCTTGATAGTAGTCCAACTTAAGAATGCTGTAGTTATCCTTCAATTGTAACTCCTATATATCGAAAATGATCACGTGTGAACTGTTTCGGACGGGATCACACGTACGACTACCAGTTGTACACGGCAAACACACTCGTGCGGGTGAAAGGCACATATAGTTTTCAATCGTATGATTTGTCCAAATGATCCGCATTCAATCATCTCCACCTATATATAATTGGTTGAGATTGGGAGACAAATTTTTGTTTATAATTTTGACACAATTCTTGAATCGGTGGATCCAATGATCTCATATCCTTATGAGATCCAACAATGTCAAAAGTTTTGTATTAATTAATCTTAGAGGTATAGTTTTCGGTTGTTATATATGTTTCCACGTGTGGACTTTGTGATAAATGCATGAGTGGGGTGCCTTGAGAAATGTTTATTTTTATTTTTTTTATGGTAGTGTTTGTTGAAGGATAGGGACATATTGTAAGTATGCATTAATGCATATATGTAAAGTGAGAGTGGTGAAACAATTCTACACGCTTCACATTGCGTGGGAAACCCCTTTGGACAACAAAGGGACAAATCTCCCTTTGGATTTTGAGATCACATGAACTCAATCCCACGTGAGCTTGACACCATGCCAAAAGTATTAGACTATTAGGTGAATACTGTATTATTTCTAAAAAGTCAAAAAACAAAAAAATTTCCACCCTTTGACTTTTTCATGTTCTGCAGCCAATGCAAAGAAACCACTTGGCTTGTGCATGCCCATCAGATCACAACTCACATCACAAGTCTCCACCATCTCCTAATAGAACACATTGCCTGTATTTATTCATTGTGGTGTAGACGCACCCCATTGGCGTGTGGACTCAGATCTCTCTTTTTATATTGAGGCATCAAGACTGAAGAGTTGGGGAAAATCATATTATTTTTATATATTGTAAATTTGTATATATATATATTGTAAACTGTGTTGGATAGGGGGTACGTTCAAAATTATACGGCTTGCATTGCGCCCAAGGGTGAGTTTGTTGACTTTAATTTCAATTTCTCTTTTTTATTTTTCCCATTCTAATATCTTCCAGATGTTTTTTTTGTGGCATAAAAATAATAATATCATAGACAATAAAATTAGTATGCAAACCTCACAGTTTTATCTCGAAGCACCAAAACAAAAAAAAATGAAAACAATAACGAGAGCATAGGCCTCATAGGTTGTATCGAAGGGCAGAGGTCTATCCTAGGCTGTAGGCTAGGTAGTCCTACTCTTTTTTTTTTTTTTTCACTTTTTGTATATTGATTAAATTGAGTTTTACTTCTAAAAGAGTTTTAACTTAGGTAGGAAATTGTCCACTAGGGCATGGTCATATCCCATAGTCCAAATGCTTGCAACAACATAACAAAAAAAGAGAAAAAATGTGCTACAAGTTTAGTTTAGATGTAACTGGGGCCTCTATTAACATTCAAGATTTACTTTTTGTCTATTGTTTTTAAAAAATTTCAAGATTTTAAGAGAAATACAAAAGGTTTTTATGAAAAATGGCCACCCTGTCTACTAGATAACATAATTTTGAACTATTTTATAAAAAAAATTCTAAAATCTCTCGTTGAAGTGGACTTTTCGGCCATTCACAGTCTCTTTCATTAAATGGTCAAAAATTCTACTCAAACAACTGATTTTTGAAAAAATTTCTACAAATTTATTCAAAATAACGTAATTGTAATAATCAGCAAGGCCATTTTTCATGAAAACCTTTTGTATTGTCCATAAAACCTTGAGAAGTTTAAAAAATGGGAGATAAAAATAAAGCTTTATGGTGCCAATAGCGGTCTCTATATATATTGTGTGTTCATTAACTTTTTATTCAACTTAAGATAATTTCGAATCTTGACTCCACCTTTAGTGGTATCTCTCATCTTTTGAAAGAGATAGTTTAAGTTTAAACCCTTATAGGAGGCCCTATCCTATTGGTAGGGTGTTGATTTGTATTTAAACATGCAGCAATGCGATTGTGGGAGCTTAAGCGTGTATTAAACATGGATTCATGGATGGATTACATGGCTTTCTTGTAATTCCTTGATTGGGTACATGTGCGGCCTTGTTTTCACTCATAAATCAAAGGCAGAGCCACCTATGGGGCCAAGTCGGATTGTAGCCGAGTAAGTCACACTAATTTTTTTTTTTTATATGTATTAAAAGTGGATTTTAATTTACCCTTTAGTCTAGGGAAGATTTTGCCTTATCTACGACTTCAATCTTGGGTAATTTCAAACCATAGCTCTGCCATTGCCCACGACCTTTTATATAAAGCATTAGCATGATACCCATCCCGGCTTATCGTTTAATGTTCTTGAGCTGTTGGCTCATTATAAGATATATAATTGTATAAATTATAGCATTATAAGTTCATGCAGTACGTCAAGGTTTTTAATATATATATAAAAGTAATTTTATAAATGTAATCTCTATGATTATGGGGATGTGGAGTGGGACTATCAATCTTCAACGACAAGAATGCCTTGAAATTTTGTACTTGATAAAGATTGGCTAAACTGGATTTTTCTCTCTGGCATCATGTAACGTCCCCTTCGCTTTTGAATATACGAACATTCCCTCCTTCCTCTCTCTCTCTCTCTCTCTCTTGTCGGTGTCGGTGTCGGTGTCGGTGTCGGTGTAGGTGTAAGTGTGGGTGTAGGTGTCGGTGTCATCATGGCTTGCAATATACCAAGCTTTGAGCTCAATTTTAAGGCTTGCAGGTTGTGCAGCATGGGCGCAATTAAAGCTCATTTTGCTTTGTAAGTAGATAGAGGTTCATCTGCCTCGCAGCAGGTTCATCTGCTTTGTAAGCTCATTTTTTTTTAAAAAAAAAAAGAAGAAGAAGAAGAAGAAGAAGAAGAAGAAGAAAAAGAAGAAAGAAAGAAAGAGGAGAAAAGATTTTCAACCATGTAAGCTACACCAGCTGGGCTGACCACAAACAAAGCCTCGTTTAACAGGTTTTGGGATGGGAATGGCTATTGCAACCCCCATTCTTATCACCCCACCCAGCAGGTTAAAAAAAAAAAAAAATTTTTTAAAAAATGAAGAAGAAGAAGAAGAAGAAAGAAAGAAAGAGGAGAAAAGATTTTCAACCATGTAGGCTACCCCAGCTGGGCTGACCACAAACAAAGCCTCGTTTAACAGGTTTTGGGATGGGAATGGCTATTGCAACCCCCATTCTTATCACCCCACCCCCTATTCTTTAGGTTTTTAAGCTCTTATGCAAAATATAAAAGGTTTTTATAAAAACCAGCCATGAAGTCCACTAGGAAACATCATTTTGAACAACTTTGTAGAATAAAGTTTTTCCTAAATCTATCGTTTAAATATACCTTTTAGTCATTTATAGCCTTTATTTCATTTTTTGCCAAAAAGTCTACTTAAACGATAGATTTTGGAAAAACTTTCTTCTGTAAAGTTGTTCAAAATGATGTTTTCTAATGGGCCAAGTGACCGGTTTTTTCAAAAACCTTTTATATTTTTCATGAAATCTTAAAAACCGAAAAAAAAGGGGTGGAGTTATAAGAATGGGGGGTTGCAATAGCCGTTCCCTTTTGGGATTCTTATTGGTAGCATGACCCAATTCAATTAGGCTTGTGCATTTTATGTAAGAGCCCATTTTCCTATGAACGAGTCCTAGCCCGCAAAGCAAAACTTGTTGTATCACAACTATGAGTGGTTCTTTAGCTCCATATACAGAACCCAGTTAAGCCACATTCTAGCCCATAAGCTGACCCAACACAACCTTATGATTAAGTTCATTTGGGCTCCATGCTTTATGCAGTTTTTATATTTTTATATTTTCTCCCCTTCACTCTTTTCAAGATCCAAATAAAGGCTAATGGTTTTACATTATTGATTTATTTTTCTTTTAATTTCTTTTGCCAAACCTAGCCATCCTAGGTCTCTTCTCATCAAGGTTTGGGTCATACTAATCCTACATGGCGCACAATGTACTTACAAATCCATGCATCGAATGACAAAGAAGTGAAAATTTGGATTCAAGACCTCCCGTTCTTAAGGCATAATTCTATACCATCTACACTAGATTTGGATTTGGTGCATTTAGTCACTTTAAATGCACCATAAAGTTACTGTGCGATGAGCGACACGTGGAGAGAGTTAAGATTGGAGGGCTGAGATTGATTAGGCATGAAATGATTGTCTCAAATCTCAGCCCTTCAATCTCAACTCTCTTCACATGTCGCTCATCACACGATAACTTTATGGTACATTTAAAATAATTAAATGCACTAAATGTACTTCCATCTGCACTACCCTCGATGGTTGACACTATTAAATTAAATCGCTTATAAACATGTAGGATAGCACGTGAAAGAAATTACACATGAAGGAAACGAGGGGTGAAGTCCCATGGACCCATTTTAAAGAAATGGAAACAAGGGTGTAAAGGCAGGCCATGTGCCCTAGCAATTACAAACCTTAAAACCCAATTAATGCATCTTTATTTGGTTTTAAATTAATATGGTCCCAAACTCCCAATTATTAATTCCCACTTATTACCCTATTCTACTTAATATATTCCATTAACCCAAGCAAATGGTGATATAGTAATTACGGAAATATGAATCCTATCAAGTATCCGAAACCTTACTTTAATTCCTCATTACGTTTGTCTCCAAAAATTACCTCTACTACGTGCTCCAGTGGTGCCACATTACTGGTACTTAAAAAATAAAAAAGGATTAGTCAATCAATTACCACAATTCGTCTGGTCTTCAAGTGGATTGATGCCATGACGTTGCACGCATTATAAAACCACAATTTGCTTCTTTTTTTTTTCCTTTTAAATTAACAATTAGGGGTATCCTAAACCTAACTCCTATCGAGATTTCTACCTAGATTAATCCTCTAATGGCTCATGTGAGATGTTTCATATTAGGTCATATAGGTAACGATCTCTACGAAAAATTGAAATGATGACTTTTAAGAAACACATTCAGGACTTAACCGTTCATGATGACTTCGGAGTTGTTGAACAAGCCCACTTAGCTCCTCGGCCTAAAATTGTTCTTGAACCGAATTTGACCAGAGTGGGACAAAGCTTGGGCTTGCCCCATTATAGGCAGCGGCATTCAGTTTAAATAAGTAAATGTAGTTTTATAATTTTTTGTTTTTTGTCTTTTGTTTTTGCCTTTTGGTAAAGTTTTGATATTTGAAAATTAACATTAAAAAAAAATTAATAACTTCAATAATAACAAGATTGAAAATGTTCTCTTATAGTAGTTAAAGAATTTTATTGGTTGGATGGGGTCAATTGCTTTAGAAGCAATGCATAAACAAACGATAAGTTGGTCTTTGGTTAAGCGAAATAACATAACAACTTCACTTCACATAATGTAGTTAGGCAATTCCCAAACGGCCCCTTAATCCCAACAACTTAGGTTACTAAAGATATAAATTTCCAAGTAGAATTTTAGTTGTACAAAAACAATAACAAATGAAAACTTTATTCAAATCCTATGATATAGTTCACGTTTTATATTTCTTTTGTTGGAGGGATCCCTAATCCGTCGACTTAATATATTTTAGGGCGGCCCAACGCTTCTTTTGTGGTAATATATCGCACAATTAATATTTAAAAAGGGTATATGTGTGACAATACAACCACTACCCAATCCATCCAATTCTGTATTGACTACTTCTAAGGTTTTAAGGGTTGAGTTTGAGCTCCTTTAGAACACTTAAATGGGTCCAACTCAATACATTTTATCCTCAAAAAATCAATTCCATCGAACGATTATAATTGTTTGATTAATTCAATTTTAATCAAGTTAATTGCTTCAATGGCGATAAAACTCACTGGCAGAGCTGGGGGGTCTTTGGGGGCATGTGCCCTCATTGGCTCAACTAAATTTTTTTAGAGATATTACCATTTGATAACCATTTCTCAACATAATGCCAAAAAGAGGAAGATAGTAGTCATTTTAAAGCACATTTATAATCAATTTGTAATAACTTGACAGCAGTATCCTTTTTTCATATTAAATTGGAAAATAATTACCAAAAAATAATATTTTTTTAAAAAAAATGCTTTTCAGAGTTTTTAGTTCCCAATTCCCACTTCACAAAATTATAGGACAATGCTCCCATTGGAAAGAACTTCTGGCTCCGCGCCTGATAAAACTTTTGATAATATCTCACAAAAATAAAAAGTAAAAGTTCTAATCACATAGTCAAAGCAATTTAAAAGGGTTGATATTTTAATGTGATCGAAGACACAAAAATGGGACAAATTCGTTATTTGATAGATCCCAATATAATTTTTATGATGCTAATGTGGTCCAATCATACACAAGAAACACGAAAGGGAACATAAAAGAAAGAAGCAGAGGATCTCGATCCTTTCGAAAAACGAGGGGTGGAACTGTTCAAAATAGGTAGCTAGCAAACGGGAAGCTTGGCTTCGTAGAGTGCATTATGGAACAAAGCTAGACTTTGTCCCACTTCTTCTCTAGGGTTGACAAAATCCAAATTTGAAAAGGATTGAATGATAACCTTTGAAATGATGTCACGCTGAAATATATCTTGGTTTTTGGGCAGTTGAGCAACTTTGAATTGTCCTCACCAAAGTGGGTTTGTTATTCATTTTGTAATACTTTAGTTATAATTTTCCAAACATAAAGTAGTGGGGTCGTGGTCATGTGAACCCTAGAGAGAAAAAAAAAAAAATATTTTGATTTGCTTTTGCAATTTTTTAATGTTGATGTCTTAAAGACCAAGTTGGCCAATGGCCATACTATACATAATTGTTGCACTCTTCTTCACGTTTAGGTTCCATTCAAATCTTGCCAAGTCAGAGTTGTCCAAACACCTTGACAAAATTTCGGAATTCCAAAATTACATTTAGTTTGTATGGAATAATTAATGAGTTAATAGGACGAAGACAAATGCACCTACATGGGTGTGGGGTACTTTGATGATAGATGACATCTTCATAGTTGGCTTGGATTTCATAATTTATGTATGGAGAAATGGAGAATTACTGAAAGAAAAAAGAACTTGATCTGTGCGTGATTGAAAAGCAATTGACAATTTTCATGAGGTACGTACTAAATTATACGGTTGGGAATTTCATAAATTGTTCAAGAAGTTTGTCACAAGCAACGTGGTGGTAGATATTTGTCATTGTTGCTCCTCTTCTATGAAAAATGATTTTTCTATTTTATTTTGGTTGAATTTGGACAAAATAATTAGTCATGTTTTCTATAATTATCTTAATCTAATGGTAACTATGCCCCACTAGGAAGCACACGACGTGGCTAAAATTTCACCAAACAAAAAATAAATGGCAATGGTCTATAAGGCTGATATTATAGGAGAAGCATAGCCATTCGATCTCTATCAAAAATCTTGGTACAAGCCAATAAACTGATGATCTAACAAATAATGAGTACACTCCAGTACGCCACTTTCGGGCCCCGTGGTCCAAACCCTCCATTAAGACTATTTAAACCAATGCCGGTGACGTCCAGGTAAACTACTTGTGGTTTAGTTGCCTATGCAATTTTGCATTAGCATTGAAGCTCTCCACCATCAGAGATGGCTGTAGCTGTTTTTGTTTTGGCTGATAGAGATGGCCATAGCTGTTATTGCCTTGAATTCCTTGAATTCCTTTATTCAAACTAATTGCTTGGTCGACCAATTTACATACAAAACACGAAGAATTTATTCAATTTCGACGAAACATCCAAACATGGCCTACTTATTATCACTCATTTCTCTCACAATAGAGTATGATTACATTCATAGGATGTTTTCACAAGTTTCATCCACCAAATATGCTTTTAGGGCAAAAGAGACTCAATTTCCTAATTGTTACAAATTTGCCATTTATACATCCGCAAGTGAATAAATCCACTAAACCTTGCATTTTCCATCACATAGTGTCCTTAGTAGTCGGTTTTGTAGTTTAGGTGGTGCGTCCCCTCCCCCCTCTCTTTGAAGGAGTAGATTGGGAATTTGAATCTCAATCACATCTTCTGAAAATTAAGAGATTAAGGAACTTATCTTGTAGGATAAGGAATAGGATTATATGGTGTTCTATCAAGATAATAATAATAATAGTAATATTAATAACATCCTCAAGGTTTAACCAAACCTATAACAAATAATTATAGACTTGTAGTCTTGTAGACTTACTCAATGTGAATTGTGAAGTTGAAAAATAATTGGGACAGCTTGTACTACTTTATTGCTGAATTGAAATAGTTGCTTTCCATCTAGCCATAAAAAAAAAAAGAACAAAGAGATGGTGCCTTTGCTTTAGGTTTACAGTACATTCTTTGGCAAGGACTGGTCTTGTCTTGGTACCAAAGGGAAGAGGTTGGTGGCAGCACGTGAAATGGTGTCAAGGGAGGATTATATGATGTGCCTCATTCAGTACTCAGGGACCCCTCATATGAGTGGATTCTACCTGGACTGGTCTCTCTCATATGCTTTGGCACTAGTCCAGTGCTACTAGCTCTAAGTTGTAGTGATTATGTTTTTTATTTGCAAATTAACAAGTAATTTTTTCACAGCCCAGACCCATTTCTGTTGAAATTGTCAAATTTTCGGATCATGGAAATTGAAAAAAAAAAAAAAATGGGGAAAGGGGATTGATTTTGATTTCTTAGGAGCAAATTAAAACCATGTTACTGAGTAATTAGAGTCACATTGCCCTACAAATTTTGATAGTTAGTACTAAAGGTAGAGACAAGGTTGTAGGGTTTCTTTCAAAAAAGGTTGTAGGGTTCTCCTTAAAAATTATCACCTGTATGGCCCTACTTATTCCATTAAACCGACCCTTTAGATCGGATTTTTCAACAAGTAGAGTTAAGATTCAAACCCTAACACATTAGCTACAAAGTTAGTGGTACATAAAAGAAACTTATTGCACCACATCTTGTGCAAATGATGTCACACAAGCTAATTCAAAAATTCTACCAACCGCCTGTAGCTTAAAAAAAAGAAATGAAAAAAAAAAAACACATAGTCAAGGAAAATGTGCACCCTCACCTATCTCACCTATCACGTGACAGCCCTGGCCTGAGGAGGTGTTTGTATCTTGGAGGGATATACCCATCACTTGAAATAATTTTCCAAGACTAGGCACTGCCCTTCTTTCATTATAATACACAATTCTCATTCATCAAAATTTCATAGACATCATTATTGTAGTAAAAGACCCTCTCTCTTTTTTTTTTCTTTTTTTTTTTTTTTTTTTTTTTGTGAATCTTATTCTTCTCACCATAGTAATGGGAAGACCAATTTTACTGGACTTGCCATTGAATTAATCCATCCCTTAATAGATGGTAATTGGGTTAACTCCTCCGTAATAAGATGTGGGACCCACATTTATTAGGGAGCGGGTTAATGTGTGGGCAGATGGTTGGTCTATCATTTGAGTAAGGAAGGGTATCATTTATCGGCTTTTAACCCGTCTAGTGTTAGAATAATCTAAATCTATATAAGGGATTATTCTTGACTGCAAAATTAAATCTAAAGATTAGGACGGCTGAGAATCGTTGATTAAGTTGACCCTTCTCTCTCTCTCTCTCTTCTCTCTCTCTCTCTCTACCTAGTAATTGGGACCCACATTCGCCCGGCCCATGAAATGCACGGCCGGCCCATAAAATGTGCCGCCGGGCCATAAGCCACAACTCCATGATAGGAGCTTTGTCTTGACTCTTGATCTTTGCCACTTCGGCTGGCATGCAATTGCAGGAGCACACGTGTGAGATCTCCAGATCTTAGTGTCACCCTCTTTGCATTTGTCTGTTTTAGCACATCGTCTACTATATATAATATGTTATATAAATGGTCGCACGTGCTGACATCCTTATTTCGCACGCTTGTTGGAGTTAGCCCACTATGTGGGCCCACAGTGGCCAGCTCACGACAACTTCGTACAATCATTTCGTGGGCCAGTGAGACTTTCAGACCATCTCATTTCTCATATTCAATTACTTTTCTGTCCCTGCTCTACAAAAGCCAAAAACGCGTCCAATTCTCATTCAATGACGAAATTGCCCTATTAAGTCCCTCCAAATTTTTTGTTTTTCTCCCTTTGGTATATCTTTGGAAAAGCAAATTTTGACACCTTTTTCCCCTTTTTGTTCTTTTTCAAGATCTAGAGAAAGCATCAGAGCGACCAATTTCAAATGAATATAATGTTTGGATAAGAAACTCTCACCAGTATGTTTAAAACATATGTTGCAAATAGGATTCGGACAGTTTGCAATTTTTATTGTATGGTGCAATAAACGTAGGATCAATGACACGTGAGCAAAAAAGAAAAATAAAAGATTGTTAAACGTTGGGTATCAAATGCATTTCTCGAATTTCAACCCTTCATTTATCTTCCTTACAACGTGTCATTGATCTTAAGTTTACTATACCTTACAGTAACTACACCAAATCCAAATCCGCTCTCTCTCTCTTCTCTCATATCAAATAAATCTCTAAATAAATAAAGTTTAAATAAGAAAATAGACAACATCTAAATATAAAGAGTTCAAATCTAAATATTCAACTGTTCAAGCAATGGTCAAAATATTAATGTGAAGGTGGTCTAGAGAAATGAGATGAGGGTGAGATTTCTATTTATAATCTAAAGATCATCCATATATATGTTTCATAAAAAAACAAATGCACTTAGAGATATATAAGTCTTGTCTTTTATGTAAGTGAGTTGGGGCAATTTAAGCATCTTAGAATTCGAATGCATTTCATTCTTTTACAAGAATATAAATTATATTATAGATGGCATATAAAGGTGCCATTAAAGTTTCATATTGGAAGTAAATTTTGAACAAACCATTCAATTAGCAAAACCTGGACAACTTTGGAAAAAGTGAAAAAAAAAATATTTTCATAATAAAAGTAATAGCTAGACCTCAAAGGGCATTTATATGGAGGAATACAAATTTGGCACACCAAAAAGGAGGTGGGGCTATTTTAGTAATCAAACAACAAATTTCATCCCATCTTCAACACCAGATTTGCAATGTTAACCTACCCACACCGCGCCCAATAGAATCATGTCCACCACACTCTCTCTCTCTCTCTCTCTCTCTCTCTCCCCCTTTTCTCTCACTTCATCAACGTCTCTTAATTCTATAGATATACAGAGGGAGACAGTAACGTTCCAATGAAAAAACAAAATTTAAATATTGACCCCTGAAAATCAAAATCTTCTCCATTTCCACCCTTCTCATTTATCATTTATTTTCTGCATGAGAGAGCAAGTCCAGCCCGGACCACCGATATTGTCGTTCTGTCCTCTCTTCATTTCAAGCTCTTGCTTCCCCAAAAAGAAGAAAAAAATCGGTACTTTTTCATCTGATTTTATCGTCCATTCTTCCAAAAATTGCATGCTTTTTTCTTAGAAATTCTTGTCCTTGAGCCAAAACCCATCTCAAGACGCCACTTTTTTTCAAGGAGGATCTGTGCTTTCTCTGTTTTTGTTTTTAAAATTTTGCTTTTGTTTTGTTTTTTGTGTTTTTTTACTTTCCCTTTTCTGGGTCATTGAACAGAACAGGTCTTGAATATTTAATGCCACAAAGGTGACTTTCATGGCCATCAAAGATGTGGGTTCCTTGTGATATATTGTGTCCATGACTCTTCTTGCAACAAATCTTGAGATACCTATTTCACAATACCCAATCTTTCAGCCTCTCGTCATCAAAATTTCAACCTCCCAGAGTCCCCAGGCGTCAATAGGGACCATTTCATGGTTTCAAGGTTGTGGGGTTTGCTAATTATTTGACAAGGTCTTTAACCCCTTTTATATCTTCCCATATTGAAAACTCAAAGTCTTTCTCTTTGTATTTTCATTGTTCCAATATTGTGAACCCAGGAAATGTATGGAACTCAGAGCAGAAGAGCGATTTCCTTTGAATTCCAATCCCAAATACCCAATTTGAGGCCTAGCATTCACACAAGAAGGGCTAACATTACTGTAAAGTTCCAAGACCTTTATGGGTTTACAGTAGAAGGCAATGTTGATGATGTGAATGTGTTGAATGAGGTGAGGGAGAAGGTGAGGGAACAGGGCAGGGTTTGGTGGGCGTTGGAAGCCAGCAAAGGCGCAAATTGGTATTTGCAGCCACAGATTTCGTCAATATCCGAAGGGATTGCCCTCAAATCCTCCCTTAAATTTTCGACCCTTGCGAATTCAATCACTTTGAAGAAGTTGATTAGGAAGGGAATTCCGCCGGTTTTACGGCCCAAGGTGTGGTTTTCGTTGTCTGGGGCGGCCAAGAAGAAGTCTACGGTGCCAGAGAGTTATTATAATGATTTGACCAAGGCGGTCGAGGGTAAGGTCACGCCGGCGACGCGGCAGATCGATCATGTGAGTTCTTGGCAGCTGCATTATAATGATGATTTAGTTGTATGAAGGAATGGGTAAAATCTCTTTTGATCAATGATTTAGGATTTTAATTATTACGTGATCTTGTGTGGTTTAGCTTAATTGTGGAAGTGGGGTAGTTTGTGGCAGCAATTAACTATTACAAACATATATGCACGATTATCATCTTTGTTTAGAATCTGATCTTTTACTTTTATGTATAATTAGGCTATGTTTAGTTTTGCACCATTTTTCTTGAACAGATCCAATTAACTTTTACGTTATTCATGCTTATAACGTTGGAGAATACACTTTACCTGAGGAATCTTAGTGGCAATTGTTTAGAATGGTGGGGGTTTAAGCCAATTTGTAATGGCATTTCTCGGCATTTCAATGTCTATGAATTTGGAGAACCATCAGATCACACAGCATTTTTTGTTGCATTAGAATGGCTGAACTTTGCTCTGTGTTAGGAAATATGAGACTTATTGGGCTTGTTTTGATGACACCCTTTAGTTAGTTTAGATATGGATAAAGGGAAAGAAAACCCATGATTGTCAACTTATTGTGTAACATATTTCAACAGGTCTGGTAACAGTGACCATAACGCGGAAGACTATCTCCTACTAAAAGATACAGTTTGTTTAGTGGTATTTGATGGCAAGAGATGAGAAAATTTTATATGGTTCTAAATGTTGTTATTTTTTTGTTCTTGTGAATTTAAGTATTGTTAAAGCTTAGGACCCTTAGTTCGAGTTTTGCGCTTATGAGGATTTATATTTCTATTTGCCTGATTCAACTTATATGATTTTTAATTTGAACTGTTCAAGTAAGTGGATGAGGATTGAAGCGAAAATCAGTTTGTCAGATATGTGGTTTAATAAAAAGTCTGTATTTATTTTTATATGCTATTTTGAGTATTCCTTTGATTTGGAATAGATGTTCATTGTTCATTTGGAATGATAAGCTTGCATCGAAATGAAGGATGAAAACTTGATTTTCTGTATAGTATCCGTTGCATATGGTATGGTCCTTACTCCTTGGACAAGTAATGTGGTGGGTTTCTAAGTTGAAAGGGGTATCTAATCAGGGATATTTTCAATATGAAAATAACTAACAGTAGAATGATTGCAAGAGAGACATGAAATTCCAATCCCAATAGGCTTACATCAAGATTTGGCATTCACCCCTTATGCTTTTACATGGACAAGACAAACTTATTAGGCATGTTGAAGAAGAGGTTCCTTGGTGTATGTTTGTTTGTTGGTGATGTAGTTTTAGTTGACAAAAATAGAGTAAGACACAGACGAAATATATGGGATATAAAAACTATGAGAAGAAACCAGGGAATAGTGGTGATGGTAGCCTAAAAGTGGACGTTTCATTTATTGTGGACCGTTTACATTAGGAGGTATTGAAGAGCACATTTCTCATAGAATTAGAGCAGAATGGATAGGCGGAGAAATGTTTTTGGAGTTTTGTGTAATCATAACTTGCCTAATCAGGAAAAAATGCCCATCGAATTGAAACCTATTGGGTGAGTATGCTTTACAGTACAGAATGGTGGCAATCAAGAAACAGCATGTTAAAAAGACGAGTTCAGCTGAAATGAGGATGTTGGTATGAATGAGAAGAAATACAAGAAGATATAGGATAAGAAATGAATGCATTTTTCAGAAGTTAGAGGTGACAGTGTGGAAAGGTGATTTGCTGATTGAAAACAAAAAAAAAAAAAAAAAAAAAACAGTGTGGAAAGGTGATAATCATTCAAGATGATTCTTAAGGGTGAGTGGTTTAATTTGTTGAAGGCTCATAAGGGCAGGAGGAAAACAGAACAAAGGTCGAAACATTGACAGCAGACATGATTGCATATGATTTAAAGGAGGGCTCAACTGAAAAAATGAATGTGTAGCTCACTTTTAAGAGTTGGGGTTTAAGGGTTTGCTGAGGTGAGTTTTTGAAACAGACCACAATTACTTGATCGTTGACTAGCTTTGTTATGTTTGACAGTTTTGAGTATTCAACAACTGATGAAGTGAGTATATGGAGTATGATTTGTGATTTTTTATACGTTGGAGCTTTAAATCCGTGCTTCATTCTATACTGGTTGCAATGTATTTAAGGATTAGCTCCTGTCTTTTGAAACGAACATAACATAAATTGTTCTTTGGTAGTATATCTAAGGTTTACTTCCCAAGAGATATCACTTAATTAGGCCTTGCTTACATCACCATTCACTTTAGCCCATTTGTTTTGATTCTTTCTTTATCTTTATATATATGTGCAGGACCTTCCACGGACCTTCCCTGGTCACCCATGGTTGGACACTCCAGAGGGTCATGCTGCTCTGCGACGTGTTCTTGTTGGGTATTCTTTTCGTGATTCTGATGTTGGTTATTGTCAGGTGGGTTCATTCTCTCTACGACTAATAGCAATGGAGTAGTTGTAGTAGTATGATGATGATTTATTGTAGCTATTTAGTCTATAATGATATTAGCACTGCCTCACCCTTTTATATGGTGTTTGCCCCTGGAAACACAATTTTGTTCTACAATTTGAGTAGATCCAAAGTTGGGGTGTTTTAATTTATCTCAA
This sequence comes from Liquidambar formosana, assembly GCA_039720395.1. Classification (NCBI taxonomy): domain Eukaryota; kingdom Viridiplantae; phylum Streptophyta; class Magnoliopsida; order Saxifragales; family Altingiaceae; genus Liquidambar; species Liquidambar formosana. The sequence goes on along the minus strand of CM077824.1, from coordinate 268,033 downwards.
TTATTTTGTGTCTTCAGTTTAATGACTTTAATCTTGTTTCACCATTCTAGTCTTTAAAGTTATAGCCTTGATTTAAACATGAGACTTTTTCCTTTTGACTCTCCATTCTTTTCAGTTCTTCCCTCCTTATGGTGTCTTCCACTCTTCCAGCTTGCCCTGACTCAATCGTTGTTGTTGTCCAATTGCTCTTGGTTTTCTTTTTAGGCATCTAATCGTTATAGTTAGCTAACTTTGTTATCCTATATATTACTGAATTTTCTCATCTGCACATCATTTCAATTTTACCATTTATTGTTTTAATCAACCATCACAACGCCTCATCTCACCAAAATTTATTTTTTGACCACATTGTAAAGCGTGACCAGTCTTATTTCCATTTTATAAAATGTTGCCACTGGATTTGTTGGATTGTATTAATTACATAAGACCCCCAGAGGTGCATCTCCCCTCTAGCCACTCGCTCTAATCTCTTCGCAAGTAAATCCTATTTCTCCCTTCTTGTACATAATTGATTTGAGGCTCCAAAAATGGTTTCTTTTAGGTGTCTATGAGAAACCATTTTTTGATACCAGTTTGTGATTGTTGTCTTTGGCTGCTGATGTAAAACATTTAAGCAGGAAAATATCTAATTTCACTGTTAAAGCTTAAATTATTCTTTGTGCAGGGTTTAAATTATGTTGCAGCATTGTTGTTGCTTGTGATGAAAACGGAAGAAGATGCATTTTGGATGCTAGCCGTTCTCTTGGAAAATGTGTTAGTTAACGACTGCTACACAACTAACTTATCAGGATGTCATGTTGAACAAAGAGTTTTTAAAGATTTACTAGCCAAGAAATGCCCAAGGTATTCTTCCTTTTCTTATCTTTGATGATTTAGTTGATGTGTCCTCTCTCTCTCTCTCTCTCTCTCTCTCTCTCTCTCTCTCTCGTTAAGGACAAAGACTGTCCTCTTTATTTTGTTGGTACTTTTTAAAATTGGAAGAAGGAAAATGCAGGATAGCAGCTCATTTGGAAGCTTTGGAGTTTGATGTCTCCCTTGTTTGCCCTGAGTGGTTCCTATGCCTCTTTTCTAAGAGCTTGCCTTCGGAGGTAGAACAACGTTGATTCTCTCTCTCTCTCTCTCTCTCTCTCTATAACACACACACATGCACACACTAAACTCTCTCTCTCTCTCTCTCTCTATAACACACACATGCACACACTAAATTCTCTCTCTCTCTCTCTCTCTCTCTCTTAACACACACACACACACACACGTATGCATACACTAAACTCGCTCAAGCTTCTTTCAAGACTAATTATTCTTCCATCTGTGGGAATCATTTTTCAGACAACTATGCGTGTTTGGGATGTCCTTTTTTATGAGGGGGCAAAGAGTCTATTTCATGTAGCTTTGGCCATCTTCAAGGTAATGGTGCTTTTGCCCCCATGCTCTTCACATTTCTCCTGTTTGTCCATTCAACTTCTCTATCTTGAATGTTGGTTCTCATGAAAATAAGTGATACATGAGACAGTACCAAGGGAGAATATTGTTTAAGCTGTGCTTCATTGCAGATGAAGGAAGAGGAGTTGCTTCTAGCCCATCAAGTTGGCGATGTAATTAATATTTTACAAAAAACAACTCATCATCTCTTTGATCCTGACGAATTATTGACGGTAAGAGAGTCTATCATTGATGTACCTTTATATATGTATGTATGTATGTTTGTATGTATGTATGTGCATGCATGTGTGTGTGTGTGTGTGTATTCCCCCATTTTTCTTTTCCATGACAGAGGTTGATGCATTAGGGAGGCATTTCGACAATACATGTGCAAGTGAAATACGACACTTGCATGTGAAATCCTTTCAGTTTGCTTTTCAAGCATTTAAAGGCAGAAATCTATAATTTGGAATGGAGTCGTTATCCATAGGGGGGAAAAATAGAAACAAATAAGGGAAACTTAGGAAAAGGTGTTAAAAAATTAAACTATTTAGGAAAAAAGGGAATAAAGTCCTTTATTTATTTTAAAAGGGCTAGTTAGTCTTTTAATTTTTTAAAGAGGGCATTTTTAGATAATTCCTATTAACCCCTTCTAATAAATATTTAAAATCATTTCCCTGATTACATTAAATTACCAAAATATCCTTTCTTCCATGTACATTAAATTACATAAATAACTCACTCTATGCGCCCCTGCTCACTCATCTCTCATTTTCATTCATGAGGACATTCAAGACCCATAAAGGGCCAATGTTGTTGACTCTCACTCTTACTAAAGGGCCAATGAGTGAGGGGTGACGAGGGCAAGAGGATGGAGAGAGTTAGGAAATTTTAAAAAGAAGGGTTTTTTTTTTTTTTTTTTGGGGGTTGGGTAATTTAATGCAATCAAGGAAAACAATTTTTCATAAAGAAATTGTGTGTAATAGGAATAATGTGATAATCCGCTCCTTGAAAAATTAAATGTCTAAGTTACCCTTTTAAAATAAATAAAGGACTCCATCCCCTTTTTTCCTAAATAGTTTCATTATTGAACATATTTTCCTAATTTTCCCAATAAGCCAGGTTGATAAAATGAGATAAAAAGAGGCTTATTGGAATTTAAAAATGCTATTATATGTGGAATGTAACTGATGAATGCCATGAAGAACATGAAATCATCAAATGATTTCCTGTCCATTTGGGATCCACACCCCCTCTTGGCGTTTTAACATTCACCTCTTCCCATTCATCTTACCCTATGTTGAATTGCAGCATCAATCACCCAGTTCCTCAGTTGATGAGCGGGTAATGGGTGCAAGCAGCTATCACTGCAACTGTAAATGAAGCTCCTTTCAACTGATTCTTGCAGGTGGCTTTTGATAAGATTGGTTCTATGACAACCAACACTATCTCAAAGCAAAGGAAAAAGCAGGAACCAGCGGTGATGGCAGAGCTTGATCAGAGATTGAGACGGCTAAATTCCCTAAAAGTGGATGACAAATAACTCGTTCCTATGACAAGTTGATCAAACTGTATTATATGAGATGTCCTAGTAGGGGCTTGCTGCCCCTCTGGAGGAAGCTATTAAATTTATGCTTTTCTATCCCTGTCAGGGAAGGACCAAGTGCAGAGAGAATCCTTTGTTTTTTAGGATCCAGTAGGTGGTGGTAAATGTAAATTTTGAATTGTGACGTTCTATACAGTTAAATGACATTTCAAATCCAGGCGCTGCTGGATTTCTCTCCCATATAATTTTGGCTCCAATGTTAAATCCTGTCTAGAATTGTTTCTGGGTTTAAAATTATGTTTTCTTTGGAAACTGCTTAATAATCTAGTCTAAACCGAAGTGGCATAATTTGCATTATTGTCTCGACTCCCTGATTTTGATAGATGGTGCTTAATCTTACCCTGATTTAGACTGGAGAAATGAAAACCAAAGCCCCCAACCCCAATCTGCCAAAATTTTGATGGTAGATGTTTGATCTTACACTGATTAACCCCGACATCCCCAATCCCCGTGCCATGTTTGCAATTTGAGGGTGGTTTTTTTTTACCTCTCCCGAATAAGGTTTGTTTGTCTTTCATTTCATGTGTCAGTTGTTTATCAGACATAATGTTGGATATCAATTATTACAGAAAAAAAAGTTCCAACAAGGTACGCATGCTGTACTCGTTACGATTATTTTCACTCTGCATTGATGAATCCACTTCTAAAATTATGGGTATCAAGGCATATGTGCAAACAAGATCAAATGGTTGGACACATCAATTACATGAACTTCACATGCATATGCAAACTATGAACCATCTTGTCTAAATGACTCATGGTGTACTAACTTTTTACATTAAGATATAGTTGAGCAGTACCTACTGTTTTAAGAGTAACAGTTCTCAGATGGTATTTCTTCTCTTTCACTCTCAAGCTAAAGAAGACTATATATATAGACAAAAAAGTAAGATTACTGATGAATTCGAGTGGGTGATGGGGATTTCTGGACCTCTAGTCCGGAAGCAAAGTCCACCCAGTCATAAAGGATGCCCAGGCTAGGGCGCTGGAGCAGTGTAATTCTCAGCCAGACTCACAAAGGTGGTCTGAGTACTCATCCTAGCATCAACACTTCCAGTTTGGGTGCATAATGCTGCATTGTTGGCAACATAACCCACATGCCCACAAGGATCAGAAGGCAATGAACCAACCTGGAAAAACTCAGAATATTGATATGGTAAAATGCCTCCTCCAGATAAAGAATTGTGACCTTGTTGCTGCCCATAAAGTGGGAGGTGTGCTCCTGTATTTGTTGTCTCCCTCCTCTGCTTCTCCAGCTCATTTAAGTTATATTCTGGATGAAGACCAGCTGTGGTATCATTCTTGTAGACATGAAATTGGTCCTCTACATTGCGAGGCCAGAGATTAAAACCAAGATTGGTGTGATGGTGAGTCCCACTTATAAATGTTTCCTCATTCACCAAACCGTATCTACTCTCTATGTGACTGGTCTGAGATCCTTCATATTCTGTTCCAAACTTCAGATCATTTCCAGAAGAGCTTGGCCGTATGTCCCTCAAGCCCTCTCCTCTGGCTTCCATTTCTGGAGCCTCAAAGTTTTCATATGGTTTGTCTTCCAACAAGCTTTGGAGGTCTGTGCAGTCAAATGTGGAATTAATTGGAGTTGATAATTCCATGTCTATGCACATCTCTCTGCTTTCAGGGGATCTCCCATCATCCAGTTTTCCCAGCAGTGATGCCTCAGCCTGGCCACTTTGCTGGTTTCCCTCATATTGCATCTCATTCAGATTCTCAAGCAATTGTACCTTCGCATAGTCCTCATTTTTCCAATGCTCACTGCTGTCCTCACGGGGTGGAAGGCTTTCTTTTGGCTTGCAAGGGTACGGTTTTGGTTCCTTCAGGTCCAGTTTCATCATTATCTTCAGGTATGTCATCTAATATGCTGGAGATATCACCATAGCACCCACTAGACTGGAGAAATCAGCATAACAATCATGATTCTCCTCCATCAGATAATTGGAGACAACTGTTTCAATATTGTTTACTTCCAAATACATCTTTTCTTGCTCCTTAGAAAAGTGGCGATGCTTTTGAGCTATTATCTTGTGCCTAGCAGTCCAATCAGGGTGACTCCAGAGATAGAGGGGTGGTGCCTTCAAGTTCCATTGCTCCAATTGTTTGTCATGTACATCAACAGATCCTGGTAGGTAAAATGACTGCAAAATGAAGAAGTTGATAAATGAAGCCACATGGTTACATCTAGTTAGATCAACTGAAATTGACAATGAGGTGACTGCTTGCTTATGTACCTTTCCCGAGAGTATCTTGTCATCCTTCCAAATTAAATCATATGCAGCTGCTTTTTCATCAAGTCTGGTAAAGAAGCAAACAACAAAATGAGAGAGAGAGACTTATCTTTCTGTTTTCCTTGGGATTAATAAGGAGCAATATTAAGTGCTTACCGTTTGGTTTCTTCTGGAACAATAAGTATAAGGAGCTTTGGTTTAAACTCAAGAGCCTTGTCAACAAACTTGTTAGCAAGAGATGCTTCAGCTCCAAAAGGAGGATTAAGCCCCATGATCTACTCAAACACAACGATAAGGTAAATGGTGTAGAGATGCAATCATGTTGCTAATTCAAAGAAAAAAATTGTCTCTCTTACCAATTGAGATCCTGCGGGCAATTCTTCTGAATGGACGCTCATCCAATCTCTTTTCTCAAAACAGAAATCATTCTGCAAAAAAGGGTCCCCTAAGCACCAAAAATAACAATTCCTGGCCAGAATAAGGAAAATATAGAGGAAAAGAAAAATAAAGAAAATACAATAGCAACTGCTGGCAAATTTGTTAAGTAGCTCCCATTTCAAGGACTTCACTATTCTCTTTCCATTGTTTAATGGGGAACATAATACCAGAATAATCACAGTAAAACATAGTAACCACAAGATGCTTCAGCATGCAAAGAACAACAGCCCCCAAAGATTATGGGAAAACTTGAGAAACTATATTTAAACTAACTCCTGTGTCCATTACATTTCTTTCTGTTAACAAGCCAATGAAAGACACAAGAAAAGATGTTCAATAATTATTATTGATTCACAGCCTAGGTTGCAGCAACTGGGAAATCACTCGTGCAGTTTTGGATCAATTTTCTTCCAGCCCATGATCTATTTAAATGACTAACATTCAATCAATGAAATCTCCCATGTTTAACTATCAATGCCAAGTATCAAGTGCACTTAATAATAACCAAAGTTGAGCAAGGTCAAAACTCAAAAGGAATGCTGCTCAAGTTGGATACTATAGTACGAGTCTTTCTTCCCTCCACTAGGACCCAAAGCAGTTAGTAAGAGGCGATGCGAGAATAACATAAGACTTATTATAAAGCCAGGCCAACCAATGGCATAATTGAAACCAAATTTTTTTTAATGAATCCTTATGATAGATCATAATTTAAAACTTATAGTATTCAGCCATTCAGTCTCTTAAAGCCAACTACTCAAAGAAGCTTAATTCTTAACAGCCATGATACTAATAATACTCCATCCATCTTACAAGGACCGATCGCTTTGAAAAAACATGCATGTTAAGTAGATGCATTTAGTGGATTGATATTTCACTTTTTAAAATTTTCTTTCCAAGACTACCCTTCTACCAAATGTAAGAATGAAAAAAGAAGATTAACTTTTCCACAAAAGAAAGGACATTGTGAGAAAATAAACAAAATTCAAGTCTTGATTTTATAAAGCGATCAAACATTTTGGGACAGCCAAAAAGTAAAGAGATCAATCTTTGTGGGACAAAGGGAGTAATAGATGAAAAATATCCAAAAACGAGTCTTAATGGAAGCCTTTTTCTTTTCATATATAGAAGGAGATTCCATGATATAACCAAAAATATGAGAAATAAATGATGAAGAAAATCAAACCAAAAACAATAATGAATCTTGTTATGTTTCAAAAACTTTAAAACTTTATTAACACCAAAACCAAGATCCAGATAAAAAGAAATTGTATTTTCCACCATCGTCAATTTTTCCAAATTCTACCAAAAGAAGAAGAAGAAGAAAGACATTCATGAACAATCTCCACTTGCATCACAATTTTGATTGATTCCCCAAATATAATGGGTGAATTTTTTTCAATATATATAACTATCACAAATTAATTCTGTCCACCTTGAGTTCGGAATAATCATTTTACATGAATGACACCAGTTGTATGACCTGAAGGTCCTGAACTGGGATTCTAACAGCACTATACCCAATTGAGATTGCAGAATTTACAAACAAGCACATACACATGCTCACGAATGTCAAAAGCTCAACAAATTACCATCACAATACAGATTAAGACTGCAACTACAAAAGTAAACTCTACCTTTGCTTGGAAAAGGTCAAAATTTTTAAATGAACACTTCTTCCCCATCTTGTCGAGCTTCTCTTTCATCAAGCAACTGAAATCATTAGAACCGCAGCAGAAGTCGACTATCTGTTCCAGGAAAGTAGTGCTCCACTCAGGTATAATTGTGATTATGATGATGACAAAAACAAGAAGAAGAGGACTAAAGAAGAGTAACAAAAAATGCAACTACAGCAACAATAATAATAGCTGCAACCAAAAACTTGTGATCTGCTGGAGAAATTCCTCTCCCAATTATGAGTTTGCTCAGCTGTTCTAACTTGTTGAATACTACCCATTTTCTAATATTTACATAAATTTTTTTCAGTTTTGTAGCATATTCCTTGAGGCTATGACATATCAATGGCATCATGACCAACTTTAATTCCAAGATCTCTTTGCCATATATGCTTGCCACAATATAATAATTCTGAGGGACGATTTACATCAAGCTGTGATCAGTGCCTCCTTTGTGACTATACAGTCCAGCCCAGATCAGGCAAGCGCGTGTTGCACACATACATACACGCATGCACAATTAAAAAAAACAAAAAATGAAAACAGAAAACTTCGAGTAAATTGGAGTATTACATACTGCTTTAAGCCTTATTTTTAAAAAATTAACAAAAATTGAATAAAAAAGATGGATGAAATCATTCCATAATCCATATAATCAAAAGTGTGCATATATTTAAGAAAATGTTCTTGAAAACAAGAAAACTAATGCGTTGTATAAAAAACAGATTCAAAATGACATTTTAAACAGAGAAGAAAGTAACAGACCCACAAAGTAAAATAAACACATTATATTGCTAAATTAAGTACAATATAGTAACTTCTCAACCATTTCTTTTAGCTTACCCACTTCCCAGGGCAGTAGAGCATTCCATCATCATATGCCTAATATGCAGTGTTACAATGCATACACAATTATCCTTTGGGCTTAGCTTGGGTAGAGTAGACAATTCTCAGGCATCATTCTAGTCCACTATAATGATGCTCCTTCCAATGAAAGAACAATGTGATGGAGATTGAATCAAGATTTCACACTTTAAGTTGTTACATGCTTCCCAGTGTTTTTCAATGGAACATATAAAAAGAATCAAAGTAACTAAAAGGTACAAGTGAGAGAAAATAAGGAGAGTCATGTTCATAAATTTTTATGACTTTTAAGTTGTTACATCTCAGAGCACAGAAGCTAAACATCTGCAATGGTATGTTTCACAAGAAAGTGTCTAATTCCATATATTAATGTATACGATATACCGATAACAATGACAGAAGCAATGTACATCCAAAATGGAGAAGCAAAATGAATAACCTCGTTTCTTACCATGTCACCATTTTGCACATACGGATGGAGCCTATCAACAATCTGCACATTAGAACTCATGCTGTTAGCTTCACCACGGTGATTTATAAACTATCTGCAGTTAAATACAGGATGTATAGATTGGTCAAGTCCCTTTTTTCTTTTCTTTTTTTAACCCACAAAATATGTATTTCCAAATGCAAAAACTGAGACTACAAAACATGTTTCCTGTTTCCTACTTTCTGGAAACAAAGTGAAAATAACTGGCTCATTTTTAGTCTTTAAATTTAAAAAATAAAAAGATAATGCAATCAAACACCCCTGATTAAAGAAGTAGTTCTTTCCTTATTTTTCTAGTACACTTGGGTGTTTGTGTCAAGGGGTCATTGTCTGGTGCCATGGTATAAGTCTCAGGCAACCAAGTGTGAATTTGATATACATTTTTTTTGTTTTTTTTTTAGAGAGGGGGGGGGGGGGGGGGGAGGAGTTTCTTTCTGAGGAATTTGATTTACCAAATCCACTCTTCAACATAATGACTAATGGTACCTAGAGTTCCTGTTTCTTAAAATCTGGGAGATTTAATTTCCGGTCACTATACTTTCAGGTTACCCCTTTAAATTATATTAATAGAATGTCATACTATTTTGTCAAATTAATTAAAATCTAAAGGTAATTTCTAAGTTTTTGGGCTAAACAGGGCAGGAGGTATAATTCTGATGGAGGTAGTTTTTAAAAGGCAATATACAGAGAAACTCAGCTTCTTGTGTAAGGGCTTTCGACTAGGGATCACCCACTAATTTCTCAAAATAGACAGTTTCTTCATAACAAAATTTAAATCATAATTATCTTACCTCCTTAAGCTTTTCCACTTTTGTGAAATGGCGACCAAAAGATGTATAACGCGTGCCAATGAGAAAAGGTGCAAGATAGATGCTGAGCTTCCTCTACAGAATGAAAGTAAGTAATCAGTATTCTTTCTTTACAAAACTTTTTTTACACCAACAGCTAACAGGATCTCATGTGGATAATACATGGCTAGCAAACAGTTTTACATGGACTTTGGATGAATAAAAATTTTCATATATGAAAGTGGTACAAAGAACCCAAAGGCAAGTTCACCTAATATAAAGCAGCAATGAATTATTAACCACCAAAACAATCTTAGCCAGAAAATTAAACAGCAAAGTACAACAGTACAACTCTTAATTGTGTACATCTCATTACTGAATGCGTAGATCTAGAACTCAAATGAACAGGCTAAGATCAAAGTGACTCATAATTTTGTACATCTTATTATTGAATCTGTAGATCTAGAACTCAAATGAACAGGCTAAGATCAAAGTGGAGCAGACCTTCCATTTGATAATCTGATTGAGAACCTGGGGTTCACAAACAGCCTTTGCATCCTCGATACTGCATCCTCCTTCTAACTTCTGTAAGGCTGCTTGAACTGCCTGCAAGTGCGTTTAACCACCCCCCCCCCCCCCCAAAAAAAAAAAAAAAAAAAAATATTTACAATGACACAACTAGAATTTTGATATTTTAAATTGTCTCATCATCAGCAAACACATTTCCCACTCAAGCAGTAAAATATACCTTCACAGAACCCTCCACCTTCCCTAGGGTGATGGTCTTGTCCACTACATTTTTTGATAAGTATGAATGTGTGGATGGCACTTTCAGCTTTTCCATGAATTCTTCCAAATTAAATGAAGAATCACATTTTTTCATTAAAGCCACTATTCTGTATAGCAAGAGATAAAATTAGATTCAAAAAGACGCCCAAGTGATAGTCAAAATCAAAATTCTTCTACCAAAAATTTCAGTAACAGTGAGAAGGCAAGTACAGCACCGTTTTTCCATTTCAGTATCTACTGAAGGCCGTGAACTGCTCCCTTTTTTCATCACAGGTTTGGCTGATTTTATATATTCGATTTTACTGCTAGGCATATTCTGCCACCGCTGCTTAGGCTTAACTGGATTCGACGCCATATTAGGCAGTGAGGTTAACTCATCATTTCTTAACAATAATTTACTTTCATCCTCTCTGGATGACTTGTATGCTTTCATCACTGCTGCAGACTTATTATTGTCATTCAAGGACTTTGTTGTTAAGTCAGTAATTTTTCGTTTCTTCAAGGAATCAAAATCGTGCCTCAAATATCTTCTCTCATTTTTTTTAGTTGAGTCACCATCTTCAACAGTACTATACAACTTTTCAACATGTTTGGGCATCTTCACTGCAGCTTTTTTGATTTGGAAGTTTTTAGAAACCATAATTCTGTTCTTTTCCACAACCTTCACTTTGCTTGATAAAAGCTCTGAAGCCCGTTTCTTCATTTTCACTTCCACATCTGGAAATATAATGTGGTTTCTTTCTGGAGTCCCAAGTTCTGGAGAAATCTTGTGCTTTCTGCCCAACACAAAGAACAATAAACAACGCATTCAATGAGTGAGGTATACCTTTTGAAGAAAAAATTTAAAACAATAGAAATATTTAAATGAAAGCTTACAAGCAATATATTAAGATACGGTTTGGCAACAGATCATCCCATGCCCTTTGTATGATACCTTTATAATAATCACATCCAAAAGCTATTTTCCTGACATAAGTAACTAAAACATCACAATCAAGACATCAAAATTTATACTTTAGGATTAACTGACAATAGATTCTTTCTTAATAAATTAGTCAAAAACTTCATAAAAAACATGAGAACAGGAACTACCTGGGTAAGCATTTTCGGTGGTATGCCTTAGGACAACGTCTACACATTGCAAATTGTAATTCACGAACCATTTTATTTTCTCCTTGTTTACAAAGGTGACATTTGTGGGCTGGACATGTAAACGATTCCCCAGCCAAAATTTTATTTTGAAGTTCTTCTGCTTCACTTTCATTCCCAGGGTGAAGCAGTTTCACAACACATTCTGGATGATAGAAATGGCCACAAGTTGCAGACACACAAGGAAATACCTGGAGAGTTCAGCAAAAAATATTTATGTTACAGATCCATATGCACAATTGCACATAACCTATGGAACTGAAAAACACCTAAAATATAAATTTGAAAAATTACTAAAGACAGAAGAAGACATGTTGATAAATAGAAAAAGAAGAAGAAGAAGAAGAAGATAAATATGAGTGCAGCAATCAATCATGATCACAGGAATCAAAGTGGTGAATGAAGAGGATGTGATAAATAAAATAGAAAGAAACATGAGTTCAAACAAATCAATTTATGCAGTCTTCTAATTTCTAACTTGAAAACATAACACCTTTTAAAGCCATAATGATTTTACAACATGATGTCAAGATCCATTCTGCTACAATGCTCCATGTTCTGAGAGGAGAGGTTAGGTAAGTTAATCCCTATGGCAACATAATTAAGATGATTATAATTTGATGATCCATCGCACTAAGGCTCCATTTAGTACTGCAAATATGTAGATCCAAAAACTCACACATTGCATTTGAAAGATGTTGGAAAAATGCCACATCCCACATCGATTATATATCGAGTTTAACATGTCTTCATATACCTATTTGAGCCCTCCACCTATAAGCTTAGGCTTTTAGGTTGGAAACTGTAACAAAAGACAAGGATAATAATTCTTTCAAATACCTTATTTACTACACACCCCACATTCAATTTGTACTATGCTCTACTTCCGTAGTATTGGCATAGCATTGGATATGTGTTTACCAAGTAGTATTGCATCGAATATTACTAAAATTATCTTTTGAAAAGAAGCCAAAATTACAGAGTCAAGGACCTAACCTGATTACCTAACATGCCGAGATTGCAATACGTCTAACAACAAAACCACCAAACAATTAAATACATAAAAAATAAATAAATAAATAAAAGAAGCTTCAGAAGATACATATAAGAAGTTGAAGGTATGATTCTGCTCCAAGAAATCAATATGAATCCCATAAGGACTGCTGATTAAATGGCGAAGCAAAGCCTCTAAAAGGCCCAAAAGATGATGAGGAGGAAGAAGGAAAGCAGAGAAGAGGCATGTTGTGTTTTTCTTATTACAATTCAGCTATTCAAGAAAGTTGCTGTAGGTAGAACATTAACATTTCATGTAACATTGACTCTGCAATTCAGCCAAAGCAACCATGTCAACACGACATGGCAAAAACTTTGTTACTGATTTTATTCTTCATCAAACAATATTATCGGGCTCATCTAACGATATAAGGATTTAAATAAAGACTATTGATAAAGCATGTTTCCTTAGGTGAAGTCTTTTCTTTAATTGAACATTACACATTCAAGTACCCATTTTGATGGTGGAGACTTCTTAGTCAAGTCCCTGATTTGTACAATATGAGGATTTAACAAATCTGAACTCTAGATCCATACCCATGCTTGATACTTGTTAAATAGAAATGATTGAAAAGATTATAGATATTTTTAGAGTGATAAATGACCAGGTTTCCAAGGTTGTTTATTTAGATTTCTGAACAATGATGTTTCACCATTCCGCTCTTCCTACAAAATAGTGGAAGAGAAATATAGTAATAATAATAAATAAAATAAAATAGAAACATCAGAAGTACAATTATTTCATACGGAAAGAGAATGATCAAGCTAAGCATATTAGAATAAATGATATATATCAATCCCAGATTATCAAGACTCTGCAATACAGTTCATGCATGTCTAAATAATATACAAATTTTCCAAGCATAGAAAGTACCATAGGGTATCATCCTAGGAAACATGCAGGAAAAACACTTCGAGGTTCAGTAACACTTTTTCCAAATAAAGTCTCACTATATGAAGAAGCTTCCCATATGGTTGGCTACCATGGTTGTGTTAAAGTTCTTAATGGACAAATTCGCAGTGGTATTACATGTCCCACTAATATAAACCAATTGAAAATATTGTAAGCTCGAAATTAGAGAAGAAAATCTGTACATCAAATTATCATATAGCTTCCAACAAAAAATATAGGATTAAGTAGTTTCAAACTGTCAGAATATGTATACCTCTGCACCAGAATATTTGTCAGAAGAGCCCAACATCCCACAGGCGAAGCATTGATGCTGCTGATACTGACAATTCTTACACAAAAAGGTCTGAATAGCCTGCATGGAACCCAACGAATGCTTAATGGTGGAAACCACTGGAAATTAGTATATAGATAATGACAAAACCAAGGTCCCTACATCAACTTGAGTGTTAGAAAAGCCAAGAGATTCACACAAAGATTCAGCTCCAGAATCTACGGTTGGATGAAAGGATCTCATGCATCTTCCTTCACAACTGCATTATATCAAAGCCAATTAAAAAATAATAATTAGATAGAAGAGAGGAGACTGCAGAAAGAAGAGGAAATTTTGTCCAAAAAAGAACCAAGAAAAGTAAAAGGAAACAATCTATATACAAAAGTACAAAAGATCCAATAAACACAATGATCCCTACAAATCCTTCGAGTACCAATTTGTCCCAACTCTATAAGAGAACAACCTTTACTGCATAAGTTGAAGGAATTCGAGAGGCAGTGTCCACCCACTTGTGAAAAAACAACAAGACAGATAAGAAGGAATAATTCTCCAATCTCTTGCAATATTTGACAGCGAGAAGACTCTAGAATCATTGGGGAATGAGAGCCTAAATGAAGCATAAATTAAAATAAATTCTGCAAATCTGCTCCGACATTTACAATTCATGGCCTTTGGGAAAACAATGAACCATCACTGACCACCTCAATGAAATATTGAATGCAAACCTTCCCCTACATTTTATTTATATTATAAAAAGAGGACACCCGGAGAGCCGTTCTATTTCCTAAGGAACCTCTGGTGATGATGAAGCCTCTGAAAAATTCCTCCCAGCGCCAAAGTTCGTCTCTCTTATTTTGTGTTTGTGTGTGTTTATGGGTGTGTGTGTGTGTGTGTGAGAGAGAGAGAGAGAGAGAGAGAGAGAGAGAGAGAGGAGAGAGACTCAGGTACCCCTTGCAATTTTATTCAACCTTCAAGAAGTAAATCTATGATATAATACCAACAGAATTATCTTCAGGGAGTAAATCTTGAGATATAACATCAGTAGAATCATCTTGAAAGAGTTGATCTTAAGATACAACACTAGTAGAGTCATCCTCAACAGCATTGGCTCCTCATCTATCAAATTGTGATGAGTATTCCAAGTTCCTTCATTAAATTCCCTGAATCCATGAGATTATGCACAAAACTATCAATTTTTTACTAACCCGAATCCTAGCTATAATTCCTTCGACTGTGAAGCCTTATAACCATCAACTTCCACCACCATAAGAAGGCATTTTTGTGTGGCGCAAACATTTAAAATATTTAGGAAAATAAAAAATAGAAAATAGAAGCCTACCACAGAAGTTCTCCGCCATTGTCACATATTGTACAAACATGATCAAAGAGTTCATTAGCATCTTCATCACATTCTTCATCTTCATCATCATCCTCATCAACTACAAATTTCAAATTCTTTGTTGTCCGAACATCCTGTTGAACTAAGCAAGTAAACTTTCTTGAAGAATAGAATTGAATCTTCAACATAAAATCAAAGAAGGAAATGGAAAATTGAAGGAATATAAAATCAAGAGAGTAAACTAATAGCACTGACCTCATGAGGAACTTTCTTTTCCCCAGACTTCTCCAGAATAAATTCAAGCAGATACTGTTCAGGAGATTAATTGTCAAGATGTAAAAGTATATATCAGACACACACAAGAATATATGTAGCGTCCTCACCAAATATCCTAGAAATGGATTTTTGCAAACATATTATTCACAACCAAAATAATACAGCGGGAAGTTATAATACTCCACTCCAAACAAGCAAACTCAACTTTACATCAGTGACAACATGGTTAACGTTGTGTCAAACATTATATTATATGCAGATAGTACATAAAGAGTGAAGAGACAGAAATGTGATAACTAGAAAGAGCCTCTCTTAAACAATAACAAGCATGTGACAAGAAAGGGACAACTGTATCATGACACAAAAAGGAAAGCCAATAGTGACATGTTATCAAATTACAATAAGCCAATTTGATCAAGTAAAAGCTAAAGTTATATCCTCCAACTATACCAAGTAGGACAGAAGATAGGAAATAATAACAGAGAATTTATGAAACTGAGCTAATTCTATGCCTAAATCACTTCTGTAGCCTAATTGTTTCTTTCAATTTTTTCCTTTTACCTAATCTATAGCTATTCCAGTAAGCCTCATCTCCAATCTTATGTTCTATAAAAATGAAAGGAACAGAGAAGAATTTTCTAGATCTTGAGTAATCTCTGTATAGGATTTGAGTCATTTGACTATAAGGTGTCATTTGACTATAATCTCTGTATAGTCATTTGAGTCATTTGACTATAATTGTGTATTTTGTATTATCACACCACAGTGGTGGCCAAACTTGCAAACTAACTGTTCAGATATGATCTCTATTGATGACTAAAATGAAAGAACAACCCATATGATCAACCATTAGTTTTAACCAGCAATACAGTGCACATAAAATTGAGAGAAAATAGCCGTTTCCACATTAGGATCACAGAGAAAAGCAACACAAACCTTAGATTTTTCCAAATCTTTATCCCTTTTAGCAGCTTCACCGATTAGTGGGATGTGATCCAACAGATCATTCTGAGAAGGTTTGACCTCAAATGAGCTGCAAAATACACAGGTGATTTAAAATGAGAACAAGCAACATGACGTTAGAGGATTCAAATGGCAATCTAAATATGAATACCCGAAGGATTTCAGCAAGTGGTTCCATAGGGATTCTCCAGATGCCTCCGGATTCTTCTTTACAAGGTGAAGGCAGTGAACTGTGACCAAAGCATTCTTCACTATACTCTCAAAACTTTTCCTTGGTCTTTGGAGTTTTATCCAGTTTTTGCCCTTGGAGAGCACTAAAATCTCAGGATGCACATAGGAAAGTTCAAACTTCCATGCAATGGCTTGCTTATAAATTTCTTGAAGCCCATTATCAACAGTACCACGAAAGTATATCTGCTCCTTCAGGCCTTCTGGGATCACATCCTTACTCCATTGAAGTGGCAAAATGGTGAATGGAACAGGTTCTTCCTTAGAATTAACAAAATAATAGTTTGTGATGCATTGTGGAATAATCTCACCCTCTTCGTCTGAAGATGCCATTAGGAATCCACACCCACTGCATTCAAATATTTGAGAAGTATAAAGCATTGACAAGAAGTGCATTAAATTTCTACTTAAAGATAATATATAGATTCCATAATATCAAACAGATTTAAAAACCCTAAGTGTTTAAGTAAATAATCTTGAAACCTGAATATGAATTTTCGAAGTGTGATTAAGAGAAAATAAATCAATGTAATATCCTAGGGGTCAATTACTCAAAAGAGTCACAAAGATGAAGCTTCTTGCAACAAAACATAAACTCAAGACTAAAACAAAAAGAGTCACAACTCACAAAGATGAAGCTTCTCACGTACAACAACACATAAACTCAAGAGTAAGTCCCTAGTGCTAGAAACAGAACCATGTTACAACTCCATGGTGTAGCTTAATTTAATAAAGGAATGCAAATTTCCAGTATCATAAAAAATTCAATGATTTCTGACATGGGCACTTCCCCTATTAGAAATGCTCATTCAAGATCTAAATTAGTAATAAATTAACAAGACTGCCCTTTACAAAGGGAAAAAAATGAATGGATAGAAATTCACATCTATAATAAAAGCTAGCTAAATATCATTGAAGATCACTGCCAACCAAAACTTTCCCTCTTAAGCTCGAATTCTGGGACGAAACTGGTAGGAGTCAACAAAAACCCTATGCAACCAAAAGGCAATCGATCTCAACTGATACAGATTTACATATAATATGTTTAGAATTAGAGACTACTTTGTTTGAACAGATTCTTAATTTTTAAAATCAGTTGTTATAACAAAAACATGTTTCAATAAAATAAAAATAAAAATATTCCTTTACATTTGCCTATAATTCCAATTAAAGATATATTCATGTGTTCGTGCAAGTACGTAGCAATGATCTAGCAGCTTAATT
Source organism: Liquidambar formosana (assembly GCA_039720395.1). NCBI lineage: Eukaryota > Viridiplantae > Streptophyta > Magnoliopsida > Saxifragales > Altingiaceae > Liquidambar > Liquidambar formosana. The sequence continues at coordinate 250,301 of CM077824.1, read as the reverse complement.
TAATCTTAAGATCACAACCAGCAAATATAAAAACATGTTATAATGCACCAATTTCCTTCGTTCCAAGCATAATAACTTACAAGTAACTGGGGCTTCAGTCAATTAGCCTGACCAAAGAGGAAATCCATGGAGACACAGAGGTGAGGTGAACTCTAAGACACTCCTGTCAAACAACTTCAGGTTTAATAAATAAAAAAAAGTATTGAATAATAAAACAAAAGAAATGAAAATAGTAATGCAATTACCAAACTATTTGAACAATTTCATAGTAACTACTTCAAATATTACTAGTTCTTACAACAATCTAAGAATCTTAGTCAGAGATTGATTCCAACACATATTGTATAGCTTTCACCCATTTGGAAATAGTGAGATTTTGGCTCCGGTTTCGGTAAAATATAAACATCATGGAAAAACATACTGTGCGTCTATGGAAAGTGTTGGTGTGTGTGTGGAGTATATGCACATATATATAAATATATATATTTAGTTGCTGAGAGAAAGGATGACAATGAAAAGAGGTGAAAATGTGTATATATATACACATAGGGAGAGAGAGAGAGATTGAATACACGTTTTCCAGTTTCAAGCGACCCTCTGTTTGCTTGCTGGAAAATTGCATGAAAAGGAGAAGGAAGGGAAAAATAAACGAGCATAGATATAGATATAGATATATGTCTATACATATAGAGAGAGTGTAATAGAGAGAGGAATGTGAATACATGAAAACATTATGAGTTTCCAGCTTCGACTACCCCCCTGTGTGGTAGCTGAGAAAATGAATGAAAAAAAAAAGGCACACATTCACATATATACAGAGAGAAATTTCGAATACATGCAAACAATATGTGTTTTCAGTTTCAAACAACCCTCTGTAACTCTGCTTGGTTGCTAAGAAAATGCATGAAAAAAATAAAAGAACACAAAAAAAACCCCACATTTTTCAATTAATATAGTGCGCGTGTGTAAACACCAGCTGCTAAACTAAGCTCAATCCAACTCTTTGGCTTACTCAACTTGAGATTCTCAGTTCAAACCAAACAAAAGATATAGCATAAAGGGGAAAAGGGGGGAAATTTTTAAGAACTTTCTCCTTTCCTATGGTTCCAGTTTCTCGGCAACCAAACTGAGCATTCATTTCAAAAGTGCCGGAAACCCACCGGCGAATCCAACCGATGATATGAGAAAAGATGTCAACTTTGAATCTTCTTCTCCTTCAGACCCTAAATTATTTTTTTTTTCTTTGAAGCCTCGAGAAAGTGAGGAGGAAACGAGGCGTCTCTGTTCTGGAAATGCCAAAAGAAGCAGGAAGACGCAGGCACTGAGTGTGAGGGACGACGACGGTTTTTTATCATTTTTGGTACGAAAGAGAGAGTACCTTTTATTCCATTTTTTTCTGATTCTGGTCTTAAGGGGCTTTTGTTGTTTTCCGGTAAGTTGGGCCGTTGCTACTTCTATTTCTCACCAGGCCCAATTGAGAGAAGCTCCGAGAGTCATTTTCTTGTGTTGTATTTTTTTTCATTTTTCTTTTTTGCATAATACTTGCTTAGTTGCCTCCAGGCTCCAACCGATGCTGGAGAAACTTCATTTTTATCTTCGTCACCTCTATTTAATTATGCCGATATGTAGTCTTGTAATCTTCAATAGTTGCCTCTAATCGAGTTTGAGTGCAGAGAAAACTTCAAAGTCCAAATAGATCTGACAGAATGGTTTTACACACTAAACCTAAATAAAAACTACTAGGATTAGCCTAATGGTAAAAGAAGGTGAGGAAAATGGTAAAAGTAAGATAGATTAGGAGTTCGAACCCTATCAATATACCAAAAATAAATAAAGATAATTTTTTTAAATATAATAATAATTAAATAAACTTATAATACTTTAGATCTATCTCTTCCTATTAGATTCTCTCCAAACCTCACAGGCGAAGAAAGGAAGGATGAAGAAGATAGAAGAAGTATCGAATGTCCTCCGCGAGTGATACTATATATATGCTTACACTTCTGTGAGATGTTAAACCACTCCTTGATCGGCATTGTATAAAAGCTGCGTTTGAACGAAGACAGTTATTTCACATATTTTTGTATGAAAGAGAGTGCTTTTTTATTCCAATGATCTAAAAAAGACATGAGCAAAACTGAAATCACCCTTCTATTCTCAATAGTGTAGCGAGATTATCAATGAATCAAATTAGTAAATTACCATACGGAATCTCTATCGTTGTTGATAATGAGAGAAGCAGTGAAAACGAGAATCAAATCAGTAAATTACCAGATGAAATTTTTGAGTTTTGTGCCAGTGGGTCGATCAAATTCTGGTTTTCCTTCGCAGTTCAAGGATTGAGACATTTAGGCTTAAAGAGCATGTTTGTCACATTGATGACTAGATTCAAGTTGCAGTGGATAGGAAAGTTCAAAATATTGACCTTGACTTGTCGAAATTTCATAAGGTTTCCAAAGGATAATAAATGCTACCTACAGTTTTCCTTGTGGTGAAGGAGGAGGTTCCTCCTTAAAGCACTTGTCTTTAAAACGTCGCAGCCTGTGCACCCCCACGAATTTCAGCGGTTTTAGGTCCCTTGTGTCACTCACCTTGAGATAAGTAGTTCTGACTCTGAGGATGATTGGAAATTTTCTTATTGTCTCACTTGAATGGTTGAGTCTGATACACTGCGAATGTCCTTCGCAGTCTCATGAACCTTTTGTGAAGTCCCACAAGTTCAAGTGGGCAAAAGGGACCCTTACGCAACTGGAAAAGCACAAAAAATTCGAATTTTTATTTAACAACTTTACTGTAAATATGATAGAACTACAAGACAACAAAATCGCCATTGTAAACTAGAGAAGTAAACTATGCATGTATAGATGACCAAAACAAGGGTGAAATAAAAGAAAATAGCAATAACCTGCCGTAGTTAATAAAATACGGTATGGGAGAATACGAGACGACATTTGTACGGAGCATAATTCGTTTTTTCTTAACAAAATTACAATGAAAAATTTGGCATAAAAAAACGGAAACGAAAATAATACAGATACGTGCATATACAGGTACAATACGAATCTTAATTAAAAATTCACGATAAAAAATACGCAAGTATGTTATGTTATATTATTTTATTTAAATATTGATAAAATAATATACGTACATATATTGTTTTATTTAAATAATACTAAAATATTAAAATATTGACTTGTACTTAACTTATTTATCTTACGAGCAATTTCAACAAACAATTTTTTTATCAGATCTATTTGGAATAACTTGGCAACAAGACACCTCTAAGCCCAAGTTCACAGTGCACAAGTTCACTGAGCTTAAGGCCGTGAGTGTTAAAGTCTTTGACTAGCGCGTAAGGACAATTCTGAATATGGTTATAAAATTCAATTCCTTCTCCTCACTCTCTCTCCTCAATCCAAACTACCACCAGTATAACCATAAACCTTGAGAAACAATGCCCACTCGCACCGCCTTCACCTCCCAGACCAAAACCCTAGAACCCAAACACCATGCAATCCAATTATATTCAAATCCCAATTATTCAAGCCAAACAGGCCCCAACTAAAATCCTAGACACCCACCAATGTCGAAGCGACAACCTTGGACGATCGACTCCGAGCTCGACGGCATCGACCTCGAACCATCCGATTTCACCTCCTCCCTACCCCTCAAGAAAGTCCCCTTCGGCGACGTCTTCGAGGCGTCGCGCGCCGGCGACGTCGGCCGCCTGAAGAACCTCCTTGAATCGGGCGTCAACGTCAACGCGCGCGACCAATGGGACTCCGTCGCGTTGTACTACGCGTGCCTCGCCGGCCACCTCGACGCCGCCAGGATGTTGTTGGAGAGCGGTGCCATTTGTTCGGAGCATACGTTCGACGGGGACAGGTGTCACTACGCGGCGCTGAATTTGAAGGTTAGGAAGCTGTTGAAGGCGTTTGAGGCCAGGCCGCCGCCTTTGGGGCCGTTGCAGGCGGCGTTGAGGGAGACCTTCTTGGGGTGTAAGGCGAATGGGGTTCATTTGGAACAGTGGGCTAGTCAGCAATCGCAGATTTCAGGTCCGTTTTCTGGGGTTTTGTTTGTTTGGTATATTGCATTGATTATAGCTCAAAGAGCACATACTTACATTGCCATGTTCAATTTTAGAATGTACATCTCATTTGCAATCCAATGCTTCTTCCTGGTATAGTGTGCCTCTCTCATTTTTTGAGGCTAAATCATGTTTTGAGACATTTGACCCGCAGTTTGATATTTCATGACTTCTTCGCAGCTGTTTGTGAGAATCAAGCTTTACAATATCACTCATATTTTCTTCCCCTGCTTTATGTGAGTTTCACAAGAGTAAAAATTTAAATTTTTAATTTTTTTTATTATCAAAGCCTTAAATTGATTAGGAAGTAGGAAGAGATTGGCACAGGTTTTTCAAACTGTGAGAGAGAGGAGGGAGAGGGGGTTGGTGACTGGTGAAGGGGGAATACATGAGGGAGATGAGGTTAGATGGTCACGGAGAGGGTGTTCGTAACAAATGGGAATTTGTTTTGAACAAATGTATATTTGGTATGAAATTTCTCTCTAGCTATAAAAGCCTAAAAACCAATTGAGACAAGGGTATCATATGGAATAAGGACTGACATTATTCTATGGGCGTGAGACACACCCATGTTTGCTCATTTTGTATTAGTTTTAGGAGATGAGATGACAATGTTATGCGTCTTCCTTTTGAAGGTTTAAATCCTTTGCTCACGGTTTTCCTTTGAAACCTGTGTGAAGGCTGTAGCTCCATGTATCGAGAAAACCTTGAAATCCAAGTGAAAGACTAGCTCATCTGCATATCCACAAAGCAGTGAAAAGAATCTTATCTGAAATCTTATTTTAGTTTCATAAACTAGAATGTGTGGCGATTGATGCTCTTATCAGTGTCAATATATGTCAACTCATTCTGGTTTTGTACCAAATAAATATTTTTCTTCCAAGATTAATATGTATATTAATCTGACGCTTGATTTGGGATATTGAGTAGGTATTTGGTCCAATGGGGGATCCAATTCCAACCACTTCCCTCCAGATGTGGTATTTTTTGTGCAAGATAGACCTATTGAAGCCCACAGAATAATCTTAAGTGCTCGGTCACCCTTTTTTAAGAGAAAATTTGAGACTGATTGGAAAGATCGCACTGAAGTAAGGTTCTCAAGGGAAAAACTGTCTTATCCAGCTCTTTACTGCCTTGTTCACTTCTTTTATTCTGACAGACTTGAGATTGCGGTGGATGACATGGAAGATCTTGTGAGAATTTGCAAAGTTTGCAAATGCGAAGCGTTACGAAAGATCCTTGAGAGAGAACTGATTCGCCAAAAATATGCAGAATACAAAGCACTGAGAGATGTAGACAACTCTCAGAAACGGTTTATTCTACAGGGCCCATCCCTTCCTGAGGAGGACCGGCTTCCTGCTGCCTTGCATCGGATCCTTCAAATTTCACTTGCCAATTCCACAAGAGAACACAATCTGGACAATGGTGTTGATAAATTTGTATCCTGTGTTGGTGTGATGCAGATGAGGGATGATCTTGCAGATGTTTGTGTAAGAGTAGATAAAAAGATTTTTCGTTGCCATCAAGTGGTTTTAGCATCAAGGTCAGAATACTTTAAAGCAAGATTATCCCGTATGAATGATTTCCTTGAAGGGAATGATGGGTTACCAGGTGATACCCTTCCATGTCTTGAGGAACATGATTTGAGCACGGAGTCATTTGAGAAAATGATTGAGTATATGTAAGTGTTCTCTGTTTACTATATAAAAGGCAAAACTTGAAGCTAACTGTACAGAGGATGACAATGCAAGTGTTTAGATTTGGTTCCTTGTTGCAACACCATTCATTTATCCTGGTATGGGCTGAGCATCTGAACTGTGTTGGCACAGTGACCAGGGATGCTTGTAATGAGCATCATCCTTATACTATTTGTTATGTGATCTAGTATGGTTTAATTTTTGAGACCATTTGATATGAGGCATGTGATCTTTATTTTTTCACCTGCTTAAATTTTTTAAAGTGTTTACATTTTCTCATTCAACTCATTTTCTCATTGGTTCAGGTACACTGATGGATTGAAGGACATAGACCCAGATCAGGTATGTTATGTGTCATTTTAAATGGCTTCCCATGGAACTATTATTTTGTGTAACTCATTCTTTTAATATGTGCAGGCAGAAGAAATGTTTGATGCTGCTTCAAGATACTTATTGTTTCCTCTGAAGCGTGCCGTAGCTGATGTAGTGCTGCCACACCTGGAAATGGCCTCACCTGCAGAATTGTGCCATTGGTTGATATTATCGGACATGTATGGTTCTTCTTTTAATAAAAAAAAAAAAATTTCCATGCTCTTTTCCTGATATCTTTGTAGATAGCTGTAGTGGTTGTATTTTTCTTTTTAAATCAAAGACCAGATTTAATCTATTCTGGACTTATGAAGTAATGTCTGACTTATCATATCTTGATCAAGTGACATCCTTTCGGACAAAGATTCATGACAGATGGAACTCTTGTATGGGGAGCATCCCTAGTGAACTGTTTGCTAGTGAACTCATGAATGTTTACTTATGTTAGGTTCTTATTAACGGACATGCTAGTATTTCTTTTCCACCAAAGGTTCAGCATGTGGTTGGTAGTTTAGATCCTCCTCGAATTCCTGTATTACTGACCAGAAGCAGTTTGTAAGTCTCCATTTACAATTCTGGATTCTTTTCCGGGGCTTGATTAGGTCACCAATGGAATGCCTATAAAGGCCAGCTGGGACTCCATTGTAGCTGGAAACATATTCTTCACTGTTTTCAATATCAATTTCATAATCATTAAAGCGTTTGAATAAAATAAAAAGTATAGAACAGGGGAAGGAAATATTTACATTTTCGTTTTTTGCTCCACATCACTACACGCAGAAGACCTATATAGGTTCCTGTGAGTGACATGGTTATAATCCTTGTCTTTATGTTGCAAGTTGAGGCTGATGTCTAGGAATCAGACGTGATGAGTGCATATATACTTTGTTAGATAAAAACTCAGTTCTGCTTTCAATGTCAAGTGTTTTTTTTTCTTTTTCTTTTTTTGCTTTCAATGCTAAGTGGTTTAGTTACATGTGTAGGTATGGTGTTCTGAAGATGAGGGAGTATTGTCTAGATACAATAGCTTGTAACTTTGAGACATTTGCTGATACTCGGGAGTTCCGGGCAATGCTTTTGACACTGCCGCCGCCATCTGGAGATTCCTCGCTTCGCACTACTGTTCCAAGTGCTCCAGGAGCTATGATGAATGCAGACCAAGGAAATCTTCTTGATGATTTGCGAGAGAAATGGCTTGAAGCTGAAGCTGCTGAGCTTGACAAGAGAGATGAGAGTGCATTACTTTTTGACAAGCGTCTTGAGATGCTTATGCTTGTTGCACAACAAGAGAAATCTGATGCTTTCTCTGATAATATGCATGAATGCCCCACATGAACTGTATTCCCTTCTGCCTTTACCCTCACGCCTAGTGGACAACAAAAAAGAAGAATGTAAATGTTATTCATTATTTTTTTAGATATTTAAGTATTTTTTATTGTTGTATGACAATTTTGTAACTGCAAATGGAACCTTTCCACCAAAAAATAAATAAAATACGGAGTATAAAAAAGTGTAATTGCGAACAGAATCTTGAACTGAACAGCCAGTGAGTGCCTTGTAACGGTTCTTGCAACTTCGGTTGCTCGAGTATCCATTAATTTTCATAGTTCTTTACTTCTGCATATTCATGCATAAACAATCAAGGAGCTTTTGAGTTCTTATAAATGTATTAGTTGGGTGGCTTGTGCAATGTGTTTTTGTGTGAATCTAAAGCAGTGTTGTGTGTGTTTCATTTGAACAACATAGTTTTGTGTCTTCTTCTTTTTCCCTTTTTTTTTTTTTTTTTTTTGGGGGGGGGGGGGGGGGGGGGGGGGGGGGTTTGTTTGGAACATCAAAATTGATGTCCCTACAGTTTGACCATTTTTAAAAAAATAAAATAAAAATTGAGAAGTACCCCACAATTCTATCATGGCTATGTAAACTGGATTGGATAGAGGAAGAAGAAATTCAAGGCTCCCTAGCTTGATGTTCGAGAAAAGCAGATCATGATGTTGAAAAACAACAATGTTTTTATGCTTGCAGTATAAGAATATAGCTTTTTATTGACGATAATTCTGGATTGCCTTCAACATGATGGGATGAACTGGGAAGGTCAGCCATATGCATGTTCACATGTTGTGCAGTGATATAGCTTAGCAGTGATGCAATCACAACTATAAGCAGTTTCATTAGGCAGCATGAAATCGTTTCTTCTCTGGATTTTGTTTTCAATTGAGATAAAGGCAGCCTGTATTGATGCTTGTGCTGGGAGAGTGATGATAGAGCACAGATAGCTTGTCCTTTAAATTGTTGCTATGAGTCTTGTTTGGAGTCTCTCGCAACAAAGCGTTCGGGCTTGCAGCAAAGAGGTAGCCCGATGGTCTGTAACTGTATCTTCCGTGTACAAATATTTTATAATAATTGAATAAGCATACCATTATGAATTTATGATTGATAAATCAAAGTTCTAATCGTTCTCTGCAGGCAAGACTGAACTACTTGCAAGATAAACTTAAAATGTGTACATTTCCAAGTTTTGAGACCCATTAATATTCACTTTTGGGCGTCATATATGCGTCAGTGCCTGTTTTAGATGCGATCTTGCAACATCCAAGCATGGGGAAGCTATGGGACCATGGCACTGGCTTCATATCCACAAGTAAAACTGGAATGGCCCTGCACCCCTCCCAAAGTTTCCACGAGAATAAGGTATTCCAAACTAATACAAAGGAAGAAACACTGTTCTGAAAACCCAAAATGTATATAGAAATCCACAAACAAAAACTAATACTAAGAAGGAAATTTTAATAAAGCTTTCTCCCACTTTATGTTATTCAGCACAATCAAATGTAATTATTGTCAAAAGAATATTATACCTAAGAACAGCAAATTCTAATTACATAAGGAAAATTTACATGACTTTCTTTTCTTTTTCCTGTGGTTTGTAAAAACATTTAGGATGAGCATTCCCTCTTGCATAAAATATGAGCAACTTAGTATCAACTAACTGCAACTAAATTTTCATTTCTTCCCTATTACCAAAAAAAGAAAGAAGAAAGATTACTTGAGTTGCAATTTTGGGTCATTTTTTATCAAGTGTGGCCTTTTCTTCAACCTCTGGGGAGGGTTCCTCGTTTTTGACCTTCGGCGAGGATTCCTCATTTCCAGCCTGAGGGGAGAGAGCGGTATCTGAGACAGCATCATCAATAGCCAAATTAGAGACCTCACCAGCCAGAACAGTCTCATTCTCGCTATCCATGGAGGCTGTAGGGGATGCATCAGGAATTTTATCGCCTTCAGCAGGAGTGGACTCTGACTCCCCCACTGGTTGCTGCAGGCTCCAGTACATGATGCTTGCTGTTAAGGTGAGGATCATCTTCTGGTTTACCTGTCATAAAAATGTGTATATTCATTATAGTTGGAAAGCTAGACAAATGATGTATCCTCAAAAAAAAAAAAAAAAAAAGAAAAAAAAAAGGAAAATAATCTCTCTAATATTCTAATCAATATTTGTAAATTGCAGCCCATCAGTTTTAAAAATGACAGTTTTGGCATTGAATCAACCAGGTGAGGGTATGACAACCAGTTCAACAGGCAGGTAGAATTACAACGTTAATTCATTATTTTTAAAAAAATGAAAAATTTCTAAGAGTTGAGATGCATATTAGACATGGTATTCGAACACCGTAATCTCCACCAAATGGTATGATGAGACCAAAGGCTTTTTTAACATATCCAATTTTCGTTTTATATATATATATATATATATATATATATTTTTTTTTTTTTCAACTTTCAAAAACAAGTGTATTCTACTGACAAAGCATCATGATCTACAATATACACAAAAATGGCAGATAATATGACAGTTGAAGAACCCTCCTAATGTAGTGCAAAATTTGATTAGAAATAAAAATATCCAAGTTTGTCACAAAGTACCCTTACCTCCATAATGTCTTCTGGTAACAAGAAAATAGAACACCCAAGCTTCCGGGCAACACTAATTATGTACGTTGCATTCAACTTCTTTTCCTCATCTGCAATTTCAATAATAATGAAGTAAAATATTTACTGATCCAATTTCAAAACAACAGCAACTCATTCTGCTTATACATATCAGTTCCAGTCTCATGCTTCCTGATAAGCCAAAATGGCCTAAGATTGGTGCATTCATAATTTTCTTGTGCAAGTGCAATATGACTTCAATGTTCACAACCAATTACCGAAAAAGTGCATGAAATATGAGAATCAAATTCCTCCAATTTCGAGAATAACATACCACTTTCACCCTTAGTAACAAGATTCCAGTTGACAACCCTTGGCTCCACAGCACTAAGCAGTTCGAGGAAGAAAATTCCATTTGAAAGGTTCTTATCCTGAAATAATATTGCATCAAACACAAAATCATCAATTGTGGATTAGAATCTGATTTTAATAGAAGGTCAGGGTTTAGCTGGTTACCTTGAAGCTCTCCATATGAGTAGTTCTGCCTGACCTCTTTACTTCGTTGTTTGCCCAATTTAGAATGTCAACATCAGTCATCTCCTTACCTTGAGAATGAAATTTCAAGTTTTTCAAGAGTTGGAGCATCGTAAACCTCATTAGCTGCCATAGGAATGCTGTGGGGAAGAGAAAAGAGGTCAACAATTAAGTCTTGCTTCATCAATTTAAACCACTTCAACTATATCAGGACAATATAGTTTATAATCCAAACTCGTGCTGGAACTTCTTTAGGGAAAAAATAATTTTGACAGAAGTGTTAACTATCATAAAGGCAAAAGCCAAAACCAGCTAAAAAAGAGAAAAGTGCCCTGACACTAGTCTGAAGGTGAATAAGGCCTACCTAATTATCCTTGGAAATTCTATAGTTTACGGCATTCCAACAGCCAAATGTCAATTGATAATTTTAAAAAATAGCATAGAAAGAAAAACCAAATATTCACACTATTATATGAGGGGAATCCTTTTTTTCTTTTAATAAGTATATTAGGGGGGATTCTTTTTCCTGTGTGTATGTATGCATGTACGTATGTTTTCTCTTGATTAAAATTGACTTCCAGACACTATCAAGGATAAATGGCAGATCAACATTAGGCTTGTTAAAAAGATGCTTCCGCAGAAAATTTTTCAACTACTCAAATTTCTTTCAACTTTGCTCATCAATTATATTTAAATTCATCATGGGCAAGGTATTCTACCACGAGGTCAGGGAGTTCCTTGCACCTAGGTCTTCTACAAATGTATTTCTGTGAGACACAACTGCCTAAGCAAAAGAGAAAGGCAGTAAAGCAAACAAAAATAACTCTGCCTGAACAGGAGAAGAAACCAGTAAAACCAAAAAGGAAAAGGAAAAACATATCTTCTTCTCTACACCAGAGGATTGCATCCATTGCCTCCAACATCCACCACTCTCCATTACCAAGGAAACCCAGTAACAGTTCATTTGGGATTGTTATTTCCAATCTCTATTGGCTACTTTTTTGTAATTTCAGGTTGCTGTAAAATCCATTCTAATTTCTAAAACATTGTGGGTGCTATAATACTTCATTGTGGGATTGTTAAGTTTCCAACCTAAAAGCCTAAGCTTATAAGTGGAGGGCCCAAATAGGTATATGAAGTCATTTAAAGGTTTATAAATAACTAATGTGCGATGTGATATATTTCCAATACTTCCCCTCACGTGCAAGCCTAACAAGATAGAAACGGGCCTATCATGTGAACAACAAAGATGGGCTCATGAATGAAAACTGCCCAAGAATGACATGCTTTGATACCATGTTAAGTTTCCAACCTAAAAGCCTAAGCTTATAAGTGGAGGGCCCAAACAGGTATATGAAGTTATGTCAAACCCAATATTTGGGCGATGAGGGATGTGTTATATTTCCAACATAGGTCATAGTCTCTGGTGAACTTGAAGGCGAGCAAATTCACAACAAAGCAGGGAGGGATGGGGGAAGCTAGTGGGTTAATAAGAAAGGGAGAAGGGTACTGCTGGAGAACAGTAATGAGGAAGGATGGGAAAGATAATGGGGTTGTTAGTTTCCGGGACTAGCACAGAGAGAGAGAGGGTGTGCATAAAACTAGGTTTGGTTGTAGGAAAATCATGTCACACCTGTAGTCCCCCATTCCCCCTTCCCCAGGTTCTGTTCCCAACTCCCTAGTAACCAGCATAGGTCCTGCTATCTGACCCTTTTAGTTAAAGAAATGCACATTTCTAATGTACAAGAACTTACCATGAGGAGTAGGGTACACTAACAATTCTCCCAAGCACGGCATAAAAGGAAAGATTTTCTGAGTTTGTCAGGGAATTTTTTTTTTTTTTTCTTTCCCAGCCAGCATCAACACAGACGCCCCATTTATGCAACAATTATTTTCCTACAGATGAAATTCTAAATAGGTTTTCCAATTGAATATTTCGTTCAGACTAATTTTTTGGGCCATCAAGAGTAAAGAACAGAACATAGCTTGGATAAGCAAGTTGTTCATTTATGACTTTATGTAGTTTGAGTGAGGGACAGATGATCAATACCTACAATGTCAACCAACTTCAAAACATAAAGAACCAAACATGAAAGAGAAAACACAAATAATTATGTCATACGTTCAAACGCCCCACCCCACCCCTATTGATTGTTCAGTTTCCACGGTCCGTATCAGAGAAAGTTACTCAAAAGCAGTTATCTATTCCCACAATTTCTTGAATAAGCCATTTAGTTAATAAAAGATCACCTGAGTGCGGAACATATATACCATATTACCATGGTTTGTGTTAAACCGTACACACAAAACATAGAATTACCATATCAGCATAGCTTTCCAGAAGGTGACCAATAACCCAAAGCAGAAAACCACAACTTCCAATAATACAAGTACAAATTCATGTATTAGTCAGATGGACAGATTGAATGAGCAGTATCAATATGTTGGATAACAGTTGTTCTCAAGGGAGAGGAGAAAAGATAAAAAGGGCTTGGGAGGAAAGAAGGGGGGGCACAAAAAACATATAGAGGGAGCACACCTACCTAGTATGAGCTTCTTATTTCCTTGCACAATATCATTTCCAGCTACATTCACAAGGGAGAAATTCAACTGCTTCCCAATCTTTATGACTTGGTTGCAATTCTCCACTTTTCTAAATGGCATCTTAATGGGAGGCTTTGATGCCTGCTTCCAGTTAACTGATCCTGGGAAAATTTTTTCAAGCAATTCCAAAAGAACCCATCTGCATGCGTGAGGAATAAACATTAATCAAGATTAATGGGGCCTCACTATTATTGCACAAAAACGGGAACTCACCCATTTCTGACATCCTCAAAAAGATTGTTGATGTATGTAGCAATTCCAAGACTATTAATCCACAGTCGGAAGCATCTCTCTTCCCTAGAAGTTTGTGCATCATCTGTCATCATCTCAGCAAACGAAATATTCTTAGAGTCCGTGGACAAGCCATTCCTGCATGAGAGATTAATACAATATTAACACAGATTTCCATACAATTACAATAAAAGGCAGAATTTGCACAAACATATATATAAAATAGACAATTTACTGTTATTAGATTGTCATCAATCCCAGACCCATTAGTATAATTAAGTCGCACAAAAGGACAAGAAAATGGGATGGGATGAAAATACTTGCATCAGCAGGGTATTAACAAGAAGAAGCTAACATGGTTGATTGTGTAAACCATGTAGCACACGTGCAAAATTTAGAACCAATGGTTATGAAGGATCACTCCAACAGTTCCACAACAAAAAATGACTTGGTAGAATTTCATATTCCCAATCAGTTCATTTCTATTTCTTTTTCTAAGCCTAGCTATGTGGCTGTTTGTGTTGACCATGCGGTCCACACGCACAAAATTCAAGACCAACTGACAGGACAGATCCTACCAGTTGTCTGCATAGAAAAAAATAAAGGAACAAAAAAAAAAAAAAAAAGGAAAAAAAAAAAAGAGGAAGCCAAACCTCAGTTGACTTCATCTTGATCAGTTCATTAATTTCTAAAACTTTTCTTTCTTTTTGTTTTTTTTTTGTTTTGTTTTTTTTTTTTTAACTGTACTGACTGCCCATCAGGTCGTCATAGACTGAATGACATAAACCATCAAATTAGGACAAATATATTTCCAAAAGGGTGCATGGTTGGTTTCCATACCCTCAACAGACCGATATAGAATAGCGGAGGAAAAAGTGCCACATATAGAAGAATGAAATTCACAAGAAATTCACAAGACCACATACAATGAATTGAGGGTATTATCATATGCAACATACACAATCCAGGGGGGAAAAAAGGTGTTGAAATCTCTGACCAGAATTAGTTCTTATAAGATGCAAGAAGGTCAATAACCTAAACTGAAAAAATACATATTACAGTGTAAGAAGGATACCAACAACATTGTTATTTTCAACTTAGTGCGGATGAGAAAAACTTTATCTTTCTTTTTCCCTTTTTCTTACTATGTATGAAAGTAGCGACCGAAAGGGGAAAATAGAACTTCAAAATCTGCATGCATAAAATAAGAATTGAGGATGTGCACTCTCACCTGTGCTGGAATATTTGTGCAACAAATGCAAGATTTAGATTTGGTGAGCCTTCAACAATGTCCTTTGGAGTGAGGTATCGTTTGCAATCCAATTTCTCCGCATGCTCAAGAATCATGTTAGCTCTTTCCGTAAGATCCTTAGTATCCAATGTGGAGGGGCTACAGTGTTCGGGTGCAAGAGTATTAAGTAGATAAGCATAAGCCTCCCCATCCTGCAAATGCATAAGCTTAATATTATCAAAGAGAAAAGACACTACAATTTTGAAATAGAATAGAGATATGTTGACTGGAGTACAAATTTCATCCAAAATATTACTGGTATATAACACTAGTAAAATATGTTTTGGCTTCTTGTATGTGATGGCTCAAACACAATGCAGGATGACCTATAGAAATTTCTCCAAATAAGCTAATATACATTGAATGTTGACCTATGGATTTATCCATATACATTGCATTTGTGGATGAAATTTTGTACGAGAGAACCACTCTAGGACTTCCGCATCTTGGTGATGAATATGTCCTGTTACATGAGCCATTACTATACACAACGAAGTGAGAACTAATGGATGGCAAACAAGTGCACTCTCATGGTAGCCATGCTCTCTTGCTTTGTGAATATCAGTTTCCAGAATTTACTAACGAAAGGAGAGCCACACAGAAATGTTTAATTGAATTCAACGCTAAAACTGGCAGCCAACTTTACGAAACCATGGTTTTTGTTGCAAATTACTGGAGCAACAGGTTATAAAGGAAGGACAGCACTCGGAAAAAAATTCTGAATCAAAAAACATCTTGTGAACAACTAAGATCCCACATCTATTATCTTGGCACAGATTTAAGACCACAAAGTTCTTCATAATAGAGTATCATCAGAACATGCACACAATTCCCTCTGAATATCTTTTCTCACCACCAAACCATGCCATCTTAAAATTGCCATTGCTTATAGATGTGAACATAGAGTGCCTTTTCAAAAATAAATTGGTGAACTTTATCTTACCTTCACATCAGAAGAAAAATTTGAAACCTGTTTCTTATAGCCTGCTTTTTTCAGATGAAAATTCATCCATTTCAGTAAAACCTTTTCCGGGGCTAAACCCATGAGTTCCTCCACATCCTGAAAATTATGATGAAATCATTAAAAGAACATGGTATTTTGTTAATTAAAAGTGCAAACAGAACTCATCCACCCTTCTATACTATACAAATGTAGAAGGCAAAACCAATCAACAGTTCAGACCTTGCTGTCATCCACCAGTTCCACAAGTTGAGGAGTTTTCTTCAGATTGAGATCAGCTAACAGTTGAATCTGATATTGCCACCACATAAAAACACACATAATTAAGAGCTTAATTGTTGATATATGAAACTTTACATCTCTAAGGTTGAATAAGGTTGTTCTCTGTGACCCCTTTGTGAGGAGATACCCCTTCACCCGAAGTTACAGGGTATTTTACCGAGTTCCTTCGAAAGTCCTTCATGGTTTTGATGTCCTAAGAAATGGTATGCAAATATGTTACAGAGAACAAGTTTCCGAACAATACCTTAATTATCTGAGAAATCAACCCAAGTAACAGATGCGGCTACAATAAAACAAATGGAAAAAACTTTAGTAACTTTACAATCACCACTGAAATCCATACCAATAGGTTTCAAACAGATACAGCTGGCATGAGTTCAACTTACTCTTCCTTCAATCAAGTCCTGTGTGCCAATATTAACCACGGTGCAGCCAATAGCCTTTGCCGAATTGAGGCAAAGCGTATGGTTCTCATTCCTCTCCCATGGGTTAAGAACCCGTTTAGTGTTAATAGCTCGCTCATCTATTGTCCCAGGGACAGCTACATTGATCAGCTTACTGCACGAATCCATCAATAGAATAAAGTAACACAAAAACATCTATATACATCAACAAGTACAACGTTCAAGTCCTGCAATTATACCAGAGAAGAACTCCATCCTTAACAAGATCAAATAAAGCATTCGTAGCGGGGTCCAAAGGAAGATATTTATTCAAGAATGGATCTTCTCCCAGGTAGCTGTTGATATGAGCAACATAAGAGGCCTTCTCTGATTGACCAATAGTGTGAAGCAGGGTGGTTGTGGTGGCCTTGAGGAATGAAGTAGAATTTTTTAATTTTTTTGAACTGCCCAATTTTGCTGTAGCTCGTGCTTGTAAATTTAGGTATGCCTGCCCATATCGAAACCCACTGATTGATATTTCTTTCAACTTAAAATGATAATTCATCCATCAAACAAAATATATATAT
Organism: Liquidambar formosana; assembly: GCA_039720395.1. Lineage (NCBI taxonomy): Eukaryota > Viridiplantae > Streptophyta > Magnoliopsida > Saxifragales > Altingiaceae > Liquidambar > Liquidambar formosana. Next base: position 233,351 of record CM077824.1, on the reverse strand, counting down.
ATATATATATATCAAGGATATACATGATAAAATGAAGAAAAGGCCATGCATATTGGGAAGGCAAGCACCATAACAAAATCCCACCAATTGGGTTGCTCTTTCCACTTTCATAAAACAACAATTCATTCACCAACATAAGAAAATATCAATAATCAAAGATTGCAAGCATTAGAAAAAGATTGATTCTTTAGGAGACTCACCCGAAGAAAGGATTCAAAATCAATTTCTTCACCCATGTCAGTACACGATTCCCCCAATATAGCCTTAATCTCGTCCTCAGTAAACATTCCACTGACAGCCCTCAATTTCACCATAACGGGTGGCAAATCTCCTACCGTAACATGACCAGATTGATTCCTTGTGGAAAGAAACTAAGACCAAATGCAACCCATTTCACATGTCACCCAAATATTCCAAATTAATAAAAAAAAACTTTCCCAATAAATAAATGAATGAAAAAATAAAATAAAAACCCACAAAATTGATTATTATTATTTTTTTAAACGCTTACCTTGGATTTGAGGCTGGGAAGTTCGACTTGTGTGAATTGGCTTTGAAGCCATGGATCAGAAACAATGACACCCACAAAACCAGACATCTGCACCCTTATTTATGTGAAATCCCCAATGCGAAGAACAAAACTAATAGCCCACAAAAAAAATTCATCAAATTTTCACCAAATTTAGAAAAGCTGAACGAGAAACTCTGAGCCATGAAATGCAATAACCAAAATCCATAATGGAAAACACGAATTCAGATCCAAATTCACAAGATGAATAAAAACCCACCAATTTTATGATAATTTCTTAATGCTGAGTGGAAACCCAATTGAGTATTCAAACAATGTAAACCCAATTCAGAACTTACAAACTACCGGTGATTTAACCTGCAAGCATCTCCAATATCACTCATTCACGAAAATGAATAAAAATCCACCAATTTAAGAGTAATTTCTTAATGTTGGAAAAGAACCCAATCGAGAAATTATATGATTTTTAGTTCAAACAATAGAAACCCAACTCAACTTGCATCATATTGATGATTTAACGTGCGTGCATCTCCAACAATGTCATTCATTCAGATGCAAAAAGATCAAATAACATCTGGTTGCTGAGACAATGTACGAAAGCAAAAAACAACACAACATAAAACATAAGATTTATAATTTCGTTTTCTTCCCATTTCCTTAATTTTCTCAACAACAAAAACACATTAAAATGAACGCAAGACGTGAAAGTTTGAGACAATCTAATCATATGCCAATGAAAAACAGATAATGATCGAAACCCATAAGGAAAACGAGGACACAGAGACAGAGAGGGAGCACGGACCTGAGGAGCTCAGAAAATCATAGTGAGATTGAAGGATTTTGCCATTCGATTTCACAGGTGTTTTTGCTGTTCTCCGGATATTACTCTTTCCCGAATGGAGGTGGGGCGCAAGAGACAGAGAGGGAAGAGAGAGAAAAGATGACGGAAAGAGGAAGGAGAGAACGAGAGAAAACCGTGTTGCCTATCGGACCCGCGAAGACCCAGGGAAATCGACCAGAGGTGGAGCCTCCTGCGTATATATACTCTCTCTCTATATATATATGTTTGAGCTTCTATTCATTGAATCTGCGTGACCAACGTTTGCTTGCCGATTTATGAAAACCTCCGAGATCCGATCACACTCGTGTATGAACATCCAATAATATGTTGTACGAACGTGTTTGGATGTCTGCATTTTTTTTAATACGTGTTTTTTTTTTTTTTTTTTTTTTTCCCCATGATGGAGTACATTTTAATCCTTGGGCCTTGGCCCAGATAAAAACTTCTACTTCCTCTCTTATTGCCTATTATAATATACTTACATAATAATTTGTCATTACTAAATTTTGTAACGATGGACGTCCAAAAAAAATACATGAGGCTCGTATTTCAAATATGTATCTATATAGACTACATGTTTCTAAAGAATAATGTAAAAGGGTATGTTTTTTTTTTTTTTTGTCAAGACCCAATGTTTTCTCAAAACTTTCAATAAGGGACTAATCAATGTTCACGGGGATAGGGAACTACTTGGCCAAGGGATTTTTTTACCAAAGTACTAGGAATTCGAAATTGAAATCTTTCACCTTCACTCGAGCCAGTCCACCTTCAGGACCTAACTTCCTTACCACTAGGCTTACCTTTCCTGATTAATGCGAAAGGGTATTTACATCATAAAGAGTGATGTTACATCTACTAGATTAATTTATCAGATGATATGATATGTCGTTTTAATATTATATTTAATTTTTTCATCACCAATGCTATTTGAATTATATTATTCATCCAAAACAAAATTGCAATCGACCTAGTTGTATCTTTAAGAAAAAAGTACATTTTGATTTTAAAGAAGCTCATCATGCAAAATTTTATTATGGGTCGAATAGTATTTTCGCAATTACAAATATCCCACAATCAAAATACAAAACCATGAAGAAAAGCCAATCAACGTTTACTAGTAATGCTGTGGATTATGAGGTTCTCATTTTCTTCCACATGTATCTTTATCATGCAATTTTCTTTGGCCAACAAGAAAGCTACGGAGTGGTAGCTCCCATTTTTCAGTGGAACAAAGCCCAATTCTCGGTTCAAATGACCGGCCGGCTGGATTTAATACATAATTAAGCTACTCATTCTTGCCACGTGGTGAGATTAAGTTAAGTTTTCGAACCTGACAATGGTAATTAAGAAAAAAAAAAAATTTGTGATTAAGCCGAGCATTGGTCGGTGACTCACCGACGTAAATGAATTACCTATCCACACTTTATCAAGCGACGACAAGTGTTGGTCAAGAGAAGGCTGACCCACTCCCCCGCCACCGCCGACTCACTTCAACACTCACCAAATTAGCACCATTTTAATTAATTAATTATTATTATTTTGAAAGGGGTGTGAGTGAAAACGTATGGCTTATATTGTTATCTAAAATTTTAGTCTGAATCATCCTACCCACGAAATACAACTATACAAATAAGGTTGTTGTCCACTTTGCATCAAGTATCTTAAAAATAAATTCTATTTGTGATTGACCGTACAAGGGAGTGAAATCAAATTTAGAACACTTGGGTTCTTAAAATATAAGTTTTAAGAATCATTAATCCACTTTTTGAAGCTAAATCAACTTTTTTTTTTTAATTTTTAAATGGAGAATACTACAGAGTATTACAACTCTTAAATGAGCCTCTCATATTCCTTGAGTATGAGAGTGAGAGTAAGATTGAGGAGTGTAAAGAGGGTTTTTTTCTTTTATCTCCCAAACAAGAAGGGGAAAATACATTAAAATGGTTAGCATTGCTTATAAATCCCACCCAACAAATCTGCATCAATGTTCTTTTAAGGGTTTTTTTATTGCATTGGAAATTATGAAAATGTATTGTAAACGGTGAAAGTTGTTTGAAAAAATGTGAAAATGTTAGAAAAATTGTGAAAACACATTTTTCTTTCATAATTTTTTCATGTAATGATTAAAATATTAATTGTAACTTAACATGTATCTTTAAATACACGTTAAGAAAACCCTTCTTTTGAATAAGAGTGGGCTGGAATGACTAATGAATGTAATGACCATTGCCCATTGATTAGATATACAAGGACATTAGACCACTACAAGGTCTACATGAGCACATGAGCATCCAATCATCCAAGCCTGATTAGACTTAGTAGGCCAGTGATGGTGCCCACAGTAGGGGTGCTCACTCACCCGCTAGACCTGCAAAAACCGCCCAATCCGACCCAACTCGAAGGCATTGGGCAGTTTTAACTAGGGGTGTTCGTGGTTCGGTTTGGTTCGGTTTTGGGATACTTTTCAAACCAAACCATTATACTTCGGTTTTGTTCATCCCAAACCAAAACCAAAACCAAACCATACTATAAAAAAACCAAATCAAACCAAACCATAAAAATTCGGTTTGGTTCGGTTCGGTTTCGATTTTAACCAATCAAGTAACAACAAATAATTGAAAATGAAAAAAATGACATGCCAAACTCCAAATTAAAACATTTTTAATAAAAGCATTACATTAGCAACTAAAAAAAAACATTAAACATTGTATTAAAATGAAACAAATTGACATATGTCAATCTAAGTTTAAATCTCCAAGTTAATACATGCCATTATCTCACATAACATTAATAATTAGTTTAATACATGCCAAGCGAAATAGGAAAAACAATAAGAAACTTAAAATCAAAAAATTACAAATTAAAATTTGATATATAATATATAAAATAAAATAATATATATATATTATATATTTTTCGGTTTTTTGGTTTTTTGGTTTGGTTTGGTTTTTTAAACATGAAAACCAAAACCAAACCAATTCAATTCGGTTTTTAAAAATTGGAACCAAAACCAAACCTAATGACAAAAAAACCAAACCAAACAAACCGATTTGGTTTGGTTCGGTTTGGTTTTCGGTTTTAACTTAAACCATGAACACCCCTAGTTTCAACCGATAGGGTGGGCAGGTAGTGGTTTAGAATTTTTTTTTTTTGCAGTTTCGTGGGTGGTTGCGGTTTTGAAATATAAAAACCAACTAAAACCCACCCGCCTGTATATTTTTATACTTTATTAGATTATACACGTGGCAGTGTCTCATTGGTTCTTCATATTACATTGGACACATGGCAAATGAAGGATAACCTTATCTTTTACTAATATTTAATCAGTTTTTTGCATTGTAAAGTCTTTTATCTTTTTGTTTTTATATTTATGCTTGTTTAATTTTATTTTTTTTCCCAAGTTAATTGTTATTTTGTAATTTGTATGACTTGTTTTGACTAAAACAATATTTATAATAATTGAAATGCAGTATGAAAGCCCTCAAAAGTTCAAAATAGAATGGATGGATTTTTAAAAAGTAAAGCAAGGTCTAGCTAAACTTAAATCCGTCAATCCGCCCGCAACCCACCCACCAATTCGCATGGTTTGTGGGTTAAAACTGCCCAATCATATGGACGGATGTGGGTGGGAATTTAGTTCACCCGATGAGTTGTGGGTGGGTTGCAGATGAACCCCAAACCCGACCCAAACCGACCCTTGAGCACCCCTAGCCCACAGGCAGGACTGTAGGCCCATTTTTATTCTTCTCATGGAACGGCTATTGCAACCCCCTATTCTTATAACCCCACCCCTTTCTTTTTGGTTTTTAAGATTTCATGAAAAATATAAAAGGTTTTTGCAAAAACCGGTCGCTTATTCCACTAAAAAACATAATTTTGAACAACTTTCCAGAAGAAAGTTTTTCCAAAATCTATTGTTTAGGTAAACTTTTTGGCAAAAAATGAAATAAAAGATATAAATGGCTAAAAAGTATATTTAAACGATAGATTTATGAAAAACTTTCTTCTACAAAGTTGTTCAAAATGATGTTTTCTAGTGGACTTTATGCCAGTTTTCATAAAAACCTTTTATATTTTGCATAAAACCTTAAAAACCTAAAGAATGGGGTGGGGTGATAAGAATGGGGGGTTGCAATAGCTGTTCCCTTCTTTTCATTTGCATTTTTGGACCAGCTCAAGTTGGGTTTAAAAATTGACAAACTTCAATCCCAAGCCCAGTGAATAAGGGAAAAATGAAAAAGAAATAGAAATTTGGGTTCATCGTCTGGGCTTTGGCTTTGAGAATATTGAATTGTGTATTGTGAATGGGAACGGCTATTGCAACCCCCCATTCTTATAACCCCACCTTTTTCTTTTTAGTTTTTAAGATTTTATGAAAAATATAAAAGGTTTTTGCAAAAACCAATCGCTTGGTCTACTAGAAAATATCATCTTAAACAACTTTGCAGAAAAAAGTTTTTCCAAAATCTATCATTTAGGTAGACTTTGTGGCAAAAAATGAAATAAAAGCTATAAATGACTAAAAACTATGCTTAAATGATAGATTTAGGAAAAAATTTATTCTACAAAGTTGTTCAAAATGATATTTTCTAGTAGACATCATAGCCGGTTTTCATAAAAACCTTTTATATTTTGCATAAAACCTTAAAAACCTAAAGGATGGGAGGTAGGGTGATAAGAATGGGGGGTTGCAATGGCCATTCCCTTTGTGAATAGACTAGGCCTGAAGCCCAGTTTCATACTACTGGATATCGAGGTGGAATCCCTATTGAACATTGACGGCCCATTTGATCATCCAAATGAAAAGTAAGTTACTATAATGGATTTTACATAAATACAAATAAATTATCAGTACATCAAGAGCAATTTTTTTATATTTTTTTATTTTTTAACAAGGCATTTCATGGATTCATAACAGATTTGTTTCTGTGTTAAGTACATTTTAATCATTTGATTCTCATTTAGACGACTAAATGAGCGCTAAGTAATTAGACTAATCTCTCTTCGTTTGGGGGAACAAAACCAAGGATTTTAAGTTAAAACGGAGAATATAGAAGATGTCCATTCCTAGATATTTAAAAAATTAAAAAGAAAAAAAAATTATGGCCCATGCAGGTCTCGAACCTGCGACCTTCGCGTTATTAGCACGACGCTCTAACCAACTGAGCTAATAGGCCATCTTGAAATAATAATTCTAATTCTAATATATTTTCTAAAATTGCCATAACAACTGATCTACTACATCATCTACTTGGAAAACATGTTAAACATATTCATTTTATAGTTGGGGAAAACTGAAAAAAATAGTGATCGAATTGACAAATTTGAAGACAAGGTTTATCCTTGGCTAACCCTACAAGCATTTGACATACAAAATTTTATTTAAAAATGTTACTTAATTCAATGGTATGCACATATCAAAGATTGATTGAAAATTTTGATTAGCTTTGATCCCTATATAGTATATATATTTATCCCCTTTGACCTTAGTTATTTAAAGGACTGTACCAAGAAAAAACCTTATTTAAAGGGCCGCGTGACCCTTGTAGGTTGTGATGGAACCCTTGAAAAATTCTGGACCCTCTGAGCGTGGTCACGTTACTCTTGTTAATGGGTAGTCAAAAATCTCACATAACAACCAATTTGGACTTTTTCTCGGAAAAGACAGAACCCAATTCAGTAGCCATGAAAATGGGTGTCAAAAACTCTGCAAAATTAATGGGTCTAGTATATTTTACCCACTAGGGAGGACCACTCTACTTGCAATCTGCCTGAACTAGAAGCTTTGTAAATTAATTGTTTTTCTTGGCATCTTCTAGGGGGTTTTTATCCATTTATAGCATTTATTTCATTTTTCGCCAAAAAATCTATCTAAACAATAGATTTTGGAAAAACTCTCTTCTGCGAAGTTGTTCAAAATGATGTTTTCTAGTGGACTAAACGACCGGTTTTTGTAAAAACCTTTTACATTTTTTATGAAATCTTAAAAACCAAAAAGAAAGGGGGTGGGATGATAAAAATGGGGGGTTTGCAATAGCCATTCCCGTTTAAAAATTGACAAACTTCAATCCCAAGCCTAGTGAATAAGGGAAAAATTAAAAGGAAATAGAAATTTGAGTTCACCATCTGGGCTTTGGCTTCAGAATATTGAATTGTGTTTTGTGAATAGACTAGGCCTGAAGCCCAGTTTCATACTACTGGATATTGTAGTGGAACCCTTGTTGAACATTGAAGGCCCATTTGATCATCCAAATGAAAATTAAGTTACTATAATGGATTTTACATAAATACAAATAAATTATCACGCCATTAAGAGCAATTTATTTTATTTTTTTTTTTAAATTTTAACAAGGCATTTCATGGATTCATAACAGATTTTTTTCTGTGTCAAGTACATTTTAATCATTTGATTCTCATTTAGAAGACTAAATGAGCCCTAAGTAATTAGACTAATATCTCTTTTAGCTTGGGGGAACCAAACCAAGGATTTTAAGTTAAAACGGAGAATATAGAAGATGTCCATCCCTAGATATTTAAAAAAATTATGGCCCATGCAGGTCTCGAACCTACGACCTTCGCGTTATTAGCACGACGCTCTAACCAACTGAGCTAATAGGCCACTTTGAAATGATAATTCTAATATATTTTCTAAAATTGCCACAACTGATCTACTACATCATCTACTTGGAAAACATGTTAAACATATTCATTTTTTATAGTTGGGGAAAACTGAAAAAAAAAATGAATTGACAAATTTGAAGACAAGGTTTATCCTCGAGTAACCCTACAAGCATTTGAAATACAAAAATTTATTTAAAAATGTTACGTAATTCAATCGCATGCACATATCAAAGATTGATTGAAAATTTTGATTAGCTTTGATCCCTATATAGTATATATATTTATCCCCTTCGACCTTAGTTATTTAAAGGACTGTACCAAGAAAAAACCTTATTTAAAGGGCCGCGTGACCCTTGTAGGTTGTGATGGAACCATTGAAAAATTCTAGACCCTCTGAGCGTGGTCACGTTATTCTTGTTAATGGGTAGTCAAAAATCTCACATAACAAGCCAATTTGGACTGTTTCTGGGAAAAGACAGAACCCAATTCAGTAGCCATGAAAATGGGCGTCAAAAACTCTGCAAAATTAATGGGTATAGTATATTTTACCCACTTGGGAGGACCACTCTACTTGCAATCTGCCTGAACTAGAAGTTTTGTAAATTAATTGTTTTTCTAGGCATCTTCTAGGGGGGTTTTTCACTGACTTGACTCTCGAATTATGTGCTGTTCACGTGACTAGCATTTATGACCTGGGTTTGTGTCATTGGGTGAGCAAAGGGGACATGGACTTTTTTTTGTTTTTTTTTAATTTTTTTGAGGTACCAAGTCCTGCAACCTGCCAATAGAGAGGGTCCTCGCATTAAAATTATGGTACATCAAGAAAGAGGAAAGTAATGTGATACCCCCTCTTTCACGTGGAGAATGCTTAGCCACACACAAGGGTCTCATCCTTTGCCAGAGGTAATATATTGCCTGATGATGATGATATCTTTTTTTAACATATGATCAAATTTCGAATCCTCATGCTCTCTTTTCTCCTGTTGAAGTGTTCTATTCATTTTTTCTCCCCTCAGCTCCCTTCTCTTTCCAATATTGTTATTAAAAATCGTGTCTTACATTTTAATTAATTAATTAATTAATTAACTAATAATAGAGTATACGCAATGCATGTACAACATATTTTTTTAACTTTTCATTTTATCAGTGAAACTATTATGTCAGTTTTAAAAGTTTTTAGACCGCATATGTGTATGTGAGAGAGAATGAAAGAAAAAGAAGCCGTGGGTTTTTCAAAATTAGTAAAATTACCGAATCATCTCTTAGTTTTATTAACTTATAAAGGTATTTTGGTTATTTTAGGTATAGTCCAACCACAAAAGGAATTAATTTTATATAGTAATGGTTTACTCATAATGGCTACCAATAACCTTTTTATTTTCTCTCGTGTTTTTCCAACTATGTATCAGGACATTTACTTTGTATTAGTTTTTGACTAGAAAAACCCGAATGATGAGGGGTCCAACTTGAGACCTTCCACTTTCGAGATGCAAGTACCCAAGACGAGATTTTCCTATTTCATGCAATAGTTTGCTGTGGCAGAGTCCCCTGGATGAGAGACTTATCCCTATGCTTCTCTCATTGAGGACTGCCAAGTTCTTTGAAAAAAACCACGGCACTGTTTGGTTTCAACCATGCTATGCAGAAAAGTAATTTTTCCTCCCTGGCATAGGATGCCCAATCACAAAAAATCTACCGTTGGGAATAGAAGGACAATTAAAGTTAGGATTCCATAAACTTTTTGGTAAGATGATCATTACCAGCAATTCACCTTTTAAACCTTGATTGCTTTATTGTGGTCATCATCGTTATTAGCACTCTATGGATGAGATAAAAAGGACAATTAGCTTCAAAAGATGACAAGACTAACCTTAGTAATAGTAACTAATTATGGTGTCTCGGACTCGTATACATTTGCCTATAAGGTTTTGATTTGACTTGTTCCATCCTTTTAGCTATTACGTCGGCGTAGAAGTATCACGGTGGTTTGTTACGATAAGGGGTTTGATTTGATGCGTTGATTGATTTGGGATCGAGACTCATGGCGTATTGGTCAAAGTTTATAACACAAGGATAACATATTGTATTACCATTCCCAAATTAAAACTATGAAACAAGCAAAAGGCCAATTAAATAAAAATAGTGACAGTAAGTTTGTAACAAATGAACTCACATTCACATACTTGGATACAGCAACATATGTGATAAAAAAATGGCTTGAAATCAAAGCAATCGAGAAAGAAATATGGATATAGAGATACCCCTTTGAAGATAAATTAAAGATTCAAACAATCCTTTCTTACAAAAACAGCACCAGCCCACCTGAAATTGCCCAAACCATATGACTCCAGATACCCCAGTTGATGATCCTGTAAGAAGAAGATGGTTCTGAAGATGATGGGAGAAGACGCTTGTTTAGTTAATGCAGCTGGACTATCCGCGGCCGGGCTCTTGTCAGGAGCCGGTGCGGGCGCCGGCATTGGCGGTATATCGGTACCAAAGATTGCTTCCGGAAGGAGGACCTTATCGACCTGATAAACAGCGACCGGATCGGTCGAATGCACACTACTACTCACCACTGTGTTTGTCCATCCTGAACCAATGCGTACAGTCCCAGAAACATCAGTGAAATTCAATGTGTATTGGCCACCAGCAAATGTAGTAACGGGGCTTAATTGGCTGAGGTTCTTGAAGTCAGCTAGAGAGTAATAATGTGGCAAGGCATGGAAAAGGACGAGTTTTTTGAGCTGGTCTTGTGTGAGATTGGATAGAGAAGGCTTTTTTAAGGACGAGAAAGCTCCGTCTTTCGGTACAAACATGGTGATGCCTTCTTCAGTGTTGTTGGCTTGGTTTTGGAAAGTTTCAATGACTTTGGTTGATTCAAGGTAGCTAAGGAAGGTGTGGAATGGACCAGCCACAGTGAGTAGATCTGTAAGGTTTACAAAAGCCGGCGCCGGTGCGGGGGCTGGAGTTGGGCTTACTTGAGGGAGATCCAACTGTTTGGGCATATGCTGATGAAGAACATAAGAGTACGAGTGTAGTACTAACCACGAAAACCATGGTGAACTCCATTTTTGTAACAAAATGTATGTTCTGTTTAGTGGTTACCTGACTCTCCAAATTCCTGCAAGGTGCAAAACCCACAATGATTAGATCTAAGCTTATCAATGCAAAACCCAGTTGTGAAATTCAATAATATTATGATGTGTAGAAAATTTCCCTAAATTCCCACAAGATCAGAATCCCATTTCCCAACTTTTCCAGAAAACCCAACTCACCAAATCTCCGCAAGAACCCATAAGGGAAAAAAAGGACAGATCTTGATAAACCTCATACAAAAAAAAAATGAAATACAAATAATGCCCACAAAGTGAGAAAACCATGAAATGCTTGGAACAGGATCTAAAAAAGAGTACATTAGATCAGTAGTGAAATCATGAACTGCATGCAAAAATCAATTGAAATGGGTTCCAATACACTCTTTTGGGAACTTCTACATGATACCCAACTTGCAGAATTCCTCACAAAATCAAAATATTACTAGTAAAAGCCAGATCAAAAATCCCATTTCAGTGAAGAAGAGATCTTTAGCTCTCAAATGTGTTTGTTTGTTTTTCCTCCCCCTTGCTCTCAGCTCATACTAGAAGTCTTTGCAAAATAGCTAAAACTCAGCATCAAAGAACAAGAGAAGTCCAGAACCACACAATGTGCATAAACAGAGAGTACCAAAGAAACAGATCTAGATCAACTCATCCGAAGCATCAACACGGAAGGAAAAACACCCATTACCACAAAAGATGAAAATAAACCACAAATCATCAAAATTTATGGAACAAACAATAATGACTTGACTGAGAGGAGTTCAGCGAAGGGTTAACACTGACCTGACCAAGAGGAATTCAGAGAGAAAAGGTAGTGGTGATGGATGATAATGCAGTACAGATTGGAATGAGTGAGACTATTTAAAGATGGGATTTATTAGTGAGAGAAAAAAAAAATTGAAACTGACAAAGAAAACTATTTGAGTGGGGAGTGGCAGCTGGTGAAGTTGTAAAAAAACATGTAACGGACCAAAAGAAGAAGTAAAAAAATGTTGGGGTAGGTACAAATTTTGCATTACAAGGGGTGGGTGGGTTGTTTTATAAGCCTGGGTGGCTCTTCCTTGGAGGAAAAATAAAGTATGCTTTGTTGGAAAGACCTTCAAGAAAAAAGAGCTCATGTAGGGTGGGCTTTCCTGATCAAACTCCTCAACTAATTAGTATTTTATCTCCTTGGAGTCCCCCACCTTGCACTCTACCCTATCATTACCATTTTCAATTATCCTTGGATTTCTCGTGAGATTCTCATCTCATCATGATTAGTGAAACTTCTCTAACTTTTTATTTTTTATTTTATTTTTTGAGGAAATGCTAAAGCTATCTCATGAATTTCATTTACCTATTTTACTAACTTTAATTAACTAAATAGTCAATTCCTTTTTTTTAAAAAAAAAATTTATTCCACATTTTTTTTCCCTTACAAAGGTTACATTAAAACATATGATTTTATTAATACCTAATGTGTGTGTTTGTTCATTATCAAGAGTCAAAACAAATAATTATTCTACTTTTCCAAAAATCATTTATTTTATTTAAAAGTACGATTATCAAATCAAATAACATTCTATCATTGAAAGGTAAAAGTGAAAAACTAAAAATAATTGAGTGTTATGGCAATGCATTAAATGCATCACTTTAATATATATGTGTTTGATCAAAGTGTTCAAATAAACTAGGATGGAGGGACTCCAGGAGTACTAAAAAAAAGAAGCTTTGTTCGTTTAATTTTGGTAGATTACAAATCAGACGTATATTATTACGTGAATTGAAACTTGATCAAGCCCCAAATTTGAAAAATATAACTAACACATGAATGCAAACATTTAAAAAAAAAAAAAAAACCTTTATAGAAATATATTTTTATTTAGAAAATAAAATGTTATTTCACTCATATTTTATCACTTACCTTATATGTGTGACATTCAAAAAATACCAGATGCTATAATAATTCTAACCTATCCACATACCTCCGTACCAGCCAATAGCTTAATTCATGACCTAGGTAATATTGAACTACACGGTCCTTTATACCAAAGATTTTTAGTACTCACTATATCATAAACAAGTAGTCATTAATACAAGAATAAATCTTAGATTTTTTTTATTTTTTCTGTTGGCGTACTATGAGTATCTTAAGTTTACTCTTCTAAAATTTTAAGTCTAAATTAATCCCACACGATACATTAGTATGCCACACGATACTTAGAGCTAGATATCATAAATCCGAGAAGACAGCAAATTATCGAAATTATGAAGGATAACGGTAATTATTATTCAAAATCTCGAGGATTAGTGAGGATTAGTGCTAAACAGTGGGGCCCACTATGATATATGGTCCAACCAGGCAACCAACGTTGGCTGTAGTGGGGTGGTGCTATTGTTGTTGTTACCGCTACCAGAAGCCAACTGTATTCAATGATTTTGGCAAACGTGCGCACCCTCCTTCTCCTCCGACCACTCTCCTTTCTAAAACTACGCCCCATGCGCTTATCTTAGCAATATCCATCCCCATTGCAGAGCAGCAGAAGGCTAAACTACTCTCTACCCTCTACTCTCTACTTCCCCCTAACACCACTTTACAACCCAGACAAAACGACACCATTTTCTGTGTCTCGCCGACAAATAGGGTTAAATTTGGGATTTCAAAATTATTTGTCCACAACTCATAAATATGTACAATCAATTTGTTATGCTGGCATAAATTTGGTGCAATAGTCATAGTAAGAGTTCTATTTATTTATTTTAATTAAGTCTTCTTACAATACTAAAATATTTGGATTTGGGAAAATTAAAAAATTCACTTCGTATTAAAAATAAAATAATGAATACGACCATACCCAATTAACCTGACTTAGGATTCAGGACCTTGCTTAACTTGGAGCGACATTGGATAATGACCTTTTTCTATCCTTTCTTATTTCCGAGCAAACGGAGTTTTAATTCCTTGTTAGAGTATAGATTTGTGAAAATTCAAGAGGTTGGTCATCTAATTGGTCCTATCTGATAAGTCATGTGTACCAAACCAGTTAATTCAAACTAAATTTCTTATGCTACAATACTCGCGAAAATTCAAGAGGAGCATGCCAAATGGAAGAAAGGGGCATGTGAATTCACCGACATTCGTGGTCAAATCAGATTTAATTTATAAGTTAGCACTAATTCAAATAATTTTGACTTTGAAATATGGGCTTTGCGTTACACGTGGGGAGGGTGGGGTGGCAATTTCTTACTAATTTGATTAAGACTAGGGTTTTTGCACATGACCCGCGCTTAAATAATCATAGTTAACTAACTAATTAGATGAATGTGACAACCTAGAAAAAGAAAAAGAATAGTTGCATGCGTGTGGGTTTTTGGTTGGGGGGTCATGTATATTGTTGGTTAAATATAATTATCAATCAAAATCAAAGCATGTAGAAGTGGGCTAGAAAACCAATTAATTTCTTCGGTTGGTCAAATTAGGGAAATCACGTAAAAATGATGCATCTAAATCCAAGTAATACAAGGACGTTCACCCACAATTATTATGGCTTAATGATATGTGTTGTGACTATTGTAGAGTAAACAACGTGACTTCAACTCTGTTGGACGCAACGAAAACAAAATAAAGAAGAAGAAGAAGAAGATAATCAAAGAAGGAAATTTGAAGAGTATTTTGGCACTTATCACAAAAATTTCTTTTTAAAAATCAAAACAATAAAAATAATCTAAAATAGGTAAAAAAGAAAAAAAAAAAAAAAAAGAAAAAAAAGGAAACTAAATGTCATTTAGATTCTTAAGATGAAGTAAGTTGATGGAGTTCAAGAATGGGTCATTATACGTCTACGTTAACCAAAACTTCATGGGTTAAAACAGCTGGTCTTAATTCCTATGCCTGAGGAAGCAAAAGGTTTCAAGTTCGACTCCTCTAATAGAATTATCCACTAATCAAGTAATTTGGAAGCTAATCATTTGATGCACAGTAGAGATTGATCTTACTTGTATTTGGGGATTCATTAAGCCAAATGTCCAAATACCATGTTGGTAAAAAGAAAAAAAAAAATGGAAAGGGGGTCAAAAAAAAAAAAAGGGGGGAAAAAAACAAGACATGGATTTCAACGATGAAATAGCAAAGAGGTGGGAGGATGAGAAGTTATTATCAAGTGAGCCTAGCAGTTACCATGGTCCTATCAACCTGATTGTGTTCATATTCAATATGGTCTGGTCTTTCTAAAGGTGGGTCCTGAATATCGACTTTTTGCGTGCACCATTTGCTAAGAATATCGTATGGTGAGGAGGAAAGAATTTTGGGTTACCCCATCTTCATGCTTCAAGCAATTCCTCACAGTAACATTGTAAATGGGTACATGTTGCACTTGAGCCTCAGCTTGTAAATTAAAGTATGTATTTCCAGAGACTTCTATGCAAATTATCTTCTAATGTTAGTTACATCATTATTATTATTTCTTTGGATAAAGTTCGCACCACAAATTCTTGAATGCCAAGATACACGCATGCATATGTGTATATAAATATATGTGAGAGAGAGAGAGAGAGAGAGAGAGAGAGAGAGAGAGAGAGATTTTATAGGGAACATATTTATTAATTGGACATCGGTAGGCATCTAAATGATAACATTTTGCCAAACTTAGCATTGGATGGGAAGCATGCATGCCGAATATCTCAATGAATTGATAAAAGTAGGCATTTGATCCATTAACCTGCATTATATTTGTATAAATGAAACCATATTTCAAATGCTTTTAGAATGATATGGCTTTTAATTTTCAATTAACTTGATATTTAGGAAATATAATCCAACAATGGAATTGATGAAAATTAAGTTTCACCAAATTTATTGAAGGGTGAAAGATTAAGATGTTTTAGACCAGATGTTACTGATCTTGGCTTATATTTATTGCTATTAGACAATACAATAATAAACCCATCATGAAGACAGATGAGAAGGATTTGAATTCAAGCCCAAAGCACATTACTTGCACGTATTTCTACCTGATCAGGATGACATTATTCTTCCCCAAAGAAAAAAAAAAAAAATGGGTCTTGATGATAAAAAAAGATGGGTCCATGAGCCTGAACTGCTGTATATGATGATATTTATGATCCAGATCTTTTGACAACTTAATTTGCTCCTGATCACTCAGACATAAAAGGCTCCTGTGTCCCCTCCACAATGATTCCATTTTCCAAGCTCTCCCTCTTTTTTCCCATGTTCTTCCAAGCTCTATCTTTTTTATGACAAGGAAACTCTAAATTAAAAGCTAAGTTGTTCCAAGCTCTCTCTTTTTTTCCCATGTTCTCATAAAACAATCCTCATAAACACGTTTTACAAAATTGGTAAACAAATTTGATAACACATCTTTTTTGGTGGGATTTCCCCCCCTTCATAATGATAAAACAAAATATAAAAATCGAGAACATTGAAACGGATTATTGAGAAAACATTTTTAAAACAGTATTAGAAAAGAGAAAATAAAGAGAAAACATGTTTGCGAATATGTTTTCAAAATATGTTTCTAATTTTTATCCTTTCTTGAAAACAGCCCATTTTTAGATAACACCAAAGTAATATTTTCAGTTTTTGATTTCCTTTATTCTGTATGAGAATGTGAAACCATATCTAAAAAATGTATTTAAAATTTCACATTGTTTTCTCAAAATGCATTGTTGGGATCAGAGTACATGTCCAAATAAGCTTGAATCTACACTATTTTACTTTTTCTGCAGCTTTGAGAACAAAAAACTGTTTTTTCAGGACGTGATCAAACATGCCCTTATTCTTTTCAATATAAAAAAAATGCCATTATTTTTTTTGTGTTTTGTGGTAAATACAAAGCTTATTCTCATCATAGCAATCGGCTGCGAACTCTAAATATATCTGGACAAACTAATCAGGTCAAAATTGAGTAGGCAACCAAAAAAAAAAAAAAAAAAACAGACTAATCAGGTTAAAGTTATCCAATGTTCTACCATGGAAATCAGTGTGCAATGATAACTTCACCCACAAGGATAGAATAAAAATAAGAAGGCAATCATCAAAGAGGGAAAGAGGAATGAGTTCACAGAGAAAGCAAAAGTATGTCTCAAGAAACTTTGGCAGTAAAAGCTAAAAAAGTTGAAAAGCAGAAGGAAGAATTATTCAGGAAAACAAACAATCTCATCACCTACACTGTTTACTAAACTTGGAACAATCCCAACATAGTCTATACAACTAGCCAACAACTTCTACTAAATAAATGAAGCTCAACCTGCTTAGTGCTTACAGATTAATGGTGATACCTCCATACCATGGTCTGCATTTGCAGATATGCATGGTAGATAAAGATTAGGAATATGTAAAAGAAAAGACAAGCTCTACTTTTATTAAAGGGAACCCATAAATTGAATCTCTCTCTCTCTCTCTCTCTCTCTCTCTTTCTCAAACACTGTTGTTATGGGAACTAGCCATATGCAGGATTGGAAGTGGGTTAACTATGGAAGTGATAATTATATATTTAATGGGAAAAAATGTCAAATTAATTTTGGCATAAGAACATTACTGAATGACGGGAACGTGCCAATGCTCACAGGAGAATTCTCTGTTTAAGGGGTGGCCCATTCTTTGCGGATGTCAAAGGTATAATTGATCTCCAAGTAGCACTTGTTATCATCATCAAGGAACTGAACAGAGAAAAAAAAAGATGGAACCAAAAGTTAGTAACATTATAACTACAACCACAAAAGCAAAGCTAGGAATGATATAGTAATGGCTTTTTAATGAGTAATTATTGTACACTGGGCTGATTTTGGATTGGCAGGCTATCTTTAGCCTTTTATTTATTTATTTATTTTTAACACAACTCAGAACTTAGCCAAAACTAAGAAATCTTGCAAAGTAGAGCATATGTCAAGAAATAAGTATAGTCTGGCCTATGCCATAACCCCTGCAAAGGATGGCCAAATGACAATACATTAACTCTCAAACATGCATGAGATAAAATGACCAATTAGAAAAGATGGAACTGATGTCCTTTATAAGAAGGTTGGTGGCACAAAATATGAAAAATTTCCACATTAAGTATTCTGGTAGTATAAACAATAAGCAACTGAGCATACTGACTATTAAAGGACTTAATGGGCACCCGGAATAATTTAGAGTTCAGTAATCTTTAATAAAAAATCATAATAAGTCTAGGAAAGAACTAGTAAACACTAAATCTGTCTTAGATGTAAGGTTTTTAAGAATGATTTAAGTTATTTATTTGGTGGGTGTGCATGTGTGTGTGTGTGTCCAACAGGCGTGGGAGGAAGCAATGCCTTTTTCGTTAAAAAGGTTAGCAATATGGAATTATTTGGAATAATTTAGGAACATCTTACAATCCTAATAAAAAAGGTCACATATTGTTTAGATATTTCAATGTAACCACTACTAGATTACATATTCTCAACAAAAAGGTTGCGTCTACTCACTCAGCTCAACAAAGCCTTAATCCCAACTACATGGGGTCAGCTACATTAATCCATTTTTGCTATTCAGTTCTATTAAGGTTCATATTCTCTATTAAAAATCCTTTAGACAGATTTCCTTCATCATGTCCTCAATTGGTACCCTTGCTACTTTCTCACGAATGCATTTATTTCTTATTTTATCTTTTCTCGTATTAATACTTATCCATTTTAACATTCTCATTTCTGCTACACTCATTCTCTAAACATTTTTTGATTGACAAACTAAAGCACAACCACTCTTATAACTTTTTTCCATAAAATTTTTCATTTAACTTGATAGGGTATTATATTGTCAGTTTGTCACACAACATCCTAGATCCATTTCTTCAATTCTTCATCCTGTTCTATTTCTTTGCACAATGTTTTCCCCAATCTCTCCATCTTGATGGATAATTGACCCAAGATATCGAAAATAGTCACTTTTAGGTATCTCTTGTCCATTTAAAAAAAAGTTGCCTATATAAGACTCAAAATTTTGGAAATAGCTTTTCACGTATGTTGCAACCTCAATTATCAAGCCAAAATATTAAGATCCTCCATCACCTTTGGATATAAGATTATTAGGATTCTTAAGTGGATTTTGACAAGTCTGAGGATTCATCCATGAGTTGATCCATCAATTAATTTATATGAATTGTAGTTACGGTTTACATATGTGATAGAATAAAAGGCACAAGACCTTCCCATCAAAAATACTTTTTACTTCGCTATTCTGCACAATTTAGGAGTAACTTCTATTTATTGAGACACGTCGCAGAGGCAGTTGGTTCCAATGGATGCAAGCAACTTCAAGAAAGAATGGCTTCTACTTTTCTGCAACACTGAAGTTTCTAGATCGTGTTTGAGTTCAATAACTTCAAAAAATTCAACCAAACTGATTCCTATATAAAGAAGGAATGAAAAAGGTTCATGAAAAGAAGTGCCACTTTGGAGTCTGTAGTGATACATTCCGCAGAAGTCACATGCCCAAAGCACTATGCTTTCACCTTCTAGCATTTTCTCTGATCAGAAAGGCATCTTGAGGGAGCTAGCATGTTCTTTGTACAAAGAATCTAGTAATTCTTCCTATGAAGTTGGGCAAAATCAGCCTCAGATGACACAATTATACACAATAACAACACCATTGATGCTTGGAAGGCATTTGAATACCATTGTAGGATATATTTCATGGGCATCATGGCATATCACCAATCTGCTCAAGTTTTCATCTAAATGGCCAAATGGGATCATCCAAGTGATCCACATATTCAATATATATACATAACATAAGAGAAGTAAACAAGTATTTTTAGAAAAGAAAGCTCAACTGGTTGAACTTACCTTCGATCTTGCAGAATATGATCCTCTGGCAAAAATGCCAGAAGGGGTGGTCTCTGCCAGCATCTCATGAGTGTAAGCCTCTGGCTGAGGGCTTAAAGTACCAATCATTTCTTTTGTGCTGTCAACTGAAAGAAGGCTCATTGTGAGGGAATGATTCAAGTGATTGAAATTTAAAATTGTTAGCATGATTGTGAAACAGATAGCTTACCCTTGACACCAGTTTTCCAAACAGTGTTGGTGTACTTAAGGCCAGATACAATGTTATTGTTGACTTGGAAGGAGAATCTCAAGCTGTAACGACTACCTTCTTTCAAAGTAAACCATAAGCCCTTGGGCTTTCCATTTTCAGGAATAGGAAGAACAATGTCAGGTCTATCAGGGGAGAGGATTGACAGGCTGAGGATCTTCACTTCTGGTTCAAGGGTTTCTGCAATAAATGAGATGAACACCAAGGTAAGCATACCCGGGGGGAAAAAGTCCTATATTATCTCTTTAGAAGATTGTAGCTGATCAGGTTTATCACATAAGAAGGGTTAAAAAAAACTGCTGGTGGTGGCAAAGAATGCAATGAACCCATCTTTGAATCTCAACATGGATAGTCACTACCCAAATAGTAAAATGTATTCTTAATAATGATAAGGAAACATGCAATCTATTATTTTCTAAGAAAATATATTGGTCAAATTTTCCTACTTGGGTCTGGAAAACTCATAGCAAAGAGGCTGGATGCAAATGTAAACTACTGTTGGTTAAAACGCTTCTCTTTGAAAAAATCTGTCCAAATTTAAGAAAAAATTGGAACTAAAATAATGGATAATTAAGCAGTTATGACACTTTTTTTTTTTTTTTTTTGATACGTTTATGACACATTTCACTGATTTAAAACTTTATAATCTTGCAAACTAAATCCAAATGAAAGTAAAATTTCAGAAAGAAAAATGGAAATCATATGAAAAATCAAACATTGAAGGCTCTTGTTATAACAGATTCTAACTTCTTCAAAATGCTAGAAAATGGGTTTCCCTCCTTTACTTTTCAAATGCCGATTTCCACGAAATGAGCTGAATATATTAGCAGCCTAACCCCACACCCTATACATAATTTTTGTTTTATAGCACAGCCGAGTTTATTAGAAACAGGAAAAAAAAAAAAAGAAAAGGAAAAACACACACGATCCAGCAGAGGGCAAAAGGAATGCTCTGTTGCAAACATTGATAATTGCTACCATAATAGTCAAATCTAGTAAACATGATTACAATAAATTACAAACTGCCAATCGAACAAACAAACTCCCCACACCCCCCAAACTAAAAAAATAAAAAAGCAAAACTTTATCAGAAAAGTGCATTATACTTCTTATGGAACAAGCAGAATAAAGAAGCATAAATTGAAATTTGGAGAAAAAGTGCACACAGAAATTCATTTATAAGATATAGGAATTATTAAGGGAAAACATTGTATAGAATTCAAGAATTTTCCAACAAAATCATATACCATCAGGTTTAAATATGAGGGAAATAATTCATTTTTAAAATCTCCTTTCAACCCCAAGGTACTTGCACATATAGGGAAAAAGAAAGCTAATTTTGTATTACATTTTTATGAAATTTCCAGTTTCATAATTGGTAATTAGCAACATTGAAAAAGAAATTAACAGGGGACTAGAATAAAATTGAAGACCCTCAAAACCCAATTCTGATAAAATCATAAATTTAATGATGCAAAGAAGAGTAATACCTCCAAAATTTTGAATATCCACACTCCCCAGAAGCTGTTCCTTCCACCTCCTCAGGCTCTCATCATCCTGAAATCTCAAAATCACCAAAATAAGATGTAAAAATAATTAAATTAATCAAATGACAAATATTTTTTTTGATATATATATATATTTTCCCTTTTTGGTAATCATGAACATTGAACAAACCTTATCCTTCTCAAGCTGTTCTTTAAGGGTGCACTGAGGGCCCAACTGTATTTTGCTTTGCGCATCTTCTTCATCCTCCTCAGTAGCATACATAGAAGCCTCACTCATTGATCTGACTATTCTCTGTCCTTTTTCATCACCATCCTCTCGATTTGCTGCCACTGTTTCTGTTTCCAAAACTACACTTTTCCCTCCACTATCCTTGTTCTCGTCAAAGCCCATGTTCTTGGAACTCGAAGCGGCCCCAACAGCCAAAGACATCAATTCATCAACAATAACAAAAATATACAGTGAAAACCCCTCCCAAAGACCCACAAAGCAGAAACAGAGGAGAGGTTTTTGTTTTATGAAAACAAAAACAATAGGAGACTTGCCGCTGTTTTCACCCAAAAAAATAAAAATGAATAATAAAAATAATAAAAATGAAGAAGAGAGTGGCTGTTGTCAAAAGAATCCCGAAAAAGGTAATTATTGTCTGTGCCCAAGGAAACCCAAACAAATTGGAACCAAAAACACAAAGACCCACGAACGAATGACTGAACAAAGTGAAAGTGTAAAAAGCAAAAAAAGGACAAAAGGGCAACTGGGTTGTCTCCTAGCTTTTGTGTGGTGGGTTGTTGATGAATATCACAAAGGCAAATGGATGAGAGAGAGAGAGAGAGAGTGTTTTGGGGAAGTTCAAAAGAAAGTAGTGTGTGAAAAGGTCATGTGGTAATGCGAAATATATGTGAGAGAGAGAACGTGAAGGTCACTATCGCACATTGGATTCACGTAGGCCATGATTCGAAGGGCTTCAAGTGTTTCGAATTTCAAAGGCACAGCCTCAGATTGGGGGGTCCTTAGCTGCCCACATTGACTCCTTCTTTGGGATTGCAGAAGTTTCGAGATAACGGTGCTCTATTGCAGTTGTGGTCCCATTGCTCCATTGCTCCTTGAGTTACGCATTGGGGCTAGGATTAGGAAGTATAATTCTTATACATAATTTTTGATATAATTCATTAGTCATCCAATTCACATGATTTAATGATTTGCGAAATATTTTAAGTGATCAAGTTCCATTCAATATCTAACAAATCAATTGATGTTACAAATTTTGTATAAAATTCATATGCCCTATCCTTCAACCATTGATCCTAACCCTATACAAGTATTTGTATTTATGTGTGTGTGCACAATGTGTGAGGATTCAGTGATGAGCTTAAAAAAGCTCAGCACAGTGCCGAGTTAATCTCAGTCGTCCATCTCGATTTTGTACGGTTGAGATTGAAAGATGAAAAAGTTACTTTTAAACTCAACATTGAATCCAAGTCCGTGCATAATGATGAACGATGATCATATCCAAGTTCTAATAAAATTAATAATTATTTCATGTATAATGATTGTAAGATTTTAACTAAATGGTTCAAATATGATGGTAAAGACCCATCTACCAAACCTAACGGCTTTTATACTTGACTCACTATTACCCACTTTAGTTTGGTCCATTTATACTTTATCTTTTTATAGTTTCTTTTCTCTCCCTACAAAGTGTCTCATATAGTTTCAAGCGATGACATTATACCTCATTTTGTACAAGTGATCCACTGGTAGCTGAAGGGAGCAAAGTGTAATTTTCAAACCGTTAGGAGTAAGGTGAAAATGGGCTAAAATTAGAAAGATTAGCGTAATTTTTCAAAAATCTCTATTTAGGATTTCTAATGGGATCACTTTGGTTTTTACATAATACATATGGTGTCCAACAAAAGTGGTTGGTTTCTTCTTGGTATCTTTATAAGCTTTGGAAGGTTACTATAATATTTTGAGGTTCATCTAAACGTTTTAAAACATGGATCAGATCAGATGGTTGAACCATTAATAACTAGGTTGGTTGAACCACTAGAATGGTCAATAAATGGAATGGCTACAATTGTCATGCGTGACAACTGTTTTTTGTTATTTTAATGTGTGATATATATTGGTTTGAGGGCATGGAATAACAAAATTTTATTTATAAGATCGTCTAGGGCCTCTGGCTTTGTGTTCCCACACTGAGGGCTTGGGCCATGGATGTGGGCCGTTGTTGTTGGGGCCGTGGGGACAATGGGGCTCCGGAATGGTGACAATTTGTGACTTGATTCTCATCATAAGGAACCAGATGTGCTCCATATGTAGCACATATGGGTCCTAGTCTCCACTAATTACATGCATCTCGATCAAGTCCAGGCTATATTCACTAGTAAATCCAATAAAACCTGTCTTTTGATTTCAAATGAGAGGTGAGAAGATGTGGGAAAGTCATGTTTAGAGTAGGGGTACAATAGAGTGGAGTGAGTGTTGAGTAATTTTGTACTTTGGTAGACTAAGAATAAGATATAAATGAATTGACGGGCTAGTTTTGCACTAGGTTATATTGAAATCGGCTGAATTTGACTCGTCCTAAACCAACCCATCTGGAGATTTTTGGAGACGAGATTGTGATGTGTTAGGTTTTGTTGGTTCTTGGAGATGAGATCGCGATATGTCAGTTTTTTCCATCCGGAGATTCTTGGAGACGAGACTACAATGTGTTAGGTTTTGTTGGTTCTTGGAGACGAGATTGCGATATGTCGGTTTTTTTTTTTTTTTTTTTTGGGGGGGGGGGGGGGGTCAAATTAGGGTAGGTTATAGCACTTAACAATGTGTAAATGTATGATTAACCTCTTTTAACATCCTCAACCACTTTCAACGGCATCATTCAACAATTGGACCTGAGCTGAGTTTAAATCTCTCCCACAAAGCCCATCGGTCTTCTATGAGCCCAAGCCCAAATCCAGTCTCAAACACATCTTTCCAAAATCCATTTTTCACAGCAAGGCCACCTCCAATTTCCAGACATAGATATGGATCACACAAGTAAATAGTGAAATATGGATCAATTTCTGAGATCGAAGGGGAAAAAAAAAAACACAAAGGGACATGATCAAATGAGGTCAATTGAAATCCTAAGTTCATTATCGTTATGAAACCGAATTGAATCAATTACATCTATACTACATATAAAAGGCTGAATGTCATAAAAATTTTTGAACGACCAATATACCCTTATTTAAAAAAAAAAAATACATATCTATCTTTTCTTTAATTGAAACACATAGTAAACATTCTAATCATTTGGTAATAAATAAAAGTTAGATTTTAACTCAAATTCTCAACAAATTAAAGTTAAATTCTTACTCAAATTTTTTTTCCTAGAACAACTATCAAGTTGCATGATAATATATATGAATATAAACTCTTTAAATATTCCGTTTTATGAAGAAGAAAAAAATTCTGAATGTATATTTAAAGAGTTTTTAATCTTTTATTGACAATTTTGATTATAAAAATATTAAAAAAAATGGTACTTTCGAATTTTAAACTTTATCTTTTATGAAAAAATATAAATATTTATGTATTTATTATTTTGTATAACTAATATTATTTAAAAATATTCACATACAACGCATGTGTGTTATATCTAGTGTTAACAAAAACATGATTAGACCGACAAGAAGAACCTAAGGCAAAAAAGAAAAAGATAATTAGATCTATTTTAGAACCCACGTAAAACATAATGGACTCATTCAATTTCCATAAGACGTCAAAAAGACCACCTTACTGAATCAAATCCCTCTTTAATTTTTATGATTTTATTTTAAAGCAATGGAAGTAGGGCTGCAAACGAGTCGAGTCGAGCTTTGGAGTGCTCGGCTTGGTTCGTTAAAAAGCTTGTTCATTAGTAAATGAACTGAGCATTTAAACGAGCCTAAATTTCAAGCTTGAGCTTGGCTCGTTAGAAAATATTCGGGTAAGATTTTTTTTTTTAAAATTATTATTATTATTTTTTTGAGATAAGTGGTTTAAAATCACCATCCCAAGTATAAACCAAGAAATCGACAATAAGAAACATCATCTAAACATGAACCATAAATAACCCAAAATCAAAACTTCATAAGGCCATAACTGTTTTCAATACTATTAAATAGGAAGTTGCAATAAACTTAAAAAACTAAAGTTATTGGTTGGAGGCTTAAAGGTTTGGAGCACATTATAACAATCATATATGCTTCAAAACTAGTTATTATGCCATCATACTTCCATTGGATTCTACAAAAGAAGTATCTCTTTCACGCTAAAACTCTACTAAGATAAGTAAAAGCATCAAGCATCTACTACTAGCCTACTTGGGAATGAGTATCGCTTTCACACCAAAATATACAGTGGACAATTATGCCCCCACTCATGAACCCTTAAATGAGCCCACTAACGAGCTTCTTGTTGAGCCCCTAAACAAGCTTTTCATTAAGCTCTTAACAAGCTTGTTCACGAGCCGAGCTTTGGTATACTCAAGCTCAACTTGTTTACTAAACGAGCTTAGAATTTAAGCTTGAGCTTAGCTTGTTTATTAATTGATCAAACTTGAGCTCAGCTTGTTTATTAATTGATCAAGCTTGAGCCGAGCCCTTAACGAGCTTTTTTGCGAGCTATTCACGAGCCGCTCATTGGTAGCCCTAACTAGAAGGCCTCAAATTTTGTCCTTATACAACTAATTTGTCTTGAAATTTTGGTTTGTAAATATCTGAATTGTCCTTTTACACTAGGAATATAAAATAAGACTTTTATCGTTAGAAAAAAATGTTTTACTATCTATAAATTTTCTAAGTTTACTAGTTAATTTGCTCAATAGTAGAAACCCTTAGGCAGCTCTACATGAAAGACTCATGACAATGAGCAAAGGAAAACATAAGGGATGTTAAAATGAAACCACTAAGGCTAGCTTAATAGTGAGGGAGGGTACGGATAAAGGGTAAGAATAGGATAGGTCAGAGGTTTGAATCTCTCTCGTTGGATCAGAAAATGATGGTAAAATGTCATAAAACTCACAAACTAAAAGACGAAACTAGCTGAAGAGAATTTTAGAACATGGTTAGATTGATTTGCTCTAATACCATTAAAACATTGAAAACTAAAAGGAAAAATAAATGAAAGGAAGAGAAAACAAAAATATACTCCATGATTTAGACTATGGCTTGAATCCACAGCACACGAAACCCAATTTAAATATTCACTTAAATTTTTTGTCCTTCCTTTTACTCGTTGATTAAAATGGAATCAGACAATAATGTATATTTTATATTGACATCTATGCTTACTGATTAAAGTAGAATAAGACTTCTACCGAAAAAATGGTGGAATAAGACAATATACATCTACATTGATCGATATTATAATGCCAGTCATTTTTGTCCTCATATGAATCAAAAAAAAGGGGGGAATAACATATAGGTCCAGTTATAGGCAAATAATTACCATTAGTAGTCATTCTTAATTAAGTTAGGAGTCATTTACCATGAAGTCGGTAATCATTTGTATAAATGTGTAATTATTTGTTTGTAGCCAGACCAACCTATAATTTTCCCCCAGAAAAAAAAAAATGCAATCTCTTCTTTTTTTCATTGTTTTTTTTTGGCCAAACAATGAGATGGCCGAACTATCATGGAAAGCTGGTTTGTCAAGAAATTTAAGGACTTAAGCAAATAAAATGAAACAATATTTTAATGAGACCCGAGGCATGCGTGCCGAGCCCTACACAATCGACATCAAAGAAATTTGAAAGTGATGAAGCTCATTTTTTTAATTCGTTCGCTTAATGAGAAGATGTTGCGAGCACGATTTTCCTACATGAAGTTGGTTGATTTCGAATTATAATAGGGCAAATGTCTTTAGTTGGGGCCCAAATTTGAATTAAAATATTTGAGTAAAAACATTAAAAAATGGGGAAATTTGAAAAGTTAGGTACTCTTTATTGCTCAGGCTGATTTAGGATGTATGAGTTGGACAAAAATAAGGAAAAAAAATCGAAATTTGGACCTTTCCATTGTACCAAAAAAAAAAAAAAAAAGAAGAAAAAAGAACAATAAAAAATTTCATAGTGGCAGATTACCTAAATGTGCTTTTCTGGCTGCCAGTATTGCATATAAACATTCAATATAGGAGTTGTTACCCCACGGATAATTTTGGCAAAAAAAAGAAAAAAAAGGGAGATAAACCCCCTGCATGGCCAGACTTGATCCTGCCCCCAAACACTCCCCCAATAATCATATGCTATGTTGAACATGAACACTTAATTACAAAGAGAGATCAGATGATGGACATTGATGTCACCATGAACCTCTGATGCTCCAACTCCAGTTGGTCAGCAGGTTCATGATACATCTAGCGGGGGCCCACCTGAATTTTGAATCCAAAGGCCCAATCACATCGAATAATGACCAGAGACGAAATCCCACCACGTGGTCGGTGTGCTGCTTGACATGTGTCATTATACTATTGGCCAGAAAACACTGCAAGCAGCTGGAAACCTAACATGGGGTCCACCAAGTGGGCCAAGCCCACCGCCCATGTTGGCATATCTTTTGTCTTTTTTTTTTGCCACTTTATAGAGGGAGGATTGAAGAAGGAAAGAACTTTTGGCCGAACCAGGAGGACGAGGATGGATGGGCTAAAGGGCAAAAGGCCATCGTGGCACATTCAATCATGCCTTTTTTGACACCATCGAGGCATTATCAGGTGACTGCTAGCGTACGGAGTTTTCAGTTTAGTATTAATTGGGATCCACAATAATATTAGAATTCTTATTGGTGGAATCACACTTTAACTCCATGACCACAATACCCTTACTACTTTCTCTTCCTTTAGTTTTGTTTTATTGTAGTATCTAATAAAGGTTTTCCTGTTGATTCTATTTTACATGAAACTCACCCACCATCGTCTCTAACAATTTATATGTAATAGGCTCATTTCCATTTCCATTTCCATTTTCCTTTTCCCTCCCTCTTTTTGGTTATGAGGAGAGTACAAAATGAGCTTTTGAAGACTTGAATTACAAAATGAGATAACTTTTATTCTTTTCCTAACACTTTCATTCTCAATATCAACTCATAACCTATACGTTGTAGAAAAATATAGATACTATTAAGTCACAAAGGCTTGTGGCATTGTGAAGCTCAAATTGGAAGACTTTTCTTGTATTTCACTTTCAAACCTGCATGATGGTGGTCAATCAAATTTGTTGAAAATTAACAAGTTTTATTAAGATCATAATGGAATCTGTTTGTTATAAATGATTTGCAATTAAATTGGAAAAGAAGCAAAATTGGACCACAAATAGTATGGAAGGATAGTTCGTCACGAGAATTTATTGGTTATTTTATTTTTATTTTTATGGTCAAGGTGTTTGGCCCAGTTTGTGCGCATCTCAACTAAATCCTTTTTCGGACAATTTCAAATATGCATTCCCTCACATTGGCTTAGTGCATTTAAGAATTAATTCTTAGAGTATTTTTCAAAGGAATCGAATCCAAATTGATAGAATAAATGGATTCTCCCTCTACCAACTAGCCTAATTCCCTTGGATGAAGAACCCAGACACAACCGTTTGACATACTAAAAACAAAAAGAATCAAAACCAAAAGCTAAACCGTCAGGCATCACAAGTTAGAACATCACATTCAGAGCAAGATTAGAATTTTCCACCCTGAAAGAGTAATCAAGGTTAAACAAAAGAGTGATTGAGATAATTTATATAGCATGCAGGGTAATTTTGTACTTTTATAGGAAGCATGATGAACTTGTATGAGCTGTGAGCTGACGTGGTCAAATAGAAAGTGGGTCCTGAGTCATGACTGTCCCATCTGTCGACTGTCCATCCTGTGGGCGCCACCAAACCTTAGCTATTTTTTTATTCAAGGGATGTGGTTTCCCATGGCATAAAGTCATGAATCAGGAAAGGTGCCACGTCACTATTTTATTATTTTCTTTGAGGTTAATTATACAAGTTGGTGACGTGGGACCGCCGGCCAAGCCTTTTTTCACCTCTTCTGGTCACTTTTGGTGGCTTAAATGTGGCCCTCGATCAGGAAAATGCTTTACTTTGCAACACACTTTTGCAAAGTAGATCAAATTTAATCCATCATTTCCCTTACGGTTTAAGAATTAGAGGTTTTAAGTTTTAATTTTCAATACTTCACTGTTTATAAGTGGAATTATACAATAACTGAGCCTACCTTGGATCCTAAATCTTAATGGGATTAGAATTATTCTTAGCCAAACAAACAAAAAGAAAGAAGGAAAAAAGGTTTTTCATGAAGGATTGGTTCCATTTATTTGTGAGAGAGTTGGTAAAATAAAAATGATCTATCTATAGTTGCTTTTCACAAGAGTTTTTTTTTCTTTTCCTTTTTAACTTCATTAAATTTGATGTGATAATGGCTTTAAAGAGACGGGGTAGGATCGGCATAGGTTTAGGGTTCCGAAATATAGTGAGCTTAAATTGTGATAATGAGAGAGTTTCTTATGATTTTGCTTCGAAACAAGGAAGAAAAATGTTATTATGTTATATTTTCTCAAGAATGTAGGATTGCTCAAGGAAAAAGTAACAATGATTTAAGGGTCATTCTCTTCTAATCAACTTTTAAGAGAGTTTCTAATTTGATACTTGCTTGTGAATGGCAAGCGAAATGCAATTAGGAATATTGTATTTTGAAGGGGGGTTAAGGGTTTTTTTTTGGCCAACCGATAGGAGAACACCACACACACACACACACACCCATACTGAGTTGAAAATAAGACTTCCACAAACCCCACACCCTTATTGAGATGAAATATGTCGTTAGACTCGAGGCATTTAGGTTTGCATTATGTAATTTGAAAAGAGATGATTTTACAATTTGAAAGCAAGTTGGCTATACATTAAATCTAATAAGGGGCAAATATGTAAAAAGGAAGTTACTCAAAGACATGAACATGTATAAGCATGATTGTTATGGACCATAATGCCTAATAAGTTTATGAGCATACATATATATATATATATATATATATATGAAAATCAAGTGTTTTTTAAAATGAAACTATTTTCGTAAAAACTCTACCTCAACGGATGGGTAAACAAGGAACGATATATTTATAATTGAGTTCTTAGTTACATTAGGCGGAGATAAGTGTGCAAGACGAATCCAAGTGGGATGGAAAGACACGTGGGTCCTAGTAGGAGCATATATCCGTCTACATCCTTATTGTATAAAGATTATATATTGTGTTTCTTGCTTAATATATTAAAAAAAAGAAAAAGAAAAGGAATAAAAATATTTGTAAGAAAAAAAAACCATAGTGATAATTTATCGTATTAATTATGGGTATTTTTTGAGGACCAAAAAAATGTCAAATTGCAACAGGAACAACCTGGTTCTCATTTGACCATTTGGTATATGTACCCTTCACAGCAACAGTGACAATGACAACAATCCTTCCTATATGATGAGAAATTTGAGTTTTCCACTCATGCATCATCTCATAAGGAGTATTGTCAAGGGTTCCTAGCTTTCACCGCCATCATATGGTTCCTCCCCCCCTCCCTTTTTTTCTTATTTTTTATGGGTAAACCATATCTATAAACCACATTAATTCATTAAGAGCTTGTTCCTATAGGAATATAATTAATGAAGCAAACAGTTGAAATAGATGGGTTAGACTCAATAAATAAAAAAAGGTAAATAAAAGGCAAAACGAATGGTAAGCCTAGAACATGAGTGTATGATTGATTGTCAAGTCACCATACCCGACTGCACAAAGCACAGATGCACACACAACCAAAAGAAAGATGATAGCTTGTTTGGAAAATGGCCTCCATTATTTTGGCTTTCCCAATCAAAAGTTCACAAATTAACAAGCATATCAATAGAGTAAAACCTCAGCTGCCACCCTTTCTTTAGCATCATTGCCAAACATGCTAATCTCCTTGTTGTCAGTGTGATGAGGTGTCAAATTCCAAGAATATTCAAGTGCCCCCACCTCCCCCCCCCCCTCTCTCTCTCTCTCTCTCTCTCTCTCTCACACACACACACACACACACACACACACACACTCCAAGTTGATGCCTCGACACCTCTATATAAACCTCTCTGATTGATCACCTCTTCATCTCAAACACCAGCATTCTTCTCTACTTCCTCTTTGTTTGCTTCTCTCTGTCCATATTCTTTTTAGTTTTGTTACTCTCCTTGGGTTCCAATGGCCACTGCTGAGGTAACTCAACAAATTGTAATTTTTTTTAAAAATTTTATTATTAAAGGAGTTTGATCAATTATTTATAAAGAATCCATTTGTGTTTAGTTCTTATCTCAACCCAACTCCTTTAATATGATCTGGTGGTCTTAGAGTCACAGTGTTGATCAAATACCCATTGACATGTGCCTCTTTGGTGTTATTTTTACTTTATCAGCTAGCAGCCCATCTTTTAATCAAAGATCAGATCATTCATGCTGTGGTTTCGATCCCCATATATCACTTAGACTTGTTATATAGTGATATGTAAATTTATATCCATGCTAATTTAGTACTTATAAGTACCGATAGAGGAATAAATTTATCGGATTCATCCACCGTCTAATGTGAATTCCACGGTCCTTAAAATTCAAAACAAAAGAGACTTGCCAGCGCCTACTTTTTTTTTGGTTATAAGTTTCTAATTTTCTATTGCCATGTCTGCTGGTAAGAGGAGTGGGCAAGTGTATATATGTCTTTTTTATATTTTCTGAGAACCATATTAATGTTCATTAAAAACCCATGTTACCTGAACCAAGAAATCAAAATCAAAGCTCGGATTGAATTAAAATGAGGACAATGCAAAGCCGGTGGTCGAGTTGAGTTAATCGAATTTAGGATAGTAGAGTTCAAAAAGAAGTATACTTTTAGAGTACCCACTTCAGTATATTTGTTCACAACAGTGTCCTAATCAATTGATCATGATTTATATGGATCTTTTCGATTCTTCATCTAATGGTTCTTCAGATTTCAGTAATTATTGTATTTCTTTTGGTTATTGGATTGTGCATGCAGGTTGTATCAGTGACGACAGCACTCCCAGAGGAGAAAACAGAGGAAGTAACCAAGGTTGAAGAAGCAACAACAGAAGAGGTAGTAGTGGCTGCACCACCAGCACCAGAGCCAGTTGCCGAAGAAAAGCCAAAGGAAGAGGCACCTGCTGAAGTTGAAGCCCCTGCTAAAGTAGAAGAGGCCAAGGAGGAGGTGGTAGAAGAGACCAAGGAGGAGGTGGTAGAAGAGGCCAAGGAAGTGACTGAAGAAGAACCAGCAGTAGCAGTGAAGACAGAGGAGGAGACTCCCAAGGAAGAAAAACCAGAGCCAGTTGTAGAGAAGACTAAAGAAGAGCCGGCACCAGAACCAGCAGCGGAACCTGTGGCCGAAGTTGCAAAAGAAGAAGTTGCTATTGCGGAAGAGAAAGCAGTTGAAGCTGAAGAGAAAGTTGTCACTGAAGAGGTTCCAGTTGAGAAAACTGAGTAATGAAACTCTTTGAGGTTGTGGGTTTTAAGTGGAAGTTTGTGTACTGTAAGGTGGTGGCCTAGTGGGGGCTAAGGGCTTGTTTGGTCGCATGTCTCGAGTTCAATGAGTTTTTCTGTTTAGACTAATAAGGATTTAGTTAGGTGGATATGGGGGGCTTGGAATCTAGGTATGGTAAATTAACTACTATGGATCTTACCAATGCCAATTTCTCACGTCGCAAACACGCATATGCACATGATTTACCAGGGTGTTCATTGTCGATTTTGCCACGTGGAGTGTGGTTGTTGGTTCCAAGTAGGTTGATGCAATTCTATGATGGTGCATGTATGTTGATAGTAGATAGATGGGGTATTTTGTCTTGAATAATAATATGTGTAGTATTTTTGTTTAATTGTTGCCTTCACATTTTCATTATTAGTTTTGCATCTTTTCCCTATTTCTCTGCCCTCATAGTTTCATGGATTTTAGGATTTTTAACATCTGGACTCTAGAAATGACCCATTATATATAAATCAATGTTACTCTTTCCAATGCTTTTCTCAAACAATCGATATGAAATTGCCACATCATAAAAAACGCCTATTTTTGTCCCAATTACGTGTGTACATTGGCATGTCAAAATATATATGTATATATATTTTTTTTGTGTGGAAAGAGTAGCATTTTCTTAGTGTAAAATTATATTATAACATGTATCCTCCCCTATTCCAGTCATGGAATTACATGCCCAAAAAAACTAAAGGGTTGGTTTGAATTATCAATATTTTCCAAATGCCACAGTTGGATCATGAGCCTCACATTGGATTCGAAATTACAAGGATCGGAAGTACTTCCTCATCTACTTCACTCCAAAATAGGATAAGATTAAAAATCTCTTGATCCAAAATGTAGAGGCTGCACATGGCTGTAGGAGTTGTACACCATGTGGTATCACATGATGGAATGATGCTTGAAATGTGACTTCTGCGGTTGTGAGCTTTTAGCTAGTGTCCATGGAGAGATTGCACATTAGTACTATATGGCTTTCTGGGGGTAAACATATCCTTCTGGTTGGACTTATTATATTTGAACTTGTACATAAATAAGGCACATTCAAGCTTGAGCTGGTGTCTACCTAACCCCATCGGCTAATGTTAACTCTCGTGATTCTGGCATTTACGATATGCCAATTTGGGAGCGACCGAAAGTGGGCCAATATTCAGCTTCTTATGCACGAAGAGGAATTCCTCTTTATCCCTACTCATCTTTTGCCATATGTCTAAAAGATTAATGAGAATTTATCGTGTGCATTAGTCCTCCATATATATGGGATTATGGATACGTCTCCATATGTTATTCTTTTTTTTTCCTTCAAAGTTTTTTAACAACGGATAGATTTGTCGACTCACTCAATCGGCTGATGAGTCAATTGCATAATTAAAAGAAAAATTAATTGGACATTTTTTATTTTTAACATTTAAAGAAAAGAGTACATGACACATCAATGAATGAATATGAATACAATTGAATACATCAACACTCCATATGCATGAGTATGAGTACTTGCTAACCCAAGCCCAACATTTTGTGACACCAGGCTCAATTTCACAGGCCCATCAGCAAGGTTGGCTGGTCTGAAAAATGCTTACCTGAGTTGCCTTACCTCTTTTATGAGCCCAGATCTGAAGGTTACCATCCCGGACACGTTGCAGTATCTGCAATAGGTGGGATGCATCCATACCCACCAGCAACTATGGATAACAATTCTCATCACTTTTTTTTTTTTTTTTTTTTTTATCTTTTGACCGTATAACCTCAACTACCCCAACGGTTAGTTATCTCTGAGAGGCACAAATCCAAATGGCTGCTGCTTCTCTACTCAGCAGCACCACAAAATCAGCCGCAACAACACGAGGCAGCAGCAGAGATGAAGTGTATGTAGCAGCAGTGGCTCTAAGAGCCACAAAGGGACCAGCCCAGCTGCTCATGTCTGCCGCTTACTCTCTCAATCTCTGGGATTTGCAGCACTTCATGGTCATCATCAAACCCTCCTCACCTCCTCAATCTCAGGTGAATCTCTCTTCTTAATTTCCACTATATCCTCACATGGGTCATTTATATTTTCTTCGATCTCGTTTTGTTTGAGCAATTATGAAATTTTCCTCACTTTTTTCCCCCTTATAAAATGATCGAAATAAGAAGAAAAAAAAAAAATCCTAAGGTTCTTCTCTCGAATTCTGACAAGGGTTTTTGATATTTTCTTTCGTTTTGTGCTGTTTTCATGCATATGTTTTGTTTTTCTCCTTCCCTGTGTTTGGTTGCTGAGAAATTGAGGAGAAAGAAATTAGCATAATTTTATGAATCCTATGTTTTTATGTGGTTTTGGTATTGGAAGGTGAAAAGCACCCCTCAACTGAAGTTAATTTGGTGCATTGGGCTCAATTGGCATTTTTTTTTTTTTGTTGTTGTTGTTGTTGTTGTTGTTGTTGTTGTTTTGGGAGGGGGTGTGTTTAGGTTTACTTGGTTCCGAGGAATGAAATAACTAAGGTTGTATTTTATTTATTTATTTATTTACCAGATTTCCCTGTCCCATTTTACATGGTTTCTAAAATAATCTAGGAAAACCAGATTGAGAATGTACAATTTGGACTATGGAGCTAGCTAGGGCATAAATTTTAACAAACTCCATGAGATTTTCTTAGTTGCATACTTGCATTGTCTATGTTAAAATATTTCACAAACTCTGGGACATAATTTTCCATCTAATTAATCGTATGTCTTCTTGATGTAGGCCTATGTTTTTGATTTTCAACCTAAAGATCCTGAAAATATATATGTAGCACTTGCAGCTCTCTCTGGTAGAGCTGTACCAGGTGAGCATACATTAAACTTCTCTACATTTCGTTTTTCAGTGCTTGTCCAATTTTGTTAATAGTTGGTTGGCATAGTGCTTCAGAAAATTTCATTCCTGTATGGCTATTTGTTATTGATTTTTCAGTATAAATATAGCACGCACATATATATATATATATATATACATATACACGTATTATAGAAAATTTCATCCCTGAAACCTTGCTGATGTTAATTTAAACTGAAATAAGAAGTTGTGCCAAGAAGCAAACGCTGAGTAGTTTTGCATTGGACATAGGTGCGTGCGTGTGTGTGTGTATATATATATATATGTATATATACAGAAATGATCCTATCAGCATGTGCTAATATATTTTATATTAGCACGACTACAAACCTATAATTGCTGATTACAAACCTATAATTTACTGATTACAAACTTACAATTGATTGACTACAAATGGACAATTATCGGCCTGTGGGCGATTGTAGTCAGTCAATTATAGGTTTGTAGTCAGTGAAATGGGATGTTTGTAGCTTTTTAAAAGCCGTCCATTTGTATATTTGTAGTCAATCAATGTAAGTTTGTAATTAGTCAATTGTAGGTTTGTAATCAGCAATTGTAGGTTTGTAGCCGTGCTGATATAAATCTATATCAGCACGTGCTGATAGGATCATTTCTGTGTATATATATGTATAAATGAGACATATTATGCATATACTTAACAAAGTTATTAGGAACTGTTCTTATGAGGAAGCTAACAAAGCTTCCAAGAAGCAAATGCTGGTTTGTTGGATCTTCCAAAGTCGATGCGGTAAATACAGCGCATAAATACAACAAAAGCTGGCAAACTGATTTGAGGGTCGGCCATCACGATTGTCGACATTATACTGATGGTAAGCAACCTACACTGGATAAATTTGTCGGATTCATTCATGAGCTAATGTGAATTCCGTAGTTATGTCTTTAGATTCAAAGCAAAAAAGATTCAATTTTTTATTCCTTATAAATTTATAATTTTTCCTTGTCCTGTAAGCTCGTAAGATGGTTAGGTGAACTTACCTAGTATGTTTAGTATTTTTCATATTTTATCATATTTTGCAAGAGTTCAACTTATTATTGAAATAAAAAAAACCATCCTTGTAGGGTCTGTTTTGTTGTCCCATAAAAATTGAATCAATACAAATTGTAATTTTACATAGCATTGAAGCTACAATCTATTATCTTGATTGGGTTCATTGAAAGAATTTGGAGCTATTATCATCAGCTGATGGTATGAGATCAATTTAAATGAATTTTTGAAATGCCACTGTTCCAAAATTTTATTTTCATTTGTGATGATGGCTTTCATTCACTTGAATTGCCAATTAAAGTGATGAAGTATTCACAAAATTATATATAAATTCAACACAATAAAACTATTCCCAATGGCCTCTCACTGACATCTCAAAGGGACCTATCCATGAGATTCCAGTGAAAAACGTGAGAGGACGTACTCTTTTCATGGGACAACCAAACAGGCTCTTGGCTTTTCAAATACGTCAATTTTTTTCCAAATACTTAAATTTTTTTCTTGGCCTCTGAGATGTTTTTCTGGTGCACTTGGAAGGATTGGTTGAGTACCTCACTGGAGAGAAACATGTGTTGGAACACCTGAGAAGGAGCATTGGTAGTTAAGTTAAACCATCAGCTCACTTGGCTGTTTGACTGAAGACAATGTCACAATGTTACTCTCTTGTCTCTGTAAGCATATGTACTGATCAATATTATCTTTTTTGTCTAAAACAAGACCATGTTTTGATGTCTTTTGCATACAAAATTTACTTTACAATAAGCTAACTAGCCTATTGGAGAGAGAAAGAGAGAGAGGTAACCATTTTTGCTGTTGCTTCTTGTTGTTACTGAAGAGGGTGAGGGAGAAGAAGAGAAAGCTGCCAATAGAGGAGCTTGAAGAGACAGAGCATATGGGTATGTATAGTTACAATCTTATAAGGGATCCTTACTGTAAATAATATAGGTAACTTCCGATCTCAGTCTTTTAGCCTGTATGCAGGGTTGAGTGTATGTAGATTCACATGATCTATTTATTTTTTGTTCTTTATTTTCATTCAAATGTTCCTCTCGCTAGGGAAGAAAATTTCCTATTCAATGCAAAAAAAATGAGTCAAATTGAAAAGCTTCATTACTGCAGACCAAGTAAACCTGCACTTGATTACAATTGCAATATCTGACAAAATAGTACCATTCTTCATCAAATTTCCATAACCCTTGTGGGAAACAAAGCTTCCGTAACATACACCTAAGATACAATGTAGCGGGGGCAAGCCATGAACAATGCAAATTATTGTTCAACTGAATGAAATTTTGCTCAAACTGCACCATTTACCTTGCCCCAGTCACATCCCTTTTCTTTCATGGATTTGAATCCTACATGAAGGGAACGATGACAAAGCACATGAGGAAGTAGTGCTATCCAAGGGCAGCCATTATTTATGCCTGGAACTATTTTAGAGTAGATTTTTAGGCATTGGGGGCAAAAAAAACTTGTCAAATTTCATGCCGTTGCCACAATCTGATCGATCAATTATGTCAACACAACTAATGAGCATTGACCCTAGGGATTATATCCATGAATCAACAGACCAAGAGAACTTCTCAAAAGCACCTATGAGACATCCATGCTTACCTCTCTAATGTCTTTTGTTTAGACAATGTTGGTCAAGTGTGCTCGCTTGATTTATTTTTCGAACTTATCAAACACAAAAAGGAAAAAAACACACACACACACACAAATTGACATTCATAAATAAAATTCCCTAAGAAAAGAACATTTATAAACTATATATACGTAATCATTTATTATCTTAAACCATGTCCATCCGTCCATAGGCAGTGGCAACAAATCATTAAAACATAACATTCCGCACTTCATCCCTCTCTCTTTTTCCCTTTTTTTGATCATATATAATAATAATGTATAACAAAAATCCTATATAATTAATAGAACAAGCTACTATAATGCGGAAATGATACTCTCTATATGAGAAATTTCTTGGAACTCACCGGGAAGCTTGTCGATTTTTATTTTCTTGTAATTCTTTGTTTCTGGGTCATAGGAAAGCAATTGTCTATTCGCATACTCGAGCAAAATCTTGCCATTCTTCAAAATGCATAAAGGCCGATAATTTCCATCCATCAAAATATCTGGTCTGATGGTGATTTCTTTCGTCCAAGACTCCTTCACGCCATACTCCTTCATCAACCATATATCAAGATAATTCCCAGAATAAACCACCACAGAAAGACACCCTCCTAGAACCATTAAAATGCTATTACTCTCATTTAAACTCCAATGTGGGATTGGGATTTGACGAAAGACTTCATCCAACAAGTCGAACCCAACAATGATTTGCGCGTAAAACAGTTTAGCCTGGGCAAACCAATGAAGAGCCCCATTAACCGAAGCTTCACACGGCTGCATCCGTAGCCAAAAGGGGTTTTTCCTTTTGGGTTTCCAATCATCACCGCCTAGAGTAAAAACCTCAACACTTTGGTCTAAAGATGGTTCGAACTTATCCAAATTATAATTATACACCACGCTCTCATATTCCACAATTCTTACCACTTTGTACTCATCACTACCTGGATGAAAACCAAACCCATAAGCCTCTCCCTTGTACTTTCTCGCCATCGGATCAGGTAAACTCATGACTTCTTCAGGTACAAGGGTTGTATATGTAGATTTTTACGTATATAAGAAGACCATGATATTCGATATAGGGTAAACACAACAAACCATTGCAGTAGAGCACGTCAATGAACTTCTCATGTGCGAATGGCAGCTTGAATCTTCTTGCGACTCCATTGTTACAATAATCATCGTCATCGTTGGGTTCGACACAGTTGTCCACGAGATACAAGTGGGAAGAAGAGATGGAGGAGTGGAGGATGAGAGATGGGTTGTTTTGAGATTTTTGATAGGCGAAGTGCAAGTAAGGGAGACGTGGGTCGTGTGCTAAATTGAGCCATGCTTTGCAGACGCGCTTGCAGTGGAAGAGAGAGGTGATGGGTAGTCTAGAGAGGATGTTGAGAGAGATGTCTAGTGGGAGACTCTCCATTGAAGAAGTCCCCCTAAAACAAGAGATACAGAGAGATGTATCCCAAGAAAAAGGAAGAGGGAACGAGAAGAGGGATTGATTAATTACTCCAATATAAAGTAGAATTTTATTCTTATTCTTGTGCTTTTTATCTTTTTCCTTTTGGTAATTATTATTTTGTTACTTTAATGTATATGTTTTTTTTTGGGTCGGTTGGAGGGAGGGAGAGAGGCAGAGGGACGCAGGAAGGAGAATAGGAAATTAACTAGGTAGGAAAGGATTTTTATTTTATTTTATTATTAATAGAATAGGAAAATGTATGTGTTGAACGAGGATTCTCCTATTATGGCAAATCTCCTACTGTACAGAGTCTTAAGCCCCAAGAAAAATTTTTAATGGAAGGATTTACTTTTGCCTCAAGATTCTTTCCATTAACTTGGGTCCGTAATTGGACTGGATGTTTGGTGCACTAGAGTTGAGCCCTAAGCCCATAACATGGGTTATGGGTTTCGAGTTTCTTCTATGTTTTGGAATGGAAAGGGAAAAATTTGTAAAAGTTCAGGCACACATTTTTCCATGTTTGTATGATAAGGGAGTCGATAAGACCATCATTAAAAAAAAAATAGATGGTCACTATTCATTTAGACGCCCAAGATTTCAGTCGAATTAATTCTGCATGTATAAACAAATGCTTTGATTTCAAAAATCTCGAAGGTCTTTATTTACATGATTTGCAAGATTAAATCCCCATTAAAACGTATGGAATTTGTCAAATATTAGGTGGGATCTCATATCCCCTGTCTTATCCTAGATTTACTCCAATTTGACCTGACAGTAAGTATGGTTTAAGTTTTCCTAGGAAAAAACAAAAATTGTATGGTCTAAGTTTAAATGAAGATAGGAGGGTCTGACAGCTATGTTGCTAGAATCTCCTGCATCTTTTAATTTGTGTAGAACAAGGTTTTGGTGGGTCTAAGCTCACCTATATGTATGTGATTCCCATAGTATTTTTATGTTCATACCCATAGAACCAGTGAAAATGCTACCTTTTTTTTTTTGGACATCCCTCAAGACTACCTGCCATTCCTCTAATCGACTGCAAGTGTGTTTTGCAGAGGCTAATAATGTATTTTAGCAGAAGACGTATGTCTCATCAACTTGCATTGAGCTCTTCATCCTAGTCCATCCTCAGTCATATCCCAACTCTAAAACCAAAATTTTTTTCCTTCATTACCATGTTGGTATTGATCAAGATCATGATGGTATGGATTGAGTTTTTAAAACCAACAACTGGGAATTGGCAATTCAAATATTGCATGCCATGAATTTGCTCTACAATCACATATATGCATTGACTTGCTTTGTTTTAACCAATACCAAAAAGGACATTCTTTGGGACTGCCCAAGTAGTGAAAATGTCTGCATCTACAAGCCTTTTTCACAAGGACACAAAGGTATACAAGGTAGTCAGGATGGTGTATTCTTTCAGTTTGGATATGGGACTAAGAATGAGGAATGAAAACTGGAATTTTCAGAAAGGAACAACCAAAGTATAGTGGTTTCTTTATCCATTTCTAGAAAGGGGACCAGAATCTTAAACAACATCAACATAGTCCAAAATAGATAAATATCCAATTGGCCAGATGGAGATGGAAGAAGAGTAATTATTCACATCATCCCTGCTCTGCTTCTCATTTCCTTTTAATCTATTGCCATCAACATAGGAGTCTGGACTTGTAGTAATGCATAAAAGTAGTAAAAAATCCAGTGCAAGAGAACAGGAAAACAAAATTTATTTCATCAAGGAGCAAACTCACAGTGAAAAGCAGCATATGCTCGATTCCTAGTTTGCTCACATATCAATGGGGGTGTCGATCCAATTGAGACTACCCACATGAACAATCGTTTGGAACCACTTTGGCATCTTCTGCAGCAATAAGTCCTTGAATTTTCCGCTCTTTGGGTCATAACAAACCAAAGCTCTGCCTTTATACTCTAGCAAAACCTCGCCGTTCTTCAAAAGACATACAATCTGAACAGCTCTTCCATTCAATGAGTTCTTCCAAATCCTGAACGACCGATCCCCATCTTGTTTCAATCCCTTGGGAACATAGGCACCAATGTTGAATTCCTTCACCCACGACTCCTTCACATTATATTCCTTCATAACCCATATCTCCAATTTCCCATTATTGAAATAAACAGCTGCAGAAAGACAACCTCCTAGAACCAATAGATGGTAATTACACCTATTTAGGCCACCACAATCAGGTTTTGGGACCTCCTTGAATTTCTCATCAGCCAGGTCAAAGGAAACGATGCATCGAGTGCGAGCAGCGTGATATCTCCGCCGGCGAGTCACCCAATGAAGTTTTCCACTCACCAGAGAACCTGAAGGCCGGCGGTCAAGCTGGTAAGACATTTTTCCTAAACTTCTCCACATGGGGCTACCCAGAGTGAAGAACTTGAACCTCTGATTGTGGATAATTGATTCTACGAACCCGAGGATAGCCACTATAGACATTCCTGTAATAGACTATCTTAATCACCTTGTACTCTTTGGTTTCTGAATTGAATCCAAACCCAAAAACCACTTCTTGATCAGAGTACCTCACGGATTTGGGCAGCTCCTTGTAGTTACTAGTAAAGGGATTATATATATATAGTGCATCATTGTATAAGGAATCTGACAAACAAAGTAACCCATTACAAGAGCCTACCACTTCAAACTCAGGCATGGAATCCCAGAAAGGCGTGTTAATCTTCTTCACCATCTCGCTGTCCTTGTTCTGAGCAGAGACATCTAGAAAACAGAGCTGGTTTCGGATTGGATAGTCACAGTGGAAGATAAGGCACGGATTGTTCTTGGATGTGCGAGAAAGTTGCATGGAAACAAGATTTGGGTCTTGTGTCAGTGCACGCCAGCCCTTGCATACAAACTTGAATTGAACAAGAGATGTTATAGGTAGCCTGGAAAGTATGTCGAGCACTAAATCGCGAGGGAGGCACTCCATCCTGCTGATGGGTCGATCGTCTTCTAGTTCGCATCTTCTTCTTTTACCTTGTGTTTCACAGATTGAATCCATGGAAATCAAGGTAGGATAGACAGAAGAATGCACACAAAAGTGAAGGAGGGGCTGCTTTGGATATGAGCAAAAGAGAAGTTGCAGATTTAACAAAAGAAAAAAAAAAAAAGAGAGAG
Source organism: Liquidambar formosana (assembly GCA_039720395.1). Lineage (NCBI taxonomy): Eukaryota > Viridiplantae > Streptophyta > Magnoliopsida > Saxifragales > Altingiaceae > Liquidambar > Liquidambar formosana. The sequence continues at coordinate 190,040 of CM077824.1, read as the reverse complement.
GAGTTGCAGATAAACATTAGAGGACTTATAAAAAGAAAACAAATTAGTATATTGTAAAAAAGACGGAAACTACAAGAAATTAGTGCTCTGTGGGATCCACCATCGGACAATTTTTTCTCTTCCTGTAAAAAAGAAGTTGGTTCCTCTTTCATGTTGATGGTCCCAACAATCTGCACCGTCCAGTCTAGCATATGTGATGATAGAAAATGCACCCAAAAAAAAAAAAAATGAAAAAAAGAAAAAAAAAAGGAAAAATGAAAAGATTCTAGCTGTATTTTGCATAGATGGCCTTACTGATGATGACCCAGCAACATGGAAGTCTTTAATAAGAACAAAATTGACTTTATCTTTGTATTTCTTTGGGCAAGCAAATAGTATAGCCGAGGAATATATCTTTTATATCCTTTTTTTTCTGAAAACAGATGCCATTTTGTGCGTGTATCCACCCCTACAGATTTTTCAATCAGCTGGGAGATGAAAGTCTTCTTTTCTAGAAAGGAACCATGGAAATTAGAGCAGCCCAAAAGACGGTTAAGAAGGAAATATATATATATATATATATATATATATATATCGGTTATGTTTCATCAGTATGTATTGCTATAAGTTATATTAGTATTTTTATTGGGAGTTGTATCTGTGTATTAACCTAATGAATTTCATAACCTATTAATGCACAAGTTACAATTTCCAATGCGGGTGTTGATATAAATTATATATATATATCCGTTATGTTCCCATCAGCAAGTGTTGATATAAGTTATATTAGTACTATGCCTTGGGGGTTGTACCAGTGTATTAACCTAATGTACTTCATAACTTACTAATGCATGAAGTACAATTTCTAATATAAGTATTGATATAAATTTTATCAGCATGTGTTTATCTAATCATTATATAGAGAGATACAAAATCCAACCATGAGCAAAATGACAAGGCCGTAGAAGAGGATCTTTTGGCAAGAGACCCAACCAAACAAAGAAGTGAGCTAGAAAAAGATACTAATGGCACACCCTACGTTGAAAGTTTTCAGTAACTTTAGCTAGGGGACCCCAAGCATTAGATGAATGGACATCTGAATGACAGGAAAGCAAGAAATCAGGGGCCTATTTCATATCTCTAAATCAAGGGAAATTTGTGAAGGAGAATATGCTACTAAGTTCAACAAAAATACTTTTTCTGGTCCCCATGATTGTTGTTTTTTTTTGAGTTTCTTTAAAAGGCACGGTCTACTTTCTTGCATACCTCCATGCCAAGGGGCCGGTTTTTGGCCTATTTGATGGTTTAAATGTCTAATACATGTTTACTTCATCCAAAAAAAAAAAAAAAAAACAGAAAAAAAGAGTACTTAATTTTCAAAATTGCATCCAGACCAACCCATAATGGGTAACAAATATATGTTAAAAAGGTCCAGAATGTGTGTGGTAACACATGCATCAAACCCACCCCCTCCCCCAGCACAGGTAGGATACCCTTTTTCATCTTACTAACACACTAACAATATAGAATGCTCGAATATGCGTTCCTTAAATAAAAATAATAAAAAAAACCCACTGAAGATGAATTATTAAGTTGGATTGTCAACATTTACATGCATTTTTCAGATTTTCCACCAAATGCAAATGGGGTTCACAATGCCCTTATGGGATTGTACAATACAGAATTGAAACAAAAATACATTAAAGAAAGGGCACAAGTTTCATCCGTGTCCATCTCAAACTCCTTTTCTGTATGGTAGGTAAGGCTCCATCTAGTGTGTGAAATGGGCTCAGAAAACTTTGACTACCCATCATGTATAAGAGAGTTAATGGTCATAAAAATTGTTTGTGTGATCCTCCAAATCAGAGGAAAAAGTAGAAAACCTACTTTTTGAATAATTGGCCGGCTTGCTTCCCTCATCTTGCCCATCATCTATAGCTCATACTTTAAGAAATGCTGACCAAGATAAGTGATAATGCCTCATCCAACAATATCGGTCCACTTGTTTCTTAACATTGCATTTTTCAATAAAAAAATGTTGAATTATTGGAGTTAATGCTACAGGCCCTTTAATAATTATGACATTTAATATTTGAAATTATTTATTTGAGAATATTTTATATATAGCTACTACGAACCCATAAACGTATAAAACCAAGTTGGTTCTTGAGAAAGTGTCAGATATTAGATATTATTATTATTATTTTTTTGATAGATTGATTGAAAAAAATAAAAAAAAGAAAGAAAGAGGAAGGCCTTAGGTCAGTGTACAGGGTGTCATTGAAGGTGATTCCACTGAGGCTCTTGAACCCGCTTGCCGACTAGAATCGTTCCCGAAACTGGGCTTCTGCTCCACTGATTGTGGATGCTAAATCCATGTTAACGGAATCCTTTTCTTTTTGGGCTGTTAGGATTGTTCCCAGAGAGGCCAATGATGCTTATTGTAATCGTTGTGGGTCCATCCCAATTTTAGATCTTCCACCTTTTGTTTTGTGTGCGGATACAGAAGATTTGAATGATTCTGATGTTCTTTTGTTTTCCTCTTAATAAAATTTGCTTATCCAAAAAAAAAGAAAAAAAAGAAAAAAAAGGGGTAATACCTATATACCTCCCCCAAAGAAACAATCCAAAAACAACAAAAAGGCCGGGAACTCTATAATCAATATCCCTAAAAGGAAAACACTATTCAATTTGGAAGTCTTAGCCATTACATCTAATTAACCAACTATCTGCACATGCAGTTTGCATACTCACCACATGATAGGCTCTACTTAAAGGGCAATTGCATGATTAATGAGCATGAGGTTTATACCATCTACATGTAGATAGATATTTTCAGAAGTAAATTCCCATGTCAAAGAAAATTAAACGAAATCAAATGTCTAGGAATTTAATTAATCTAAAATTGAAAAAAATCAAATGGTTAGCCCTTAAATTAACATTTTGACAGTTACTCTCCCTAGAAAAACTTTCCTTTCTTGGGGTATAAAAGGAAGAACTTGGCCACAGTTAATACTCCGTATAAAACAGTACAAATGTGGCTAGGACAATTGTGGAGAGTGTCAAGCAAAGCTCTAAAACACAAACATACATCTGGCAGGTCAACACTAACCATCTCATAACATACACAAATTTTCGATGCTCTTTACATATAGGGGAACTGGAGGACTTGACTACTTTGCGAAATGCAATCTGCTGAAGCAAAAATCAAGTACCATATCAAAGAGGGGCCTCTTCAACTGCTATTTCCTGAAACCCTGCGAGCTGTTGAAAAAGGAGTAAGATCATACACCGTATAATAAATTAAATATGAGACAATATAGCTAACTTTAAATTAAAAAAAATGGTATGGTTGGTACTTCGTATCGAAAGTCTACATAACCCATTATTTAATTTTCCAATACATCTAATAACAGCAAAAAGACACCCCCCTAAGATTATTAGATAACAATTATGATTTTTCAAATCTTCACATCTAGCCAATGACCTCTTGGAGTTCCTCATCCTCTGGGTTGAACGGAAAAATATTCTATAGTTTTAAATGCTAGAAGTTTATGGTTCCAGGTCACCTAATTGAGAATCCCATTCACCAAGGCTTCTAATGGCCTTCAAATTAATGAGCTGGTAAGTGGTAAGGTGCCCCTATACTTCTACCCACAATTGTCCCCAGAAAATACTCCTTGACCTCTATTTGCTAAAAACTGATTCTGCCATAACCCAACATATACTTATGCTCCCTTTGTTCTAGAATACCTCCACTACCTTGTATTCCTAGAAGGTCAAGAGAGAAAATACAGAATTACAGATAAACAAGTTGAGACTTAAAAATAATAAATGAGAAAAAAAATTAAATTTTTAAATGATTCTCACCTTTATATTGCTAACTGCTTAGTGAAGTTATTCTTGATAAAAAGACAACTAGAAAATAGAAATGGAAGGAGAAGCATTTGGCTCCCTTTATAGCTAGCACTGTGACAGAAAAGGCACATTTTGAAGTAAGAAAAGACCTTACTGCAAAATGTAGAGGTAAGAGAATTGGATATCATCTAGAGCTGTGTGAATGAGTGAACCCAAAGTGAGAGAGATGTGCAATCAATCGGGACATGTCGGCAATATGACTGCCAATTATAACATCAATAGCACTAACCCAGACACAAGATATGATATAGGAGAAATACCTATTCTTAGCACTAAATACAAGCACATTCCAAAAGAAATAAAAAAAAGTCTATATATACATTAACCTGATTAAGTTTAAGAGAAAGTTCAAGCAAGAGGATCCCCACTAAGCATCCATGGCTGAATGGTTAAAATGCCCAACTCATAATTGGCGAATTCGTAGGCAAAAGAAAAAAATGCACCATTATCTCATCACTTACCATAGCAGACACAGAAATAAGGGTTTTGCTTCTGACCAGTCATAGTAGTAGTGGTGGCAGTGGTAGGGGCTCCTGTCAACTATGTACAGACGCATGAGAAAAAAAGCACTAGAAGTTCTGCAAATGACAGGCCTCTGCTTTCATTCTCAAATATATCAAGAATTTAAAAACATACTAATCGTTCTTCAGACGCATCACCCAAGAAGAGAAACAAGATGCCAACATGAAAACACTAAAATTCTTAATCCATTATAAACTGAAAGCTGATAATTACAAGAGGCTATACCTATTTCCATACACATTTTGTAACATAGAAGCAGTCAAAAGGGGTTTCCTGATGCAGGAGAGTTGACACATTCGACCAGAGTACTAGACCTATTGATATTCCCTTAGCTTCTGTATGGATCTTTATTCAACCAACCATGTAATGAGAACCAAATTTCAGGTTTACAATTACAAGGCAAATGCTATCTAAATAACGTAAAGAAGCTATGGTAAAACTTTTACAGCCAATTCTAATTGATAAACTTCCTTTCTTCTTCAGCCACTTCCACTTTGTTGTTGTATCTCAAGTTCTCAACTACTGTTTCTTTCTGACTGAAACAAGGGGAGTCAACTGCTTTCATACAAATTGAAATGCCCAAAAAATTCATTTCCTCTGTTGGGGGAAACTAGGCTTTCAGTGTACTTAAGAAGACGAGCTGGCCTGAAAACTTGAAGATTCATTATTCGTCTAACATTTAGGTAACACGAAACCAACTCCACATCATTCTTCTTCATTCTGAACTCACCATTATCCAAAAGGGCTAATGGTATCATGAATTCAACATCCTGCTGAAAAGTAAATTGTTTAGTTTAAGATTCTGGCGAATCATATTTCATCACCATTATCAAAAAGCTTAAGGGTTATGAATGAACAAAGAGGGATCCCCTAAACATTGAAAGAGATTTTTGAACCAGTGTTTCATCATAGCCAAATTTGGCAGCACCATCTTATTGAATATAGCCCTGAGTATCGGTGTTTAATGAATCAGTGTTGCACTCCAAATAAATATATACTTCTCACCACTTTGTAATCACTACTCTCGCGGTGAAATGCAAACCCGAGAGCAACAACAGTAAGCAGACAGGTGAATTTGTTGAAGTGATACTTGGGAAGGACTCTGAATTCTCTGATGGTTGTATTCCACAGAAATGTGTTCAAGCTTAAATACGAACCCTTGAAATTTGATTCAATAAGACAAATCAATCTATGACTGCATCCACTATTTGGTAATATTCTGTCATACTTGGAACGGACATTCTACTTTCCCAACTTCATCAAAAGTTTCACTACACTGCAAGAAGAAAATTTGTTCTCTAGTGTTGAACAAAGTTTCGAGGAGAAGCCAACCATTGTTTTTGGTTATGGCTTGGTTGAGACTTGAGGTGCATAATTGATGAATTCAGGACTGCTGAATAAAGTGCACCAAGGTTTGTAGACACACTTGAATCGGACAAGAGACTTAACTGGTAACCTCAACAAGATGTCGATCACAATATCGCTAGGGAGATTGGTCATTGAACCCTGTACTAGTTCTTCCCAGTGAGGCACAACAGCAGCCATTGGAAGAGGGTTTCAGTCCTGAAGTGAAGAAACAAAGTGCATGGAAGGAAGAAAGTTTTCTTAAAGCTGTTTAATTGAGAAGAAAAGGATGTTGATAAAGAGGAAAGATTTATGAGGCAAATTCATATAGAGAGAGACAGATGGTAACAAAAATGAAAACCACTGAGTGAATGCACAGTAAAAGAATGACTAGAATGCCCCATCCTGTCATGATGTGGCACACCGCACATTATCATACACGACGAAAAGAACAGGACATAAATGCACAGCATTGAAACCTTCAAGGTGCATGTCTAGGCATATCTAGAGCAGCCTCGAAGTTTCATGGAGTGGGTTCTAATAGATTTGAGTTCACCATAATTAGTCTCTAAAATGGCTTCATGACATTAACTATAAGAGCAAGTGCACCAAGATCATGTGGTCCTAGACTCCTAGATAGCTCATATGGCTTATTTCTTGCTACTGCACCAAGGATCCTAAATCCCTTACATTGGGCTCAAGTCCATGAAATCATCATTGCATTCTAGAAATGTTTGGAGGCAACTTTAAAAGAGCAATGTTCTAAATGGTTACCTTCCCAACATTAAAGGAGCAATGTTCTAAATGAAAACAATACTTTCCTTTTCCAGATCTCATATTACACTCATTTTACCACAATTTCTCACACATACTCTTTCCCTCCCATACTTTATTCTTTTCTTTTTCCTTTTTTTGGGCTATAAGTATTCTTCTTTCTCCCCCTCTACACTTTACAGTCTCTTAATTATCCAACTGTGCAGAATTTTCATTTTTCCTTTTTATGTCACCCATTTCCTAATTAGTATGAGTAATAAAAAATTAAAAAAAAAGAAAGAAAGGAAGCTGGAAAAGCTGTAAATGGTTTATCTTTGAGTGTGTCCTACTCTGGCTCTTCGTTTTGGTAAAGGCAGAGTTTACTATATTTGATTGGTATCAATGAACAGAAAAAAAAAAAAAAAAAAAAGAAAAAAAAAAAAACTAGTTAACAACATAATTATCTGACAGATACAATGGGTGATGAACCACAAGATCATACTTGATCTTAAGTTGTCTGAAATCATCAAATCATTCTAAAATTTACCATGAGTATATAATGGGGCTTACTGATTTTTGAGATCCACTATTATAGTTTGTATAATGAACAAGGTTCTAACACTATTTGAACATATAGATAAAAGATACTCCTGAAATATAGTATTTTACAGCAGGCATAAATGAAGTATTCAACACTAAGGAACACAGAAAGGGTTTAGTTCTTGTTTTGCCTAAAGGGTTCATTCTTGTTTTAGATTAAATGTTAACCTCATTCAACAAGCTGATTTTAAGTTTACCTGATGGTAACTACAACTTTTTTCATACTTCTTTTTCCTTTTTTGAAACTATGTCAATTTTTATACAAATCTAGGGCATTTCTTTTCCTTCAAACTCAGGATAAGTTGATTCACTGTTTTGCAGAAGCACACATACTCAAATGTTAGAGAGAAAAAGGGGGGGGGGGGGGGGAGACAAATGGAATCTTAAAGAACCCTCTCTTTTTTTCTTCTTCTTCTTCTTCTTCTTCTTCTTTTTTTTTTTTTTTTGGTTTGTGGGGTGATTTTCGCAAAAATGCATTTGGGTCCTTTTATACTTTAACACTAGGGAAAAAAATGACTCATTTGAAGAAAGAAATAATATGTTGCCCCAAAATGTTGGATTAAGAGAATATTGCTATCATCAAGAGCAGTATGAGTGAGTGAACTCAAAATGAGAGATGTATGCAGTCACATGGGACATGTAGGCAATATGCCTTTAAATAATAACTCCAGCAGGTACAGTGAAAGGTTCATTAGTAGTGTATATATATACATCAACCTAGCACTGTAGCACAACATATAGAAGATATACTAGTCCTGCAGTAAAATACAATCATTTTCCTAAAGAAATAATACACAAACAATCTCTCTCTCTCTCTCTCTCTCTCTCTATATATATATATATATATATACAGAAACTAAATAAAGGCTAAGATAAAAGTACATGCAAGTACCATAAAAATAAACCATTTTCTTATCCCTTTACCATAGTAGACACGAAATAAAGTTTTTGCTTCTGAACAGTCATAGCGGTAGTGGTGGTGGTGGTAGGAACTTCTCCCAACAACAAACGCAATGCATAAAATGCTGGGGATGGTGTGCCTCTGCCTTCATTGTAAGATCTCAAATACATCTGGAAAGTTAAAGAGAAAAAGAAGACATACTAATAGTTTTTCACATGCATTAACCAACAAGAGAAATAAGAAATTAACGACGAACCACTATAGTTATTGATCCATTACATAAACTGAAACGGATACATTCCATGAGGCTATACCTATTTACATAGATAATTTGTAACACACAAGTAATCTAAAGGGGTTTCCAAGACAGTTGACAGATAAGACCAAACCTTATAAATGCCCTTGTTTTTTCTATGGATACTTATTTGTCCAACCATACATAAGAACCAAAACAGGTTTGAACTCACAAGTATTATATTTCTAACAAACACAAAGAAACAAACAGCTACGGTAAAACTATGATGGAGAACAAGGTAGATGAGATATTTATTGCCTCTACTTCTTGGTTCATTTTCTTTCGTCTTCATCCACTTCCTCTTTGTTGTTTTATCTTAACCAGTCTCCTTCTGGCTGAAACAAGGAGAGTAAACTGCTTCATAGAAATTGATATGCTCAACAAATCTGTTTCCTCCTCCCTTGGGAGAAACTAGGCTCTCAGTGTACTTAACTATACAAGCTGGCCCCAAAACTTGAAGATTCTTTTTTCCTGGAACATTTAGGTCACACAAAACCAACTCCGCATCATTCTTCACCACAATGAATTTACCATCATCAAAAAATCCTAATGGTATCATGAATTCAACAGCCTGCTGTATGGTAAATTGTTTAATCCAAGACTCCACAACACCGTAGTCCTTCATCACCCATATATCACAGTTTTCATTTAACTGATAAGGGTTATAAATTAACACAGAAAGGGATCCTCTGAATATTGCAAGAGATTGTTGAACCTGTGATTCATCATAGCCAAAGTTTGGAAGCACCATCCTATTGATCTTATCTTCACCCATATCGAATGACAGGATCAAGTCATGACTATTATTCTTCTCATCAGGTTCAGAAGCCATCCAATGCAAAGCTCCATTCACAAATGCCCGTGACAAATCACTCAGAATCTGGCCCTCGATATTGGTGTTAATTTCTCTCCAGGAATCTGTGCTTAATGAATACACATTAATTACATGCATTTTGCTCCCAAAAAAGTACACAAATCTCACCACTTTGTAGTCATTAATCTTAGGGTGATATGCAAATCCCAAAGCAACCACAATATGTTGATGGGAAAATCTGTTAATGTGATCTGTCACCTTTGGGAGGACTCTAAATTCTCTGATGGTTGGATTCCACAGACATGTCTTCAAGCTTAAATAAGAGCCCAAGAAATTTGATTCGGTGAGACAAATTAATCCATGGCTACATTCCACTATTTGGTAATATTTTGTCATGCTTGGAACTTGCACCTTGAGTTTCCCAACTTCATCAAAAGTTTCATTACTCCGCAAGGAGTAAATTTCTTCTCCAGATTTGGATAGATGTTTGAGGAGAAGACAACCATCGTTCTTTGTGATGGCTCGGTTGAGGTGCATTTTGATGAATTTAGGGTTGCCAAATAAAGTGCACCAAGGTTTGCACGCACACTTGAATCGGATGAGAGCCTTAGCTGGTAACCGCAACAAGATATCAATCACAATATCGCTGGGGAGAGTGGTCAACCTTGAACCTTGCGTTAGTTCTTCACAGTGAGGTAAGCCAGCTGCCATTGGGGGAGGTTTCAGCCCTCAAGTAAGGAAACAATGTGATAAAGCAGAAAGATTTACAAGAGAAAATATATGTGTGAGAGAGAGAGAGAGAGAGAGAGAGATGATGGGGGAGGGAGAGGGGGAGGGAGAGGGGGAGGGGAGAGAGAGAGAAAAAGATAAATGGTGCTGGAAAATGCCAGACACCGAACAAAGTTGGTGAGAGAGGTGGCATTGCAGGAGACACGTATAGACCAGGTGGAGCAAAAAGAAGGAGAAACATGTCCTACATGCCACTGGGTAGGTATGAATCATCTCGGTTCCATTTTGAATATGGAGAGTGATTGCCTGGGTGGAAGAATGACTAGAATGCCTCCTCCTATCATGATGTGGCGCACTATCACTGGTGTCAAAAGGAAAGGGGCATGAGCCAAGCATTGAAACCTTCAAGGTGCAAATGCAGTCATGCAGTTTCCCAAGTGGAACATTTCTAGGACATATCTAGAGCAGCCTAGAAGTTTTATGGAGTGCACTCCTATAGATTCAAATTTAGTGTAAAGAGCCATGAATATATAACATTGCTGCAAGGTGTTCACCATTAAGAGCAAGTGCATCAAGATCATAAGGTGAAAGATATCTCTTATGGCTTACAGTCTTCCAACCACATCCAGGATTCACAATTCCTTACATGGAATCAAATCCACGACATTATCATGCAATCTAGAAAAGTTTGGAGGGCTTCACAGATATTTAGTATATAGGTCTTAGATATTCCCAAAATATAGTATTATATGACAGACATACATGAATGAAGAGCCCAACAATACAGAACACAAAAGTGTAGTTCTTGTTTTGGCAAAAGGTTGCATTTTTGTTCAGGATAAGTGTTTTACCTTGGATAAGATGGTTTTAAGTACATGATTGCAACTAAAACATTTTCAATACTTTTTTTTTTCCTATTGGAAACTATCCAATGTTTTGTGCAAATCTAGGGGAATTTTCTCTTCAAACTCAGGGTTATCCCACATTCCCACCACTTTCGTAAAAGAAAAGCAGATGTACTCGATGTAGGTGCCACTGTGTGAAGCTACTGTTGTATAAATATTTCAAAGTAAATGACAGCAGATACTTGAGGAAAAAGAGGAAAAAAAGGAAAACAAGGTTTTCTGAGTATTAAACTAGACAAAGACAAGAAAATGCAAGCTAGATCCGAAGGTAAAGTTTGTAGGCTTGTTTTCTTTGTATTTCATCCTCTGTTGTTGTATTCTTGAGTTTTCTATGCATGTCCTGTTCTCTGTGATGCTAAGGTGCATATATTTTAGCTTCATATTTCCGCAATAATCACAACAAAAACAGAAATCTCAAATCAAGCCCATGTGGTTCAATAGTAAGTTAGTTCAAAACCATTGATTAAAAAATAGAAATGTTGCATAAGTAGGTTCACTTCTTCTCATTTCTTATCTCGTTTTTCTTTGTTTTTCCCTACAAAGAAGTCCACTTACATCTTTTGCACAGAACAAGACTTGCATGGAAAATTAGCAGAAATGCTTTCGTAAATTTAATTGTTATGCTCTATGTTTAATGGAAGATCTGCTACCTGATTTGACAATAGCTTTACTAATACTTCTACAGCATATCTTCATTCTTGATATGGTAGCACAACCAGGGGTAGAGCTAAGATTTTGTCTTCACTGGGGAAACTAAGAACTCATTAAAAATATGAAATTTGATCTTATAAAATCTACAAAAGCTAACTTTTACTACATGTATCTCCAATAATTAAGACAGACAATGATCCAAAAATTCTAATCATAATGTTTAAAAGGAGTATATATTTGTAACCTTTGCACATAATATTGAAGAATGATTTGAATTGACAATGAGCACTTCATCACTCAGCCTTCAATTTAATTTGGCATTTTAATCAAACAAACCCCGCCTCCATACCCACACCCACACCCCCACCCTTGCAAGCTCATCTCCTGCAACTCCTAAATCATAAACACACACACACACACACACACACACACACACACACATATATATATAGAGAGAGAAGAGGATATATATATATAAAGTGGCAAACATCCATCTTTCAATATTTATTATTTTATTTTATTTTATTTTTTAACTTTTTGAAAGAATCCCAAAACTTTTTAAAATTGTGAAGTGGACCAAAGTCTTGCCAAATGAAGATTCTGAATTTGGAGACAAAAAATAAAGCAAGATAGTAGATCTTGCCAAATGCAAAGATGTGCTCAAATCTATGCTCACTTAAACCCCACCCTCCAGCAAGAAAAAATTAATTAATAACTTGTTGGATGTGTTTTTCCAACTGAGCACAATTGGTTTTGAAAAAAATGGTCTGGTGCAAGATAAGTTTACCTTCCCAACATTAAAATAGCAATGTTCTAAATGAAAACAATCCTTCATTTTTTTCCAGACCTTGCATTGCACTCATTTTATAAATTTTCTTACACCTACTCTGTTCCCTGCCATAAGTTTTAGTTTTTTGTTTTGGTCTAACAATACTCTAGTTTTCCCTCTTGCTAATACACTTCTAGTCTCTTAATTGTCCAGCCATGTAGTATTGCCGTTTTTCTTCCTTATTTTGACCGTTTTCCTAATTAGTTTAAGTAATAAAAAATGGAAAATCTGTAAATGATTTTTCTTTTAAGTGTTTCCTACTCTAGCTCTATTTCATTTTGGTAAAGGCAGAGTTTACTAATTTGATTGACATCAATGAATAGAGAAAATATAATATCTTGATTATTATATACATAAAATGGGTTATGAACCACAAGATCATACTTGATCTAAGATTGTCTGTTATCATCCAATCATTCAAATTTTACCGAGTATTTAATGGAACTTACTGATTTGTTGGTCCTGATATTCTAGTTTGAATGATAAACAAGGTTCCCATAAATATTTTATTAGGGCAATGCTATATGTTCCGAAATTTTTTTCCCAAATTCAACATCCCAAATGATGTGGCATCTAATATTGGATCTAGGCTATTCTAGCTATTTGAATCTAAATACCTAGATCCAATATCAAGATACCACATCATTTGGGACTGTTGAATTTGGGAAATTTTTTTGGGACATATAACATATTCCCTTCTATTATTGTCATGTCCCGCTGTGTGATATCCTAGACTTTGAGGATTTGTTGTGTTGGTGTGTCCGTTTCATGTCATAACCATGTCGCATACTTGTGTCCGTGCTTCTTAGGTATCAATTTATACATAGACAAGAATATGCCAGCTAGATCATATGCTAAAGTTTATCGGCTCATTTTCTTTTCTTTTCCACCTCATTTTATATTTTATTTAGGCTTCATATTTTCATAATAATCACAATAAAAGAAAAGTCTCAAACCAAGATAATGTCATGAGATATATCTATAATAAATTGTGTTTATGTACCCAATCAATCATCCAATCAAAATTTCACAAGAAACAAGTTACTTTGAAGCAGAAATGAACATATAAATCATGTGTACTGGTGGCAGAGGTTTCAAAACCAATTATTGAAAAATAGACATTGTTCCATCAGTTGGTCTACATATTCTAATTTCTTATCCTCCTTTTTTTCTTCTTCTCCTTCATATTTTTAGACTAGACTAACAACTAAAACTCCAAAGAGATGGCAGAGATCGGCAACTTACGTCTTTGTTGGCACACATCAAGACTTGTTTGCAAAATTAAAAGAAACGCTCTCTTGACCTCCACTGCTATGCTCTATGTTTACAGGAAAATCTGCCACCTGATTTCAGGAAAGCTTTACTCATACTTCAATAGCATGTCTTCTTTCTTGGTATATTAGCACAATCCTTTGCCCCATGTCCTTTACAGTTCTTATCTTTTGCCCATAATTATTGTTTATTGCTTCTTAGAAGTCCTTGAAGGTGAAATAAGGGTCCCTACATATAAACCAACATGGGAGCCCAACCATGCTAAGTTCACTCAATCTCATGGTCCAATACAAATTGCTTTAGCCCAGTAATTGTTCTTCGCCCATATCTCAATTCTATCTTCAAATGAAGAATTCGTCAACGAAAGACCCCCTACTTAACACTCCCAAGGAATAACTACCCTCTACCTATCCTAATTCAGGACGCGGAATAACGTCAAACACTTCATCTGCAATATCAAACGAAACAACCAGCTTGGCGGGGCAGTTGCTAACCCAATGAAGAGATCTATTCACGAATGCTTTCAAAGCAAATTGCCCAAAAAAATCAGATAAGGCGCCTCCCCTATAAGGCTATAAGTCTACATTAACCATCACCTAAACCAAACGCATGAACCTCCGAAAGCACATGAACATCGAATGGTCCAGTTCCATATCCATCATAATATACTTCCCCTATCACTATGTATTCATTAGTGTTCTGATCAAATCCCGACCATCCAACAACGACCCAATGGGCTCAAGAAGCTTGATATAATCTGCCATTAAAGAGATTACAAACAGATATCGAATCTATCCATAGAATTGTACAAACAGAAGTACAGAACAAGCCATTGAAAAGACCCAGTATTCGATAATCTTTGGAACGGGGTGATGGAACATTGAGTTTGAAGGAAGTGGAATCTCCGGAAAAAATGCATTTGGCTGCCGACAAGGGATGTGCGCACGTGGGGATGAGTGACCTCCATTTTAAGAGTATTTGAGGATGGAAGAAGTTAAAGGAATATTGAAATCAACAAGCCAACATCACATATCAGTAAAAAAAAAAAAGCACCTTCAAAACAAGTCCCATACTCAACCCATGTGGTCCATACTCAAGGTGAGACCCAAAACATAGTGTAACTTATATACTTGTATCCTCTCCTAATTGCCAATTTTCCAATCAACTCCATCATCCCTTTTTTTATTTTTATTTTTATTTATTTATTTATTTTTTCTGGGGAATGACAACCTCCATCATCTATCTTCTTTTAAGAAAAATATATTTTCACCTTCGCGAGTAACTTCATCGAGTAAATTTAATTGTCCCACAGCTTAATTTCCTTCATTAAGTAAAAGTAGGCTTTCTGTGTAGTACGTAAAATTAGTTAACGATTCTGGCACCAGATGGACACGAAGATATGTAATTTTCTGGGCTTTGCGGTCGTACGAAACCAGCTCTCCATTAGCAAGTTTCAGTACGATTTCATCATTCTTCATTAAGCCTATTGGGAATAAGTAAGCTACCGATGGATCAAAAGTGAAATGTTGAGTCCAAGACTCTGATACACCATACTCCTTCATTACCCAGATATCCAAGCGCGCACGCTCACGATAAACAAATAAAGATAGTGACCCCATCAACGCCATTGCAGACTTGTCTATTTCATATTCATCAGGAGGACGATAATCTGGGAGCTTTATTTCACCAAAGACCTCATTAGCCATATCAAATGATAACATAAATTGATAATCCATTCCCTCTTCAGTCTCCACACCCGCCACCCAATGAACAACTCCATTCAGAATTGGAGATGTTGAACCATCATAAATCTCGCATGGAATAACATTTTGAATCTCTTTCCAAGAATTTGTTCTTAGTGAGTAAATATAAACTTTGGGCGGAACATTAAGTCGTACGTCTGCTCCATCCCCACCGTGAGACCTGCTAGGGACAATATCTTCATACAGAACTTCACTACCCTGTAATCATTCACCGGAGGGACAAAACCAAAGGCAAGATAAACGTGAGCAAAACGGTCGTACAGTGGAAGCGTATCAGGGAGGGCCTTCAACTTTCGAATGGAAGGGTTCCAGAGATACGTATCGTACTTACCACGTTGGTTTATACGAGAATAGATACAGAGCAACCCATCACAGCATCCCATTACCTGGTAATATTCAAGGAAGCTCCTAAATGGAACTTCCAATCTTGTGTGCTCGACAAATGTTTCATTACAATGTAGTGAAAATCTTTCTCCGCCAGAATTGGCAAAGCCGTGCTTGATGAGTATGTGCCCGTCATTATTCGCACGAGTACGATTGAGGTGCATGTCAATAAAATTGGGAGCACTGATTAGGGTATACCAAGATTTGCATACACACCTGAATCGCACTAGAGATTTGACGGGTAATCGAGAGAGTACGTTGACAATTATATCTTCAGGCATATCGTGCAAGGTTGCCGCCATTCTGAGGATTTTTGGGTGAATCAAATTGAACTAATGCGAGAGAGAGAGAGAGAGAGAGAGAGAGAGAGAGAGAGAGAGAGAAGCTAAGATATGTAGAGTTTGCCCGAAAAACAGTGAGGCGGCTGAGATACATGCAGAGAGACGGACAGACGGTGGGGAAATAAACCCAGGAAAGTTATGATGAAGAGGTGAGACTCTTCAAAATACATCGGCTTACGCTGTATTAATTTTCAACCAGTGACCATTCAAACTATTTGTCAAAGGACGACCAGTTACCATCCTATCAATTCTCATTCATACCCTTCTCCCATTTCCAAATCCACAATAACATTATACCCTCTTCCTCCATTCAAATTGATCAGTGCTTTTAAAAAACACATTTTAAAAAAAATCTTATTAAATGCTTTCAAATCAATGCATATATTTTAAAATTTTAATTTTACCCTCAAGTGAGCAAAACATTAGAGAAAGAAAAGAAAAAAAATTATTTTTATTTTTTAAGGGCATTTTAGGAAATAAATAAAAAAAGAACCAATGACTTTTGAAATGTGACATTCCAAAAAAGAAAATCATTTATTTAGAAACGGAGAGAGTGTGTATATATATATATATATATATATATATATATATATAAAATGATCAAGTACAAACTTTTTGAACGGTTCGGGATAGACAGTTCACACATTTTACATGGGTGCCATAGCCCAAATCACCTTCCTGGGAGAGAAAACTCCCACTAAATCATCCCAAAGCAGGTCCCATAGCTGCCCACAAACATCAATGGGCACAACACACTCAGAGATTTTTCTAAGGCAGTGATTAGCCAACCAGTCTGCATAGCTATTGGTTTCCTTGTATGGCTGTATTAAAGAATGTATGAAGTAGTAAGATTTCAAATCAAAGATGAAGACTAACACCACACTGCAGTGGAGATGCTAATTCACAAAGAAAAGCTAGCACCAATATCATGATTCTCCCTTACCAATATATATATATATAATGATTCTCATCTCAATGGCGGCATTGGGAAAATGGTATTTCTAGAGTCCTCTCACCTCGGAGAAGTGCGCAATCCTGCGATCAATCATTAATTGCAGGACATCTGCCTGGTGCCGCCTAACAAAATATTTGTCGAGCTGACAATTTTAAACTAAGCAAGGCAATCTTTGCCCGAGGAGAGAACATTGAACTCACAAAGATGAGTTATGGCCATTCAAGGATTTCAAGCTAATCTCACCCAAGATGCGGGTTTTCTTTTTCTCCTTTTTTTGGAAGCAAAAAATCAAAAAAGGAACCATTACTCTGTTTCCATCGAACAGATTGCACAACAGAAAACCATAATTGCATAAGTAGTAAATGATGGATGCTAGCTTTGAGTGCAGCATAGATGCTCTCATACCAATTACACAATACCTCATTTAACTAGAGTTACAAATATACAAAAATATAAAGAGGAAAAGGAACAAAAATGGGTAACCAATAACAGAACAAGAGAGACAGAACAACCCATTACAATAACCCTCTACCGTGAAACCTTCAATGGGAAAAAGTGGATATTGGAATGGAAATTCCAAAGTGGTGTGCTCAGCAAATGTTTCATCACAATTCAATGAGAATCTGTCTCTATCAAACTTCATGAATACATACCCCTTGTTATTCGCACGAGATGTCAATGAAATGGCGATCGAGGACCAGAGCTTCCCAAGACTTGGATACGCACATGAATTGCATCAGAGATTTGACGGGCGATCGGGAGAGAATGTTGGTGATTATATCGGGCGGCAGGTCGAGCCAGGTCGTCGCCATTCTTAGGGTTTTAGGGTTTTCTTCCATTTCGAGGTGGCTGTAAAAGGGTTTAAGGGTTTTCTGGAAACTTTGGCTCTCTGCAACAATTTGAAGAAGAAGAAGAATATAGGAGGGAAGCGTAGAGTTGAGATGTGCACTAGTGCTCTAGTGAGTCGGTGGTATGATTCGGCGCCCGACTGTACCTCGGAGGATTAGTTCTGGGTGAAGCCGAGAGACACCTTGGGAAACCATAAAAAAAAAAAAAAAAAAAAAGAGTCGGTGGTATGATGTAACCACCAAACACCGCGTTCAGTGAGAAAATGAGGCGTTTTAATGCCAGAGTCAAAAGTCTTTTGGCAACAAGCAATGCAAATTCCCAATTCCCAAAGAGGAAAAACAAAATCTCAATTGACTCCTCTTCCCATCACCCACAGAATTTCTGAGGTGTTGTAGACTTGTAGTAGCTCAAATTAAAGCCATGAAACAAGTAGCTGGCAAATCAAAATTGAAAAATAAATAAATAAATAAATCAAATTAGAATTGGAATTGGAATTGGTGCAATTCGCAAATCCTACTCTTGAGACAGAAATACCCACATTAATAGCAGGCCTGATTCCAGCATTGAATAAATCGGCGGATAAGAATATTTGTCCATCTGTAATGGAAATTACATTAGTAGGAATATAAGCCGAAACATCTCCCGATTGGGTCTCAACTATTGGTAAAGCGGTCATACTTCCTTCACCTAAACGAGAACTTGATTTAGCGGCTCTTTTCAAAAGGCATGCTAAACGAGAACTTGATTTAGCGGCTCTTTCCAAAAGGCGTGAATGCAAATAAAAAACATCTCCTGGATAAGCTTCGCGACCAGGGGGTCTTCGTAATAGAAGAGACATTTGGCGATAAGCTTGTGCTTGTTTGGAGAGATCATCATAAATGATTGAAGTGTGTCGTTCACGATACATAAAATATTCAGCCAGAGCTGCTCCTGCATAAGGAGCGAGGTATTGTAATGTAGCGGGGGAGTCCGCCGTTTCGGCTACCACAATAGTGTATTCCATCGCCCCCCTTTCCTGGAAAGTAGTCACTACCTGAGCCACAGAAGATGCCTTTTGACCAATAGCTACATAAACACATACTACATTTTGTCCTTGTTGATTGAGAATCGTATCTGTGGCTACTGCTGTTTTACCAGTATCCCCAATAACCAATTCTCATTGACCACATCCTATAGTGATCATCGAATCAATAGCGATGAGCTCTATTTGAAGAGCATATAGGGAACGTCTCGAAATAATACTTGAAGTGGGAGATTCAATTAACTGGGACCCAGAAGTAGAAATCTCACCCCCACCATCAATAGGTTTAGCCAAGGCATTTATAACACGACCCAAATAAGCCTCACTCACAGGTATCTGTCTTCATGTTGTTTTCATATAAGTTTCTTGTTGCATCATCAAACCGTCATCCATTAATACAACACCAACATTATTGAATTCCAAATTAAGAGCAATAACTATTGTACCTACTTTCCTCAAATTCTACTAATTCACCTACCATTACTTCATCAAAACCATGAATATAAAAAATGCTGTTGCGTATTACTTGAAGTATGTACCGGTATCTATTATCTTTATTTCTCTATTATATTGCTCAATACGTTCACGGATAATATTACTAATTTCGTCGGCTCGAATGGTTACCATGAGTATTTATTAATACTTTTTTGAGAGAAAAAAAAAAAAAAAAAAAAATAATGCCTACAGTAGAAAGACTAATCGGTTATTTCTTTCATCGCCCCAAACATACCAATATTAGCACTGATGGTACGTAAATGTAACTCGTTGTTCAAACAACTATTCAGGGTTCCTAGAGCTCCTTGTAAAGCTTGTTGGAAAACCTGTTGTCGGACTTGATTAATCGCTCTTTGTTGTTCAAAATGAATGGTTTCATCCTCCTTTTGGCACACAGGACAGATAGTAAGACAATAAATATTCCTTTTAATTAATTGGGACCTAACAGGTTATACTGTTGACTAAAGTTTCCAGCAGATTCAGATTGGTGATTTACAGTGGCTTGCAGTTAAGAAGACTCGAGATGGATAAGCAGACAAGGTTGCCTGTAGAATTCGCTCATGCAACTACTACCAAAACCACCTGTATCTAAGTAATCACCAATCAAAACATATATTATTACCAGTAATCCCCACAAGAACAAACTCCATTCTCAAAATGGTGAAACCGATGCATGTCCCTTACAATGATGATCCGATTGACAATCTTTGAGATGAACTTAATGGCATTATGACAGTCACCGCAAATTCTTAGATTCTTAGTGATGCGAAGAGTAGTCCCTGGACTAGTGTTGATAAGGCCAAATGCAATGGCCAGCCTCTCACTGTGGTAGAAAAGCGCCAATTCTTTTGCTTCATCTTCAATATCATGGAGCACAAAATCTGTTGAGGGGACATAACCCAAGCGTTTCATTGGAGCAGCCAACTCTTCCAGCAAAGAATAAATCTGATCCGTTTGAGGATGTGACCTGTCTCCTACTCCAAACTTATGAACCTGGTTATTAAACTCCATCAAACTAAATCCCTGAATTTTATTAGCTCCTCTTCCAGCCATCATCGTTCTCACCTTCTCGACTTCGTCCCATCTACATTAGCAGCATAGATGTTAGAGAGTAGAACATGGTAGCCAGCACTGAACAGGGTCTAGCTTAAAAATATGGTCTGCAATTTTCTCCCCTAAATCAAGATTACCATGAATTCGGCATGCACCAAGTAGAGATCCCCATATACTTGCATCAGGTTCCACTGGCATATTCTCTATGAGTTTCTCTGCTTCAGAAAGTTGTCCTGCACGGCCAAGAAGATCCACCATACATGCATAATTATTAAGTTGCGGTGCAATCCCAAATTCCTCTCTCATTAACTGAAAATACGTCTCGCCTTCTTGTAGTAACCCCGAATGGCTGCAAGCAGAGAGAACACAAGTGAATGTCACATGATTTGGCCTCACCCCTGCTTTGACCATTTGATCAAAAAGTTCAATTGCCTTCCTTCCATGCCCATGAATTCCATAGCTTGCAATCATCGCACTCCAGCAAACAATGTCTTTCCCTGCTGTTTCATCAAATAATTTATGGGCCAAATCCAAACTCCCACACTTTGCATACATATCCATTAAAGCAGTTGCAACCAAGATATCAGACTCAAACCCAGTTTGGATCACATAATTATGAAACCATTCGCCTTTCTTTAGAGCTCCTAGATTACCACAACCTAGAAGAACACTCAAAAGGCTAACCCGGTTGGGTTTTACCCCTGAATTACGCATCAAATCAAAGAAACCCAATGTCTCGCTGTTATAACCGTTGTGGGCATAACCAGAAATCATGGAGGTCCAAGAAACCAAGTCCCTCACAGCCATTTTATCAAACACCAACCGAGCCTCTTCAATGTCTCCACATTTTGCGTACATATCAACCAAAGCAGCAGTAACAAACACATCAGTGCTGCATCCACAACACACTGAATGCTGGTGAACCAACTTCCCCATTTGCAAATTTGACAATCCTGCACAAGACTTGAGCGCAAACGGGAAAGCAAACTTGTCTGGGCTTATACCCTTTTCCATCATCATGGAATATAGTTTCAAGGATTGATGAAACCTGCCCTCACTGGCATATCCCCTAATCATCAAATTCCATAGGTAGCTACATGGGTTTGGTATATCTTTAAAAACAGAACTCGCGGCATCAATGGTATTGAATGAAAGGTACAAAACGGCGAATTTGGTTGATACAGGTGTGTAATGTTGGAGCCCATAAGCAATGATCCTTGCATGGGCTTTCTTGAGACAATTGAGGGTGGAGCATTTTTGCAAGAGAGACGAAATTTTGAGGATAGTGTGATCAATGGATTCACTGTGGATGAATGCCAGTGATTTGGGTGATGAAGAAGAGATGAAGGTGCAAAGGTGGTTACAGTTTAGGAAACGATTATGAAGTGCGATGGCTTTGCTGAAGGGCATACAGAGATTTAAGAGGGTTCTATGTGGTGCTGACATCAATGACTAAAAATAAGAAACAAAAATGGAAAAATGTAAACCATCTTCATACCTACCACTAATCCATCTCTCTCCATTCTCCTCTGCACTTTTTCTCCCTCAGAAAACCCTAGGATGGGGGACGGCGGAGGCGGGACACCGGCGATAGGAATCCGAGGAGAAAACGCCAGGCGAGACGGCAAAACCTCACATTAACTCTCCATCTTAAGTCTTCTCGTAGGATAAGCACCCAATATGGAATTTCAGATGTAGCATGGTAGACGTTCAGCAGCCCTTCGGATTATCATAGTGTGGGAGTCGAGCAACAAAATGCCGTTTGGAAAAAATCCCATAAAAAACAAAAGGATGGTGAAATTCAGATCATGTTTCAAATATATCAAAAGAACTATATTGGGTTCTTTATTTTATCTTCTATGTGCCAATTCTTAATAATTGTTCTCATGCACATAGTAGTAGTAGTTTTTTCTTCTTCTTCTTCTTTTTTTTTTTTTTTTTTTTTTTTTTTTTTTTTTTTTTTTCAATAGAGTATCCAAACTTTTGACTTTAATTCCCTTAGAACATAAGCAAAACCATTGTTCACTCTAAGTTAGTCAAAGCCTAGGATATATAAACTTAGCTGATAACTGACCCTAAGACCATCTGATGATAATTACACTGGCTTCCTTGAGACCATGGTTCATAAAAGAACAAGGATTAAGAAAAAAAGAAGAGAGAATCGAGCGACCTCATATATGAAGCATTAAAGCTCATCAGGTAGGTCATGTATTAACACAAGGTCAAGGAAGACTGAATATGGCCACATGGCCCACATTCTTTCTCATTGTATCTGTTCCAGTAATTTTCTTTTAAATGAGGACACAACTGACACTATCTACAAGACGAAACTGGTTGCATGGAAGGATGATAGTCAGAGTGGGAAATGAGGTAAGAATTTTGTTCTCCACAAGATCGAGATGTTAAGTAAAGCCTCAACAAGATGCCAGAAGGGATGCCCTGTGGGGAAGCTCTCCATCCTTCATGTCCCGTATTCCGTAAACGAGCATGAACAGATAAGAAAGGCTTAAATATGATGAAAGAACCTGCAATTAAAAAATATGGCCTTTTATAAACACAGAATCAGTTTAAACAATACTCAATCTGATCAAGTGCATGATTTTATTTCTTAACTATACAATAGCCACCTGCCAGATGATCACGAGTGCCTCAAAGAGAATTTTGCAGAGAGCATGTACGCGGACAATGCAAAAAGCACGAAATTCCAACAGAATGTTTTCAATTAATGTACTAATCATAAAATTGAAATCCAAAACTAATAATGATAGAAGAGTTGTAGTGTTCAGATACATATACAAATAGATTCCTAATGGCAAGTGCATATAGTGATGCAACCAATTTTATCTTCCCAAAAATATATAGAAGCAACTTTTTTATACCAAAAAACCAACTTTGTAACTAGAGTAACCATCTTTAGAGCTAGAGGATACGAGACCGTGTTCCGAAACAAAAATTGTCAAAATTAAGGTAGAAATGGTGATCACCGGCTTCATGAGAAACTGGTATCCTACTAGGCTACTATCCTCTGATCTAGGTGCCACTGGCAATGGTAATAGTGCCGGACAATAAAACATTACCACGCAGCATATGTATTAAGAGCAGCCACTTCGTGCAGACAAATGCTGAGAGTTGGGACCATATCCAGCTCATCCCCCAGCTCATCCCTCCAAGACCCTGCTTGCGGAACTAGCACTTCCTGCTTGCGGAACTAGCACTTGGTAATGGTCTTTTACAATCCTCTAATCTCAGAGAAGTTGGCAGTAATGGGTTTAATCTTGGTTACTGTGGACAGGTGCCCCGGTGGTGCCTACTTGAAAGTCTGTGAAGCTGGCCACTTCAAAATTTAAACAAAAGAAGACAATCTTCGCCGACACAGAAAATATTGATTGAGATAATCATTCACGCTACCTTGAGACATGGCTTCTTCACTGCCATCTTCTACGTGGAGGGAGAAAAAAGGATGAAGAAAATTTTACTCTGTCTCAATTGAACAAATTACCTACCAGAAAATCATAATTCATAGATCCTTATCAAAATAAGAACAACTATATATATATATATATAGATATAGATATATATATATATACAATCGATAGAATTAACCCATACCCCTAAAGTCCTAAACCCCCAATATCAACAAATGGATATCCATGCTTCTCCGTTAGCTTGAACACGAGATCGCTCACTCAACAAGAATGGTCAAAACCTTTCAACCTCTATGCCAGAAATTCTTTTTGCTGTGTTAACTTTAGGGAAAGATTATAAAAGAACAGGAAGGAAAATATAAAAACAGGTCGATGACTACATGGATCAACAATAGCTTTCTTAATAAGGTACGACAAGTACTGCAGGAGAAGACTTGGAAGAAAACAGAGCAATAACGTAAAACAAGATGAGCACACTATAACGTAATTTACTACTATTGGTTGATATTATAAACATGAAACATCGTGAACAATCACACCAGTCCAGTACTTAGTAACCAAGTCCTGCTAGCTTTGAGAATAGCTGCAAATGCACTCACACCAATTACACTAGGACCTCATTTAACTGAACTTACAACTTTGAACAAACTATAGAGAAACAGAGACAAACAAAAGCATACTTGATTTAAAAGTGGAGAATAAACTTGCATATAAAATATATATATATATATATCAATCTGGACCAATTTCCAATGCACAGACCCAGTTCTAAGAATAAGAGCCATTGTCATGTGCTGATAAAAAGTGGGAAAAAAATGGTTCATTGAACATAATTGTAGACATCACATTTTTCTGAATACAATAGACTTTTAAATCATTAACTGAAGATCACTACTCCAGTTGAGCCATAAATAGGATTTATGTAACACAGTGCTATCATAATAGTATGGCTAAAGAAACAATTTAGCAATTAGACAAATATTTCCTTGCTAGTCTATAATAATAGATTTTGATGTCAAAACAACAAGGCGATGGGGTTAGAATTTCTTTATCAACCACTGGTTCTAAGATCCCAGACATCAGCTTAGTAGCGAACTTAGACAAAAACTACAAGAAATAACTTCAGCAAAAGCATCATAATAAGGGAAGAAGAACAACTCCATCAGCTCTGCTTGTCAGGCCCATATGCCCCTCAACTCCATCATCTTCTTCAGCTAAAATATATTTGCCTTTGTTAGTAACTCCATAAAGTAAATCTGATTGCCCTGCAACCTAATTTCCATCATCAAGTAAAACAAGGCTCTCCATGTAGTAGGTAAATACATCTGGCCCTCTTGGTACCCCTGGGATACAAAGATCCCTAACTTGTTGGAGTCTTGGGTCATACAAAAACAGCTCTCCATCATAAAATTGCATTACAACTTCACCATTCTTCATGAAGCCTAATGGGTTCCAGATATTACGACACTGATCAAAAGTGAATAGTTTGGTCCAAGATTCAACTGCCCCATACCACCTCATTACCCATATATCCAGTTGCAGGTTCTTTGTTTCTCTATAAAAAACACACAGAGAAAGTGAATCCATCAACGCCATTATAACTGTGTCTTCAAAATTATCACCATAACACTCAGGGATCTCTATTTCGTTAAATACCTCAATAGCCATATCAAATGCTAAGATAAAATCTTTATTACAAGGTTCCTTTCTCTGCATACCCAACACCGTCCAATATATAACTCCGTTCAATGTTGAAGTCAATTGGAAAATTAAAGAACACATATGGAACAAAATTTTGAACCCTTTTCCAAATCTTCCTTCTCAGCGAGTAAATCTTCACCTCAAAACCATACTCCAGTCTGAACCCATTGTGCTTGTGACTGTAGTACATAAATTTAAGCACCTTGTAATCATTGATATGAGGAGCAAAGCCAAATGCAACAAATGTTTTATGGGGTTTCGCTGCAGGAACAATGTCACTAAGCTGAAGCGTCTCAGGAAGGGCCTACAGCTTTCTAATGGCAGGGTTCCAAAGATATATGCGCTCTATATCATGCAAGGTTCCAGGACAAAAGAGGCAGAGCAATCCATTACAATAACCCTCCACCTTGAAACCTTTGAATGGCCTCTTCAATGGAGGTTCCAGTTCCATATGCTTCACAAATGTTTCATTGCAATGTAATGATACTCTGTTGATATCAGATGTACTCTTTACAAGTACACAGCCATTGTTATTTGCACGAGTTTGGCTGAGATGCGGGTTGATAAATTTGGGATCGCTGAAAAGAGAGTGCCAAGACTTGCAAACACACCTGAATCGCAACAGAGATTTGACGGGTAATCGTGAGAGAATGTTGATGATGATATCTTCAGGTAAATCGCGCGAGGTGCCCACCATTCTTCTTCTTCTTCTTCTTCTGATGGTTTTAGGGTTTTCTTCCATTCGAGATGACTGTTAAAGGGTTTAGGGTTTTATTGTCTATGGTCCTCTGCAACAATATGAAGTGAAGAAGTAAATAGGTTGAGATGTGCCAGAGGAATTTGGACATAAGATTGGACTAATGGAAAGGTGAGGGTGTTTACTTTTGTGTTTTGGTCAATAGCCAGGGAACAAAATTAGGAAAAAAAATAGAGATCACTAGCATTTTCCGAAAAACAAAAATAATATTGGTAACTCTCCTTGTTAAATTATAAAAAAAATTAAAATTAAAAGAGGACAAAACAACAATTGAGGGTGGAGCATTTTTGCAAGAGAGACGACATTTTGAGGGGAGTGTGATCAATGGATTCACTGTGGATGAACGCCAGTGATTTGGGTGATGAAGAAGAGATGGAGGAGCAAAGATGGTTGCAGTTTAAAAAACGGTTATGAAGTGCGACGGCTTTAATTGCTGAAGCGCATACAGAGTTTTAAGAGGGTTCTATGTGGTGCTGATATCAATTATTAAAAATAAGAAACAAATATGGAAAAATGAAAACAATCTCCATACCTAGCACGAACCCATCTCTCTCCATTCTCCTCTGCACTTTTTCTCCCTCAGCAAACCCTAGGATGGGGGACGGCGGAGGAGGGACACCGGCGATAGGAATCCGAGGAGAAAACGCCGGCGAGACGGCAAAACCTCACATTAACTCTCCATCTTAAGTCTTCTCGTAGGATAAGCACCCAATATGGAATTTCAGAGGTAGCATGGTAGACGTTCAGCAGCCCTTCGGATCATCACGGTGTGAGGGTCGAACAACAAAATGACGCTTGGAAAAAATCCCCCCAAAAATGAAACTCACAATGAAAGCGGCATTGCGAATGACCCTTTTAGATACTAAAAGCATCATCAGTAATGCCGCTTTTATTATAAGATTTTTTGTCTTTTTAGAAGGATGGTGAAAGTAAATGTGGATTCCTTTCATTTGGTGTCAAGCAATAATATGAATCATTCCTATTGAAAAGCTATTGATTCTTTTATAAAATCATCTTAGGATTGAAGGGTCTAATAATTGCCCGATATGTGTGGAGTAGATGGATTGCATATGCCTAAAGAATGAAACTTTACCATTGCGTACATTTGTTATTAATAATTATAAAAAATAGAAATGGAAAAATAGAAATCTATTTTCCTTATGGTAAGCCACGTGTAGGGCTGCAAATGAGCTGAGCCGCTCATTAATAGCTCACGAGAAAGCTTGTTAAGGGTTCGACTTAAGCTCGATCAATTTATAAACAAGCCAAGCTCAAGCTTGAATTCTACGCTCGTTTAGTAAACAAGCCAAACTTGAGCATACCAAAGCTCGGCTCGTTTAGGCTTGTGAACAAGCTCGTTAAGAACTCGATGAGAAGTTTGTTTAGGAGCTCGACAAGAAACTCGTTAGTGGGATCATTTAAGGGTTCATGAGTAGGGGCATAATTATCCCACTGTACATTTTAGTGTGAAAGAGATATTCATTCCCTAGTATGCTAGTAGTGGATGTTTGATGTTTTTACTTATCTTAGTAAATTGAGTTTTGACGTGAAAGAGATACTTTTTTTTTGTAGAATCCAATGGAAGTATGATGGCATGATAACTAGTTTTGAAGCATATATGAGTGTTATAATGTGCTCTAAGCTTCCAACCAATAACTTTAGTTTTTTAAGTTTATTGCAACTCTTTATTTAATAGTATTGAAAACAGTTGTGATTTTATGGAGTTTTGATTTTGGGTTCTTTATGGTTCATGCTTGGATGATGTTTCATATTGTCGATTTTTTGGTTTATACTTGAGATGGTGATTTTAAACCATTTATCCCAAAAAAAAAAAAAAAAAAAAAAAAAAAAAAAAAAAAAAATCTTAAATGAGGCAGAGCTCGAACTCGAGCTCGAATATTTTCTAACGAGTCAAGCTCAAGATTGAAATTTAGGCTCGTTAAAAAAACTCAGCTTGTTAACTAATGAGCAAGTTTTTTAACGAACCAAGCCAAGCACTCCAAAGCTCGGCTTAGCTCGTTTGCAGCCCTAGCCACGTGTTCTAACCACGTTGCGTGAAACACTACTTAACAAATGAAAGTGTTAACCTATTTTGGATGTACTTCACATGCTTACATTTTTTTAATTGCTAGATAATGTTATAGGTGATGTGACATATTATGGTACAAAGTTATGCATGACCACAAAGTCAAGTCCTTCGCCTTCAAACAAGAGCCATCTAACCTGGGATCAAAATTATGTCCATATTTTCCCTATAGTAACATTCTATCTCCACAATTCAATTGAGAACCTGTTATAGTGATTCGTGAGAGAATGCCAATGATTATATCGCTTGGAAGATCCCGCACTGTCGTAATTGTTAATCTTCTTCTTTTGACGAAGGATTTAGGGTTTTCTTCCATTCAAAATGAGCGTTAAAGGGTTTAAGCCTTTAAGGTTTTCTTTGTCTTTGGTTCTCTGCAACAATTTGAAGAAGTAAAAAGGGGAGAAGCACTAGGGTTGAGATGTGTCCTAGGAATTTGGAGTTACAGAACCAAAAAAGAATCATAGTAGCAATTGGTGGTAAAATTGAACTAATGGAAAGTGTAAGACTTGTCATCTAGTTTTTATTTATTTATTTTATCAAGGGGATCTCTAGGCAATTACTAAGCCTTGGAGCAGCCCCAAAAGAGATTAACGCTTTCATCTTGGGGTTTTGTCAGCTAGTGTTTTTTTTTTTTTTTTTTCCCCTTTTTTTTTTTAACAATTGATAGAATTTATCCTAATCTCCATATTTCTGCATAAACTTAAACCCAATATTACTCAAAAAGTTGGTTTTGTTAACTAGCGTTTACAATAGTTAATGAACAGACACATGTATATATAGTGGTCACTTCTCCAATTAAATTCCACAGTATCCACAAAAGGAGAAATAATATAATAATTTCAGTAGTGCTAATGGTCTTTCTTTTTTTTTTTTTTTCTAATTTTTTTTCTTTAATGATATAACAATAGCCACATCAAGTATCAAAAAAGAAAAAAATAAGATAAGGTACGTAATAACCAAGGCCTGCTAGCTTGGAGAATAGCTGCAAATGCAAACACCAATTACACCAGGACCTCATTTAACTGAACCTACAATATTGAACAACATATAGAGAAAAAAACAAACAAAAGCGTACTTACGTTTAAAAATGGAGACCAAACTCACGTATGAAAAATAAGATTAACTAGTTTTCAACGTTCAAGACTAAGCGCCAATCTGGACCAATTTAAAATGCAGAGACCCAGTTCCAAGAATAAAAGCCCTTGTCATTTGTTGATAAAAAGTGGGGAAAAAAAACGGTTCACTGAAGATAATGGTAGACATCACATATCTCTGAACACAATAAACCTTTAAATCCTGAACTGAAGATCACTACTCAGGCTGAGCCTTAAATTGGATTTACGTAACACAGACTACACAGTGCCATCATAATAGCGTGGCTAAAGAGACGATCTAGCAATGGGACAGATACGTCTTAGCTCGACTACAATAACAGATTTTGATGTCAAGACAACAAGGCAATGAGGTAAGAATTTCTTCATCAACCACTGTTCTAAGATCCTACACGGATCAGCTTGGTAGCAAACTTAGACAAAAGCTGCAAGAAATAACTTCAGCAAAAACATAGTTAGGATCCATGTACTTGATGCCGAGTACATGGATCCTACTCATAAATGTCACATTAGTTTGGTTGTACTTAACAAAATATATATTAATTATTATTAACAAGTACATGATACCTACTCATGGACAATCACTGGAGTTTAGAGATTGATTACCAATGATTGCTGAGTAAATTGCTAAATGCTGAGACACCAGTGATGCAGAAACAGAACCACACTGCTCTTCTACATTATCATCAATGCGTTTCATTGGTCGGATTGTCAAAATGAGGCAAACAATAACTATTTGTAATTAATGGAGATCCCCTGAAACATAAGATCCATAAAGGCATCACAGTCTAAATCATAAGCAACAAAAGCTCACATTTTTTAGTCCAATGAAATCTCGCCATTCTTCCAGAGGCATAAACAAAAATTCATTCATCACATTTTTTGTAAGTCTGGGAAGGTTCTTGAAATCTACATTTATCTAGCAGAGACGATGACCAAGATTTGTTTAAAAAAAATTGAGAAGAGAAATAAAAGGAATGTCAAGATTCAAAACCTTTAAACAAGCTCCATCCTCAACCCATGTGATCCCTACTCAAGGTGAGACCTAAAATGGATTCGCTCCACACAGTGCAAACACATCTGTAGCAAATATGCCACTCAACTCCATCATCTTCTTTATTCGCATCCATAAGTAACTCTGTAAAGTAAATTCAACTGCCCCACAACCTAATTTCCTTCATTAAGTAAAACTAGGCTCTCCATGTAGTAGGTCAATATATCTAACCAGATTCCAGGCATATGAAGATCCTTAAGTTTCTGGAGTCTTGGGTCATACGAAGCCAGCTCTCTATTAGCAAATTGCAGTACAATTTCACCATTCTTCATGAAGCCTAATGGACAACAGACCCCTACCCACCCACCAAAAGTGAAATGTTTGGTCCAAGACTCTACAGTACCATACTCCTTCATTACCCATATATCCACTGGCGCCATCCGCCCATCTCTATGAAAAACAAATAACGAAAGTGAATCCATCAACGCCGTCGTAAACTTGTAAGTAAAATCATTACGGCAACCCTCTGGGAGCTTTATTTCATTAAATACATTGTTAGTCATATCGAATGACAAGATGAATTGACAATCACAATTTTTCTTGGTCTTCACACTTGCCACCCAATGAACAACTCCATTAACAGTTGAAGTTACTGAAAAATCACTGATCACACACGCAAAATCATTTTGAACCCTTTTCCAACACTTCGTGCTTAGCGAGTAAACCTCAAGCTCGGGCACAAATTCATGGGCATATGCCAGTCCGAATCTCTTGTGAGTGTAGTACATAAACTTTAGCACCTTGTAATCATTGATACGAGGAGCAAAGCCAAACGCAACATAAGTTCGAAGGGATTCCGTTTTAGGATTGACGTCGCGAACTTGAAACGTCATAGGAAGGGCCTTGAACTTTCCAATGGCGGGGTTAAAAAGATATATATCACGCATAGAACGTTGAGTTCTTTCAGGACAAGAGAGACAGAGCAACCCATTACAATAACCCTCTAACGTGAAAAGCTCAAAGGGTCTATCGAATTGGATTTCCAATCTCGTTTTCTTTACAAATGTTTCATCACAATGGAATGAGAAATCGTACCCCTCACATTGACGCTGTATGAGCATATACCCCTTGTTATTCGCACGAGTTCGATTGAGGTGAATGTCGATGAAATTGGGATCGGTGAACAGAGAGTGCCAAGGTTTGGATACGCACCTGAATCGCATTAGAGATTTGACGGGCAGTCGTGAGAGAATGCTGGTAATTATGTCCCCCGGCAGGTCGGGTGAGGTCGTCGCCGTTGTGAGTGAGGGAGCTTTTTCTTCCATGGGAGGTGGCTGTAATGGGGTTTAGGGTTTTCTGCAACAATTTGAAGTGAAGAAGAAGATAGGTGAGAAGCCCTAAGAGTTGAGATGTGCCTTAGGAATTTGGGATTATAGAAAGGAAGATGTATCAACAAAAGGGTTTACACTTCACAGCAGCATTTTCGGAGTATACTAAACAAACACATGGTCAAAGGTCGTTCGGCCTGATCGCATCTCCCGCTCTAATAACGGCGCGGGATTTGCCCAGGTATTGGTTTCAAACTCTCAACTTTGGTGAGCACATCTGTGCTATACCTTATTATCCAAAAAAAAAAAAAGTGCTCTACTTCATTCATATTTTGTCATCCACTTTTATCACTTATTTATGTGTCAAAAGTATATAGGTGAAAACAATCATGTGAGATCCAAGATAGAATAAAGAGAAGCTACCACATATGGATGAGTGGGAGGGATTCAGATTTAGTGAAGTCCTCTACTTTTACTGTATGGTGCAATAAACGTAGAATCAATGACACGTGGGTAAGGAGGAGAAATGGAGGGTTGTTAGGAGTTGGGCATCAAATGCATCTCTCAAATGTCAGCCCTCCATTTCTCATCCTTGCTATGTGTCATCAATCCTACGTTTACTGCATCATGCAATAATTTCACCAAATCCAAATCCGAGTGGGAGAATATGGGTGAAATAGCATAGTCCAAAAAAAAAAAAAAAAAAACAAACACACGTGCTTTTATTCTAACAATTGTCTTCCTGCGATGTAGTTTCACATTTTATACTTTCACTTGAGAACACTTTATTTTTTTCTATTTTGTTTTCAAACACTTTAAACCCTCTAGTTTGAAAAATGTTTTAATATTTTATGCCAAGAATTTTTATCCTTAGGAATAGCACTAAATGCTTGGACTCCAATTAATCCTCTTTTTCTTACATTTGTAACACACAACCACACAGAATAAATGGAAGGGAAAAAAAGGCATATTTTACGTCGAAATCACAAAGGAGATTTTTATTTATTTATTTAATTGTAGATGAAGTTAAATTTGCATCAATCATAATAAAAAAGAATAACCCATGTACATGAGACATCGAAAGGAGAATAAATTGATTTGTTATAATGGAGTAGGTTTGTAAAACATACACAATAGCTAATTTCTCATATCTTCCATGAATCTTGCAATAAGGAAATGGGCCAGACTATTGCCACCATAAAAAATACTCTAAGCCCCCTACTTAATTTTTATTTTTTAAGTTTTATAAAAAATATAAAAAAATTTACAAAAACTAATTATATAGTCTACTAAAACACATCATTCCGGACAACTTTGTAGGAGAATTTGTTTCCAAAATTTATCATTTAAGTACACTTTTTGGCAATTTTTTATGGAAAATGAAATAAAGATTGTAAATGGCCAAAAAATCTACTTAAATGATAGATTTTGGAAAAACTTCCTTCAACAAAGTTGTTCAGAACGATGTTTTCTAGTGAATAATGTGACTAGTTTTCGTAAAAACCTTTCATATTTTTCATAAAATCTTAAAATGTGTAAACTAATGGGGGGCTTAGAATACTTTATGTGGTGGCGATAGCCCCCCTCTAAGGAAATATGGAGTATGAAAGAAAGGGAAGAAGGCAATGAGGAAGTCATCGGGGTTTACCTAATAATGAGGGAGGATAATTCGTCAAAGTGAGGCCACCAACATGAACTATTTGTGATCAAATGGAATCCCCTGAAATAAAAGATCCTTGAAGGAGTCACAATCTGCATCATAAATGAAAAAAAAGCTCCGGTTTCGTACTCCACTGAGATCTCGCCATTCTTCAAGAGGCATAAAACTCGAAAACAAATTCAATCATCACCTTGTTCGAAATTTTGAAGGTGCTTTGAGTTCAGCGGGTATATAATCTCTCACAATGAATGCAGTTCATTGAAATAACGAAAATGAAAACGTAGTGATGAGGAAAAATGATAAGCTCATTTGAAAATTCCAAAATTTGACACTTCATGTTGAATCTAGTTGTAATTGCCAAAATACATGAACAATCATTTCAGTCAAACTAGGTTTTGTTTCCCTGCACTTAAAAACACTAAACAATATACAGAAGAAAGGGCCGAGCATATGTGGCTCAGATGGCATTTCCCATCCAATTGAGTGTGGAGGGTTTGGGGGAGGTCGAGGGTTCGACTACCTGGGTGTGTGTGTGGGTGTGTGAGTTTCTAACTAGTATATATATATATATACAGAAGTGATCCCATCAGCACGTGCTGATATAAGTTACATCAGCACTATGCATTGGGGGTTGTACCCCTTGCATTGATTCAATGCACCTCACATCCCACTAATGCACAAGGTACAACTCTCAATACAGGTTTTGATATAAGTTATATTAGCACGTGCTTACCTGATCATCATCCTATATATATATATATATATAGAAGAAAAGGAAGAAAGGAAGGGGGAAAAAAATGACAAAGGCAATTACTCTAAAATGGGGAAGGAAAATAACATTATATAATAATGATATGGTAAATTCTATTAAGTCTAACATCAATCTGCATCAATTTATAATGAATGACCAAGATTTTAAGAACATTTCCAGGATAGACACAAAAAATATAGGCACATTGTAATTCACAATGGCAACATCACATATCACTCACTAATGGTGCGTTTGGATGAGGGATTTGCAGGAAGGGTTTGGGCTAAGATGAGATTTCAATGCCAAATTATGATGGCTGCAATAGAATGAGGTTGAAATCCCATCTTGTAGCCCAAATCCCTCTTGAAAATCTATCATCCAAACCCACCATAAAAGTAGAAAACCTTCAAAACAAGCACCATCCATCATCAATCCATGTGATCCATTTTCAAGGTGAGACCTAAAATGGATTCAGTCAACACAGTGTTATAGCCAATACGACCTCAATTCCATAATCTTCTTTAAGTCAAAAATATATTCGCATTCGTAAGTAACTTCATAATGTAAATTCCATTGCCCCACAACCTAATTACCTTCATTCACTAAAACAAGGCTCTCCATGTAATAGGTAAATACATCTGCCCACCTTGGAGCCCAAGAACTCCAATGATTAAGAAGATCTGTAACTTGCCCCAGTCTAGGGTCATACAAAGCCAGATCAGCATTAACAAAGTGCATTACAACTTCACCATTCTTCATGAAGCCTAATGGGGACCTAAAAACTAGGCACTGATCAAAAGTGAATAGTCTAGTCCAGGACTCTGTTACTCCATAATCCTTCATTACCCATATAGCCATTGTCTCCTCCAAAAATCCATGAGAAACAAATAAAGAAAGTGAATCCATCGACGCAATTGTAGACATGCTTTTATGGCGATGACAGCAACACTCGGGGAGCTTTATTTCATTAAATATCTCATTGTCCATATCAAATGTTACGATAAATCGAAAATTTTGATTTCCCTCCTTCTTCTTCTTCAAATCTGTCGCCGTCCAATGCATAACTCCCTTCACAGTTGAAACCATCGCAAAATTATTGATCGTGCATGGAACATGTTGAACCCTTTTCCAATGCTTCATTTTGAGTGGGTAAATCTCCACCTCGGCCGCTATTTCACTGCCATACTCCAATCTGAACCTCTCGTGTTTATAGTTGATGTAAGACAGAAATTAAGACTGATCAGAAGCCAAGATAGCTTTCTGCATATAACCGTACCTACGGTCAAGCAAACCGTACCTATGGTTGGGAGCAATTTTTGCATAATAACATTCTGCCTTCAACCGTACCTATGGTCAGGCCAACAGTACCTACGGTCGTCAACAGATTTCCTATTACAAATTTCCTTGCCAGTCACTCTTTTTCCTTATTCAATTTGGATTCCTATAAGTTCGTTTGGAGTCCTTATTTGGCCATCTTGCTACTTAAGTTTAGGGCTTTGATCTTTTAATTAGAATTTCTTTATTTTTGGAATTTTTAGTATTTTTCCTTATTTTAGTTATTTCTTTCATAAAGTTATAGTTCTAGTTGAATTAGGTTTTGCAGCCTATATAAATGCTATTTTTTTTTCATTGTAAGGTTATGTTTTGATTAATAAAGAATTTCTTTGCTGAGATTTATTTCTCTTTACTCGTGGATTCGTGTTGTTTTTTCTTTGCTTGTGGATTTGAGTGATTTTAAGAAGAAGGTGGTGACCTTTTTCTTTCATACGCTTTCCGTTACGTCAATAGTACACAAATTTGACCACCTAGTAATCATTGATACGAGGGGCAAAGCCAAATGCAGCACACGTTTCAAAGGCTGCTGCCTCAGGAACGGCGTCGCAAAGCTGAAGGGTCTCAGGAAGGGCTTTGAGCTTTCAAATGGCGGTGTTCTAAAGATATATATGGTGCATACAAGAATTTGTGGTTTTAGGAAGAGATAGACAGAGCAACCCATTGCAAAAACCTTCTACCTTCAACCCTTTAAATGATCTCTGCAATGGAGGTTTCAGTTCCATGTGCTTGACAAACGTTTCATCATGGTGTAACGAGAATTTTGATCCGTCGCATTTAAGCTTTGCAAGTATAAAGCCCTTGTTTTTCGCACAAGTTCAATTGAAGTGCAAGTCTACAAGTTGATGAAATTGG
The DNA here is from genome assembly GCA_039720395.1 of Liquidambar formosana. NCBI lineage: Eukaryota > Viridiplantae > Streptophyta > Magnoliopsida > Saxifragales > Altingiaceae > Liquidambar > Liquidambar formosana. The sequence continues at coordinate 153,666 of CM077824.1, read as the reverse complement.
CATTGTTGACAAAGGCATGCCAAGATTTGCATACCCACCTGAATCGCATCAGAGATTTGGCGAGCAATTGTGAGAGAATGTCGATGACTATATCGCTTGGAACATCGAGCGGGGTTCTAGTCGCCAATCTTCTTCTTTTGAAGAGGGATTTAGGGGTTTCTTCCATTTGAGGATGACCGTTAAAAGGATTTAGGCTGTTTTTTTTTTTTTTTTTTTTTTTTCTCCAGCTCTCTGCTACAATTTTGAAAAAGGAGAAGATAGATGAGAACTAGGGATGGCAATTTTGGCTTGATCCATAGCTCTCGACTTGATCTATACCCGAATGGGTGAGTATTTTTTTTTTAATTTTTTCGGGTATCGGGTCGGGTATAGGTATAACTTCTAGAAAAATTTAGGGTACGGGTCGGGCATGGATCCCAAAAAGAAAAAACCTGAGACCCGACCCGACCCGATATTTTTACAATATATATATATTTTAATGTCCTATGTTTGGAATTTATGTATGGTTTTATGAATATTTGAAACCTATCTTGGTATAGGCTTATGGATCTATTAGAAGGCTCATTATATATTTTTATTCTTTTTTAATCCTTATGTTTGTGTATAATATTTGTGTGATCATATTAGGTATGATCTTATTTGAACAAGATCATATTAGGTGCTAAAAACATCTATAAGCTTGGTATATGATTATATGAATAACATGTAATAGGTGTAAGTAGCAAAAAAAATGGAATTTGGGGGAAAAATATCCTCACAACAGGGTGGTCGGGCATGGGCGGGTCGGGCATGGATGGCCCAAGAAGACGGTGGATCGGGGATGGAGTTTAATTCTTCATACCCATCGGGTATCGGGTCGGGCATGGGTATAAGAGATTAAAGATCGGATTAGGTATGGGGTAGTGCCAACCCGCATCCGACCCGACCCATTGCCATCCTTGATGAGAACTGAGAACTGAGAACCCCTAATGCTGAGATATGCCCTAGGAATTTGGAGTACAAAAGGAAATTTATCGGTATAGGAACGGTTGGTACTGAGTAGTAAAATCGGAATTGAACCACTAGACCGGACCCCAAAACAAATTTTTTTTAAAAAAGGAAGGGGGGTATTTGCTCAACAGTAACATAATGCAGTTATATGTTCTTGTTATTTCTACTTTTTTCCCCTTAAAATTGCATCATATTCTTTAAATAGAGTACATTTCCTTTTGTAAGTAAGGTCATTAAGACTGCATTTGGTTTGAGGGAATGAAATGGAATGAGAGTGGGAATGAAATGAGTTTGAGAATGAACATTCCATCCCAATGTTTGGTAAGATGTGGGAATAGAATGAAAAAGTAAAGATAGAGACCTATTTTTAAGGGTAAAATACATCTACACCCCTTGTATTTACTGACTATTACACTGACCCCCTTTATACTTTCTGCAATTACACTAACCTCTCTTGTTAGAACGGCGAAATTAACGGAGTGAACAGAAACATGAAATGATGAAGATGCCTGCCTTCTAGTAAAACACAGTCGTTTTAGTGTTTTACTAGATTAAAACACAAAAAGGCACAACCCCTCTTCTTCATCTTTATCTTCATCTTCGCCGCAGACCGATGGTAGCAGTAGCGAATTCTGGCGATTGGGAGGCTCCGTTTTCGTCGCGTAAGGCTTCTTCTTCATCTTTCTTTCTTTCTTTTTTTTCTTTTTTCTTTTTTTTTTTCTTTTTTTTGCCCCTTATTAAGGCAACCCACTGCCATGGTACGTTGAAACGAGATCTAAACGCCAGATTTACCGGAGATCTGGTGGTGGGGGGAGGCACAAGGGTTTGGAGAGAAAAAAAAAAGGAAACAGAGGGGAGCAAGAAGAATGACAAGAGGGAGAAGGAGATGCAGCAGTTCGCGATGTGCGAGTTCGCGATTTCAAATCTAAGGGAGATGAGCAACGGTGATGAGTGTAGCGGTGACGGTTTGGTCCTTCCACCATCGGCGAACCAAATGGGGGGGAGATGGCAAATTAGAGGGAAGGGAGGGGAAAGAGTGAGAGTCAGCAGAGGAAAAGAAAAGGGATTAAAACAAAAAGGAAAGGGGGAAGAGAAGAAGCAATGGTGATGGTTTGGTCCTCCCACCACCAGCAAACCAAATGGGAGGGAGATAGCAGATCAGATGGAAGGGAGGGGAGAGAGAGAGAGAGAGAGAGAGAGAGAGAGAGTCAGCAGAGGAAAAGAAAAAGGATTAAAACAAAAAGGGGAGGGGAAAGAGAAGAAGGAAGCGATTTGATTTTTTTTTGGGTTAAAACACCGGGCGACGGCAACCCCCTATTGTTTTTCTCCTTCATCTCTTTCATTTTTTTTGGCCCCCTGTTTAGATCTTCTCCTTTCTCTTCTCTCTTTCTCTCTCTCTCTCTCTTTTGCTTTTGTTGAGGTAACCCACGGCCATGGTTGGAGCAGCTGTTGAGGTGACCCTTCTTTCACTAAAAAACATGAAGTTCATCGGAACTTTATGAAGCAACAGAGAGATAGCAGAGGGCTATTTAAATACCAAACGAACCGTTTGTCTACTAAACGTAGCGTTTTGGCTTTAAGAAGGTTAAAATGGGTATTTTCAACCCATTTTTGGCTGATGTCAACAACAATCGTTAAATTAAGTCTCTAATAGCTGTATGACGGATGGGGTGAAGTGTATGTTATTTTCCAAAGTAAGGGAGTGCAGTGTAATTTCAGAAACTATAAGGGGTGTCAGTGTAATAGTTAGTAAATAGAAGGGGTGTAGATGTATTTTACCTTATTTTTAATGATTTTACTCTTTAAAAGGAGGAAATAGCTATTCCTTTTGGTTTGGGAAGGAATGGCTATTTCCTCATTGGAGGAAAAGACCCCCATAAGGGAATGGCCATTTCATTCCCTTGTACAACCAAACACTCACTTTTTTTTTTTTAGAGAATGGAATCACCATTCCATTCTATTCCCTCCCTCATTCCATCCCAATGTTTGGTAAGTGTTGGAACATTTATTTAAATTCTACACTAATAAAAACAATTATACAAATATAAAATACACAATATTATAAACGATTACACAATTAAATAGAATGTCAAATTGACAATATGATAAAACATGATATACATCCATCAAGATTAATAAACAAAGTAAAAAAAGTAAAGTATAGAAAACATAGCGGAATCAGTGAGGCACATATTCGTTGTCCTAAAGTCGCATTTGCCTCTCCACATGTAGGTATTGGCGGTCGTATATGGTTCCAAGATATAATCCAATTCCTCGTAGGTGGTTTGATCCATAGTGCATGTTTACAGTAGACAGGTGTCAAGAACGAATTTAAATTGCCCATAGAAAATAAGTAAAATACAAATAGAAGAGAGTATACAAGTTGGAAAAGAAGAGAGAAAGACAAAGAGAGGGAGAAGATAAGAACGTTGAGAGAGAGAGAGCAAATATGACTGCAAGGTTTGGTTTTATAGGTCCCATGTATTCCTATACCAAATGTTTTAATCAAAGGAATTAACCCAATATATAAATGCATTAACACCTAAATGGTTAATACATTATCACACAAATGGCAATAAACATAGTCATTAAAATGGTAATAGGAGGAAATAAAATATTCTTTAAAGCTGAAAAATAAATTCTCCAAAAATAAAGTTTTGTAACTTCCTGAAATTAAACTCCTAAATTTCCAACAATGAGTGAATTTGATTGCCCCACAACCTAATTTGCTACATTCAGTAAAAGTAGGCTCTCTGTATAGAAGGTAAAATCAGTTGACGAATCTGAAACCGCACCGAAACAAAGACACTTAACTTGTTGAGTCCTTGAGTCATATGAAACCAATTCTCCGTCATCAAGTTTCAGTACAACAAAACCATTCTTCATGAAGCCTATTGGGAATAAGAAATTTTCGCATTGATCAAAAGTGAATTGTTTAATCCAAGACTCTGCTACCCCATACTCCTTCATCACCCATATATCCAAGCGCATCCCAAACCCACAAAAAACAAATAAAGATAGCGACTCCGTCAACACCACTGCAGACACATCTAAATCATAATCGTGAGGACGACGATACTCTGGGAGCTTTATTTCGCCAAATACTTCATTAGCCATATCAAACGATAAGATAAATTTATAATCTATTCCCTTCGACTCCATTCTCGCCACACAATGAACAACCCCATTTAGAATCGAGTACATGGAACTAGTCGAATATGTCGAACCATCACAGATCTTGCACGGAATAGCAGATTCAATCTCTTTCCAAGAATTGGTTCTCAGTGAGTAGACATGAACTCTGAGAGGAACATGAAGGCGTGATTTCTTGCCATAGCAGAGAAATTTTACTATCCTATAATCATTCAGCTGTGGGACAAAGCCAAAATCAAGATAAATGCAAGCAAAGTCAACTGGAAGTGAGTCAGGAAGGACCTTCAACTTTGGAATGGCGGGGTTCCATAGATATATATCGTGGTCATAAAGTGCGGTTTTAGAACAATAGAGACAGAGCAACCCATCACAATAGCCTCTCATGTAGGTATCTTCAAAGGAGCTCCAATATGCAACTTTGAATTCCAATCTCGTGTGTTGGACAAATGTTTCATCAGAGTGTAGTGAAAACCTGTGTTCACCAGATTCTACCAATTGTTGCTTAATGAGTACATACCCATCACTATTCGCACGAGTATGATTGAGTTGCGTGTCGATGAAATTGGGATCGGTGACTAAAGAGCGCCAAGATTTGCATACACACCTGAATCGCATCAGAGATTTCACAGGCAATCGTGATAAAATGTTGATAATTATATCTTCGGGCATATCGCACGATGTCGTCGCCATTCTGAAAGGTTTAAAGGGTTCAAGGATTTCTTTTCTATGGCTCACCAGTCACCAATTTGGAACGGTTGGTGATAAAATTGAGCTAGAGAGAGATAACAGAAGCTAATATATGTATACGTAGAGAAAGAGAGAGGGGGAGAGCAGAAGTTATGCTAATTACCAAAAGAGGCTGAGATATAAATAGGGAGACAGAGCTAGAGAAGGTGGGGAGTGGGGAAGGTATAACCAGAAAGCTATAAAAACGTGATAGACTTCTTAAACCAGGAAAGTCGACAAGTTTGAAAATGTAGTATTCGAGCACGACTGCTAATTGCTAAATGACCGGCACCAGGCCGGCGTGGTCATACAGCTACCGTTGATTTTGAAAATATTCTGTTCTAACTTGTAAGGAGAAAGAAGATTCCATGCCATGATCATCAATGAGCACAGTAACCCTAGAGGACTATGTTTGTTACTAGGGAATGAGGGAGGGAATTAGGGGCGGAGCCAGGAGTTATCTCCAATGGGCTACTGTGCTATGATTCTGTGAAGTGGGAATGAGGAACTAAAAAGCTCTAGAAATCATTTTTTTTTTAATATTACTTTTTGGTAATCATTTTCCAATTTAATACCAAAAAAAAGATATTGTAGTCAACTTATTACAAATTGATTGTAATTATGCTCTAAAATGACTACTATTTTCCTCTTTTTGGCATTATGTTGAGAAATGGTCATCAAATGGTTGATCCAGTGGAGGCACTGTGCCCCCAAAGGCCTCCTTGGCTCTGCCAATGAAGGGAATTGAATGATAATTCTATTCTCCAAAAAAAAAGAGTGAGTGTTTGATTGCACAAGAGAATGGAATAGGTATTTCCTTGTGGGGTCTATTCCCTCCAATGAGAGAATAGTCATTCTTTTCCAAACCAAACATAATGACTATTCCAGAGTAAAAATCATTAAAAATGTGTCCTACTTATGCTTTTTCATTCCATTTCCACTTCCATTCCATTCCCTCAAACCAAACGCAGCAGCCTAATGCTATAATTAGCCAACCAATACGCACAACTGTTACCGTCCCTGTTTGTACGAGGTGGTAAGCTTTCGAAGACAAAGCTAAAAACGAAATTGCAGTGGACATCTAGTTCTCACCTCCATTGCTGCAACGGGCAAATGGCATCTCACTACCCTCTGATCCCTGCGAAGCTGGCAGTTTTGAAACAAGCAACGCAATCCTTCTCCATGGAGAAAACATTGAAATCACAAAGAAGAATTCTTAGTTGAGATGCAGCTTTTTATTTTGTTTTATTTTTTATTTTTTATTTTTAAAAAGCCTAAGTTGGAGGTTGCATGTTTCAAAACAAGCATTCTTAATGAGATACCCAGCTTAAAATTTTTTTGTAGGAAATGATCAACTTGGATGAAAACAGAGAGATATTGGGGAAAAGGGGAATTTTATATTGAAAAAAAAAAAGAAAGTGTGATTGAACTTACAAAACTTCTTAGGGGTAGTTGATATCATATATATGAATCCTCATGAAAAATCACTTCAGTCAATTGATTGGTAAATAAGGGCAGCTAACTTTCGAGTGTAAGATGCTTTCACTCATATTACACTAAACTCATTAAACTACACTTAAAACAGATTGAACAATATAAAGAAGAAAAAAAAAAAAAAAATACGTTTTTAATTTCAACATGCAAATTAAATGAAGTTATTTGTAAAAATGAGATCAATACTCTTTAGATGTTTTGGTCTCTAAGCACCAATCTGCACCAATTTACCATGTACAGAAAAAGCTTCAGAGTGTGAGGCCGTTTAATATATTAATAGAGAGAAGAATATGATCATTTTTGACATCACATATCACAGAAAAAAAAATAGAACTTTCAAGGCAAGCCTTATGTTGAACTTGAGTAACCATTGCTGAAGATGGATTACTCGAGCTGAGCTAGAAATTGGATTTACTTAAATACATAGTGCAATCATATTACCACGGCAATTTTTATGTCGAACCAACGAGACTCCATCAAACCACTAGAACTGAAACACAGCTTGGAAGGCAACTCAGAAAATAACATGTAGATGGAAACATATATAGCACCAAGTAAAAAATGACACACTTGAATTTACAAAATTTAATACTAGTAGCTGATATCAGATAGACAAGTAGTCCTCATGAAACTCACTTCTTTCTTATTAGACCCATGAAAAATCACTTTATCAAAGCCAAAGCCAAGGATTATCTTTAAGTAAAAAGGCCAAATGAACATACAACATTGAACAACATAAAACCGAATAATCACTTCTGTTACAGTACTGTGTCTTCTTGCACTGCACCATCAAGTGACTTCCTTTGTCCCACAAACCTAATTTCCTTCATTAAGTAAAACTAGGCTTTCCATGTAGAGTGTACACACATCTAATGACCTTGGAACCTCAAAGATTCGAAGATCCTTAACTTGCTGGGCACTTGGATCATATGAAAACAGCTCTCCATGTTCACCTTTCAGTACAACTTCACCATTCTTCATAAAGCCTAGGGGTATGAGAAATTTAGCCTCCGATCAAAAGTGAAATGTTTAGCCCAAGACTCTGCTGCACCATACTACTTAATTACCCATATATCCATACGCTCCACTTCCCTTCTTCAAAAAAGACAAACAAAGAAAGGGACTCCTTCAATGCCATTACAGACTCGTCCACTACCTCGTTATCATAGCAAAAGTCTGGGAGCTCTATTTCACAGAAAACCTCATTAGCCATGTCAAATGATAAAATAAACTCATCGATAAAATTTTCCTCATCCTTCTCATGTGCCACCCAGTGAACAATTCCATTCACAGTTGTATCTATCGAACCTGTGATGGATCTCACATGGAACAACATCTGGAATCTCTTTCCAAGAATTTAACCTTAGTAAATCTCAACTTTGGGTGGAACTTTTAGAGAAAAGCCAGAACGGGCAACATCATCTGGGCGATCTTTCTCGTAAAGAAACTTTACCACCATGTAATCAATAAGCTGAGGGACAAAGCTAAATGTAAGATACATGATGTAAGCTGAGGCACTGCGAGGAGGAAGGGCATAGAGCTTGTAATTCGAGAACAAGGGACACAGAGCAACCCATTAGAATACCCCTCTACCCAGAAACATTCAAATGGTTTATTGAATGGAAATTCCAATTTTGTGTGTTCGACGAAAGTTTCATCACAATGCAACATGTTTTTCCAAGCTCCATGTTTCAAGAGTACATGGCCCTTGTTATTCACAAGAGTTCGATTGAGGTGCATGTCAATGAAATTGGGATTGGTGAATAGAGAGTCCCAAGATTTGCATACGCACCTAAATCGCATTAGAGATTTGACAGGCAACAGCGAGAGAATGCTGATAATTATCTCCCATGGCAAATCCGTTCTTCTGCAGCTTCTCCTTCTGTGGGTTTCAGGGTTTTCTTTCATTTGACCAAGGCGGCATGCTCAAGGAATTAGGGCTATGTTTGGTATGTCGGATTAAAAATGGATAGGATAGGATAGGACAGAATAAGATCAATGTTTTGAAAACCGATCCAAACACTCATCCGGTCAAGTAGTTGGATTGGGTCAACCTAGTTCACCCAGTCGTGTCTATTAGGTTAACCAGTTTTGATGTTTAAGAGTATAAAATTATAAATAATTAAATAGAATTAAAATTCATAATTATTTTTAATAAAAAATCTAATACAAGAGTCAAATAAATAAATAAAATTTAGCACACAAATAAATAAAAAGCTTTAATGTTAAATTTTAGATTTCAACATCATAGATAATAAGTCATGATCAAAATTAAAGAATTTAAAATTAAAAAAAAATCATGTTTTAAAGAGGGAAAATGATTGTTGAGATGAGCCTATAGGACCGATTCAATGACCAAAATTGCAAAAATACAAAGTCAACCCTTTCGTGTTTTTAAAGATAATTATCTCGAAATTATATTGATTTTTCAAGATAATTATCTTTAATTTATAGATAATTCTAAATAATTATCCTAATTATTTAGATAATTTTTATGTAATTTTTTTAAAAAGAATTTCACCCTACCATTTGGTTCTAATTTTTTTATCTTGATTTTCCTTGCATCTGATTACATTAAGGTATGTTTAAGGAGTTTATCTCAATTTTTAATTTGCTGATTTTATCTTGATTTTGTTTTGAATTTCTTTCCTTTTCTGGTATTTATTTGAATTTTCAAAATAAAGATCCTTGATTCTTTTCATATTAAGCTTGATTTCGCTTTTTTATTTTGAGCGTGATTTTCAGTTAGGTATTCTATATAAATTGGAAAGTGGATTTTTAGTATTTTTAGTATGGATGCACGAGATTCTTTTAACTAGGGCTATTTTTTTGTATCAACGAATAGAAAACTAACATGTTAGTCGGCTCCTATTCGACCTTGTATCTCTTGTCCTAGGTATCACTACTCTTGTAAAAAGATAGTTAGCCAAAAAAACAAACTATCCCTTAAGATTTTGTTAACAAAAAGGAAACTAAATCCTATTAGACACAATTTTCAATACAAATTACCATGTTTGTTTTGTTCAAATTTTTTAAATGCCAAAAAAAAAAAAAAAAATCAATTGACTTGATCGGGTTAACAAGTCAATGGTTGAACCAATAAACTGGCTGGTTTTATCCATTTTTTGGATTATTTGATTGAACCAAACCAATGAGACTGCTAGGTCCAGTTGAACTGGATTCAATCGACTGGACTAGATTGGGTTTCAAAACACTAGATAGGATTATTGGGTGGTGTTATACAAAACACCCTTAGTACAATACCCCTATGTAGCACCCAACTCACATCTTCAAAAAAGAGATCTATTAAATAAATTGAAGGGGTTTTGATTCATATACATCGTGCCATATAAGGTGCTGTATTTTGGTACTGCATATAAGGTGTTGTACATTACATTTCCCTTACATTTTAGTTTAATTCCATGATGTACACAATACTCGATAAAGTTGTTAGAAGTAAACTATCAACCTCCATCACACAAATTTTGTAAAAATAAAACAAAAATTATACTTGTTCCGTCCCACAAAGATAAGTCATTTCTACTACTTTTTTTTTTTATTATCTAATTTGTTCGTCCACTCTGAAAAGTCAAATCATAAATTTCTTAAACTTCCTTTACTATACTTTGTGATTTCAATAATTACTTTCAATGCAAAACCCAATACCAAATAGTTGAGGATGTTTTTGAAAAAATGGAATTTAATAAATAACAAGTCAACATAATAATGCTTTTTCTTAAAACATTTTATCAAATTAATATGACATATCTTTATGAGACGGAAGGAGTAAATGTCAAAAAGTCTCCTCAAATGATGGATTTTGGAAAAAATTTTTTTACAAAATTGTTTAAAATGATATTTTCTAATAAATACTTGATTAGTTTCATAAAAACCTTTTATATTCTTTTTTGAAAAAAAAAAAACCATGAAAATTCAAAATAAATGGGTGGTGCTTAGGAAATTTTGTGGTGGCAATAGGTTGGCCCTTGAATGTAATGAAACTTTTGATATTAGGTGATTCTGAGATGCTTATGCACTTGATTAATCTTTCTAAGCACCTGCAATCCCCCATACAACATATACCAAATAATTACAAGATAAGGAGATGACCTTGAGGAGAAATGATGAGAGTTGAACCCAAAACCTTTTGCTTGAGAAGAGATTCTTGAACTATTCAGTGCTTGTTTGGATGAGATTCTGGAAGGCCCAAAATCTTTTCTGATGGCTCATAATCACTTTTAAGAGTGTTTGGATAAAAAACGAGAAAAGTGATTGTAAGCCCAAAAGAGATTTTGAGGCCAATTTACTTACGTTGCCTCCCCCCTGATTCTAATTCATCTTCTGATTCAACTTCTGATTCTACTTCTAATTCTACTCTGAAGCTATCCCAAACAGGCACCAGTCACCCCAGCCCCTCAAGGTTGAACATAGTGAAACTTACTATTGGTAGTTGATATCATACAAATAAATTAACAATCACTCCAATTCAGTATTTATTTTATTTTATTTTATTTTACTTTTGGGACACATCGATCAAGTTCAGTATTTAATATTTAGTATTTAGTAACCAAAGATTGAGTATACCTGCAAATGCTCTCGCACCAATTTCATGGTGACCACTTACAACATTGAACAATAAATCAATGCAACCATTTTTACAACAAAATCAGGCACAAAAATAAATCACCAAAAAATAGAAAGTATCAAAGAAAGAAAAGATTGCATTCATGCAGCGATTCCTTATTGCAAATGTAAAGAGAGAACACGTATATGAATCAGCTAGATGCGGCTGCCCATCATGTCCAGTTTAGGTGGAAAACTTCAGAACACTTAGGGTTTAAAGAAGCAAATGCAAGCAACTCCTGGTCACGTTCAAACAAGGCCATATCTTCTTCACTGAGATTCACCCACGCTTCTATTCCTTCCCCATCTCTTCCATCCATCCATCAATAGAATTACATTCGTTGACCCCAAATTAGCCATACCCAACCATGTGGGCTTTCCCCACCCAAAATCAGCAGCTTCATATATTGGAATTCTACAGCAACTGCTACCCACGTAAAGTTGTAAATCATCTCTTACAAGCTCTTCGTTGTGAGGAGGGGGCTCACAGATCACAAACAAACTGTGCTCGTTCCTCGAAAGTTCGTCTGCACATGTTATCGTAGAAATATTTCATCCCTCTCCTTAGCTGACCCACTAAGCTCTGCAACTCTATTTCCTCTGGTACCCATGCTATACAGTGCCCGACAATATTCCCAAAAGTATTCTCCGGCAAGGGCGGCGCAACCCTTTTTCGGAGGTTCACCTCTTGGGACATCACAGAATGATATGGCCTCGCAGATCGCAAGTCTAATGCCTTCAGTGCACATTTCCAGAGGAGCGCCAACACGGCTTCCACGCGTGTGGGCTGCAGCACGCTCCCACTGGCAGCTTTCGTTTTGAGGAGAGCGATTTTCGAGGCATTGAATACGAATCTCCTCCTCATAACGGGCTTACATGATGAGTACGTGGACGACATCTGCTCGACGGAAGCTGGCTCAATCAGAGAATCATCCTCTGGTGGAGGAAAGAGAGCCACTGCAATGTTGAATTCTAGTCGCACCACTACCTCTCCGCAGGCAGGTGGCGGTGGCCCAAGCCTTGATGAATGTACACAACGCAGCTGCGTCTGTTATTTTGTGTGAAATGCTAATGCCAATGGACACTCCCCCGCAATGGAAAAAACTGGCCTTGAACGAGTAACACACAACCCTTGGCTACAGCTTCCGTGGATTCAATACCAGTAGGGAACCAAAGCATCCAATATCCTCGGCATCCGGTCCTTACCAAAATGTCTTGGAGGCGATGGTTGACGCGAGCTTCTAAAAAGTCAACACCATCATCGTTACAATCGATCACGACATTTCCTTTGATCCTTCCAGCAAGTGGGTAGAAGTGACTTAAGATTTCCTGATAGCGATTCTTTTAGGCGACGAGATATTGCATGAGATTTCTTTGCTTTGTGATCATCATCACCACCATGACCGTCCAAGGAGTAGAAAAGGGCAATTGAGATATAAGATGAAGAAGCATACTGATCCAATCGTGAGAGCATGAAGTTTCTAAGGTGATGAGCAGTTGGTGAGGAAGGTTTGATGGTTTCTCTCTTGATGATCTCCACCTTCATCGACATGGCCGCTATCTTGCTCTTCTCGATGTTTAGATCTGACACACTAGTAATTCCTCTGGTACTATTTATTACGCAGTCCCTCTAACCATGCCTCTCTATGAGTAACGGATTCCAATAATATAATATGCCACATTGGGCGCATGGTATGATTGTTTACGGACTACATATGAATCAGGAGTTTTGACTTTGATTTGTTAAACTCAAGAAAATGATGGTGTCCGAGATATTAGCAGGATTCTCTATCCAAAACTGCATATATTCAACTTGGAACTCCTTCTGAATTGCGGTTTCGAGTTCTTTATTAGTTCCAGCTGTCTTGTGGACCACCCCCTGTGGGAGAGGAGTTTGTTGACTTAACCAAAGAAAAAATGAGGAAGAAGAGGGGAGGGGTGTTGATGTGAGAGCTAGCTATAGTGCACCAAAAAGAAAGAGATACTCATATGCCATTTTGACACAATGCTTAAATCAATAGGCAGCAAAGAGGCTAATCCACTCCCTATGGATGTCTGTGATCTGGAACCAGTAAGCTTCCAAAAATAATTGGATTTGGAAGGTAAAAGCAACTACTGCAGGGGAGAGCTAGTGCACCAAAAAGAATGATATTTTTGGTCCTCTCTCTCTCTCTCTCTCTCTCGCTTTGTCTCTGGCCCTCTCCGTCTACGTACCTACTCTGGATAAAATCTGGTGATGGCTGCTAGTCACCTTCTGGCAACCTATTGAATGATCTGTAATAGTCCTTACTGTAAAAAAACTTATATTGAGCATCTCATGTCATCTTATACTACTACCACTATTTTAAACCAAATCAAAACCTTAATCCTAGACAAATCACACAGATGATATGGTATAGCATGATCTCAACGATGTATATAGTGCGCAAAGCAAGTTCAAATGGAAGCACTCTTATCAACTGGTTGGAACCATAGACAGAAACCTGTACTCATGCTATATCTTGACTCTACAAAAGTGCAAGAGATATTTTTGCAGATCTATAATTCAATTATGCATGAGATAATATAGTGCCTTTGATGATTAATAATTTTTCATTCTGAAGGATAGAACCAATTTTATGAAAAATATGTTCTTCATTTTATTATGAAAAAGAGGTTTTCCCAGTGTCACAACCAAATACAGGAAAATCATGAGAAAATCCTACCTTTTCATGTAAACTATTTTATGTTGAGGAACATTTTACGTTTAATACAAATATACAATCTAAAAGGAAAGAAATGCAGCCTTATATGAAAACAGAGCAAGGGGTGGGTGGGTGGGTGGAGGGAGAAGATAAACACACTTGAACTGAAGCAAAACTTACAACTGGTAGTTGATATCATATGCATATATCCTCATCAACAATCACTCCAGTTCAGTATTTAGTAACTAGGGGCTTCTAGCATTGAGTATAGCTGTAAATGCTCTTGCACCAATTTCATTGTGACCTCTTTTAACTACACTTACAACATTGAACAATATAAGGAGGATAAGAAAGAAACAAAATCATATTTAATTTCAATACGGCGAATAAACTCATGTATAAATGAGATAGGTATTTTTCAGTGCTCAGGTCCTAGTGCCAATCTGCACCAATTTACTATGCACAAAGGTGGTTTAAAAAGTAAGAGCCCCTTTCATTCAGGATAAAATAAGGGAAAAGAGAAAAAAAAAAGAATATTGAATATAATTGAAAGACATTATACATCTCTAAAGAAAATAAATTTTTAAATTTTGAGCTAAAGTGATCAGTACTCGATGATCAGTACTCAAGGTGACCTATAAATTGGATTTACTTGACACATAGTACAATCATATTAACATGGCTAAAGAGAAAGTTTAGCAATGGGATAAAAAATTATATCTATTGACTGTGATAATGGATTTTGATGTCAAAAAATACAAGTCAGTTAAATTAGGATTTCCGCACAATCACTTGTTTCTAAGATCCTAGACATCCAGCTTGATAGCCAACTTAGACATATACTACAGGAAATAATTTCAGTAAAAAGTAAAAACACAGCAACTCCATTTCCCTCAATCTATCGAAGTGGTCAAATTCATCAAAATGAGGATAGCAATGTGAACTATTTATAATCAATCAAAACCCCACGAAACATAAGATCCTCAAACACTTCACACTCTACCTTACAAAAAGGAAAAGCTCTAGTTATGCATTCCAATGAAATCTTGCCATTCATCGAAAGGCATAAAACTTGTAACACAAATTCATTCATCTCACTGTTCAAATGTGGGAAGGTAATCGAAATCTACATTTAGGTCAGCTGGCATGCAATCCTCCAGATGAAGAATGCTTCAGCAATTGGTACTTACCAAAACTCGTGAAAAATCACTTCAATTGCACTAGGTCTTGAAAATCCCTACACTGACAAATACTATTTACAGAAGAAAATGAAGATAGTAAAGGCAATTACTTTAAAATGGAGAAGGAAAATAAAGTTTTATACGACAATGAGATGGAACATTTTCTGAACGTTCAAGTCTAATAGCAATATCCACCAACGTACAATGAGTGCCCAAGATTTTAAGTACATTTGAAGGACCTTCCTACATCACATACCACTAAAGGAAGAAGACCTTCCAAACAAGTCCCATCCTCAAATCATGCAATCTAAACTCAATCTAAGACACAAAATGGATTCGCTTAAACAGTGCAATCATATCTGCTTGCTATTGCTGACTTGCCACTGATGAAAGTAAACTCTATTCGCCAGTACAAGTATCTGCAACAAGTAAATTCGATGGCCCTGCAGCCAAATTTCCTTTATTAAGCAAAACTAGGCTCTCCGTGTAATAGGTCAATATATCTAACGACTCTGGAACTCCATGGATATGAAGATCCTTAACTTGCTGGACTCTAGGGTCATATAAAGCCAGCTCTCCATCAACACGTTTCAGCATAACTTCACCGTTCTTCAGGACAGCTAACGGGTATAAGAATTCTGCCCACAAATCAATAGTGAATTGTTTAGTCCAAGACTCTACTACACCATACTCCTTCATTATCCATATATCAACCTGCTCCTTCTGCCCATCTTCACCATAAACGAATAAAGAGAGCGACTCGTTCAACATCTTTGCAGACCTGTGCAGCACCCAAACATCATGGCAACTCTGTGGGAGCTTTATTTCACCGAATACCTCATTGGCCATATCAAATGATAAGATAAATTCATGATAACGATTTTCCTCCGTGTCCTTGGTTGCTACCCAATGAACAACCCCATTCACAACTCGATCCATTGGACCACTACAATGGATCAGGCATGGAACAACATTTCGAACCCGTTTCCAAGAATCAGTGCTTAGCGAGTAAATCTGAACTACTGGAGGAACTTTGGGGCGGCAGACCCTACGGGAAAATTTCCTAATCTCTATAGTGAATAACCTTGACCACCCTGTAATCGTTAACCTGAGGGACGAACCCAAACGCAAGATGCATGCGAAGGAAGGTGCCACAAGGCGAAAGAGGAAGGGCCTTGCACTCTCGAGTCGCGGGGTTCCAAAGATATATATCGCGGTTGTTATTGAAATCTAAGGATTCACGGTGAGAGAGGCAGAGCAAGCCATTGCAATGCCCCTTTACCACGAAACTTCCTAATGAATTCTTAAATGGAATTTCGAACTCCATGTGCTCGACGAATGTTTCATCACGAGGTAACGAGAATTTGTGCAACAAATCTCCATCATGAACCAGTACATAGTCATTATTATGGGCGGAAGTTTGATTGAGGTGCATGAATATGAAATTCGAATCGCCGATAGAGGCGCGCCAAGATTTGCATACGCACCTGAATCGCAGCAGAGATTTGACGGGCAACCGAGAGAGAATGTTGATGATGATATCCCGTGGCATATCATCGCACGACGTCGTCTCCGTTGTGACGGATTTGGGGTCTTCTTCCATTAGAGTCTTTTGGATCTCTGCAACGAATTAAAGCAGAGATGAGCGTGCCCTAGGAATCAGGACCACAGAAGAAAATAAGTTGGAACGGTTGGCGGTAAAATTGAAGTACTGAATTGTATCAATCTAAGCGTTGAAACAGACTTGAAACTTGAAACCCTCTAACAAGGGTGTTAATGGTTTAGATTAAAACCGAGAACCAAATCCAAGCAAACCAAACCGATCGATTTGATAAGGTTTTTTTATCATTAGGGTTGATTTTGGTTCTAATTTTAGAAAATCAAACTAAATAGGTTTAGTTTTGGTTTTCATTTTTAAAAAACCAAACCAAACCGAAAAACCAAAAAAAACAGAAAAAAAAAGTAAAAAAAAAAAAATATATATATATATATATATATATATATCAAACTTAAAATTTGTAAATTTCTTATTATAATAAGGGCATAATAAGAAATAGATTTAAAATAGTACACAATCCTAAGTCTTTCAACCTCAGTTTTGTCTCATTTTTAGTTTTTTTTTTTTTTTTTTTTTTCTTTTTTTAGGTTAGCATGTATTAAATTAGCTATTAATGTTATGTGAGATATCGGATTGACATATGTTAACATGCTTTCGTTTTGATATAATGTTTAATGGTTTTTTTTAGTTGCTAATATAATTTTTTTTTTAATTAAAAATGTTTTTATTTGAAGTTTGGTAAATCATTTTTTTTCATTTTCAATTATTTGTTATTACTTGATAGGTTAAAACCAAAATCGAATTGAACCAAACCAAACCAAACCGAAATTTTTTGGTTTGGTTTGATTTGATTTTTTTATTATATGATTTGGTCTTAGTTTGGTAGGAACAAAACCAAAGTATAATAATTTGATTTGAAATCTACCTTAAAACCAAATCAAACCGAACCATTAACACCCCTACTTCTTACATCTATTTGGGCAATTTTTGCAAAATTTATTTATTTATTTATTTATTTATTTTTGTCAAGGGTAAATTGCACTTAAAGGTCCAGAGTTTGGGATAGGTTTCACTTAAGGGTCTCAAATTTTAATTGCGTCAATTTAGTACCCAACATAAGTGTTGACCAAAATAAAAAACGGCCGTTAACAGCAGTTCTGAAATGACCGTAATGCCCTCCACGCCTCTATCCCTCTCTCCTCCTCCTTCCAACCCTTGCCTTCGCCGTCGACCATTCTCCGGCGAAGGTCCCAGCTACCATTCTCCAGCAACTACTCCATCGCCTCAAAATCAATCACGCATGCAACAATTCTCTCTCATCAACGACGACACACCGATGAACGACTTCATTCCCAACCACAAACTGTCATCCACTTCTGGCCGCCGATGCAACCACATCAAAGGCCACACTATCTTTTCCGGCGATGAAGCAAAAAAAAAGAAAAAAAAAAAGGGAAACAACAGCAACCACATTAAAAGGTGTTTGGATCTGAGTTGTCGATGATGGCACTTGGCTCGCACGGTGGTGGACTCGACGGCGGTGGAGCTGGCTTTTATGGAGATGGCGATGAAGGGTGTTTGGATCTGAGTTGCCGATGATGGCGCGATGGGTGTTTGGTTGCTACGAGATTAACGGTGGAGGCATTGGTCGCTGGTGAGTAGCCCCTTGCCTCTTTTCCTGTCGTCGAGACCCCCCCGGCGTTGCCTCTTTTCCTACCGTCGATACCCCCCATGCGATTGCCTGCAAACCCAATTGTGACGCACAAGATTGAGATCTCAAACCCAAACCTTCGTCGCCAATGGCATGGTGCATCGTCCATGGCCAAATTTTCGTCGCCTTCCTTCTAGGTTATACCCATTACAGATCAACGGTGGGTTGGGGTTTGACGATGGTTGGATTTGGATTGGGGTTTGACGATGGTTGGTTGGTTGGTTGGAGTGGTTGACCTTCATCGCCGGAGAAATGGGGGAATGCTCCATTACCAGCGATGGGAGCTTCACGTGGTTGGTTTGGGATTTGAATCTGCCATGGTTGAGTTTGGGGTTGGGTTTGGGTTTGGGTTTTAAGATGGTCAATAGCAGCCTGCAACTGCAGTCGGAGGAGTGGTTGAACTTCATCGCCGGAGAAATGGGGGAATACTCCATTACCAGCGATGGAGCTTCACGTGGGTAAGATTGGGTGAGGGGCAAAATAGGGATAATATAATTTTAATTTGGTCACAAGTACATCATGTGCAAAATTTCCGTCAACGGTTTTGACGTCGGACCCTAAATAGAAACCCAACTAATAATATGGGCACCAAATTGACGCAATTAAAATTTGAGACCCTCAAGTGATACTTACCCTAAAATCTGGACCCTTAAATGCAATTTGCCCATACTTAATTATTCAATAATAACATTATCGTTCTAAATTCTAATGCTCGTACCTGCTGTCATATCATTATCCTGAGCAAGCCTACTATTTATCTGAGAAAAACTCGTATGCAAAACTTGGATAGAAATCCATGCATCACATTGATCAAAATATGGGGACGCGATTGAAATCCATGCAAGTCTAGTGGTACCAACGGACTCGCCACAAATCACGAACAATCACTTCAACGCTAACAAATGGAAGAAATGAAAGGCATCCTTTAAAGCGGGGAAGGGAATGAAAAAGGTCATATATATACTAATGAGATGAGGTGGGTGTCTATGAAATTGGGGGCCTACTGATATTAATCGTTTGTTGATCAGACGGTAAAGAGGCATGTGAGGTGTACATGATTTTGTTTATCTCTAATATGCCTAGTTTGTCCCTTTACAAAATTTTCAGCACTCAAAACGGCATAGTTTTCGCCTGTTTTTTTTTTTTTTAAAAAAAAAAGAATGGTTCGTGCAAAGATGAAAATGATATTCAATTTAAAATTAGATTATCCTACTCAATTAATCGGTGACAAGGGGCCCCATTGCCATGGCAATAGTTAAGCAACAATCACCTGGCCCTATACATCGAAATTTCTCATAACAAACCATATATAATGAGGTGCCCAACTTAGACGAACTCTGTAGGAAAGGACTTGAATTAAAACAGAGCAGACCTGAAAATACATAAGCACACTGGAAGTCAACAAAAACTACTACTGGTAGTTTTTTTTTTTTTTTGGCTAACTACTGGTAGTTGATTGCTCATTTGCTTCAGTCCTCCAACTACACTGGGACCTTAATTATGTGCACTTACAAAAACGAACCGTAAGAATAAGGAAAGAGAGAAACAAACACATTTTGAATTTAAATAAGGCAAATAAACTTATGATTTAATGACAGATATTTTTCAATGTTCAGGTGAAAGACATAATCTGGAAACAAAAAAAAAATATAAGCGAGGACGAGAAGTCCACCACAAAGAAAACAAAAGACCCCCTTTTATTTGGGGATAGAAAAATGAAATGGAAAAGAAAGGAACATTGAAGACTATTTGGAGACAACAGATGTTACTGAAGACAGTAACCTATAAATTTCTTAACAAAGTGATCAATACTCAAGATGAGCTATAAATTGGATTTCTTCACACATAGTGCAACCATATTAGCATGGCTAAAGGGACGATTATGGAAATGGAATCCTATTTGATTAAGCTTGATGGGATAAAACAACATGGCAATGAGGCTAAAAGGCAGGAAGGTTTCAATGATGCATTACACAACATTTATCAGACGAATCAGCAGAACAAGTAGAGATCACACAGCATCAAAGAACTATTATACAGAAACAAAACCCTACTACTCTTCTCCATTGCCATCAATGCAATTTCAATTGGGCAGATTCGTCAAAATGAGGCTACCTACATAAACTACTTGTAACGAACTCAATCGCATGAACCAAATCCTTAGAGACTTCAAATTCTGCATCATAAAAAGCAAAAGCTCTGGCTTTGTAGTCCGGTGAAATCTCGCAAATCTTTTAAAGGCATAGAACCTAGGCACAAATGCTAGCATCATGTTCTTCAAAATCTGGGAATGTGTTTTGAATCTACATTTACCAGAGCCAGTATTAACAAAAAAGAATCCATTTCAGTCTGAAACTCTGTACATTTTAAACTTCCCACACTCAAATTTCTAGTGTTCCACTACAACAAATAATTGTGCCGTTTCTGCAAAAAACTAACCTAAACTAAAACATAGGGATGAAGGTTAAAAAGAAAAGCTCCCTTGAATTTACAAATTTAAAACTAGTCATTGATATCCGATAAATAAATTGTCCCCAAGAATGACACTTCAGTTTAGTGGTACTTATCAAATATCATGAAGATTACTTCGGTTACAAAAGGCCTTGTTTTACCTGAACTAACAAATATTGAACAAAATAGAGGAAAAAATGAAAGGCGTGATTACTTTAAGATGGGGAAAAATAAATAAAGTCATAAAATAGAAATGAAATGGATAATTTGTTTAACACTCAAGTATAATATTAATTCACATCCATTTACAATGCACAGAAGTTTGAGAACATTTGAACAGAAAATCAGAGGAATATCAAAACTCACAATGCCATCATCACGTACATATCATAGAAAACCTATAAACAAGCCCCATCCTCAACCTATCTGATCCATACAAAAGGTGAGACCTCAAGTTGATTTGCCTAAGACAAAGCAATCACATCTCTGCTTGTTGTAGCCAATTTGCCACACAACTCCATCATCTTTTTTAAGTAGAATATATTTGCCTAGGCAAATAACATCATCAAGTAAATTAGATTGTCCCACAACCTAAATTCCTTCATTAAGTAATACTAAGCTCTCCATGTAGTACGTAAATACACTTGACCACCTCGGAACCCCTGGGATATGAAGACCCTTAACTTGCTGGAGTCCTGGGTCATACAAAACCAGCCCTCCATCATCACCTGTCACTACAACTTCACCATTCTTCAAAGTGCCCAACGGAAGTAAGAAATCTACAAACCAATCAAAAGTGAAAAGTTTAGACCAAGACTCAGCTGCACCGTACTCCTTCATTACCCATATATCTGTGCGCTCGTTCCCCCCTTCTGTAGAATAAGCAAACACACAAAGAGACTCCTTCAACACCGTTGCAGCCATATCTTCTCCACTTTGATCACGACAACATTCTGGGAGCTTTATTTCGCCAAACACCTCATAAGCCATATCCAATGATAAAATAAATTTACAACCACAACTTCCTTCCACATCCATAGCAGCCATCCAATGAACAACTCCATTCAAAATTGGATCAATCGAACTCGAATAGATTTTGTACGGAACAACATTTTGAATCTCTTTCCAAGAATCTGTTCTCAACGAGTAAATCTCAATTACGGGTGGAACTTTAAAAAAAGAGTCGTCATATGGAATATGCTCCATGCTATATCCATCCGAAAGAAATTTCACAACCCTGTAATCGTTAATCCCAGGAACAAATCCAAATGCAAGATACATGTCACCAAAGACGGAAGAGGGTGGAAGAAAATTAGGGAGGGCCTTCAACATTCGAATCGCGGGGTTCCACAGATATATGTCGCGATCCAAATGTTGGCGGTTAAAATGCTTGAAATTAAGACAAGAGATACAGAGCAACCCATTACAATAGCCATCGACCTTCAAACTCTGGTATGAGGTCTTGAATGGAGGTTTCAGTTCAATGTTCTTGACAAATGTCTCATCACAATGCAATGACAAGTTGTTTCCGTATAAATGCTGAACGAGTACATAGCCATTGTTATTGACACGGGTTTGATTGAGGTGCAAGTCGATGAATTTTGGATCGGTGAATAGAGAGTGCCAAGATTTGCATACGCACCTGAATCGCATTAGGGATTTGACAGGCAATCTTGAAAGAATGTTGATGATTACATCCCACGGCAAATCGTACGACATCCTCACCCTTCTGAAGGTATTCGGGTTTTCTGCCATTTGAGGTGGCTGCAAAAGGGTATGAGAGTTTTCTTGTGGAACTTTGGATCTCTGCAACGATTTCAAGAAGACGAAGAAGATGGGTGAGAAGCCCTAGAGTTGAGATGGAATGAGTGGGGCACACACGAAGGAGCAGAGATACAGATATGCGTAGAGACATTAGTTTTCCAAATGCAGTGCCTTATCGTATTTCTCCACCAAAACGCAGCGTTTATTACCAAAACGCACAGTTTTCCATTGCGGAAGCCATAAGTCAAAGTTCAGTTTTGACTTCTTATCCTCTTTGGTTGGTTAACGTTTGAGTTTCGCGGTAATTATTGAGTGAGTGATTTCAAATTTAAACTCATGAAAAAATATTACAAAGTAATACCTTTGTTAAGATTAAGTATAAATAAGAGTGGGTTTAGTCGGTTGTCAAAATAATAATAATAATAATTAAGTTTATCTTGAACATTAATACGGAATGAAGGGTGTTCTATCATTATTCCACGAAATTAATAGTGCAAATTTCTAGATTTTCCCTTTTTTTTTTATTAAAAAAAGAAGAAAAGTTGGTAAAAATTCATTTGAAGTACATTCCAGGTTCTTATTCCTTCCATCGGCTAACTATCAGCCAAAATTTATTGTGTTAACTAATGCAAAATAGGTGATAATCTAATACGAAAAAATTGGACAAGTCGAAAGCCAGAACAGGGGGAAAAATTAAAAACAAAAACAAATGCAATAAGGTAGTACAAATGCCCAATTGCAATACATTCCACAAACGCCATTACTATAAGATCACACACTATAGACGAGCCAAAGGTCTGAAGACTTCATTGGGGGGTAAGAAAATAAAAAATAAAAACGCCATGCAATGAGGTAGTACTGATCCGCAATTGAGATACATTCCATAAATGCAATTAAGATTCTATTATATTTTTTCTTCTGTCAAACTGTAAGAACACACACAATGGTGCCGAGTACGGAAGGTTCAACACACCAAGGCTACTTCAAAAGGACCTAACAATATTGATAATTTTGGAAACCAACTAGCTTGGACAACATTTGTTTAAAGAATGAAAAAGTTGATAGAGATAGAAGCCCAGAGTTGAGATGTGTACCGTGCCACCATCCCTTTTGGTCATACCAAGCGCGCAAGACTCTCACCTATAGAGAGATCTGGGGGAGGTAAGTAGTAGGCAGCCTTACCCCAATTTTGAAGAGACTAATTCCTGGACATGAACCGTCAATGCCACCATGACACCATCCCTATCAGTATCTCCCTAAATTTCAACAGAACTTAGTAAACTATGTTTATAAGCAAACCGCCAAAATGCTACAAATTTACACCATTTCTAGGAACCTTTTGCTGGAGAATTTTGGACAGAACTTGTTAAAGTCATAATGTCAAAATGCATTGTGCAAGAATCCACAGTTCATTAAACATGCTGTTTCTCACAAAACGCACCACAATATCATACAATTTTGAGCAATATGTGCAATTGTTCATTAACTTTAGACAGATTAAACCAAAACCAAAACCAAAATCAAAGTCTGTAAAATTTTATATTTCCATGCCCTTGGGATGTGGCTCATTGCAGAACTTCAGTCATTGCCAATGCTTCAGCTGGAAGAGAAGCTGCCACCCCCAACCAGTTAGGCAAACAACCACCCTTGTCAAACTCATTTGAAACTGGAAAAACCAATCCCTGCCCTAGCATCAGTCTTCTTCCATGCTCCACCAGTCATAATAGTATATGCATCATCAAAAAGAGAAGTAGAACGGCCTCGACCTGAGTTCTGCATAATCTGCACTGGACAAAAAATTTGACTCATGAATTAGAAGACAAATCTTCACCATCCCTCCTCAAGTCAGCAGTGCTTCTATGCATATAAGAGTAGGCCTTCCAAGAAGTCCCCACATCTACCCTCACATTATCTACTATCTCCATCAGATTAAGCCTGCTAAAACACAACTCAATTACATCCTTTCCAGATGTTCCACAACACAGAACACAGCTCTTTAATATAGCAGGGTAACCAGCTGAGCTTGAACAACAATTCACCCAAATCTCCCACCAAGAATTGAAATTCATATAGTTTAACTCATCCTCGCTTAAGCCTAGAGATGAGCCAAACCAAAAAATTCTACTCTGTTTACATTTTTTTTTTCCCTCCCTTTTTCAGTCACATTGGAGCGGATTCGACCCCTAGAACCTAAACTCTGCTGACATCCCAACCCCACCCAGATACTACTAGGCCACAAGGGTCTGTGGTAACAGTTCTACTCTTTTCAAATTTATAGAAAAGATGTTCAACCATTTCATCCTCCTCTAGCATACAGGACAGAGTAAGTCAATCAAGTTTCCTTCTAATCAATTGAGACTCAAAAGGTAATATGTTGTCTAATTTTCAAGCAGAATAATGGAATTTTAAATGAGACAAGCAAAGACCATACCAAAGAGAAATGATCACCTGTCTGAGTAGGGGCCCGAGCCCGTTCCCTATTGGTGCCCGAGCCTGGCCCCTGCAAGAAGAAAGTAAGATGACTGACTGTATGTAGGCCATTAGCTACTGCAGGCCAGTATAAAAGATCATGATAGTCCTGTTGACATAAATGAATAGCAAGTATATACAATGCACAATATCATTTGGAAAATGCATACTTTAAAACGCACTCATTTTGGCTACTCTACCAAAACTGTACATTCTTCCCTCCACATGTCAAATGATGCCATTTTAACAACTGAATGAATATTTTAACAATTTCTCACATTGTTCCCAAATTATTCGAATGCTGAATATTTGACAAAATGCTTAAATAAATGTTGTAAAAACAAGTCAAAGCTAATTCAATTCCTATGCAGTGTAATCCCCCCCCCCCCCCCCCCCCCTTTTTTTTTCTGGAAAAAGAAAAAAAAAAACTGTGGGGGAGAGTTAGTGTACCAAAGAAGAAGAAAAAGAAGCATCAATATCCTGATTCTCATGTTTTCATTCAATGGCACAAATGGGACTGTAAAAAGATAGGCTCCCTTGAATTTACAAAATTTAATACAAGTTATTGATATCCAATAAAAGAATTATCCTTAAGAATGACACTTCAGTCTAGTGGTCCTAATCAAAACTCATGAGCAATCACTTTAGTTTTTCTTGTTTTACCTGCACTGAAAAATAGTTAGAAATATGGAGGAAGAAATGAAAGGCATAGTTAGTTTAAAATGGGGAAGGAAGATAATGTCACGAGTAATAATGAGAAGGATAAGTATTTTTAACCTGCATCCATTTACAATGCACAGAATTTTGAGAATATTCAGGGTCAGAAAATAAATGGAATATCAAAATTCACAATGTACAATATCTCATAAGTAGAAAAACCTTCAAAACAAGCCCCATCCTCAACCTATGTGATCCATAGTAAAAGTGAGACCTTAAATGGATTCGCTTAACACAGTGCAATCACATCTCAGCTTGATATAGCCGATTTGCCAATCAAGCCCATCATATTAGTTAAGTAGAATAAATTTACCTTTGCAAATAGCTTCATCAAGTAATTCGAATTGCTCCACATCCTGATTTTCTTCATTAAGGGACACTAGGCTCTCCATGTAGTAGGTAAATACAACAAACTACCATGGAACCCCAGGAATACGAAGATCCCTAACTTGATGGACTATTGGGTCATACAAATCGAGCTCTTCATCATCACCTTTCAGTACAACTTCGCCATTCTTCAAAGTGCCTACTGCCTAATGGGAGTGAGGGTGACACTGGGTTAAAGAGTAAGGACACCCTCCGATCAAAAGTGAATAATTTAATCCAAGAATCTACTGCACCGTACTCCTTCATTACCCATATATACTCCCTTCCTGGACAATATGCAAACAGACAAAGTGACTCCTTCAACACCCATGCAGCCATAGTTCGTACACTTTTATCACGGCAACACTCTGGGAGCTCTATTTGACCAAACACTTCATTAGCCATATCAAACGATAAGATAAATCTATGAGATCCATTTCCCTCCGCTGTCCAATGAACAACTCCATTCAAAATTTTATCAGTTGAACTAGTACCGATTTCGTATGGCATAAAATTTTGAATCTCTTTCCAGGATTCATTCTTAACGAGTAAATCTCAACTCTAGCTGGAAGTTGAGGGAAAATTCCGAGGCCATAGGAAAGAAACTTGACTACCTGTAATCATTAATCTGAGGGATAAAGGCAAATGCAACATACATTTCACCAAATCCGTCGCTCTGGGTATTCGAACTGTGGAAGTGCCTTGAACCTCCGAGTGGCTGGGTTCCAAAGATATATATCGCGCTTATGACGAGGAGTTCCAAGACAGAGCAACCCATTACAACAACCCTCTACCTTCAACCTTTCAAACGATCTCTCGAATGAGAAATCCAGCTCTTTCTGCTTCACGAAGGTGTCATCACAGTGTAAGGAGAATTTGTCTCCAAAAGATTTACGCTGAATGAGCACATACCCCTCGTTGTTCGCACGCGTTTGATTAAGGTGCATGTCGATGAAATTGGGATCGGTGAACAGAGCGTGCCAAGCTTTGCGTACGCATATGAATCGCATCACAGATTTGACGGGCAGTCGGGAGAGAATGTTGATAAGTATATCTCCAGGAATATCGTGCGATATCGCATCTATATTCAGGGTTTTTCGAGGATTCATTCGATTAAAGGGTTTGGGGTTTCTCTTGTCTTTGGCTCTCTCTGCAACAATTTGAAGAAGACGAAGATGGATGAGAAGGCCTAGAGAGAGGATAGAGAATAGGAAAACAGCGGAATCTTTCTATATCTTTACCAAACGCAGCGTTTTACTGTCAAAATGCACCGATCTATACTACTGTATAAAGCCAATTCTCTTTGTCGTTGGTACATACTTAAATTTATAAAAAACTCTCTTTTAAGTATCCCACTTTCAAGAAGACTTAAGATGAATGTAGTAATTACGAGTTACAATTAGTTATTTACTCTTAATTGAACACATATTCTCACTTTCTTACTCTCCTAAGATCTCTCCTTAATTCTCTTTCTTAAAAATTGATATGACATTTTAAAATTTTGAAAGTTGACAGTTATCAAAATTAAAATTTAATTAAATTCCAAATTAATCTCCTAAACATGTGTTGCACACGCATCGCGTGTGCCCAGTGTCTAATCCAATCTAATCTAATAGATCTCAACAAAAGGCAAAACTATCATGTAATTTCAATTTTTAATCCGAACTAATCAATTTTCAATTCGAGCCATCTAAAACATGATTGAACAATGTCGAGAAGCTCAACGCCTCAACATCGTGCTGCGTTCAAAGAAACCAGCATTGAATTTATGTTCATAACCTAGTGATTCATTTTTACCTCTCAACAACTCTTAAGTCAAAACTCTTGAATTCAATAGTATATATTTTTTTTTAATGCTAGTCATTCGAGAGTAGACAGCATAGTGTGCTAACAATTAAACAGCAGCATATTTTACTATGCATGAAAATGTGAAGGAGAATAGAGGCATGAATTATATAATGGGGTTGGAGACTCCACTATCAACTCTTTTTTTTTTTTTTTTTTTTTTGGTAAAACCTACTGTGTAGTTAAAGATAAGCTCCCTTGAATTTACAAATTTAATACTAGTCATTGATATCCAATAAATGAATCATCCTTAAAAATGACACTTCAGTCTTGTGAGACTGAGCAAAACTCATGAATAATCACTTCAGTTACAATAGGCCTTGTTTGACCTGCAATGACATTGATTGCACAATATAGAGGATGAAATGGAAGGCATAATTACTTTAAAATGGAGAAGGGAAAAAAGTCATAAACAATAATGAGAGGATAATTTTTTTTTTTTTTTTTTTTTTCTGACACTCAAAGTTGACAGTAATCTGCATCCCTTTACCATGCAAAGAAAATTTTAAAAAATTTAAGGTGAGAAAATTAAAGGAACAACAAAATTCACAATGCCAACATCTCACAAGTAGAAAACCTTCAAAACAAGCTCCATCCTCAACCTATGTGATCCATACCAAAGGTTAGACCTGAAATGGACTTGCTTAACACAGTGTAATCACATCTCAGCTTATTATAGCCGATTTTCCACTCAATCCTATGATCTTCTTTTAAGTAGAATAGTTTACCTTCGCAAATAACTTCATCAAGTAAACTGGATTGCCCCACAAGCTAATTCCGTTCATCAAGCAAAACTAGGCTCTCCATGTAATAGGTAAATACAACTAAGAATTGAGCTAATGACTTTGGGACATCATGGATTTGTTGAAGATTCTTCACTTGCTGGACTCTTAATTGGGTCATACAAAACCAGTTCCCCATCACCATCTTTCAATACAACTTCACCATTCTTCAAGGTGCCTAATGGGAGTGACAAATCTTCAACACAATCAAAAGTGAATAGTTTGGTCCAAGACTGTTTCACCGTACTCCTTCATGGCCCACGTATCCTGCACATTTTGAGAATAGACAAACACACAAAGCGACTCCTTCAACACCATTGCAGCCATGGATAATACAAGCATTATGAGTAGTTAGAGAATTGCTAATTGTTTAATTTAAGTAAACATCAATTTTTTACAATATTGCAAGTTTTTCATGCTACTTGTTATATGGCACTGATTGGCAGAGTAACTGAAATAATATATATATATTTTTCATATTCTGAGAAATCCCACAACCAATAGCTTGCATATGTGTAACAAGACCTGGATGAATATTTTTCATATTCTGACCTCGAAAGTCCTCCACTGTACAATATTTACTGCCACTTTCTGTTATGTTTATGCAAAGCTCATATTTTTTCCTTCCTGGAAGTGAATTGAACCATTCATTGCTTGTGCGCCCATTTACAACCACCGGAAAGACATTTTCAACGGGAAGAACTGGTGTGGGAATTTTAAAGTCCAATGAAATCTCGCCATTCTTCAAAGACGAAAAAAAAATGTCTAACCCAGATTCATTCATCACATTGTTCAAAAATCTGGGAAGGTGATTGAAATCTAAATTTAGTTTAGCAGGTATGTAATCCCTCACAAGTCACAACAAATCATTTCCACTGGACTTCCTTTACATAAAATACCTTCACCAGTGAATTTCCAGTATTCCATCAAAACAATAAATACCTGTCATTTCTGTAAAAAGAATAAAGCAACTGAAACCATAGTGATGCCAATGGCCGTGTGGCCTAGTGGCACTTCTCGCCCCTATGTGGGGGGAGGTCCTAGATTCGAGTCATAGTTTAGATATTGGTTGATGTAATGAATTTCTTACCCATCTTACCAAAAAGAAATCATAGTGATAAGGGGGGGAAAATGAGAACTCACTTGAATTTACATAATTCAACACTAGTAGTAGAAATCCAACATGAATCATACTTGTGAATCACACTAAGTCTTCTTTTACTGCACTAACAAATATTGAACAATGTACAGAAGAAAAGAAAGAAGGGAAGACAATTACTTCAAAATGGGGAAGGAGAAGAAAGTCTTATATAATGACATCATTGATAATTTGATCTTAGTCAGTCAAATGTCAATCTGCATCAACTTAAAATGAGTGGCCAAGATTTTTACAACAGGAGGATAAAAAATAAAAGTAACATCAAAATTCTCATTACGAATACCACATATCACTGAAGGTAGAAAAGCCTCTAAAGAGCCCCATCCTCACAGAAGTTCTTTGTTTTAGCGAATTTTCCACTTAACTCCTTTGTCTTCATTAAGCAAAACACGGATTTAACTTAAACATGCAACAAAAAAAGAAAAAAAAAAAAGGTATTTATAAAAATGAGACGAATAAACTTTCTCAAGGTGCAGCTCTCTAAGTGCCAATCTGCACCAGCTAACCATGCATAGAAGTGGCTAGAAGAGTAAGAGGCCCTTTAATTTGCAAAGAAAAACATTACCAACGAATAAAGAAAAGAAAAACATAGAAAATCAGTTTCGACACCATGTAATCATATGCTTGTTACTGTTTCTCAACTCCATCATCTCCTTGAATATAAAACATATTGTCCTTTGCAAAACTTCATCAAGTAAATTTGATTGCCCCATGACCTAATTCCCTTCATTAAGTAAAACTAGACTCTCCATGTAGTAGATAAATACATTAAACGGCCTCCATTTTGTAGGGTTACAGAGATCCTTAACTTGCTGTACTCTTGGGTCATAAGAAACTAGGTCTTCATCTCTAAGTCGCAATACAATTTCACCATTCTTCATAAAACCTAATGGGGACCAAATATCTACCCACCGATCCAATGTAAAGTGTTTAGTCCAAGACACAGCTGAACCATACTCCTTCATTACCCATATATCCACTGGCGGCGTACGCCTACCTCCACTATGAACAAATAAAGCAAGCGACCCCATCAACACCGTTGCAGACAGGTCTGCACCATTGTGGCAAAAATCTGGGAGTTTGATTTCACCGAATACCTCATTAACCATATCAAATGATAATATAAATCTACTACCTAAATCTTCCTCCGTCTTCATCCTGGCCACCCAATGAACAAATCCATTCACAATTGGAGGCATGGAAAAAGTAAAGGGCCAGCATGGGACAACATTTTGAACCATTCTCCAAGAACCCGTGCTTAGCAGGTAAATCTCAGCTAGGGGCAACGCTTCACCAACATGGTACCAAAACCTTAACACCTTGTAATCATTGATAATTGGGATAAACCCAAACGCGAGATACATTACGCCAGATTGATCGCAACCCGAACAAGGAAGGGCCTTGAACTTTCGAATGGCGGGGTTCCAAAGATATAGATCGCGCTTATAAAACGGGGACGGTGGGTTTCCAGGACAAGAGACACAGAGCAATCCATTACAATGACCCTCTACCTTGAAAGTCTCAAATGGTCTATTGAATGGAAGTTCCACTGTCTTTTGCTCCACAAACGTTTCATCACAATGTAATGTGCATCTATCAAATCGACGGCGTGTGAGTACATACCCCTTGTTATTCGCACGAGTTTGCTCGAGGTGAGTGTCAATGAAATGGGAATCAGTGAACAGAGCGAGCCAAGATTTGCATACGCACCTGAATCGCATCAGAGATTTGACGGGCAGTCGTGAGAGGATGTTCATGATTATGTCGTCCGGCATATCGCTCGGGGTTGTCGCCCTTCTTCTCCTTATTCTGATGCCGTAGGTTTTAGGATATTCTTCCATTGGAGTAACCGTTAAAGGGTTTTGGGTTCTCTTGAAACTTTGGCTCTCTGCAAAAATTTGAAGGAGTGGAGATAGGTGAGAGAAGCCCTAGAGTTGAGATATCCCCTGGGAATTAGGGTTATGGACGAATATAATTTGAAAAGGTTGTTGATAAAATCAAGGTAATGAAAAGTATCAGCCAGGGTTTATGAAGGATTAAGGTTAAAGATATCCCCTGCTATTTATGAGAAATAACTAAAATCAAACCAATTGGGTAAAATGTTCATTTACTTCAAACCAATTAAAAGTATCAGCTAGGGTTTATGAAGGATTAAGGTTAAAGAAATTAAGTTATTGCTATATGGACTATGGAGACTTGGAGGGAAACAGACTGCGAGAGGGAAAATGGGATATCTCACTATCACAGTCCTTTATAAATAATATAATAAGTAATTGGAATTGATGGTAATTTTCCCCAAAGATAATAATATAATTATAGTACAATGAGACTTTAGATTGAGTAATATAGTTATAGCCACATTCTTAAAAGTTAAAATGAATGGGTATTGATTAATTAATTTAATTCTTTTACATTTCAAAAATTTTTTGGAATTTCTCAATGGAAGTTTAATACAAGTAATTTTTAATAACAATTAATAATCAATACAATATTCTCTGGCATGATCTGTTTAAGCACTCCAAAATGTAGTTCATTTGTTAGAGTATCTCCAATAAGACTAGTTATTTTTTATTTATTTTGGAGAGAGTCAGGAGAACTCTCCGATAGGGCTAGTTAAAATAAGAATTTCTTATTCAAGTGAAAGTTCTAATAAAGTTAGTTATTTTTTCTTCATAGGTCTAGTTATTTTTTCTCTACTCTTACTAAAAAAATCAAGAGAGCCAACTAAATTTGGAGATTCTCAAAGGACCTAATTATTTTAGAGAACTAGATAACTAACATTTTGGAGATGCCGGTACTCTCTGTTTTAGCTAAAAAGTTAAAATAGCTAACATCTTGGAAATGCTCTTTAATTAGTCCCCTAAGTACATACTCCATATATTATCGATGCTAAATGCCACATAAGCCCCAATAGCCAAATACAAACCTTTTTTATTTATTATTATTTTTATTTTTATGATGAAAATTTTTTTTTGGGCAAACCTCATGTATTTGTAACATCCCCATAATGTAGATGGATCAGATTACACTAGATCCATGAGAACAAAAGAAAACCTTATTTGAGTGGCCCAAGGATTAACAAACCATTGTTTCATTCGTCATTACCATTTTTTTGTTCTGATGTCACCGTTGATAATATTAAGAATATGAATTTTGAATGCTTCCAAATTATTGACATCAACCTTGAACATTAGCATAATGGTAGTAAGGTTTGGTGCGGCCGACTCCAGGTAGTCAGGAGAAGGATTCACTGAGTCCCACTTTCATATCACTCTACCTATGTGATTTAGAGTTTGAGCAATGGCTTGGTTCTAAACATTACAATTAGGCTATGTTTGTTCCGCCGGCAAACCTCTTTGGAAATGTAGTTGCTTTCGCACCCCTTTCAAATTACGTTGGTGCTCACAGAACCCTAAAGCATGAAATCCTCAGTTTTGGTGTAGTTTTGTTCAGATTCTTTTCCGCCCGTCGACACCAATTTAGAGCCTCTTCCGCCACCCACCGACACCGCGAGAGAGCCATGGGAAAGAAAAAGAAGAGCAAGGCTTTGGACGTGTTGAAGACAGAAGAGAAGAAAGAAGCCCCTGACAATGATGCAACTCAAATGTAAGCTGAGATACCAAGCATTGACATGCATTCCAGATCGAGATTCAGCTTTGACATTGCGGACTGGGAGGTCTTCCCTGTTTCTTCATTAACCTACACAAAATAGGGTAAAAAAGAAACAGAGCTGCGCATGATTGCAAAGGGGTCGCCTTGATAACCTTATAGGGATTTGCTCATATACGCTGGGACCCTTTCGGAACAACCCTTCAGTAAACGTCGATGATTTTCGGGAGAAATTGTGTTCGAAAATATGACGAAGTATGTGTTGAACGTTTTCGACATGGAGGGATTTTGGGCACGTCGTTGGTGAAGAAACGATATACAATGAGAGCAATGAGTTTTTTGGTCGCATCTGTGCTTGTTTTGCTTTTCCTTCGGAGTCTTGGGATAGTCCAATGATAGCTATATATGAAGGGGGAATGAATTTGAATGAGTTTTCCTCGCTACGGGAGCCAGATGTTGGTCACATTTTGAAATTGTACCAATACCGATTGCACACATGCGATGAGGAGTCTCTTCTGGTGGATTACGTGGAGGCTCTTCCGGTGGGTTATCTCCCCCTTATTGACACTCTCCTTGTTGAGGGTTTTGTTGTTTACGAGTGTTATGTGAGGAAGACAATGGAGATAATGGAGGAGTATGAGCCTTTAAAGGAAGAGAGTAGGATGAATTTGATGATTGATATGGCGCAAATACGTACGTACTTTGTTGATGCTTTGTATGTGGAGTTTTGGAAGGAGGTTTGCTATGGATCATCTTGTAGATCAAATACATCGTTGTCATTACTGTTTAGCTGACATGAAATCTTCTGTGCTATATGCTTCGAATAGATTGGTCACTTTCCCTCTAGCATGTGGTGCATTTGGTGTCCTTACTGAAGAGGTTGTGGAAGCTGTTGGCGTTGCTAACATTGAAAGAATGCTCCAAGGACAACGTTTTATTAGCATGCGTCACATTATTGTTGGCTTCTCTCGGAGTAGAATTGCTGAAAATGCGAACAAGTTCGAGTGTAGTACAAGGCCGACCTCTGATTTTCAAGAAGAACATGAAACGAATCCAATCTATAACATCTACAGGTCATCAAGTGATGTTGCTTGGATTCTCAATTCTGAGACAATAGGACTCGAGCACTTGTTCTTAGCAACTTTGTATGGGCAAGGAATGGATGAAAATCAATGGAATG
The DNA here is from genome assembly GCA_039720395.1 of Liquidambar formosana. Taxonomy (NCBI): domain Eukaryota; kingdom Viridiplantae; phylum Streptophyta; class Magnoliopsida; order Saxifragales; family Altingiaceae; genus Liquidambar; species Liquidambar formosana. Next base: position 119,204 of record CM077824.1, on the reverse strand, counting down.
TGGTTTTGGGAAATAAGGAAATCACGGAATTTTTAGTGTGTAACACACTACGAAAGGAAGGCTAGTGATGGAGCAGAGGAGGGGGTGACTAGCTTGATACTCCCAGATATTTGGTCTCATTTTTTTCCCGGAGAAGATGCTGGCACAACAAGGGTGTTACCTGGGAATGGAGGTCCGACATTACTGGTGAAAACTATCCGAGAAGTTTGCAAGTCTACTCAATTTGATCCCCCTCTATCTGGTGATGAATTAGGCTACCAACAAGCCCAATGAAACTTAAAATGGAGTTCCTAGAGTAGTGGTTATGCTTATTTATTTGATGATTTAGGTTATATTTCATTACCTCCTGGGTACATATGGTTCCAATTCCTCGTGGAGGAAGGAGTTAATGTGAAGGGGATGAGCTATCTTCTGTTGTGTAGCTAGCCCTTTTTTTTTATTTTTTTTATTTTTTTATTTTTTATTTTGATAAGGTAAATGATTGTATTATAAGAATAAAAAGGGATTAGACCCTCGTACATAAGACATATACAAGAGAAAAGTAGCTCGTAAAAAAAAGAGCCAACAAAAAACTCGACCCCCTTAACAATTAGATACACAAGGAGTCAACAAAATATATAAAAGAAAGGTAATTCCCACCCATATAGCTACATGACCACCAATAAAGGGTTTTGACCAAAGAAGATTTGAGTTCCACAAAAGATGATTCTTCTTCTTCAAAAGTTCTCAAATTACGTTCTCTCCAAATACACCAAAATAAAGCATGAGGAATCATCCTCTAAACTGTTTTGATATCTTTCCGAATACCTTTAATCCACCAACCCGAAATCAAATCATAAGTAGAAGAAGGCAAAACCCATTTGATACCAAAAAGATGGAATATAAGTTCCCATAAACCCCTCACTACCCCACAATGAATGAAGAGATGGTCCACCGATTCCGCCGCTTTTTTACACATTTTTTAATTGTAATAATCAGTACACTATTCTTTAGCATGATCTGTTTAAGCACTCGAGATGTTTTCCATTTGTTGAGACTTGGCAAAACTCATGAATAATCACTTCAGTTACATTAGGCCTTGTTTGACCTGCAATGAGATAGATTGCACAATACAGAGGATGAAATGGAAGGCATAATTACATTAAAATGGTGAAGGGAAAAAAAAGTCAAAAACAATAATGAGATGGATAATTTTTTTAACACTCAAAGTTAATATTAATCTGCATCCCTTTACAATGCAAAGAAAATTTTAAAACATTTAAGGTGAGAAAATTAAAGGAACAACAAAATTAGCAATGCCAACATCTCACAAGTAGAAAACCTTCAAAACAAGCTCCATCCTCAACCTATGTGATCCATACTAAAGGTGATACCTAAAATGGACTCGCTTAAAATAGTGCAACAGGAACTATTTGTAATCAATCACGATCCCATGAAACAGAAAATCCTTAGAGACTTCAAATTCTACAATCATAAAAAACAAAATCTCTGGTTTTGTTATCCGATCCAGTGAAATCTAGCCAATCTTCTACAGGCAATAAACTAGAACACAATGCATGCATCACATTCTTCAAAACCTGGGAAAGTGATTGAAATCTACAATTAGTTCAGCCACTACAAGCAAAAAAGAATCCTTTTTATTGGAAATCCTTTACATTATAAACTTCCAACTTGAATTTCTAGTGTCCCACTATGACAATAAACAGTTGCCATTATTGCAGGAAATAACCTCATTGAAAATATAATGATAAGGGGAAAAAGATAAGCTCCCTTTAATTTAGAAAATTTAATTTTGATATCCAATAGATGAATCATCCCGAAAACTGACACTACAGTCTAGTGGGACTAATCAAAACTCATGAATGATCACTTCAGTTACAATAGGCCTTGCTTTACCTGCAATGACAAATATTGAACAATATAGATCGGAGGAAAAACTGGAAGGCATAATTACTTTAAAATGGTGAAGGAAAATGAAGTCATAAAAAATAATGAGATGGATAATTTTTTTAACACTCGAGTTTAATATCAACCGGCATCCCTATACAATGCACAAAATTTTGAGAACATTTAAGATCAGAAAATTAAAGGAATATCAAAATTCACAATGCCAACATCTCGTAAGTAGAAAAGCTTCAAAACAAGCCCCATCCTCAACCTATGGGATCCATACTAAAGGTTAGAGCTCAAATGGACTTGCTTAACACAGTGTAATCACATCTCAGCTTATTATAGCCGATTTTCCACTCAATCCTATCATCTTCTTTCAGGTAGAATAGTTTACCTTCGCAAATAACTTCATCAAGTAAACTCGATTGCCCCACAAGCTAATTCTGTTCATCAAGCAAAACTAGGCTCTCCATGTAATAGGTAAATACAACAAAGAATTGAGCTAATGACTTTGGGACCTCATGGATTTGTTGAAGATTCTTCACTCGCTGGACTCTTGGGTCATACAAAACCAGCTCCCCATCACCATCTTTCAATACAACTTCACCATTCTTCAAAGTGCCTAATGGGAGTGACAAATCTTCAACACAATCAAGAGTGAATAGTTTGGTCCAAGACTGTTTCACCGTACTCCTTCATGACCCACGTATCCTGCACATTTTGAGAATAGACAAACACACTAAGCGACTCCTTCAACACCATTGCAGCCATGGATAATACAAGCATTACGAGTAGTTAGAGAATTGCTAATTGTTTAATTAAGTGAACATCGATTTTTTTTCAATATTGCAAGTTTTTCATGCTACTTGTTATATGGCACTGATTGGCAGAGTAACTGAAATAATATATTTTTTTTCATATTCCGAGAAATCCCACAACCAATAGCTTGCACATGTGTAGCAAGACCTGGATGAATATTTTTCAAATTCTGACCCCAAAGTCCTCCACTGTACAATATTTACTGCCACTTTCTGTTATGTTTATGCAAAGCTCATATTTTTTTTTCTTCCTGGAAGTGAATTGAACCATTGATGCTTGTGTGCCCATTTACAACCACGGGAAAGACATTTTCGATGCGAAGAACTGGTGTGGGCATTTTAAAGTCCACTGAAATCTCGCCGTTCTTCAAAGACATAAAAAAGTTGAACCCAGATTCATTCATCACATTGTTCAAAAATCTGGGAAGGTGATTGAAATCCAAATTTAGTTTAGCAGGTATGTAATCCCTTGAGAGTCGCAACAAATCATTTCAACTGGACTTCCTTTACATAAAATAACTTCATCAGTGAATTTCCAGTATTCCATCAAAACAATAAATACCTGTCATTTCTGCAAAAAGAATAAAGCTACTGAAACCATAGTGATGCCAAGGCCTTTTGGCCTAGTGGCACTTCTCCCCACTATGTGGGGGGAGGTCCTAGGTTCGAGTTGTAGTTTAGATATTGGTTCAAGTCGTAGGTTCGAGTTGTAGGGGGGGGAAATGATAACTCACTTGAATTTACATAATTCAACACTAGTAGTAGAAATCCAACAAGAATCATACTTGTGAATCACACTAGGTCTTCTTTTACTGCACTAGCAAATATTGAACAATGTACAGAAGAAAAGAAACGAAGGAAGACAATTAATTCAAAATGGGGAAGGAGAAGAAAGTCTTATATAATGACATCATTGATAATTTGATCTTAGTCAGTCAAATGTCAATCTGCATCAACTTAAAATGAATGGCCAAGATTTTTATAACAAGAGGATAAAAAATAGAAGGAACATCAAAATTCTCATTACGAATACCACATATCACTGAAGGTAGAAATGCCTTTAAAGAGCCCCATCCTCACAGAAGATCTTTGTTTTAGCAAAGTTTCCACTCAACTCCTTCAACTTCATTAAGCAAAACACATTTTGCCTTTGTAAGAAATTCCAGAAAGTAAATTTCGATTGCCCCCACAACTTGACTTAATTTTCTTCAAGTAAAACGAGGCTCTCCAGCTAAAATGTAATTGCATGTAATTGCAGGACAATTGGGTCATAGTCAACCAGCTCTCCATGTTCTGCTAAAGAAAATGGGCAATCTACCTGCAGATCAAACGTGAGGTTTTTAGTCCAAGACTCTGCCATACCATATACAAATATCTCAAAGTCATCACTCTCTTTAGAATAGACAAACCCAGTAAGCGACTCCTCCACTGTAAACATATAGAGTAGTACATAATCACGACGGCAACACTCTGCAGGGAGCTTTATCTCGCAGAATACCTCATTGGCCATGTCAAAAGATAAGATAAATCGACGTTCATTCTTATTCATGCACGCAAGCCAATGAACAACTCCATTCACAATTGCATCAAACCCACGATGGATGAGGCAGGGAACAACATTTTGAATCTCTTCCCAACAATTTGTTCTTACAGTAAGGAATCAACTTTTATCCCACATAGGTGCCTTTGAACACACCACTTGTTCAATTATGACCACAATCATGGGGCAACTACGACAGCAAAAATGCATGGAAGTTTTTAAAGAGTGAAACGAAAGGTATCTCACCGGATTGGTGTAACATCAGTGAATGATTTCATTAAATCCAAAAGGGTTGAAAAAGCTGAAGGTTGGTCGGTTCAGGAGGATGGGATTATGCCTGCTACTCCCAACTAAAACAGAGTTGATTCATACAACAGAAAAATTCAGCCCAACATAATCCAATTGGCTACTAGATGCAAGAAAAGGTCTTGGTACCATATGCCAAATCAAAGATACACACAATCAGTGTATATGGGTGGCAGAGAGAGATCAATGACATGGCCGCAATGCATTCCCAAGGATGAAGAAAACAAGCTCTTTTCGGCTAGTTATATTTAAAAACATGTCTGTTTTTACCTGCTAGGCAAGATTGAGATTTTATTTTGGGAGAAGCTATATGTATATGAAGTTTTTGCAGCCACAATGACCAAACAAACACAACAGAGCCTGCCTAAGAATCAAGACATGATATGATACGCCTTCTTGCCCTTGAGTTAAGGTCCTCAAGGAAGTAGCTATACTTTTGCTATATGCTTCTAGCCTTCTATTACACACAACATTAACGAGATGCATCAACAGAGCAGGTAGACCACACTACATCAATGAGCTATTTCACAAAAATAGAACCCTACTGCTCTTCTTCAGTCCCATAAATGCATTTCATTGATCAAATTTGTCGAAATGAGGCTACAAACATGAACTCTTTGTAATCAATCAAAATCCCATGAAACATAAGATCCTTAGAGAATTCACATTCTACATATCATTGATGGTGGAAAATCTTCAAAAACTGAACAGCATAAAAAGGACAGATTTGAGCATTATATATACAAGGAATCATACCCGTCCCTTGCTATATCCCCATTGCCTCTGAACCCTGAAATTTCGGGTTGGAACAATTGATCAAACATCTTATTCGCAACTTTAGAGACTATTTTTCAGAATTCTACTTCCAAATGTGTTTCAGGCATCTATTAACTTCAATTTGTTTTTTTTATTTTGGATTCATTTAATTTCTTTTGGGTTCACTAACGGTACCTCACGTATGCTCATGTGGTGAGCCATCTAGCACCAACATGGCATCCCAGATGAAATCTCACCCATTTTTACATAATAGTGTCATAAACTTTATCACGAATTTCAATGTGGTACATTAACTATTAATTTATCCAATTTAATGCATGATCTATTAATAAGTGTTTTAATGAAGGTAAACATGAGATGATCGTTTAAATCCGTAATTGGAGCCCTATGTGTGCTCACGTGAAGGCCTATTTGGCACCAATGTGACATCATCGGTGGAGGCTCAACCATTTTTCCCATCACGGGCATCACATGTGCGTGGCATTAGAGGATGATTGTGATTTGTGAATATGAAGATATATTAGTACGACATAACGGTTGTCTCACGTGAGGACGTCATATCGAAAAAATGATCGAGAGTCCACTAAGGACGCCACATTAGCGTAGGATGGGCTCTGAGGTGAGCATATGTGAGGCTCTCGTTACGGATTTAAACGGCCATTTCATGTTAACCTATATTGAAACACTCATTAATGGATCGTGCATTAAATCATACAAATAAATAGTGAAGATGTGCTCTTACAAGTAAGATCATACATCATTTAACGACACTTGGCAACATCAAACAACATAAAGAGGAAAGGGATTAAAAACACCGATTTAATTTAAACATGCAACAAAAAAAAAAAAAAAAGGTATTTATAAAAATGAGATAAATAAACTTCTCAAGGTGCAGCTCTCTAAGTGCCAATCTGCACCAGCTAACCATGCATAGAAGTGGCCAGAAGAGTAAGAGGCCCCTTAATTTGCAAAGAAAAACATTACCAACAAATAAAGAAAAGAAAAACATTGAAAATCAGTTTCGACACCATGTAATCATATTCTTGTTACTGTCTCTCAACTCCATCATCTCCTTGAATATAAACATATTGTCCTTTGCAAAACTTCATCAAGTAAATTTGATTGCCCCATGACCTAATTCCCTTCATTAAGTAAAACTAGACTCTCCATGTAGTAGATAAATACATTAAACGACCTCGGATCCCCATGGTTACGGAGATCCTTAATTTGCTGTACTCTTGGGTCATAAGAAACTAGGTCTTCATCTCTAAGTCGCAATACAATTTCACCATTCTTCAAAAAACCAACTGGGAACCAAATATCTACCCACCGATCCAATGTAAAGTGTTTAGTCCAAGACACTGCTGAACCATACTCCTTCATTACCCATATATCCACTGGCGGCATACGCCTATCTCCACTATGAACAAATAAAGCAAGCGACCCCATCAACACCGTTGCAGACACGTCTGCACCATTGCGGCAAAAATCTGGGAGTTTGATTTCACCGAATACCTCATTAACCATATCAAATGATAAGATAAATCTACTAGTTAAATATTCCTCCGTCTTCATCATCGCCATCCAATGAAAAACTCCATTCACAATTGGAGGTATGGAAAAAGTAAGGGGCAAGCATGGGACAACATTTTGAACCATTCTCCAAGAACCCGTGCTTAGCAGGTAAATCTCAGCTACGGGCAAAGCTTCACCACCATGGTACCAAAACCTCAACACCTTGTAATCATTGATAATTGGGATAAACCCAAACGCGAGATACATTTGGCCAAAGTGATCGCAACCCGAACAAGGAAGGGCCTTGAACTTTCGAATGGCGGGGTTCCAAAGATATAGATCGCGCTTATAACGCGGGGACGGTGGGTTTCCAGGACAAGAGACACAGAGCAATCCATTACAATGACCCTCTACCGTGAAACTCTCAAATGGTCTATTGAATGGAAGTTCCACTGTCGTTTGCTCCACAAACGTTTCATCACAATGTAATGAGAATTTGCATCTATCAAATCGACGGCGTGTGAGTACATACCCCTTGTTTTTCGCATGAGTTTGCTTGAGGTGAGTGTCAATGAAATGGGAATCAGTGAACAGAGCGAGCCAAGATTTGCATACGCACCTGAATCGCATCAGAGATTTGACGGGCAGTCGTGAGAGGATGTTCATGATTATGTCGTCCGGAATATCGCTCGGGGTAGTCGCCCTTCTTCTCCTTGTTCTGACGCCGTAGGTTTTAGGGTATTCTTCCATTGGAGGAAACCGTTAAAGGGTTTTGGGGTTCTCTTGAAGCTTTGGCTCTCTGCAAAAATTTGAAGGAGTGGATAGGTGAGAGAAGCCCCAGAGTTGAGATATCCCCTGGGAATTAGGGGTATGAACGAATATAATTTGAAAAGGTTGGTGATAAAATCAAGCTAATGAAAAGTATCAGCAAGGGTTTATGAAGGATTAAGGTTAAAGATATCCCCTGCTATTTATGAGAAATAACTAAAATCAAACCAATTGAGTAAAATGTTCATTTACTTCAAACCAATTAAAAGTATCAGCTAGGGTTTTTGAAGGATTAAGGTTGAAGAAATTAACTTATTGCCATATATGAACTATGGGGACTTGGAGAGAAACAGACTGCGAGTGGGAAATGGGATATCTCACGATCAAAGTCCTTTATAAATAATATAATAAGTAATTGGAATTGATGGTAATACCAAAAATAATAATACAATTATAATACAGTGAGACTTTAGATTGAGTAACATAGTTATAGCCACATTATTAAAAGTTAAAATGAATGCTGAATCAACTAAGCTTGGCCTGAATGGAAGGAACTTTGATTGCTTAAGTAAGGGGTTTTAAGTTTGAATTCTTGTGGATGTAATAAACTTTCTTAGAAGAGGTCCTCATTTTGACGTCCAACAATACCTCGGTGGATTAGTCTTGGGGAAACCTTGGGAAACCCACCAAAAAAATAAAAAAAATAAAAAAAATTAATGCCTATTGATTAATTAATTTAATTCTTTTACATTTCAAAATTTTCTTAGAATTTCACAATGGAAGTTTAGTACAAGTAATTTTTAATAATAGTTAATAATCACTACAATATTCTCCAGCATGATCTGTTTAAGCACTCCAAAGTGTAGTCCATTTGTTAGAATATCTCCAATAAGACTAGCTTTTTTTTTTTTTTTTTTAATCTATTTTGGAGAACATGATAAGATCTTCTTCTTATTTAACTGAGAGAGCCCAAAGAACTCTCCAATAGTGCTAGTTAAAATAAAAAATTCATTATTTAAGTGAGAGTTCCAATAAAGTTAGTTATTTTTTCCTCACAGGTCTAGCTATTTTTTCTCTATTCTAACTAAAAAAGTCAAGAGGGCTAACTACATTTAGAGAGTTTCAAAGGACCTAACTATTTTAAGGAGGTAGATAGCTAACTTTTTGGAGATGTTGGTATTCTCTATTATAGCTAAAAAGTTAAAACAACTAGCATCTTGGAGATGCTCTTTAGTCCCCTAGGTACATACTCCATATATTATCAATACTCTTATTTATTATTATTATTATTTTTATGATGAAAAAATTCTTTGGGCAAACCTCATGTAATTCTAACATCCCCATAATATATATGGATCGAGGGGCGGAGCCGAGATTTATCTCTAAGGGGGGCACTGTGCTATGATTCTATGAAGTGGGAACTGGGAACTAAAAGCCTTAAAATGCAATTTTTTTTAAAAAATTACTTTTTAGTTATCGTTTTCAATTTAATACCAAAAAAAGGATTTTTTGTCAACTTATTACAAATTGACTGTAAATATACTTTAAAATGACTACTATCTTCCTCTTTTTGGCATTATATTGAGAAATAGTCATGAAATGGTAATATCTCTCCCAAAAAAAAAAAAAAATTGGTTCAGCCAGGGAGGCACGTGCCCCCCAAGGCCCCCCCTGGCTCCGCCCCTGCATGGATCAAATTAGACTAGATCCATGAGAACAAAAGAAAACCTTATTTGAGTGGCCCAAAGGATTAACAAACCAGAAAACCTTATGAACACCTTTATTGGCACCCAAAGACTTGCTTTTCATCCCCTACTTATTTTATACTTTAAGATTTTATGAAAAATACATAAGGTTTTCAAAAAAACCAACCACGAGGTCTATTAGAAAACATCATTTTAAATAACTTTTTGGAAGAAAGTTTTTTCAAAATCTATCATTTAAGTGGACTTTTTAGTCATTTATGATGCGAAGACTATAAAGGGCAAAAAAGTATACTTAAACAATAAATTTTGGAAAAGCTTTTTCGTAAAAGTTATTCAAAATAATGTTTTCTAATAAAGTACGCCATCAGTTTTTATAAAAACCTTCTATATTTTTCATAAAACTTTAAAATGTAAAATAAATGATGAATAAAAAGAAAGTCTTGGGATGCCAATAGAGGCCCCCAAACCTTACTTGAGTGGCTCAAAGGATTAGCAAACCATTGTTTCATTCGTCATTACCCTTTTTTTGTTCCAATGTCACCGCTGATAATATTATGAATATGAATTTTGAATGCTTCCAAATTATGGACGTCAACCTTGAACATTAGCATAATGGTAGTAAGGCTTGGTGTGGCCGACTCCAAGTAGTCGGGAGAAGGATTCACTGAATCCCACTTTCATATCACTCTACCTATGTGATCTAGAGTTTGAGCAATGGTTTGGTTACAAACATTACAATTAGGCCATTTTTGTTCTGCCGGCAAACATTACAATGGTTTGGTAGTTTTGTTCAGATTCTTTTCCGCCCGTCGACACCGCTTCAGAGCCTCTTCCGCCGCCCACCGACATGGGAAGGAAAAAGAAGAGCAAGGCTTTGGAGGTGTTGAAGACAGGAGAAAAAAGAAGCGCTTGACGACAAGGATTCCCAGACGATGAAACTCAAATCTGAGAGAGAATGGATAAAATCACTGACATTTGATTTTGTTTCTGAGATACCAAGCATTGATATGCATTCCAGATCGAGATTTAGCTTTGATATTGCGGACTGGGAGGTCTTCCCTGTTTCTTCATTAACCTACACAAAACAGGGTAAAAAAGAAACAGAGCTGCGCATGATTGCAAAGGGGGTCGCCTTGATAACCTTACAGGGATTCGCTCATATACGCTGGGACTAATTTCGGAACAACCCTTCAGTAAACGTCAATGATTTTAGGTCTGTTCGAGAAATTGTGTTCGAAAGTATGACGAAGTATGTGCTGAACGTTTTCGACATGGAGGATTTTGGGCACGTCGTTGGTGAAGAAACGATATACTATGAGAGCAATGAGTTTTTTGGTCGCATCTGTGCTGGTTTTGCTTTTCCTCGGAGTCTTGGGATAGTCCAATGATAGCTATATCTGAAGGGGGGATGAATCTGAATGAGTTTTCCTCGCTACGGGAGCCAGATGTTGGTCACATTTTGAAATTGTACCAATACCGATTGTACACATGCGATGAGGAGTCTCTTCTGGTGGATTACGAGGAGGCTCTTCTGGTGGGTTATCTCCCCCTTATTGACACTCTCCTTGTTGAGGGTTTTGTTGTTTACGAGTACTATGTGAGGAAGACAATGGAGATAATGGAGGAGTATGAGCCTTTAAGGGAATGGAGTAGGATGAATCTGATGATTGATATGGCGCAATTACGTACTTACTTTCTTGATGCTTTGTATGTGGAGTTTTGGAAGGAGGTCTGCTTGCAGGATTTGGCGAAACTTGTCCCCAATAAAGATGAGAAGGATATGGATCATCTTGTAGATCTAATACATTGTTATCTATACTGTTTAGCTGACATGAAATCTTCTGCGCTATATGCTTCGAATAGATTGGTCACTTTCCCTCTAGTATGTGGTGCGTTTGGTGTCTTTACTGAAGAGGTTGTAGAAGTTGTTGGCATTGCTGACATTGAAAGAATGCTCCAAGGACAACGTTTTATTAACATGAGCCACATTATGGCTGGCTTCTCTCGGAGTAGAATTGCTGAAAATGCGAACAAGTTCAAGTGTAGTACAAGGCCGACCTCTGATTTTCAAGAAGAACCCGAAACGAATCCAATCTATAACATCTACAGGTCATCGAGTGATGTTGGTTGGATTCTCGGTTCTGAGACAGTAGGACTCGAGCACTTGTTCTTTGCAACTATGTATGGGCAAGGAATCGATGAAAATCAATGGAATATGGTTTTGGGAAATAAGGAAGTCACGGAATTTTTGGAGTGTATAACAAACTGCGAAAGGAAGGCTAGTGATGAAGCAAAGGAGGGGGTGACTAGCTTGATACTCCCAGATATTTGGTCTCATTTTTTTCCCGGAGAAGATGCTGGCACAACAAGGGTGTTACCTGGGAATGGAGGTTCGACATTACTGGTGAAAACTATCCAAGAAGTTTGCAGTCTACTCAATTTGATCCCCGCCAATTTCTATCTGGTGATGAATTAGGCTGCCAACAAGCCCAATGAAACTTAAAATGGAGTTCCTAGAGTAGTGGTTATGCTTATTTATTTGATGATTTGGGTTATATTTCATTACCTCCTGGATACATATGGTTTCAATTCCTCGTGGAGGAAGGAGTTAATGTGAAGGGGTTGAACTACCTCCTGTTGTGTAGCTAGCCCATTTATTTATTTAAATTTTAATAATCAGTACACTATTCTTTAGCATGATCTGTTTAAGCACTCGAAATGTTGTCCATTTGTTGAGACTTAGCAAAACTCATGAATAATCACTTCAGTTACATTAGGCCTTGTTTGACCTGCAATGACATAGATTGCACAATACAGAGGATGAAATGGAAGGCATAATTACCTAAAAATGGAGAAGGGAAAAATGGTAAAAAACAACAATGAGATGGATAATTTTTTTAACACTCAAAGTTAATATTAATCTGCATCCCTTTACAATGCAAAGAAAATTAAAGGAACGACAAAATTCACAATGCCAACATCTCACAAGTAGAAAACATTCAAAACAAGCTCCATCCTCAACCCATGTGATCCATACTAAAGGTGATACCAAAAATGGACTCTCTCAAAACAATGCAACATGAACTATTTCTAATCAATCACAATCCCATGAAACAGAAAATCCTTAGAGACTTCAAATTCTACGATCATAAAAAACAAAATCTCTGGTTTTGTCATCCGATCCAGTGAAATCTAGCCAATATTCTGAAGGCAATAAACTTGAACACAACGCATGCATCACATTCTTCAAAACCTGGGAATGTGATTGAAATCTACAATTAGTTCAGCCACTATAAGCGAAAAAGAATCCTTTCTATTGGAAATCCTTTACATCATAAACTTCCAACTTGAATTTCTAGTGTCCCACTACGACAATGAACAGTTGCCATTATTGCAGTAAATAACCTCAATGAAAATATAATGAATGATAAGGGGAAAAAGATAAGCTCCCTTTAATTTAGAAAATTTAATTTTGATATCCAATAAATGAATCATCCCGAAAACTGACACTACAGTCTAGTGGGACTAATCAAAACTCATGAATGATGACTTCAGTTACAATAGGCCTTGCTTTACCTGCAATGACAAATATTGAACAATATAGTGGAAAAAATGGAAGGCATAATTACTTTAAAATAGTGCAGGAAAATGAAGTCATAAATAATTATGAGATGGATAATTTTTTTCACACTTGAGTCTAATATTAACCGGCATCCCTTTACAATGCACAAAATTTTGAGTACATTTAAGATCAGAAAATTAAAGGAATATCAAAATTGAAATGCCAACATATCATAAGTAGAAAAGCTTCAAATCAAGCCCCACCCTCAACCTATGGGATCCATACTAAAGGTGAGACCTAGAATGGACTTGCTTAACACAGTGTAATCACATCTCAGCTTATTATAGCCGATTTTCCAGTCAATCCTATCATCTTCTTTTAAGTAGAATAGTTTACCTTCGCAAATAACTTCATCAAGTAAACTCGATTGCCCCACAAGCTAATTCTGTTCATCAAGCAAAACTAGGCTCTCCATGTAATAGGTAAATACAGCTAAGAATTGAACTAATGACTTTGGGACTATATGGATTTGTTGAAGATTCTTCACTTGCAGGACTAGCTCATGGGTCATACAAAACTAGCTCCCCATCACCATCTTTCAATACAACTTCACCATTCTTCAAAGTGCCTCATGGGAGTGACAAATCTTCAACACAATCAAAAGTGAATAGTTTGGTCCAAGACTGTTGCTCCGTACTCCTTCATGACCCACATATCCTGCACATTTTGAGAATAGACAAACACACAAAGCGACTCCTTCAACACCATTGAAGCCATGGATAATACAAGCATTATGAGTAGTTAAAGAATTGCTAATTGTTTAATTAAGTGAAAATCAATTTTTCTTTCAATATTGCAAGTTTTTCATGCTACTTGTTATATGGCACTGATTGGCAGAGTAACTGAAATAATCATTCTGACATACATTTTTTTTTCTTCATATTCTGAGAAATCCCACAACCAATAGCTTGCATATGTGTAACAAGACCTGGATAATATTTTTCATATTCTGACCTCAAAAAGTCCTCCACTGTAAAATATTAACTGCCACTTTCTGTTATGTTTACGCATAGCTCTTATTTATTTATTTTTTATTTTTAAATTTTATTTCTTCCTGGAAGTGAATTGAATTATTGATTGCTTGTGTGCCCATTTACAACCACGGGAAAGAAATTTTCAATGGGAAGGACTGGTGTGGGCATTTTAAATTCCAATGAAATCTCGCCGTTCTTTAAAGACAAAAATAAAAAATAAAAAATGTTGAACCCAGATTCTTTTGCTTATAGCAACGACCTTACTATATCCCCATTGCCTCTGAACCCTGAAATTTTGGGTTGGAGCAATTGATCAAACGTCTTATTCGCAATTTAGAGACAATATTTTTTTGAATTCTACTTCCAAAATGTGTTGCAAAGACAAGGACAAGGATATTCTACATCATGTATGTGAAGAAGATGTCTATTAGCAAAGCCCTAATAGATTGAGGGGGAGAGAGAGAGACGAGTGTCACCTGATGCGGGCAACGGCCGAAGGCGAAGGAAGGCAGCGGCGGAGGGCCACAATCGAGGGGAGAGAGGGGCTGATCGTGAGAAGCGTACTGAACAGATTTTTACGTTAGAAAAAAAAAAAAAAAAAAAAAAAAAGGTCTAAAAGGGGTGTTACTAAAAGCGGTGTTATTTAACACCGCTTTTAGACCAAAATTTTTTGTTATTATTTTACTAACACTGCTTTTAGACCATTTGTTTTTTTCTTTTTTGCTGGCTTATTGTGAGAAATCAGGAAAAATAAAAACAAAGAAGAAGATTAAATTAACATCAATGGGACAAAAATGGGGGAATTACATATAGGTCACGGCAAACAATTACAGTTCACTTATAGTTAGTAATTGTTCTTAGTTAAGTTAGTAGTCATTTACTAATAAATAAGTAATTACTTGTATTGAACTGTAATTGTTTATTTGTAGGCAGGCCTATCTATAATTCCCCCAAAAATAATTAAATTTTAAAGGATAAATGATAACATCGATATGTTTTTTTATTTTGGGTTCATTCAATTTTGTTTTAGGGCAAACCACATATTAATGTTACTAACTTTACCCAAAATTTTTAATGTAATACGTAAACTTTTAAATTATCCAATTTAATATGTTAACTATACACTAATGTTTCAATGTGGGTAAACATAGGATAGATGTTTAGTTCACTAATAGGGATGTCATGTACGCTCATGTGGTGGCCTATCTAGAACCAACGTGGCATCCCAGGTGGAACCTCGTTCATTTTTACATAATATTGTCACAAACTTTACTACAACCAATGTGGTGCATAAACTATTTATCTGATTTAATGCACGATCGATTAATAAGTGTTTCAATGTAGGCCAATGTGAAATGATCGTTTAAATTTGTAATAGGAGCCCTATGTGTGCTCACATAAAAGCTATTTGGCGCCAACATGACATCATCAGTAGAGGCTCGACCATTTTTCCCGTCATGGGCATCACATGTGCTTGGCATTAGAAGATTATTGCAAAGATGAAGATTAGTGCCACGTAACGGCTATTTCACGTAAGGATGTCACATCGAAAAAATGATTGAGAGTCCACTGGATATGCCACGTTAGTGTAGGATGGGCTCTCAGGTGAGAGTGTAAGTGAGGCTCCCGTTACAGATTTAAATGGCCATCTCAGGTTGACCTACATTAAAACACTTTTTAATAAAATCGTGCATTAAATCGGACAAATTAGTAGTTTATACACCACTTTGAAATTCATAATAAAGTTTGTGACACTAATATGTAGTTTTTACTCTACCTAGGATGCCACGTTGGCGCTAGATAAGAGCTGAAGTCCCTGTCAGGCTGTTAGAGAGCTAAACATCTGTCCCATATTTATCCATATTGAAACACTAGTGTATAGTTAGTGCATTAAATTGGATAAATTACAAATTTATGCATTATATTGAAATTTGGAATAAAGTTGGTGACACTAATATGTAGTTTTTGGGAGGAGAAGGCATTGGGGAAAATTGTTGGCAGGCTTGGCAATAGGATCACAGGATGTCAATGCATTTTTTCTGCATCTTACAGCATCCACTTATGGTGCTATTCACATCTATGTAGCATGCCATATAATTTGTTCAAAACAAAATCTTGCTAGTATGCACATAGCTCTGCAACATAAATTTGAACTGAAGTTTCAAAAACTCTCTTGATCAACAGAAACATAGCCATCGACTCCATCAGAATGTCTCAGACACCCAGCAATGTCACTGGAATCAATGGTATGGATGGACGGAGAAGGTGTTGTGGATCCCTTCCTGCAGAAGTGAGCCGAAGGAGCTCTCATTTCTTAGTGGACATCCAATTGATTCTGGGATAATTTGGACAGCATTTTGTGCAGAATCAACCCAGGATTACTTTATTTTATTTGTAAGCTTAATCCTGAATCAAGGATAATGCATTACCATTCAAGCTCCGCAAATTGCAATCAATGATACCCATAATGCATTACCATTTAAGATTTATTAAATTGAATTAATCCCCTTAGTCCAATGCAGTTTACTTTATTTTTTTATCACCTTCACTGTAGTTGACTTTGATAAATTTATATCAGTTATTATTGCATCAAAGAAATAAACAAGGTAGAAAGTTGGTGATAGTGATTCATTGGAACCAAAAAAGGAAATTCATGGATTGTGTGCCACAAAAATGGCTCTAGTGGATTCTATACAGACGAAGTTTTTCCCACATGAATGAGGAACATTTTAGTGGGTGCACTATTTCATTGTTGGGCTAGGAAAAAGTGTGGCCTCCCAGTGTTCTCCAATGGAGGACCTCGGAGTTGGAATACAATTTACTTGGCATGCATGATGTCCTTGCTTATCTTGTTCCGGTCTGGTTTCGAAATGTATTGTTCTTGCTATGTCAATGTATTAATTCCGACCAATTGGGGCATCCAAATAGGGAAAAAAGAGAAGGGTCCCAAAGGTTGGGGTGTATGGAACATAAAACTGGGTCGAAAACCTTGGACCTAAAGGACATATAATTATTACAGGTCGGACCTAAAGCAGATATGTATGTATGTATGACATTCTTCTTATCTTGAGGAGAAACTAAGAAATATATTAATACAGATGTGTCAGACATCATTTCTACTCACTAATCCTGGTCTTCCACTTAGCAATAGATATGGTCTCATTTCAAATTAAAACTTGGTAACAAAGTCATCCTGCATATTAAAATTTTCAAGGGACCAGTTATTATTAAAAGAATCAAAACAAAATAATTTCAAAATCAAAATGAATTATCCTTTGTGGGCGTAAACTGCACATGTACATACAATATTCGATTACCAAAGAAGCATGGACACGGATACGTAATACGAATACGACACGATATGGACACGCAGACACAACAAATTCTCAAAATTTAGGACACGACATAGCGGGGATACAGCATTAATATAATATTTATTTTTATACATATAACTATAAAATGTTATGTAACATCACATAAATCTTTTAAAATGAATACCTTTGTATTGTTTTTATAAATCTAGTTGAGTTGTAAGTAGAAAATATATGACAAAAAGCAAAATAATGAACAAAAGAAGGGAAAAAAAAGGTAACAAAAGAAATGTCATGTTGGAGGAGTGTCGAACAAGTGTCATATTCGATACGTGTTCGACACGGACACGTGGCTTTTGGGGAAGTGTCCATGCTTCCTAATCGATTACAATCCGTGTGTAAAGATAATTTCCCTGAGATGAATTTCACATTTGATGTTGGTGTCTAAAGCAATGTTTTGAAAGAAAATCATATTTGACACCATCTTTAAGATTTTATCAAGCTTTTTATTTTTTTATTTTTTTTAAGTGCTTTCTTCATCAAGTAGGTTAGTCATTATCAAGACTCAATGATCATCATCACTTCTTCATAATATACTTTATTCCCCTTGTCATTTTCAGCTTTATATCAAAAGAATAAAAAATTTGTGGAAAGTATTTGAGCTTAGCACTTGAACAATCATTTTAATTAAGGAAGAGATAAGATGATTGGACCTCAAAAGTTACTTTTGTTTCTTTAGTGATTATTGATGGGATTTTGCTTTAACAATTACTTTAAGCATTATTACTAGTTGCAATTTTTTTTTTTTCTATAATTACTTTACTTTTTCTCAGGGATTTTTTTCCTATCATTACTTGATTGTGGAGAAGAAAGAAAAGAAGCGTTCGAATCTTATGAAAGCTGGTCCTATGACTTCATAGCAATCGAGATAGTACATAAGAGGTTTTAATTTGTAAAAGCGATTTCATATTTACCTGTTGGGTGGGTCATATATCTCAAAGATTTGATTAGATAATTGGAAATATATAGCGGGTATCCTATTAATTAATTTGGTTTATTTGAAAACTATAAGGTCATGCTTGTTTAGTTGGAATGGAATGGATGGAAATAGAATCTGATTCTATGTTTGAAATAGTATAGAATGAAAATAAATTTGAAATGGCTATTTAAACATACTATTTTGATTCCATTACCATTCAAATTACCCCAACCAAACATGCTGTATGAAATGAATTGGAATGAGATTCTATTCCATCCATTCCATTCCAGCTAAACAAACATGACCTAAATCTTTTAACTACACATTTTGAATTGGCAAAAAGTGTAAGGGATAAAAATATGGCTATTAAAATGCATATATAACAGTATATTGTCGTTATTCTGAAACACAGTATGCCATGTTGCAATTAACATAATAAATATCAATAATGGGTCAGAAAATTAATGCAAAAGATATTATTATATCCAAGGTTTTAGCTGGTTAAGATTTTGAAATTAGTCAAAGTGCAAAGTACTCCTTGTACCTCCAAGATCCTAATCAAACGATGCCTAATTTTTTAATAGTTTGACTAGCTAAGTACTCCCAAAGATGCCACTAGTGTGATGTGGTATAATGGGTCTAAATGGTAAACCATATTCATTAATGAAAATAAATTTTTTTTTTGGTATATATATATATATATATATATATTTATTTTTCTAGAAAATCTAACAAATTAACCTTAGTCACCTAAATAAAAAATAAAATAAAAAAACATTTTGTAATCTCTTTGTAAGATATATCATATGTTGAAATGATTCTCTTTATATGTGGGGTGTCTATGTATTTATACTTTGGTGGCAAAAAAATGGAGATGTGCTTAAGGTGTTCTATGAAACCACCTCATGCTGCCTAAAATAGAAATTCTATATGACAAATTGATTTGTGAAGCATTCCAAAAACAAAACAAAGAGCAATTCAGATGAGGATAAGGTTTGGATATAATTTGGATTATGATGAGTAAATTCATATATGGGGCCTAAACTTAATGATTTCAAGCACTACAATCCATATTTGTCACACATTTGTACGAAGAAAATATTAATGGGCAATCCATGCATTAGTTGCAATAATTGCTTTTCAATGAGAGTATTATGAGCCCCCACACAAGGTGAGAGGTAATGAATCAATAAGTAATTCTTATTGATCTTAAGTATATAATGGTACCTTCAAATCAAAAAATGAAAAATACAAGGATTTGGTTTCAAAATCCAGGGTCGGTCCACCACTGCATCCTTTGAAATAATAATCGCCACATATAGGGGGGAAAAAATTAAACCACACATAGTTAGTGACCCTGTCTTAATCAACTAATCTTTTGTGATATATGCAGAATATTACCCCACTTAGTGGGATGCTTTTTTATCAGAGTGTTCTTTAAGAACACGCAATGCATTTAGCCTTTTTTTCCATCATTTGTGTGAGTAATATACCTTATGCATGCTTTATTTTTTCTTCATTTTTTTTTTCATATTAAATTCAAATGGAAGAATGCTCTAATGGAGGTGAGTTGAAAAATCTTAAAATTGAATAAAAATTCTACTGATATGTATTGGTATCACTCTCCTCCATGCCACCACTAGTGCACAAAACTAATTCCCATCAAGATTCAAGGTAAGCAAAACAGAGTTGGGAGCAGTTGACTCTACTCTTGTCCCACTTAATATGGACACCAACCCAACCTCATGATTGCTCTTTCTGGGCTCTTTTGTCAACTGAACACTTCAACAATTCCATTAGGTCCATCTACTTATTACCCAAACATCATGATTTCATTTCCCTTTTTTCGCTGAAGAAATGGAATACCTTATGAATTCAAATTCTTTGCATTTGGTCTGCCAATTTGAGGATTCGTGGGTGGAATTTATTGGCAGCCAAGTTAGAGTCAATGCCACAAGTATAATTTGCTGAAAAAGGCATATGGGCTGCCACATGAATGGAAAATGCAATTAATTTGCTATGTTTAAATAGTTGTTTGCAAAACTTTCAAGCAAAATTCATTGTGGTAATGTGGGTAAGGATGGTTGCAGCTTGCAAGTTGCTTTATACATATTTGGCCATGAGCACAATATTTTATAGAGTAACCCATTCTCACTTTTCTGAGACTCTATAAAGAAGTATGAATTTGTGACCTTAAATGCTAATTTGAAATAAAATGGAATCATTTAATTTTCTTTGCTATGTATGTCATAGCGATCATATATAAATAAATATTTTCAAAATTTTGGACTTGTAATCCCATGGCACACAATATAAGAGTCTAATTGGATAAAAGGAAAAATGGAAAATAAAATAGAACAAATAATAAAACCATAATATTTGTGGACTGAAGTTTTCTATTCATGTGTGGGTATCTGTACTTCTCTTCTTACATGGAATCACCGATACAAGCAAGGAAATGATGAACATGAATCATCACTTCACATAAGCTATTCATCATGAACCCACATGTATATATATATCTATATCTATATATATATATATATATAGATACCTGGTCCAATATAGAAAATACCAGCCATAATTTTTCCTCTTCACCATAATCTCTAGGACAAACACATCATGATCCTAAAACCAACATGGGGTTACTAACATTTTTCTACATCAAAATCGCGTACCGCATGCTATCATTGACCATAAGATGATTCATCTCTGATATCTGCGCATACTCGCTGGACACCCACACGCCATCAGCAGCATTCACATGAGGATGGGACAGGCAAGAAAGCAGCGAAAGGGGAGCACGAACAAGGCAATATATAACTGAAAACCCGTTCCACCCTCGCTGTCTTCTGTCCATATTGCGTGCAAAGATCGGTAGTTCAGCTCCATTACCATCTCGAAACATGTTCTCATCGGCTACACGTGGGCTTTTCCTTATGTTTTCGAGGTTTCGTCTCATCGCTGCCAACACACGCCACATTTTTTGCCGGTCGTCGAGAGGATGGTTGGAATCCTTGCCCGAATATGGAGAGGGTACTTGGATTCTTTGTTGGATGGTGAAGAGGAGGGATGGAGGGTCACCTTTTGTATATGGCTTTTGATAATGGCATTTTGGTGGTGGTGGTATTGTTAGTGCTTGTGTTTATCACAAACGTCATGGGTGCCTTTTAGGACCTTCACTTCTGTTTTCTTCTCTCTTTTTTTTTTCCCCTATATTTGTGGGGTCTCTTTCAATGCCAACTCGCCGACAAAAGCTGCCAAGATTTGTACAGGGCATTTATAGGGATTTTTTGAAATACTAAAATCACTAAATTTAGCAAATTCAAAGAGAAATTAGAATTGATTTGAATATAGAATAATGGGTCTAAGAACATGAATATATACAAAAAGTTCTTATGAAGATCATACCAAATTGGACTGACCAATCATTGTTCTATATCAACATGATCACGGAATCCTTACCGTTAGATAACTTGGATTCTTTTTTTTTCTTTTTTGATAGACATGTCTGGCCATCTGTGGAGTAGAATTAATTAACTTAATATATGAGAGATCAAGATATCAGGATGATGCCTGGTTAAAGTGGGTTTCTCAATTTTTTATTTTTTATTTTGGGTCCCATCATTTAGATTGTAGAGATAATAGGAGAATCAATACCTGTATTACAATTGTGATGGAGACCTATGGTATCAAGAGTATTATTGCTCCACTAACTGTCTCCCATAGTTGCCAACTTGCATATATATACATACAATATATACCTTGGACAAACAATATACATGCACAAATACATATACATGTGTATGTGTGAAAATATATGAGCTTTAAATAATAGTAATTAGAAATTCTCATTATCATCAAATCGTCATCATCACGGCTGTTATTGTCCTCGCAATTGCTGTCATCCAGCTTAAGCCCACAGCTAATACCATCCTCAGAACACAAAACCATGGCTCAATGTACAAAATAATTATTTTCCCCTCATCTTAATTTTCCTTTTCGCTTTCCCTATGGGACTAAAGATTAAAATACAACAAAGTGGTAGACAAAAAAGTAGTTAATTTTAATTAAGCATGACATGTTGATGTCCATTCAAGGACTTGGTTCATGAACTTGCATATTCATGTTTCATTTAATTAGAAGCTAATTAACCCACATAAACCCTATCAACTGCCTAATGTGTTTGTAAAAACATAGGAAAACATACTTTAATATATAATATAAGGGAGAATGACTTTTGGTTCCCTTTTTATAATATTCTTGATTTGTCTATATTATCTAGCTTTATCACTCATGTATATATGTTTACCTTACAGGAAGACACTAGAATCATTAGTGCACCACCAGACCACATGACTAAAATCCTATTACAATATGTTTATTATAACATTATCTCCAAAACTATATTAATATTAAATTTAAAAATGCTCTGGCAATAGTCCTAAAGGCAGCGGGGTGACAAGAAAGTCAGAGTCAATGCCTTCATTCTGAAGTCAAACAGCTATTTAACGGGAGTTTGATTAAACAAAATATAATAAAATATGTGATTAAGATTAACTAAAATGAGTATACGCGTGAGGTATTGCTACGTCTACTACTTTTTTAAGTACACCATAAATGGAAAACAACTAATGTTTTTGATATGATGGTAGTGGTTGAGACGCGCTAAGTAGGTATATATAATGATACCATAAAGTCCAGTGGTTGTTCATTCAAAGGTCAAATATATATAGGTAGGTGATGTCAAGGTTCTAATCTTTAGAATTTACAGTTAATGGTTTTTTGTTTTTGTCTTGTTTTTTTTTTTTTTTTTTTAATTTTATTTTAAACTAAGATATATATCTTAAGAGATCATACCTGAATATACCAACATTTGCTAGTCATCGACCCTTTTTTGTGCAATTTTGTCCTTAGCTAGGGGTGGCAACAAGGCCGGTATCAATACGTTCTTACCTGCAGTTGATCACTTGATCGACCAATGTGTAAAATGTTAACCATTAAAGAGGTAAATTACTGCAAAAGAACAAAAAATGAAAAAGTATAAAATCGAATCCTCTGTAAGGTATCTGCGATACATCCCACAAATACTCTCTCAATAGGGGGGAAAATTAAGAAAAGAAACAGGGGAAAAAAAAATGCAAATGATCAACCTTGAAGTGGCTTTTGAGCTGCTGAAATTTCATGGCAGACCAACTGCTAGTAAAGTGACTAAATTTTCCAGAGCAAAAATTGGGCAAGAAAATGTGAAGTAACCAAAACTTGTTATGAATGCCTACAAAATGCCAAGAGAAAAACAATCAAGGTGGAAGTGACCAAAACTTGTGATGAATGCCTACAAAATGGCAAGAGGAAAACAATCAAGTGCCACCTTGAGAGTATAATATTCTCTCAAATAAAGTCTCCTTGAATACCCTCTTCTCACAATCATGTCAAACTACAATGTAGTGCAATTACTCTTAGACCTTTATTTTGCTGAACTGCACTCTGTAGGAGAACAAATGAGATTCATGCTTAAACAAATAGGTTCAGAAATTAGAAGTTTCTTGGTACTACTAATGGCCACTACAATGATTTCTAATGCATATTTCGCCACATGTCCTCTCAACCCGTTAGTATTCACCATTACTGTGATTACTACAATCAGTGTTTGTGCATTTGCTTCCCCAACGTGGTGCTGAACTCTGATTCTGGTCACCCCTTTCCGTACATCAACTAGGAATGTGAGGTTGGCTATGATACTAAATGCTACAATATGATGCTGAACTCTGGTTCTGGTCACCCCTTTCGTATGTTAACTAGGAATGTGAGGTTGGATATAACAATAAATGCATCTCTGTTGTTGCCGGAAAGTGAGGAGGGTTTGAAGGAACACTATATGGAACAAACTTAGCAAGGAGTTGGTTGGTTTAGGATCAATGTACACCAACAATTTGGGTACACACTAGGCAGTCATCATAAAAGGGGCCTATGACTAGGCAGTCATCATAAAAGGGGCCTATGTTAACTAGTCTAAGGTAGCTGAGTAGAATATTATCAAAACTATGCTCTGCTTTTAGCAGCACTTTCAGCGATTCATAGATCTTTGCAACCTCAAACATTTGTACAGTGGTACCACCCTATGAGTATCATTTTTAATTTAATGAAATATTTAAAATATCTTCTTCTCTGAATTTATGTATTACAGATTTTTAAGCTATATGAAAAGTTTATCGATTCTTTATTTTTTGGCTAGGAAGGAAAATAGTGTTAGGGACTCCCAAATCACAACTTCCAGAAGGCCTATCATATGTAAGAGAATGCCATTATGATGGATTTGAGCTGTAATTGATGATTTTAAATGTTGATGTGGAGCCTTACCCTTAATTTCAAAAGGGTGGTTGGTGATTGCAGCCCGGTAGGGAAGGGGACTCTCAAATTAATTATTACGATTTTTCAGAATTTGTATCAAACTCCTTAGCACCTTTTGATGATAGCTCAAGATATTAGGAAACTCGTTGAGAAATTTAAGTCCATTACTTAGAGGCATGTTTTAAAGCAAGCTAATAGGGTTGCTGATTGTGAGGTTGGTATGGGTCACTTGTGCGAGAAGCTATTTGATAATTTACATCTTCTTTATTTCTTTAATGAGAATTGATTTGGGTTTCTCTTCCAATTATTCTGGAATTTTGTAATGTAAGAAGCTATCCGATAATAATCTTGATAGAGTTATAATATCAAACAATTAAAATGCACGAAGTCGGAAATCATAATAAATAAAGATTGCTTTTATTGAATGTTATGAATGAAAGCCAAAACACACAAAGTCTATACCTCGGCATCGGCAGCTGAAATTTTGGCGGATGAAGTAGGAATCAGAGTTGTGTTGGACGGAGTTTCAACGATTGAAATTATAAGAGGTGTCAGCCGAAGAAAGAATTTACAATCTGTGGAATATCAATGTGCACAAAATCCACACCTCGACGGCGTTGGTGGGCAAAACAAAAACAAAAACAAAAACCAGAACCAAAACCAATGCAAAAATATTACTTTATGATATCACAAAACCATTAATCATTGATCTAAAAGCTTCACAAAATCTACAATCCATGGAAGACATAATGTGCAAAATTCATACCTCGACACCGACAGGCTATAATGTTGGTGGTGGTGGTGGTGGTGGTGGCTGGAATTTCCGCCATTGGAAAGAGAAAGATGAAGAGTTGGGTGGAGGTATTGCGCGGGGAAGAGGAGGGAGACGGTTCAAAATTTGAATGCCCTTTGCCGCTGTTTCCTTTTGTTCACTTGTTTTTATAATTTTTTATACTAAAAGCGTTGTCAAAAAAAAAAAAAAAAAATACTAAAAGCGTGTTTGAGAACACGCTTCCACCTATACTTAATAGTTTATACTTTATACAGCCTTTCGTTCTCAATTTCTCATACAGTGAGTGTCAAATTGGATTGCCTAGGTTTCTTCTTCCTCTCAACCCTATTTCTTTCACACACAATTGAGTAAAAAATCCCCATGAAAAGGAAGAAAATGTCAAACCCAGTTGAAGATGGACCACGGCAAACATCAATCCAGTCCATACCAGAGCTTCCAATGGTCATATGGATAGACATTCTTTCAAGACTACCCGTCAAGACCCTCTTCAATTGCAGGTGCGTTTGTACATCTTGGCTCCATATAATCTCTGATCCTCAATTTGCTAAAACCCACCTCGCAATGTCTCAACATTGCCCTTTGCTCCTTCCAACCCATCCCATCGACGCTGCCTTTTCAAGAACCGTGTTCTTAATTGAAGGCAATAATGGTAACAATCTCGATGCCAAAATCAACCTCAATTCCAGATTGTACCTCCCCAAATGCGACCCCAACCCCAAAATTATATCGGAACGTGATTTCAGTGTAGTGAATTCCTGCAATGGCTTGCTTTGCTTATCTAAATCTGGGTCTGGTGACCCAGTTATTGTATGCAATCCAATAACGGGCGAGTACATAACCCTTCCAGAACCTATGAGAAATACAAGCAAGCTGCTTGTTTCTGGATTAGGATTCATTTCAAGGACTAACCAGTACAAGGTTATGCGAATGTTTGTCTTAGTAATCAATGAGGTTATAGTCCGTTGGGTGGTTCAGAATCACACAATTGGAACAGGGTCGTGGACGAGGATACATTACCTCGAATGTCCCTTACCGTGTAGGCCGACGCCGTGGAATGGCATTTTCCTGAATGGGGCTATTAATTGGTTTTGCAATGACCGTAGGAGCTCTAAATTTATAGTTGCTTTTGACTTTGAGAATGAGCGATTCCAAGTAGTTCCACCACCTCCTCACTTTGGTGCCGGCCAAAAGGTGGACATATCTGAAATGAAGATGGGGATTTTGGGAGGAAGTCTTTGTATAAGTCACTTTTCTTCTAATGGACATCTTGACGTATGGGTGATGATGGATTATGGTGTTCAAGGATCTTGGACTAAAGCAATCTCTATTGGACCCTTTCCGAGTGGCTTATATCAACGGATAAAATACCAGAATAATGGGGAAATATTGATGTTTAATCGTGGCACTGCCCCGGTTTCTTATAATCCCGTGAGGAAAAGTTTCAGCTATCTTAAGTTCCATGGGATTGTATCAGACTTCGAAGCTATCGCTCATATCCCAAGCTTTGTTTCCCTCAAGGATGTTGTAGTGGGAGATACTGTGGTGGTGCTAAATGTCAAGTCAAGGTGAGCATGTGCTAATTTTTTTTATTTTTTGTTTTGTTTTTTGGGGAGGGGGGGACCCTACTTTGATGCTTGTGCGAGTTATTAGTTTAAATGATGTTATATGTTTGTTCAACCCATGTATGATGCTATCAAACTGTCAAGTATATTGGTCTAACATTCTTAAAATAATAATAATAATAGCATGAATTTAGCCTATCTTTTCTCCCACTTATGTTTGTATTTTGATCTCAAAAAGGCACTTTTGAAGTTATGAAAACTTTATTTTTATCATTCTTTGTTCTATTTCATGACACAAGGCCCCAACCACCGACCCACTCTTTCTAGTTACTTGTCATGCTGCGCGGGAATCATCACTATAGTTGATGTCATAAGTTCAATCTTTAGAATTCTATGAAATGACACTATTTTGATTTCCACTCTCATTTGTGATGATGACCATCATTCTCTTGAAATTTTCCATTCAAGTTGATGGATTTGTGCCTTCAATACTACGTTAAAAACACTAAAACTGTTTAATTTCCATTTGGACGCCCAAAAGAACTCTAAATAAATTGCAGTTATCAATACTAGGCAGATATTATTGAATCAAAAATATGATGGTGAAACAACATAAATCTGTTCTAATGTTTTACCATTCCATTTCTTGTTTATCATCTGCACTATCTGGTTTTTTGCACAAGGCTTCTGGTTCTTTTAGCTTGGTTTCACTCTTTTGAATTCTGGTTGATGAGCATCCGCACATCTTAAGCACCAAATTGAGCTTCTGACATGTGCTTAGTTTTGCAGGGCACACAAAACTTTTTGGCATCTTTTCAAAAATATCTCATTATCTGACCATCAATGTCTTGGATAACATGTTAAAATATGATGCCCAAAGTCAACTTGCCTTTCTAAACTCTGACCTATATATCTTAGGTGGTACACTATCTCATTGGACCCCAATTTTTTAATTCGCAATCCTC
This sequence comes from Liquidambar formosana, assembly GCA_039720395.1. Lineage (NCBI taxonomy): Eukaryota > Viridiplantae > Streptophyta > Magnoliopsida > Saxifragales > Altingiaceae > Liquidambar > Liquidambar formosana. Next base: position 91,327 of record CM077824.1, on the reverse strand, counting down.
TTGCACATAATGCTTGATGATTTGAATTTAACATTTTCCATTCTATATTGTACTGTCATACTGTGGTATATTTGATTGCTTTCCACCTTCTTATTCATTATCATTTTTACATATATTGAGCAGAGTACTTAGGATAGTCGCTATAATACACAGCAATATCTTATATTCCTTGCTATATTAGCTTTTGTAATGGATAATGACTCTTAAAAAGGAAATTATCTTCTTCCCCTTTAGTTCATAAGGAGTCATGGAGAAGTGTTGTCCTGATACAACCACCAACCCTACAGAATTTCAATGAGATAAAATTTTTTATGAGACTTCAATCCTCGATGCCATGAATTTGTAAAAGCCATATTGCATTATGTTTATGAGCCACAAGATGGTCTGATTGAACTGTTCTTGGGCCCCCACTGGCATTGAAATATGAGCATAAGAAAACAAAATGTATTTCTAGACATAATATTCTTTCAAAAATAGTTTTGACTTTAAAATGCGAAAAATGAAGACTACTAGCCATTATTGCAGTTTTTATTCATTTATTTATGTTTTGTTTGATGAAGTTGCCATTATTGCAGTCATTTTATAGCTTTGTGACAAAATTGGACTGTGCATAATTTTACTGCAATAAGTTTTTTACCACCTTAAAAGTCTAGAAGATTTATTTAGATTGTTATTAATTTGAGTATGATACTCCTAACTTTACAACTGTTGATATAGGTAATCCATGTCTGAACTGCTGAGAGTCTGAAGCACCAATGTGTGAGTTTGAGAGGATTCAGATTGGGATGGCAGACAATGAAAAATGGACTACCTACAAGTTGTGGATTCTGAGGCGTTGAGCAAGATACCTGTCACACATTACCATGGAGTTGAATGCTTTTGAGATTTCTAAAATCCTCTCTAGTATTTAGAAAAAATGACCAGCTGTTCTTCTTTAACTATATTTTGGATGCATTTCCATTTCTTGGTGTGGTGGTTTTCTTGTTTTAGTTTTGTTCTATCCTAAATTATTTTTATTAATTCGTTTTTGTACTCTGTTGAAATTGTTATATGTTTGAATGCTATCTTGTGCTCTGTTTGTTGTCAATTATATGTTTGAACTCTTTTTTGTGTACTTTTTGTCAATAAAATATGCCTGGTTGGAGCAAAAGCTCTCTTTTGCTGCATACAATTCTATGGGTGTGACTCATTTGTCTCACACCCATAGGATTGTCTTGTGTTCGAAATATGTGAGTCTTACACCAGTCAAATGTGATGAATTGATGGTTGAGTCTAAATTAATTTGTGGCTTTTTCGTTGGTTTATGGCAATTTGAAGTAGCCCATCAGGCATTTGCATGTAAGACACCATGCTAGCATCCAAGATATCTCTGACATCAACACTGCCTAATCCGTTTATCAGACATACGTTGGTTGATAAAGATCACTGGAGCACAATGCACACAATCTTAAGCGACCATTGAACATTAACAAATTTTCTCTACTCATTTTTGCATTATGCTCCTGCCTCTTGCCTTCAAAAGAGCTGTGCTTTGGCTGTATTTTTGGATTTATCATTTATGAATTTGCATTCATATGGCTGGGGAGTGTTACTGCAAGTATTTTTGAGAGAGTGTTGTTTCAATGAGATGCCATAGCAAACGAAACGGCGCAGAATAGGTGGCATAATAAAGGAGACAGGATATCCATTCCTTTGGGGTGAGAAAGCGGGGGGAGGGAGGCCTGGGGAACAAAGGTATATGTTGAATTGGTAGGGATAAGAAAGTAATCTAATTGCATATGCAAATAAGTTGGGTCCATAGCTCAGTGGTAGAGCATTTGACTGCAGATCAAGAGGTCACCGGTTCGAACCCGGTTGGGCCCTAAAAAATCAACTTTTCTTCTAAAATTTTAACACTAGATATAATTTGATCCTAACTTATGGGTCCTTGGAAATTTTGCGTGGATGAGTCAAATCACAAAACCTTTCAATTTCCATCCATTTGGATTAAAAATGTTAATTTATCAATTAGGTAGAAGATAAAAGATTAAAGAAACATATGACCGAGGCAAAAAAAACATTGAGGTCCCTAATTTCATCAAAAAAAAAAAAAAAACCTTGAGGTCCCTCTAAATTTCTAGACGACGGCATTTTCATCATGTTTTATGGCGGGAATGATTCTGCATCCCGCCAAAGAAACACACCTTGCTGAATTTTCTCCATAATATATGAGCAGGGAAATGGCCTTCCTCCACCTCCTCTCTTCATCTCTCTCTCTCTCTCTCTCTCTCTCTCTATATATATATATATGTGATGTGGGACAAAGAACCTGAGCAAAGTTATTTTTTATTATTAATTTTGTAATTTTCGTTTTTATTTAGTTTAGGGTTTTATTTACTTGTTTTTGGTAGTTTTTAAGGTTTAATTAGGCAAAATTGAGCCCTTATAGGTTACTATATTAGTTGGGGTTAAATTTACAAGGTTTTCGAGTATTTTGAGGGTTTTATGAAGCCTTTAAAAATGCTACAAAGTAAAAAAAAAAAAAAAAGGGATTTGTCAATTTTGGTAAATTTTGGCAATTCCTTATTATGTTATTTCTTGTTTTGTAAGAAATAGGTTTTCTATAAATTAAGTTATAGGCCCAAGGAATTGAACTTTTGATTAATAAAAAATTTATTTTCTGAAAATTATTTTTCTTTACTCGTGGATTCGAGCGTGTTACTCTTTGGCTTGTGAATTCGAATGATTTCCAAGAAGCAGGCGCTGCCCTTCTTCTTAATTAAGTCTTTGGCTACGTCAATATGTGTGGGTAGCGAAGTGGCTTTCATTTCAATGTTGCACGACACCCATATTTCTCTCAGGGCTCTCTTCTGCTTCTCTTGACCTCAAATCCATTTACATAGGTAGAATAGCCATGAAACGAAGCAAGAAATCAATATAGCTCATCTAAGGAAAGAACAGAAAGGTAGTAGCAGAGGAAGATGAATAAGCAAGCCCTTCCTCAGCGGATCTCCAATCCTCATAGATATTCTCTCTAGAATCTCCAATCCACTGAAAAACCCTAACAAATTCTCTCCCCACATTTATTGATAACCCTTACAAACTAGCTCTCTCTTTCTTACTTTATCCACACCGTAATCACCTGTGTACCATGCCATTAGGTCACAAGCATTGGATAAGCAAAGACTTTGACATCATGCACAATTGCATATGTGGATAGATTGATCATAATTAGATGGAATGATGCACGTTCTAAAAGTCATGATTTCATTACATTGATTCTGTAGATGGATAGATTCTAGATTTAGTAAAATAAGAGGAAATGTAGGGCGAGGTCAGCACGTGAGGATAACACATTGGAGACGATCTGTCCTTGAGATGAATGGTGGATTAACACAGATGTACTATATGAGGGTACGGATGACTGAGGATCTATGAGACCTTAGTGGGACTTTCTCTTCACTTCTAAAGGATAAAGGATGAACACTCACAGCCTTTCGGGACACCCTCTTCTGATTCTGTGATCTTTCTTCTATTACTCTCTCTTACTTGCTCCTTTCCTTCTCTTAGCCCTCCTTTTTTCTCAGAACCTGGATCTCTTTTTATAGTGAGCCCGAGATGTGACTATTCAACGGGAAGGGGTGACATGACAATTCAAGGGATCCTCGGGTGTGACCTTTCAGGAGCATTTAATGCTCCGCAGAGGTAGGTAGGATTAATAGACCTGCAGAACTTTAGGTCCGCGAGCCTATGTCTTGTCATGTCACCCATATCTGAGGTTAGACCTCAGGGCCCAGGTAAGGTTTCATCTGGCACTATCAGCTGGTTCTTTTACTAACTCATGTCAGTCATTAATGCCCACTAGTTTGTCTCATATGAGGTCGAGGTGTCATAGAGGAATGGCCTCTTGAGTCATCCTTGACTCCTTCCTTCCTATGATTTTCGACCTTCTCAATCCTTGGCCCCCCATACCTTATCATCATTGCTACTCCCCCTCGTCATTCATGACCTCAGAACATACTCCCTCCTCGAGTGTGCATTTGCTCTATGTGATCCCAAATCTCGTGGTGGAGACCTCATGCTGGTCATGTGTAGCGCATGTTGCGAAACCCACATGTCGCTGTGGGGTCTTTTCTTCTTACTTTGAGAAAACCTTTTGCTCTTGACACATGTCAGTAATTTAACATCAAATCTCATGTGTCTACAAATTCTTTATACGAAGAACTATAAAATTCAAAGCAAGCAAGCAAGCAATGGTGATGATCCCCTTTCCAAAGGGACGGTTTCCTCATATTTAGCCATTGCACCCAGCGCACGAAGCTCCTTAAAACTCGAGTCTAGGGGTAAGACCTCCACCATGACAACACTTGTGGCATCTTGATTTGGGCACCCTCTAGTTGTTGGGAGAATTGCAAAAAAGTTCTTAAAAATTACATTTTCTTGGCTTGAGTAATCTCTTAAACACCTGTTAACAGTGTAAGGTTAAGGTTACTGACAACTATGGTTAATGTTTGAGATAAATTTGAATGATAATTGATTCCAAAAAAGAGTGGAAAGTCAAATTTAGGATAAATTTGAGGGGTGACTGGCCTTAAGAGGGAGTAGAAAGATAAATTGTACATATAATAGTTCTTTTTTGAAATGTAAATCTCAAGAACCATTGATCTCAAGAAAGTTCCAATAACGAAATTGAACAAAATTAAAATGTCACATTTTCTTTTCACAGCTAATAGAGTATCCAAACTTTTAGTTTGAGTAATCTCATTTACTGACATAACAATGTAAGGCTATCAATCACTTTGTATTTGTAAACGTTCAAGATGAATTTGGATAATGATAGTTCGATACTTGGATTCAAGTGCGAATAAAAAATCAATTTCAAGATGTTTCGTTTTTTTAAATCATACCATTGATCCACCATCCCTTGGGGAGAAGAACTTCCATGCAATTGTGACATGAACCACTCGGTGTCACAAGTAAATCAGAATCAAGCAAAGTGGGAATTTGGGTCAAAAAGTATATTAACAATCCCACTCTTGTTGATTTTGATTGACCCGTGACACTATGTAACCGTGTCAAGATTGCATAGAAGTTCTCTCCCTTGGGACTAAAAAAGTTACAATAATTCTCATTCCCAACACAAACAAAAGTTCCAATAATTAATTTGTCGCTTAAGTAAGATAACATACTAGAGAAAAACGTATGACCAGGGCAATAAAAACCTGAATTCCCATTATCTAAAAAAAAAAAAAAACCTGAAGTCCCTGTAACAACCTAGACGACGGCGTTTTTATCCTGACTTTTGGCGGGTATGATGCCGTCTCCCGCCAGAAAAGACGCCTCTCTGAGATCTCTCCGTATATAACAATGGCTTCCCTCCACTTTCCCTGCCCTCTCCCACTCCCACTCCTCTCTCTACATGTATACCAGTCTCCATGAGTAGAAGAAGGAAAACAGCCCACATCCCAACGAGCAGCAAAGAAGCAGAGGAAACCCAAGAATCAGAATGGCAAATACCAACAAATCAGTACATTCTGAACCTCCCATGTCAGATCATCATGGACATATTCTTAACGCTCCCCCTAAGAACCCTCCTCAGTTGCAGGTGCGTTTGCAAGACCTGGCAAAACCTACTTTCAGACCCTCATTTTGCTCAACTCCACCTTGCGGGATCACCGGTTTGCCTCTTGCTTAAAACCCTTCACGAGAAACGCGAATCGAGAATGCTCCACTTGTTCGACCTTCAAGAAACGCGAATCAAAACTGGTTATCTTCACGACAGATTGAAGCTTCCCGCGAAAGTTAACATACCCAATTTCAGGTTTTCTCTGCTAAACTCTTGTAATGGATTGCTCTGCTTATGCGAACCTGATTTTATTGGAAACCCTTTTTGTGTATGTAATCCGATTTTGGGTGAGTACATTACCCTTCCGAAAGTGGAAGTGGGCATGAGATGTTGTGGTGCTGGGTTTGGTTTTTGTGTTGAAAATAATCAATATAAGGTGGTACGGGTTTTCCGTCGAATTACTTGTTCTCCTGATAATCATGATTATGAGGCTGAGACATACACCCTTGGTGGAGGGGCGTGGAGAAGCATAGGAAATACACCCTACTCCATGGGTTGTGATTCATCGTTTAACACTTCTCTGAATGGGGCACTTCATTGGCTTGTTAGTGGGTGTAATAATCCTGATTATATATATTCTTTTCACTTTGGAAATGAGCGATTCGGAGCGATTCCTGCACCTGCTGAGTTCCATCCAAGTCAGAAAATGTTTAACATTTGTATGCGCCTTGGAGTTTTGGGAGGTTGTCTTTCTGTATGTGATTGGACTTCAGGTTATATTGAAATATGGATTATGAAGAATTATGGAGTCAAGGAGTCGTGGAGTAAATATTTTGTGACCGATAACTTGATTCACACAAGGCATGATTTGTACTATTATGAACCAATTATGATTCTTAACAGTGGGGAAATTTTGATGTTGTTTAATGGGGATTCTCTCGTGCTCTATAGTCATGAGACGGATGGTTTTGATTATCTTGATATTTTTGGGGTCAAATCAATGTTTCATGCGATAGCTCATGCTCCAAGCTTTGTTTCACTTAGGGATGTTGCAAAGGGAGAAAATTTGAAGGTACGAATTTTGAAAATCCAAATGAACATGCATTCTTTTGAGTTTCATTTATTTGCTAATAACACTTTCTTATATGTTTTGTTGGTTGAGATTTGAGAATGTTCTACTTGACTAATGCAATTTATGTATTGCTTGTCAAACATATTGATTTTTGTGCTATTTTGACTGTTAGATCTTGAACATATTTTATGAAATGAATCAATGATACATTTGCATATTTCATCATTCTTCATGTATGTTGGAAAGTTGGTGCATTACTCAAGCCTCAGTCTGAACTTGCTATTTGATTCACTGTAGCAGAAACAAAAATTTGCATGCTTTGAGTGTAGGCCATGGGTATATCTTTCATGTGACAATAAACTTAGTTGTGGTATTATAAAATCTTCTTCTTGGGATTTTTTTTTTATTTTTTTTATTTTAATTTTTGCTTTTTCCCCTACCAGTCTACCAATTCACTTTTTGGATCGGTGAAGGCCCCAGAGTACATCTAACATCACATTCTAAATCCAGATGGATATCTGGTCAATTAGGTCTTCTTGCAACAAGTATACATTTTAGCAGCATGGGCAAATCTTGGAGCAAAACTAATAGAAGATGCCTATTAGTAGTGAGTATCAAACTAATCCTTTAATGAGGGATGAAAATCAATCTAATTTCCATAGGAGGAATGATTTCACTGAATTGATGGCTGATGAACAATTCATTCCTGCATTCACATGCGTATATGTATAATTAAATTTAAAACATTGTTCTCCAAAGTTTTATCCCAAAAGTCAGCGTATATAGTTTCTTTCATTTTTGTGGTACTAGTTTCTCTTTCTTTAACTTCTTGTTATATAAGCAAGCTAAGAGAGAGAGACAGAACCATTGTATCTCAACAATCTACTTGGGTTATACTTTTGGAAGGGGATCTGTTAAATTCCGATTTTCTGTCTAGATGGCTCATTTGTAGCTTTAATACTCATCTAGTCAATTCTTGTTTGAATCCTTGATGGTATTGAGTTGCAACTTGTTGCTCATGTTTGGTGATGCTGATTACCAAAAGATATGCCCCCTTTGTTCAATGCCAAAAACAATGATGAGGAGATAATTTTAAACATCTTATATGGAAACCTTTTGGCGTTGTTTTAACCCAAAACAAAAAAGAACAAGATATCTACTATGACTAGCTAAAATGTTTTTGGTCCCTTACCTTTTATTACGAGTCATTTGTTCAAAAGTGTGGTACTTTAAGAGGTCGGAATACTCAGATTCAGGATCTTCCATATACAAAATAAAGTAAGGCGCTATAGTAAGCATTACACATTGTAATCTACCATTGCTGCACATTGTCAATCTTCAAGACAATGCCATATATAATCCGATTGACAATACATTACATTTCTTTTTTTTTTTCTTGGGCTGAAGGTTCCACAGTTAATCTGACCTTTTCCAATTTTTGTTTTCTTGTCAATTTTTGACATCATAGGCTTGGAGTTGAAATTTTTAGTCGAACTTGTAAATTGAGAACTTATCCCTTTTGCCAAATTGGCGCGTGAGTAAACCATACACATCTCTGCATCAACGGGAAGATGATGACCTTTTTTTTTTTAGATTGGGAGGGGTCCTTGCTATAAAGTCTTGCCAATTAGAAATAAATGTGTTGTATCCCCCCCCCCCCCCACTTCTCTCTCTCTCTCTCTCTCTCTCTCTCTCTCTCTCTCTCCTCTTATAAGCAGTATTAACGCAAAAGAAGGAAAGCAGCAAGCTGTTAGTGAAATATTATGTGGCAGATACGAGCATGTTGGCAGCTGGTGGTCTTTCAATCAAAAACTGACCAGATCTTTTAGCCAAAAAAAATAAAAAGAAAATCCTGACCAGTTCATGTTTTTTTAAAGATTATTTTTGATATCTTTTTGAGTATTATACTTCTTAACTTGTCATCTGTTGTAACAGGTGTGTAGATCCTGAGTTGTGGAAGGGGGATTGAAGCCCTTTTTCCGGGTGTGGAAGAAAAACAGATATGTATGCCATGATATAGTGGTGCTATTGACAGTGAGATGACGTTTTGTGTGTACGCATGAAGCTGCTTAGGAGCTAATTTTGTAAAAGGACAAGAAAAGCAGATTGCTAGATTATCTGCTGGTTCCAGAGGCTTAGGCATTGAGTAGAACTGTGGAATTTTCTTTTAGAACAAATTCTCTTTGCTGTTCAGAACCAGCGGGCATTGAGTAAAAGTATCTTTTTGAACAAATCCTCTTTTTTACATAACCTGCTGCCATTCTATACCCTAATTAAATTGGTCTTTTGGACAAATGTATTGTTGTTCTCTTTGTCACTCTAAATAATTCTTCTGCTGATTAAGTTGCATATGATCTTTCAACTGATACTATGTTGGTGCAGTTATCCATGTTGTTTGGTTCTAGTTCTCTCCTTTGCAATAGAGAGACACTATATTTCCATGGATTTCTAACTAGGTATGCGGCAGGGCCTCTATGCTGCGCTTTTACCCTTGTGCTTTTGTGAATGAAGCAATACAAAGTAATGTATTGTACTGATCTTTTGTTTGCTCTTTTTGCATCTTTGCACAATACTATCTTGAAATTTACTCAGGAATTTGAACAGGTTGTTGCTGCCTTTTGTGTGGAAAAATTCTCCATGAGTGGAAAGTGGAAACTATCAATACCATGCCGCAAGCATTTTTTTCATTAAGGCTACACATGCTAGTGATGATATGTGTATCATTATTACTATCTTAATATCTAATAATTATTGAAGTACTATTGCAGCTATGGTGCTCAATGGATTTCTGGGGTAACAACCCTCCACTCAAATAAGCGTGACAGGATGCTTGAATTGCCATATAAGTGAAATCATATAACCCCTTTTGGATGTGAACTCTCCATTTTGTCTACAGTTCTTCAAGATTTGAATTTTGGCTGAAAACAAGACCGATCAATTCATAGTGACATAGAAACAGTCAAGTGGTATTGATAAGTGAATTTATCCATTGGGCGATGTGGCATGTATTATCTTTCTTCATGTTAAAACTAGAAGGGATTCAATTTTATTAATTGATCACTAATTTTCCATCGCCATATCGAATTATCGACCCACAAACAAAATGGGTGGTCTACTAATAAGTGTGGTATATTTTTACTTAAAATATCATTGAATTATGTGAACAAATGGGAAGGCACAGGCCAATGACCCTTAACTCTAATGGGATGGGAAATTATGTCAACAAATAGGGAGGCACAGGCCAATGACCTTTAGGTCTAATAGGATGTCCCATTTCAATAGGTGTGGGGTTTGTGGAGGTTTTGGTTTTGACTCCGATGATCATAATAAATAATACCTTTCTATATAAGAATAGTTGCTAGAGGGCAGGGGAGGGGGGACTTGCTTGCTTGGATATAATTCTCCTTCGTGCATAATTCAGATCTTTTATACCCCTCTTTCGGATGCAAGTACAAACTCATCCAATGAAGGCGCAGCCTCATGATGTACATTGTTTTTCTTACCCCCCCCCCCCCCCCCCCCCCCCCTTCTTTTTTTTTTCAGCAGTCGGATGTGCATTCGTAATGCCCATAATTGGAACTCTCGACTCATCTTATGGTTGAGGGTCAACCTCAACCCTAAGATGTGACTCTCAATCATAAGATATGTCCCAATTAGGCAATTGTAAGCCAATGACATGATAGCCTAATAACATTCTCTTTATTTGTTGAATGAGCAATTTCAGGTTAAAGCTTATGGAGAAGCATTGATACTCATTTGTTGATATTGGGGCATAAAGGGTATGGGTAAATTCTATCAATTTTCCAAAACAAAAAACAAAAAAGGGCAATTGTAAATTCAAGAATTTGCTTCTATTGAAGAACCCGAGTACTTTCGTATGAAATGGGCACCTCTGAGCAGCTGAGCAAGTTGAGCTGTATTCATGTTGGAAGAGTACTTGGTTGTTGGTATACAGGATTGTGAGAGTGAACGGTTTCAGGCAGCATGAAGTAGCCAGCATGGCAAGACTTTACTAGTTGAGAGAGGGTATTTATAGAAAAGCTGAGCTTAGTAAAGAATTTCTATGTGAACATTTCTTAACTACTGAAAATATTTGCCACAGATTTGATCTTTTCGGATTTAGGGACTGTTATTGAATGCTGAATATTGTATGTTCTTATGCATGGTGAACTCAAAATGTCAGTACAATTTCCTGAGAGCTTTGCGTATCTATATGCCCTCTTTCTAAATTGCCTAAAGACCCACTATATATCTCCAAGGGCTCTCTTCTCTCTCTCTACATCCAATCCATTTTCATACACAGATAGTAGTAGCCATGCCATGAAAAGCAAGCAAGCAATCAATCTATTAAAAGAAAAAAGGAACAGCAGAGGAAGATCAACTACTTTCAGAGCAGACCTCCCAAATCATAATAATAATAATAACAATGTGTTGATGTGGCAATGGTCACATCGTTAAGGAAAATAAAAAAAATAAAAAATAAAAAAAATAAAAAAAAGAAAGAAAGAAAGAAAGAAAGAAAGAAGAATCAATCACACCCGTATGCATACAGAGCAATGTTGAATGTGTTGGACTCATTTTATTAAGTCATATAACGAACCATGTAATAATGTGAAACACACACCTTATTAATGTAGATTGACGAGTATTTTCCATATTTCAATTAGGTCCACAGAAAGATCAACCATGAAAAGAAGTGGAGTATCAGCAATGCACTTCGAAGAAGACACCAATGAAGAATAAGAGGAAGATGATGGTGAACAGGATCAAATAAAGCCACTTATTTCGTTGTTAGTTTAGGTCACGTACTAAACAATATGTAATCTGCTAGTCATTATTTATTTAACCTTTTATCCTCCATTTTTTTTTATACTTTTGGGCATAAACAATATGTAATCTATCTTACGAATAAAAAAATAAAATAAAAAAATTAATATTAAACAAAAAAAAAAAAAAAATTGAAGAAGAATGGTGGACAGACGGTGACGTTTTACAAGGACGCAAATATGGAATTATGCAAAACGGGGTTTGTAGGAAGGAAAGGGTATAAAATCAGAGCTACATCATAGTCTGCTGTCTACCTCCAATCTGTTGGAAAACCCTAACAAACTTTTCTCTCTCGAATAGTTGTAATTCTCCATGGATAGAAGAAGAAGAAGAAGAAGAAAAAGAACAGCACACATCCCTATAAGCAGCAAAGAAGAAGTATCAGAGGAAACCCAAGAACCAGAATGGCGATTTCGACCAAGTCAGTACATTCTGAACCTCCCTCATCACCTCACCATGGACATATTATCGAGACTGCCCATAAAAACCCTCCTCAGTTGCAGGTGCGTTTGCAAAACCTGGCAAAACCTAGTCTCAGACCCTGAATTTGCCAAGCTGCACGTCGAGAGATCACCCGTTTGCCTCTTGCTTAGATCCGATACTCACCCTAGAGTCGAATCGAGAGTACTCAATTTGGTCGACCGTCAAGGCGGCAATACTGCTAATCATGATTCCAAATTGATGCTCACCACCGCCGGAGGTAAACTCCCTGATATTAAGTTTCCTCTAGTTAATTCCATTAATGGGTTGCTTTGCTTATGTGAACCCCACACGAGGGACCCTATTTATATATGTAATCCCATTTTGGGTGAGTACATAACCATTCCGAAGACGCAAAATTTTTGGACGAGGGGACATGGTATTGGGTTTGGTTTATGTCATGAGACTAATCAATATAAGGTGATACGGGTTCTCCGTGGAATCACGTCTCGCTCTCATACTGGTGCGTATTCGACTGATGAACATTATGAAGGCGAGATATACACCCTCGGCGAAAGGACATGGAGAAACATAGGAAATGTGCCATACTACATGCCTTCTAGTTTTCAAATAAACAGTTATTTGAATGGCGCGCTTCACTGGGTCAATTGGGGCCATCAAAATCCTGATTTTATACATTCTTTTCACTTTGGGAGTGAGCAATTCCAAGCAATTCCTGCACCTGCTCATTTTGGTCAGAAGGAGAAGTCGTCTTTTGGATTTATCCGCATTGGAGTATTGGGAGGCTGTCTTTGTCTATGCGATTGTACTCATTCTGCTGATATATACTTATGGATAATGAAGGATTATGGAGTCAAGGATTCTTGGACTAAAGATTTTGTTATTCGGACATACAGTTTAAACAAGTCAGGGATTTTGGACATTTCTTACCCAATTTTGATTCTGGGAGGTGGGGAAATCTTGATGTTATTTGACCATAATGGTCTTGTTCTCTATAATACTGAGACGGAATGTTTCCGCTATCCTGAGATTTTTGGTATAACATCAGGGTTTCGTGCATTAATAGCTCTCGTTCCGAGCTTTGTTTCACTCAGGGATGTTGCCAAGGGAGAAAAAGTGAAGGTACTAAATTTAAAATTCAGATGAACATGTTTTCTTTTGAGTTTCGCTTATTTTCTTGTAACACTTCATATAATTTTTGTTGGTTGAGAATGTGCTGTGTGACTAGTGCAATTTAGACATTGCTGGTAAGATTTATGAAACATATTGTTATATAGCCATATCGGCATGTAAAATTTATAGAATGAGTCAATGATATATGTCCATGTTTCATTTTTCTTGCTGTCTGTTGGAAACTTGGTGCGATACTCAAGCCTCAGTCCGAACATGCTATTTTGTTTGATTAATTTATTGTTGTCAGATTATCAATCTCAAGTGACTTTTGACCCCAAAAAAGAAAAAAGAAAAATCAATTTTCTCTTTGATTCATTGTAGCAGTAACAAAAATTTAAGTGTAGGCTATGGGTAACAACACTTTTTTTATATTATGTTTGACTGAGGCTTGTGGTTTACAGCTAAAAGTATGGTTAGCCATAAATTCTTGGGATTTCACTGAATTGATGGCTGATGAACAATTCATTCCTGCGTTCTCACATGTATTTGTAATTGTAAACTTTAAAATTTGTGCTCCAAAGTTTTATTGTAAAAGTCAGCATGCATAATTTCTTTCATTTTTATGGCATTAATTAATTTCTCTTGTTTTAACTCATTGTTGTGTAAGGAAGCTGAGAGAGAGACATCTCCTGTATTTCAATACTGTAGTTGAGTTATACTTTTGTCAAAGGATCTGATGGCATCTCTTTGAATTTCTATTTCCAATTTTGTGTTTGGATGGCTCATTTGTTTCTAGTCAGTTCTTGTTTGAATCCTCGATGGAATTGAGTTGCAACTTGTTGCTCATGGTTGGTGATGCTGGATTACCAAAAGATATGCCCCCTTTAATCAAGGCCCAAAACCATGATGATGAGATAATTTTGAACCATCTTATATAGAAACCCTTTTTACATTGTTTTAAATTTGGTATCCTCTTGAGTATTATACTTCTCAACTTGTCATCTGTTGTAACAGGTGTGCAGAGCCTAAGCTATGGGAAGGGGTCTGAAGCCTCCCCCATCTCCTCTTTCTCTCTGGGGAAGAAAAGCAGATGTATTTCATGGCGCTAGAGATGGTGGGAATGGCATGGCCTTTTGGGTGTATGCATGTAACTGCTTACGAGCTAATTTTGCAGGACAAGAAATGCAGGTTGCTAGATAATCTGCTGTTTCAAGAGGCTTGGGCATTGAGTAGAAGTGTCTTTTTGTCCAAATGCTCTTTACTACACAAATCAACTTCCATTCTGCACTCTTATTAAGTTGGTCTTTTGGACAAAGGAATTAATTTTTTCTTTTTCACTTTTCATAATTCATTTGCTGATTAATTTGCATACGGTCTTTCAACTGCTGCTCCTACTATTTTTAAAGAAGGGTGAATTTTTTTCATGTTGTTTGGTTCTTGTTCTCTGCTTTGTAACCAAAAGAGACTAGCGTTCATCGCTGAGCTTTTACCCTTTTTCAATGAAGCAATACGAAGTAAGGTGTTAAACTGATCTATTGTTTGCCTTTTTTGCGTCTTTGCACATTACAATCTTGAAATTTAGTCGAGAGGCAAGTAGTCAACAGGTTATCGGAACGTTGTGTGTGGAAAAATTCCCCATCGTATGATACGAGTGGAAAGTGGAAACTCTCTATAGTCTATAGTTCTATACCATGCCTCGAGCCTTTTTTTAGGTCAACGATCGATAAAGAGCAACTCTCAACCTTCATAATGCGCCAAGTGCACATGTCTGTTTGTTTTGGTGGCAAGATTAGCTAAGGCCAAAATGCTTGAAGGAAGGCTTTTGGACCAAAATAATTTATAATTAATTACTAGGGGTATTTGAAGTCTAACTCTCATTGAGATTATAGTCACTCTCACTGAGATTATAGTTTAGATTAATTTTCTAATAGCTTGTGTGATGTCCCAAAATAACTTTTGGGGAGTACACCTAGAGTCTAATCACTTGACCAGCCATTGTAGGGCAAAACATATGATCGTTTTGAACATTGTAAAATATTAATTTGTTGTTTACTTCCTTAACATACCTTTTGTTATGTTAAAATTACACTCAAATACAAAGTAAAATAAATTAAAAATAGAGGCAAAACATACAAAATTGAACAAAACGCTATTCCCCTCTCTGCCCCATCATTTAGAGGGTTCCACGAAGATCATAACATGTTTGGGATGAAAAGTTATTCAACATAACTGATACATCACGTAACGTATTGGTACGACATACTAGAGTAATGAAATAACACCATATATATCTCGTCAAATTGAAAAATATCATTTTAAGGACTCTTATCAAATAAGAGGTCTTAAATTTGACTATCTCAAGATGTCTAAGGGCCTGGTTGGGAACTTCAAAAACTGGATCAGACCAGATCCAGTCCATAACTGTTATCTAGTTTTTAAATAAACCAACACACAATTGGTTTGAAAAAAATTATGTTTATGCCTTATTTTCAGAACAGAACTAAACTGTTTATCAGGAAAAAAAGACTTTTCAAATAGTACGAAAATAAAACTGGCCAGACTCATCCTTAGTTGGCCAGGTTTTCAGATTTGCCAAACAGTGCCCAATGCATATAGAACGGAAGGCTATATGAGACCAAGATTAAGGCTATGTTTGTTATGAGGAAATAAGGGAGGGAATGGAATGATAATTCCATTCTTTAAAAAAAAAGGTTAGTGTTTGATTGCATAAGGGAATGAAATGGCTATTCTCTTGTAGGCGGCTATTCCCTCCAATGAGAGAATATTCATTCCTTTTCAAACTAAAAAGAATAATTATTCTCACATTTCAAGAAGTAAAAATCATTAAAAATGAATCCCACCTATGCTTTTTCATTGCATTCCTACCTCTTACCAAATATAGGGATAGAATGTTCATTCTCATTCCATTCCCATTCCTATTATCATTCTCATTCTATTTCATTTTCATTCCCATTCCTTTACATTCCCTCAAATCAAACCCAACATAAGTGGAGTGCATTAGCTACTTGAAATCACTCCATATAAAATAAATAATTTTTTATTTTTTATTTTTTATAAAAAAATATCTAACTAAAAATGCAAACCATGATGTCATAACTTGGCACAAGACATGGACACGTGAAGCATGGCAGCTACGTGGAATAATTTTCTCGTTGGGATGAGCCGAGCGTTACACTTTCATCCCCTTTAAGCGTTACACTGTCCTCACCATTTCTATTTTCCTTTTCTTCGGAAAGAAGAGAACAAAGAGCTCTGACGAGTGACGACGATCGGCTCTCTCTGTGACAACTTATAATGCGAGGGGCTGAACCTCCGCCACGGTAGATCTGAAAATCCGTAACCGGTGCTTGTCGGTGGTGGCTATGATGGTGGTTGGAGGCGGTGGTGTTGAGGTGTAACTGAGAGATGGCAGCTGAAACGGTGGCTGTAAATTCGCAAATCTTGTGCTGTGGACCTTGTGGTGGTGAGAGATTGAGGAAGGTGTTTTTGGCCAAATAAATTGTGGTGGTGACGGTATTTTTGCTGATGGTTGCCGGAATTTTATGGTACAAAAGCAGAGGTCCATCATAGTCTTCTCTCTAACTCCAATCTGTTGAAAACCCTAACAAGTTTTCTCTTTTTTAATTTTTGTAATCCTTTTAGAGAGAAAGACTCAATGGGTAGAAGAAGGAGAAGACGAAGAACAGCACAAATCCCAATAAGCAGCGAAGAAGCAGGGGAAAACCAAGAATCAGAATGGCAAATACCACCAATTCAGTACATTTTGAACCTGCCATATCACCTCATCATGGACATTCTCTCAAGACTCCCCATGAAAACCCTCCTCAGTTGCAGGTGCGTTTGCAAAACCTGGCAAAACCTACTTTCGGACCCTCAATTTGCCCAGCTGCACGTTGAGAGATCACCCCTTAGCCTCTTGCTTAAAACCCTTCACCCCACACGCCAATCGAGAATACTCCACTTGTTCGACCTACAGGGCGCCAATACTCGTAATCGTGATGCCAAATTGAAGCTCACCTCCAGAGGTAACCTCCCTGAAGTCAAGTTTCGTCTAGTGAATTCGTTTAATGGGTTGCTTTGCTTATGTGAACTTGAAACCCTGGACCCTGTTTATGTATGTAATCCGATTTTGGGTGAATACATTACCCTTGCAAAAGTTGGAAAGGGTTTGAAACGTGTTGTTGGTTCTGGGTTTGGTTTCAGTCATGAGAGTAACCAATATAAGGTGATACGGGTTTCAGTGGAAGGTTTGCGTCCTTATGAGGCTGAAATATACACCCTTGGTGAAGGGACATGGAGAAGCATAGGAAATGTGCCATATTCCATGCCTGGTATTTCGTCATTTAACTCTTTTTTGAATGGTGCGCTTCACTGGGTTGCTAACGACGGCACTAGTCCTGATTATATGCGTTCTTTTCACTTTGGGAGTGAGCAATTTCGAGCAATTCCTGCCCCTGCTCAATTTGGTTCGAGGGAGGAGGCGTTCGTGAATTATATACACGTTGGAGTATTGGAAGGTTGTCTATATGTATGCGATTGTTCTCATTCTGAACATATAGACTTATGGATAATGAAGAATTATGGAGTCAAGGAATCTTGGACTAAAGATCTTGTCATTGCAAACTTAATTTTTGAAAGGTCGCCTTTGGACTTTTATGAACCAATTATGATTCTGAGAAATGGGGGAATCTTGATGCTATTTAACGAGGATTCTCTTGTGCTTTATAGTTTTAAGACGGAACAATTTCGCTTTCTTAGTATCTTTGGGGTCAGATCAGAGTTTCATGCAATAGCTCTCGTTCCGAGCTTTGTTTCACTCAAGGAAGTTGCGAAGGGAGAAATTTTGAAGGTACTAAATTTAAAATCTAGATGAACATGTATTCTTTTGAGTTCCAGTTATTTGCTAATAACACTACTATATATGTTTTATCGTTGCGAATTTGTTATGTGACTAGTGCAATTTATATATTGCTAGTAAAACACGTTGATTTTTGAGCTGTTCTACCTGTCAGATCATGAACATATTGACATTGTTATATAGCCATATAGGTATGTCAATTTTTGAAATGATATATGTTGCAGCTTTAATTTTTCTTCAAGCATGTTGGAAAATTGGTGCATTACTCAAGCATTGAACTCAAAGCTGCTATTTTGTTGCACTCGGATTATCTGTTGTGATTTGTCAAAAAATTCATTCTAGCTAAAACAAAAAATTTCATGCTGTAAGTAGGCTATGGGTATGCCTTTCTTGTGAGAAAGTATAATTAGTTGTGGTACTGCACAATTTCTCACTTATACCTTAAAGATCCACTCTAATGGCCATTCATTACAATGAAGAAGGAAAAAGCATCACCTGCTGATGTGGCAAAATATGTAGTGATTTGGAGGGAGGAGGGACCGAAGTTGGGTTCAAACCCCAAGTTGCCTTTGGAATGAGGTAGAATTAGCATATAAAACTGTGTACCATAAACAGAATGATCAAGGCCAACATATTGCTATTCAAATATCCTAGTTCCCTATCAAAGACCTTTCAGTAGTTTAAATCATTCATCCCATGAAAATTAGACTGGTATTTCATCACACATTAATGAATTAGATTGATTCTCAGTCCTCACTAACAATATGTATTTATTTTTTATTTGTTTTGCTAAAAAAATTGCACGTTCTATGTCAACCACAATAATGCTAAATGACTATTTGCTGCAAGAAAACCTCATTAACTAGATATCCAGCAGGGACATTAGATTTATTTGTAGTCTTCATCCCCTAATATTTGAGAAGCTTGTTTCAAAATATTTATTTTTTTTATTAATTGTAATGTAGATTTTTTCCAACCTTATTCTTCATTGTTGTTACATTTCAACACTTTGGATGTAACTATAAATGTGCAACACTGGCTGGTACGGCCCATGTCTTATTTCTTTGCCATACAAATTTTCTAGGGAACGACGAGTAGGAAAGTTGATAATTATGTATCAATCTTCTTAGTTCTCAAGAAGTTATTAAAAAAAAAATTTGGAATGTGAAAGTCATTCCTAACCACAAAATTATTAATTTAGAATTGTTGCACAAAACACAACCAACCCAATTACCCAAGTGACTTTTAAGGAACAGATAGTTTAAAACAGCTTTTATATCCTCTTTGCCATGATTTTGTGGAAACCATGCTGCATTATTTTCTTAAACTACAAGATGTTCTGCTGATCTAGTCTTTGGATCCTAACTCACTATCACATCCATGTTTATCAGTACAAGTGTGGTGGTTCTATGTTCTTATAAACCATACGATTTCAAAGAAAACAATTGAGAATTCTAACCATTTTTTGTAATTATTATGCTGTTGGCGTGTAAAAAATAGTATTGCAGTTTTCCATTCAAAGATTTTGACCACATAAATGTCTAGAAGATGTAAATTTTCAGCTGTTTGACTGTGAAACTCCTAACTTTACAACTATTGATGTAGGTTTTTCAACGTTGAACCTCAGGAAGAGGTTGCTGAAGTTGTTTTTCTGGTGGAAGAAAATAGGGCATTGATGTCAGATTCTGATTACTATGATGATTCTGACTACTCGAGTGACAAAGGTGGAAAATGGGAAAATTGACTAGTTGATGAGGCAGTGGAGTTGAGCTAATATACCTTTTCTAGCAAGGAAATCTTAAGTGCCTGCATTAATATGGAACTGGATATTGTGGAGCTTTGTATAGCTCGCTAGTGCTTAGAACTGCTGATGAGTTCTTCTTTTGAAGTTGATATTTAGGACATATGTAATCATCTTCGTTCTATTACTGTTCATGGTATGAAGGGAAAACAATAGAGCAGGTTTGGCCAAGTAGGCTGAAGTAAATAAGATTGCCTTCTATGGATTAGTTACTACTTTTTTTTCTAAGATTGTCTTCTATGGATTAGTTACAGCTTCTTTTCTAACTTACTTTGCAGCCCTAGATTATTTCCTTGAATTATTTTAGCAACATGTACTACCAAGGTGACTTCATTTTTCTCTCTTCACTTGATGCAGGTTCAATCCTAAAACATGCATTAGCATGTTGAAGATAGAAATGCCTATTGTTATAAAATCTTATATTTTTTCTGTAAATTCTAGGGCACCTAGTGACATGGCCCGCGCGCGATAATGAACCAAGGAGGGGATTTATAGTTGGAAGTGGCTAACTCTCCTACTTGGTAGAATATTCTAGAGTTCACTAGAAGACTCTAGGCTTGTACATATATAAAGATTTTTAGAATAAGTTCTAGAATAGTCTTTAGTTAGAGAATTCTATTGAGGAGGTGGCAAGCTTCTAGAGAATGCTTTAGAACTCTCCTAGCCATTAATTGTATTATAGAATAGTCTTTAGGAGCCTATGTAAAGAGGGAGGCCTCATTTGGCTAAACCAATTGGAAGGGATCCAAGCATTGTAGCTCTCAAGTGTTGTGCAGTTTACTTGAAGTAATACAAGTATATTTTCCACAAGTGTCCGAGTGTTCTTTCCTTCTTTCCAAATTTAGAGGCGACGAGTAGGCTTACTTAAGGGTTCATGGATAGGATGTGTAGCTTAAGTGCCACATGAGTGTTGGGTCGAAACATTGGGCCCATGACACTAGGTAGGCTTTGTTAGAAATACACCTCTCTGAGCATGTTGGGCTCTATTCATGTTGGAAGAACACTTTTATGTATAGAGTTTGTCTAGTGAGGATTTCTGGTCGTAGCAACTGATGAGTATAGCAAGAAATTGCCTAGCTGAGAGTGATCGTTCAAAGAAATGCTGGGCTGAGCAACCTAAAGCCAGGGAAAAGAAGTCAGAGGCCTAAAGATTTTGCAGAATTAATTTCAGAGATCATGTACACGTAAATGACAATTGAAGCAAACTCAAACCATTGATTTAAATGTTTAATCCATTGAACTGCTGGAGGTTCTTTGAGGTAACCAAATCAATTGGTGCACTATACTCTTAGACCCTTCCTTTGCTTTAGTGCACTTCTCAAAACATCTCAACCTCAAAGTTCAAATAATGAATTCATGTATGGCTTGTTTTGCTTATATGAACCTCCTCCTGGAAACATTATTTACATAAGCAATCCGATTATTGGTGGGTGGCATAAGGCTTCCGCAAAACTCAAATGATATTTTTTGTGGTTTGTGGTTTTGGCTTTAGCCCGAAAACTAACCAATATAAGGTGCTACAAGTTTTGAATTCTAGCATTGACAAAGGCAAGTAGGAGGCCAATGTGTATATGCTTGGCACAAGTTCATGGAGAGACATTGGAGATTACCCATATGCTGGTGGTATGTTTTCATTTACTGTCATTTTGAATGGAATTCTTCACTGGATCATTACCGGTGGCAGTAGTTCAGTACTTCTATGTTCTTTTGACACTTGGGATGAGAAATTCGACGCAATCTCCCTGCCATCTCACATTGAGAAAGATGACAGGAGCAGACAATGGATGAGCCTGGGAGTGTTGTGAGGTTGTCTATTTATATGTTATATAATTGTCCTCATAACAATTATAATCGTATGTGATCGCAAAGCTCTATTAGCTTATAATCCATTAAGAAGAAGGTTTAGACATTTGAAAATTCGAGAAAGACATCGAGCAAGTTTAACCAGAGTTTTAATGTATTTGACTATGAGTCTCCTAACACTACAACTATTGATGTAGGTTGTCTTCTCGGAAGGAGACTACCAAAGCTCTTTTTTTGGTGGAAGAGGATATAAATATGGTGACGGATTTTGATTGCACTTCTTCTGATTACGAGTGGCTATAGTGACAAATGGGATAATTGACTGGCTGCAGATACTGTGGAGATGAGCCAATATACCTTTTCTAACAAGGAATCTTAAGTGCATATGTTACTATAGAATTGGATACTATGGAGCTTTTATAGCTTCCTAGTGCTTAGAACATATGATTGAATTGTTCTCCTTTTGAAGTTGATATTCAGAAAAATTTTAATCTTTTCATTCTATTAGCTATCATGTAGTATGAATTAGTAAACAAGATTGTCTTCTATAGATTGGTTATAGCTTCCTAGCATGACTTGCTTTTTGTTGGTGTGAAAAGTTACATTGCTGTTATTCTCTGTTTGGTTGGAAATGAAACAATCAACAAGCTGCTAAGGCTGAATGTGAAGGTGTTGCAAACTGCCAAGGCTGCCCCTGGAAATCATATATATAGTTCTTTTCTGAGTTTTGGGTGATGTTCAGGAAGAGATGGGATCTTCAAGGATTAATTCGACTACACCTTTTTGGTTTAGTCAATACATAAGGTGTTTCAGTTATTTATACCTCTTTTATTGATGCAGTGAAACATATGCGGTCGAGACTAGCTCACCAAATACAGTCAACAAGCTTCCACCAATTTGTTGATTGTTACAAGAATAATGCCAGATAATAGGCAACCACAATCAATATTCTTTCAAGAACATGAAAGTAGAAAAATAAAGGAGAAACTCTCTCTTAATATTATTAATCAAAATAATCAAAATTTGAACTAAAATTGTTTGCCATAAGGCTTACATCCCTTTATATAGAGAACTAATAAGAAAACCTAATTCTACTAGGATAAGCAAATATTAATCTTCTAGGAAACTACTTAATTAAAGCAACAAATAATAAGGAAATAAATAAAGCCTAGAAATAGGAAAATAGACTAAAATAATCCAAAATCCCAAAATTGCAGCAGCATGAACCAGATCCCGAAACGGCGACAGCAAAAATAGCCCGACATGCGTACGCATAAGTGAAGTATGCGTACGTTCAAGTTGGCATGCCTACGCTCCAAAAAGCATGCGACGTGTTTTGCATCATTTATGCTTATTGATATTGTCTTCTTGTCACTACATATGTTGATAAAGTTGCTTATAATCCTTCAAATGGTAATATAGAGAATGGTCAAGCTCTTTGATATAGGTTGCATATGCTGTGTCTGCCCTGAAGAAGAAGAAGAAGAAGAAGAAGAAGAAGAAGAAGAAGAAGAAATCGTGAGGATAGTTTGGAAATTTTTTTTATACCGGTTTTAACTTTGGGATTTTTGGCCAAAACCCCTAAGTATAAGAGTAGTTTAACAATAGGCCTTATAAAAGAAACTGATTAGTGAAAACTCCTTTTACCACGATACGGACAAAAATACCCTCATTCTTCATCTTCTTCTCTTTTTTTTTTTTTTTTTTTTTTTTTTAAAAAATTTTTATCTCCAACTCCAAACTCCAGATCTGCAAATTGTGTATGTGTGTGCGCATGCGCGTGCGCGTGCGATAAGGTAAATAGCTCTTTAGAAGTTTTTGGTCGTTTTTTTACACATGTATTGACAAAAAAAATCACTAATAGTAAAGTGTTAATGTTGTTTATTGATAATTTTGATTTGTTAGATAGTAAACACGACCCTTTGTTTATCTTGAAGCATTGTAACAAAATCACTTTACTGTTGCTAGTGTATTTGAATGGCAACAGTATCAAATTGTACCAATTTGTTTATGTAACAGTATCACTTTACTGTTGGTAAGTTAGTTTGTGCAATAGTATCATTTTACTGTTGGTAGTTAGTTTGTGTGACAGTATCACTTTACTGTTGGTTTACTATTGTGTGCTTTGAAAAAATTATATAGATAACAGTACCAGTTTATTATTGTGTGTTTTAAAAAATTTATACACTATATAGTAACAGAATATTGTTGTCTTTGAAAAAATATAAAAGAAACACTACAATTGTATCAGTTTACTATTGTCTTTGAAAAATTATATAGCAACACAATAGCAACTTGTTACTTTATGTTTTGATAAAACCACTACAATAGTAACCCCCAAAACAGCCCCCAAAAATCAACAGATCTAAAGTTGCAAACAAACACACACAATAGAAGAAAAAGAAGAAGACAGCCATGGTAGGGTGGTAGTCGAAGAAAGTCACTCACTGTTAGAGAAGAAAATCTCGTTTTTCAAATTTGGTTTTGTTTTCGAGATCTGGTTTTTCTTCTTCTCCTTCTTCTTCATCTTTCAGATCTTTACAGCCTCTCTCTCTCTCTCTCTCTCTCCAGATCTGGTTTTTCTTCTTCTTCTTCATCTTCCAGATCTTCACAGCCCCTCCTCTCCCTTGATCTCTCTCTCTCTCTCTCTCTCTCTCTCTCTTTCCCTCCGCCCGCCCCTCCCTTCTTCTTCTTCTTCTACGAATTTGGTTTGAAACATACCCCAAAATATAAAAGGTTAAAACAGGTAGTTTAAAAAAAAATATTTCCTTTTGCTTAAGGAATCTTTTAAAAAAAGGGTTTTGGAGTTAAAAAATCTTATGGTGGGTTTTTTTGTTAAAAGTAGTCCCCTAATAGGGGTTATTGCTAATTTTCCCTTTGCCTTTTGAACAATTAAAGTGGTGCCTTTGTGACATCTCTCCAACGGAAGAAATCCAACATAGAAATTTAAAGTTTACAAATTTTACAAGTTCCATTACCTTTTTGAAAATTTTGGAAGCTGATTCTTTTTGGTTCTCTATATCAATTTTTTATTTATTATTTATTTGTAGGAATGTGTGTTTTTTAGCTAAGTTCTGAATGTCACCCTTTATTTTCTAAACCAAAGTTGGACCCAATTTGACTTATGTAGGATTGGGTGACGGCGGTGGTTAAGTTAGAGGTGAATGACATGCAGGTGCCGACGACGTTCATTATTTGGAAACAAAATCTCTCTCTCTATATGTATGAGAGGGAAAAGGAAAGTGAGTCTCTTACTAACGTGATTAGGAAGGAAAATTATAGGAAGGATTTCAGTTCTAACAGGAAAGTGATTCTCTTTCCTAACGTGATTAGGATCCTAGGAGGTGTATCTATTTTAAGAATTGCTGAAAAATAATCTAGTCATGAATTGCAGCCTACTTTTCATTCTTCTCTCTCCGTCTTCAATCCTCTGCTTTTCCCCTAGACACGCAAAACCACCATGGCTAGAAAAAAATCCACCACAAAGCCAAAAGCAACCATCACTGGAAGCAGCAAAGAAATAGCAAAAAAAGAGGATGAACAACTACAAACAAATAATGGTGGTGGTGGTGGCACCTCCATATTACAAATCCCAGACGTTATCTTGATCGATATTCTATCA
The DNA here is from genome assembly GCA_039720395.1 of Liquidambar formosana. Taxonomy (NCBI): domain Eukaryota; kingdom Viridiplantae; phylum Streptophyta; class Magnoliopsida; order Saxifragales; family Altingiaceae; genus Liquidambar; species Liquidambar formosana. The sequence continues at coordinate 66,224 of CM077824.1, read as the reverse complement.
AAGCTCCCCACGAAGACAATTCTTAGTTGCAGGTGCGCATGCAAATCCTTGCGCAATGTAATCTCGGACCCTGATTTTGTGAAAATTCACCTTTTGAGAGCCCCCACCAGCCTTCTAATTCCAACATCCGAAAGAAACTTGTATTTGGCAGAGGTTGATGAATGGGACATTGGCTCTGTTTTCCAGCTCAACACCCATGGGCTAGACCTCTACGAAAAACGGGTTATTGTTCAGCATTCGTGTAATGGATTGATTTGCTTATGTGATGAAGAAACGAACAAGTCCCAATTTTCGATATGGAATCCAATTTTGGGTGAGTATGCTTTCCTTCCACAAGCTGAAAGGGGTTCCTCCTGTAAGGTCTCTGGTTTTGGCTATAGCCCAAACACCAACCAGTACAAAGTGTTGAGAGTTTTTCAGCACAAGGGAGTACCGAAAGCTGAGATTTTCACACTTGGAATGGATTCGTGGAGAAGCATTGGAGATGCCCCATATCTGAATGGGTGGTCATCATCAAACACATTGTTGAATGGAGCTCTTCATTGGATCATATGGGACGAACGTGATGACCTTCGATCGATATGTTCTTTTGACATTGGGGACGAGAAGTTTCGCACAATCCCATCACCTCCTTGGACTGAACAGAATCAACAGCATCGTTGCAACAGATTTAAGGTGAAACTTGGAGTACACGAAGGTTGTCTCTATCTATGCAATGTTTCAATTGGCGATCAGTTTGACATGTGGATATTGAAAGATTATGGAGTCGAGGAGCATTGGATTAAAGCTTCTGATCATGAAAAACTGAAAATACAACCTATGCTCGACTGCAGTCACATTAGACTCCTCAAGTTTCTGAGCAATCAAGAAATCATGCATTTGAGTGGTCGCGAACCACTAAAAATAAGAGGAGATTTCAGAAGTCTTATTCTTTACGAAATTCAACCACCATTTCAAGTATCTCCTCACGTTGCAAGCTTTGTCTCACCCAGACATTTTGGAGGAAATTTGAAGGTGCTGAATGTCGATTCTGGATAAATGCTTCTTGAGTGTTTTTTTTTTTTTTTTTTTATATTTTTTTTCCTTACCATTTTTCTTGCATCTTTAATTTGTTTCTAGATTATCAAGAGTGAGCTTGGCTTTGAATAAAATTAGGATTTTGGGGATATCCATTTTTGAGCTTGGTTTTTTACTGAATTTTTGCCGATGTAGAATTGTATGCAAACCATCATAGTATTTAAGCATTCCTTAAGCAAGGTCAGCACATGTATAAGTTATATCATAAAAATTCTGGAAATTGAAGTGTTCATTAGTATCACAAAAAGTTGCATATCAACATATAATACTAAACATGTCAGTTAATTTCGTAATATTCTTACAGATTAAGAGAAAATAATTATGCTCGTGGATTCTCCATAATGCAAAAGGTTTTGTGATTCATTTGTACTTTCAATTCCCTTGTCTTAGTTTATATAAGTCTTATTATAATTTTTAAAATTATTAAGCAAGTGATATGAGATTTAAGTTCATCGAAAAACGTTGATATATGCTCATTAATTTATTGATAATTGAAAAGTTAAAAGTAAATATGAATTATTCCTTCATTAGTTTTTTTTTTCTTTATAAAGAAAAAAAAAAAACTCATGTAGCACTAATTGACTTAATTAAAAGAAAAATTAAAATAAGAAACAGATTTCCTCAAGTCCAAATGGTGGGCTTCTTTTCCTAACAAAAAACTCCGGTGTTTGATGCGTCTCTATTTTATTATTATTATTTTTTTCCAGAGCGTTGCATACACATTTTCACTTGGTCTATATAATACGAAATATCCGTTTTAGGAAGTTGTGTTAAAATTTTAAAAAGAAATGGCAAAAAAATAAAAGGTCTAAAAGCGGTGTCAGCAACACCGCTTTTAGTGTGTATATATATATATATATATATATATATATATTTTTTTTTTTTTTGGGGGGTGGGGGGAATTTTAAGAAGGGGGAAAGGGCTAAAAGCCATTGACACACTTAGCCCTTCTGTCTCCCGCAATTAGGGTCTCCTCCGCACTTGTGGATTCGCCGCTCTCGGTCCTCCACCGGCGCCAGCCTGTGCCCTCAACAGGTACGCTTGTAGGAAAGTCCAAAAAAAGAAAGAAAACGATATAAGTTGTATAAGGTATGGGAGAGAAATTCGTAGGAAATTAATGTCATGAAATATTCAAAATTGTGTATAAATACAACGTTGTCTTCCTAGGTTTTGAGAGATCGGAGTGATTAACCATTGTCTAGAATGGCATGTCAAAACATGGAGCGTTTGTTATAAATACAGCACATGTATAAGTTAATGGCATGTCAAAACTCCCATGCTCCATCGCCATGGACATCTTTTGCAGACTCCCCATCAAATGCTTAATCGACTGCAGGTGCATATGTAAGGCATGGCGCGACCTGATTTTAGACCCTCGTTTTGCTAGACTCCACCTTCCATGGGCACCCACCATGTTCATGCTTCACTTTGGGAGTTTGGAAAGTGGTACGCACAGAAACATCTATATGGTTGAGCCAGAACCATGTGATGATGCAATAACGAAGGTCAACCTGGGCGATGAAAGGTATGTAAAGATTATTGGTTTGTGTAAAAGCTTGCTTTGCTTACGTGATCTTCGGTCTCGTAAATCCTTGTATATATCGAATGCAATGACTGGTGAGTCCATGACCCTTCCGAAAATAAATAATTATCGGGAACATTTGTTGTCTGGGTTTGGCTTTAGCTTGAATACTAACAAATACAAAGTGATAAGGATGATTTGTACATGGCACTGTATTAATGATCCCTCTAGCTATAGACAATTCATTTTACCTAAATGGGAGGCAGAGATACACACAGTTGGCACAGAGACCTGGAGATGTATTGGTAATATCCAGTATGATTTTCCCTGTTTTTGCCATTATAAATTAACTGGCACTTTTCTGAATGGCGCTCTTCATTGGATTGCACGTGTTGATAATGCTTCTACACTAATATGTGCTTTTGACATTGGAAACGAGCAATTCCAAACAATCCTTCCGCCGCCTTTTTCATTCTCAGAACGAGGGCATGCAATTGATTGGGCAAACCTTGGGGTAATAGGAGGTTGTCTCTATATTTGTGCTTGTGAAGATGCAGATTATCATTCTGCTGTCGAAATATGGGTAATGAAGGATTATGGTGTCAAGGAGTCTTGGATGAAAGCACTTGTCATTAAAGATATCCAATGGCAACCCAAGGGAGTTGGTCCAGTTAATAGGTGGAGACCCCCTCTATTCTATCAACCTGGGTTTGATTCCTCTGGGAGTACTCCAGGAATTAATTTCTGAATGCACTAGACCAATGTAGAGGAGTGTGCCCTTAAGATCGCCTGGAGAGGGATTTAGTTGAGGTGCGCATAAGCTGGCCCGGATACCCTGACCGTCAAACCAAAAAAAAAGATATCCAATGGCGCACTCATGGATTATTCAATTAGTTAGATATTCTAGAAACGAGGAAGCTTTATTGTTATCTGGTCTAAATAATACTAATGTGATTTCTTATATATAATCCTAGAACAGGAGGTTTGAGACAGCTAAATGATCATGGAAGGCAATCGGGGACTGAAATGTTTCATCGTACTCCAAGCTTTCCTTCACTAGAGGACATCGTGATGGGAGAGAGCTCACAAGTGTTAAATGCCTTTTCAAGATAAATTTCTTCTTCTTGAGTTATTGCAAACTATTAAAACAATTTTCTGAATTTGTTATTCTTGTAGTTGATAGAATCTAGGTCTGCAAGACAATTTATGTGAATTCCACATTTTGAATCAAGCTTATTTAATATTCAACATTAGACCTCCAAACTACCCTTACCCATCATCAGCAGTTCTTCTATTAACACCATTGTCAGTTTCATGTATGTATGTAAAACCTAGCTGGTGCTATATACTCTTGGACCCTCACGGTATATTTCCTAGTCTTCATTATTGTGTATTAGTTTTTGTGCCAGCGCCTATATATTGATGATAATTAATAGAAAACAGAATGCTGTATTTAAATGTGTAACTCAGTTTTGTACCAATTTTCTTCATCCTTGGGGATGTATTGTAGCTATGCCACTGATGTCTCTATGCCACTGATATACACGGATTGGGCATGTTTTTAAATATAGTACCAAGTCTATTTCCTGCATCACTAGGCAGCATTTTTTCTCTTATATGACTCAAGTCTGTTATAGTTGGGAGAAGTAGGCATAGTCCCCACTTCCTTGGGAAACCAATTTTCAGTTTTTTCAACCTAGTTGGATTTGCAGTAAGCATCCACTGAAGTATGCTTGATTGCAATTGCATTTCTCGATCACCATTTCAAGTAGATCCTCACGTTGTGAGCTTTGTCTCACCCAGACATTTTGGAGGAAATTTGGAGGTGCAGACTGTCAATTATAGATAAATGCTTTTTTTCTTTGTTTTTTTTTCCCCCCACCATCGTATATACTTTCTTTTTTTATTTGCATCTTCAATTTCTTGCTAAATTTTCAGGAATGAAACATCCCTATAAATTTCCATTGTCCAGCATAATGGCAAATTGAATTTAGTATGTTTCTACTTTTCTCCGTTTTCCATTTGTGTGAGTCCTTTGAAGTTTGGCAACTCATGTTTCTGATATCATGTTTTCAATTTACTGCATGCTTTTTAGCTTCTGTTTTATATCTGTAGACTGCAGCCATTGCCGTCTTCTTGTAAACTATAACTTCTAAATAAGGTGAAAATGAATTAAAATTGATTGTTTAGTGACTTCTAAACAAAATAGGTAATTAAGCATGGTGAAAATTATCTGTAAAAAGTACAAATTGATCTGAGAGAGTGGTCCATTCCAACGATTTGCAAGAATGAACTGGACCGTGTGGTCCTGGAAATAACTGGCCTGAGATTCTCCTCTGATGGTGTTCTTTTGTGTTCTTAGCGTGTGGGTGGATGGCAGGTTGGGTTGGAGGTGGCCTGGGGAGATACCAATATAAGGCAATTGGTAACTAGCAGTCAGGAAGAAAAAATGGGGAACTTAGGTACTCATGGCATAAATTGGTACAAATTTAGATGTTCATGTTCAATCAACTTGTTGGTCATTTTACTTATCCAGTCTCTTTGGTTAATTGGTGGCTTTATGCTAATTAAGTTGAATATGATCCATTAACGGGTGATGTTATGTGGTCCCAATTTCTTCTTCATTAATTACTTGAGGCTAAAAATTTTAGGGACAAGAAATTCATGGATTTGTAAAAGGATTTCTTTTGAGACCAATCTCTAAGCTATCCTTATTCTTGTGGATTCTCCATAAAGAAAACAGTGTTTTGATTTATTTGATGTTTCATTGATTGTCTGTTCTGCTGTTTATTCGTGATTAATCTGATGGAAGCCACAGCCATATAAGCTCTCCAAGCTTTTCGATTGTTAGTTAGCTTTTGTGTGTGTATGTGTTTGTAGTACTTGCAGTGTGTGTGTGTGTGATGCTTGCAAGTGTGTGCGCACATTAAGGTTGGGCTACACCACTACATCTACACCAGTCAACTCAGCCCTACAGCAGTGCCACTCATAAAAAATATATAATAGGAGAATGCAGGGAAAGCTGAGAGGCTGCTGCCTTTGCAAGAATCTCAGTGAAAACATTGCCTTTCCAAAATTGCTACAGTCAGTCCATTTGGGTCATCTATAATATTATATCCTTGGTTGATATGATGTTTGATTTCTGTACATCCAAATCCTATGATTTAAGTACTAGTGAAGCTTAATTGGCCGCAAAACCCCAATGTTACAGCAGCCTGCTATATTCAAGTGTCTCATCAGATTTTCCAATTGCCTTTTAAAATGTTTTTCAAATGAATTTCCAAATAGTTTCGTTGGAATTTCAAAGACAGTTGCTTAACCCTCAATTTGGTTTGTAGATTTTACCTCGGAAAAAAATGAAAAGGGAAAAAAAATGCAGAAGAAAGAAAATGAAAGGAAAAAACGAAATCAAACCAAACCAAAATTATTTCAATTATACTTTTTCTATCAATTTTCTAGTGCAACCAAATAGGAAAAAGTATAATTCCTTATATTTTATTTTTTTTACTTGATAAAATTCGCGAACCAAATAGAGCCTAAAGCTTCCCCTGAAATTCTTAGAAGTCTCTTTACTTTGAGGTTGATGTTTCACAAGCACAATTAAGTTTGTCGTGAACTAGAGAACTAGACCTCTTTTTTATTTTTATTTTTTAAAATTCCCGAAAGTGCTGTAATTCCTCATTTTGATTAGTTACGATATGGTTGCAGATGCTCAACATATTCTAACGAAGTCAATTGTTAGGAATTTTTCCCTAACCCAGGATCCACTAGATATGATAATAAACACATGAATGAAAAATTAAGAACACACAAGAAACATAGATTTATGTAGTTCAGCAAAACTCTGCCTATGTCCACGGAGTCATTGCAACATTTACTATGTTTTTACGCAAAAGAAGGTACAAGAGGATTTAGACGGCCACCCCCACTATATAGAATTAGAGCTACAGATTACAAGGGCAAAAATACCAAAATACTCTTACTAAAAATTCGACTGGGGTAGGATGTACAATACAAGCAGATTCCACACTACCTAACAGTTAGTAAATATATATTTTGACAAGAATCCAAAGTTTGATATGATAGCACTTTTGCTGGGAGGAACAGATGGTTTTCTATTCTTTCATTCATTCTTTCACTTGGTTCATTTCTCTTCTTTCTTTCATTCATTCATTCTTAGAGCATCTCCAAGGGTAAGCTATATGGTGTGCTATTGTTATATTATAGCATTTAGCACAAGTTGGGATGCTCCAATAGTGTGCTAAATACATGTGCTAAATATAGTAATAGCTCACCCTTGTGTTATATTTGGCACAAGGGTGAGCTATTGCTATATTTGCCATGTCAGCTTTTCCTCATTTTCTCAACAACCAAACAACCAGCAATTTCTTTTTCTCTATTTTTCTTCTAAAATTTTCTCAGTAACCAAACAGCCCATAAATTAATACAATATTTTCAAAAATAATATTGAAATCTTATATATAAGAAAATAAAAAATAAATAAATAAAATCAGAAAACATACCCTTTTTTTAACTCATTCATCCCACTTAAGCAACATTGCATTTGATTTATGATATACTTCATTCACTATCTTACGAGACCTTAAATCTGTAGAAAAGTTGAAGTTGTGGCAAAAAATAGCACACTACGTTTATTTGCATCATTGGAGAACATTGTACTAAATTATAGCATTTGACACTGTAACATGTGCTAAAATAGCAACAACACACCTAATTTAACTCACATGGCTAGGGATGATCTTAAAAGTTCTCCACCATATGATGGTAGTGCAGATAAACGGGGGACATACATCGTGGGGACACCTGCTGATGCCACCCAGAAAACAAGAAGGCAACCTTATACGGGCTGGCTGATCACCAGCAGAACCACCATCAACCACACCTCCAATGCACACCCCAATTGAAAGGCCAAGGAGTTTTCCAATGGAATCTGTTCTCAATGTGCTCAGAACCTGGGGCAACAAGGCTGAGACCATGGCCACCAATGACATAACTGCAATTAGTTATTGATAAATTTAATGTTATCTAAGTCTTTAACTCTCATGATGACTTGACAGGGATTTAGGTGATTCTCAAGGATTTTGTCTTATAATTATTTAGTGCATATGAGATGGGAGAATGCATGTTAGTAGGGTGCCTAGCCTTTTTGAAACATGCTGGTATCAACATAATAATAATAATAATAATTTATCTTAATCGTTTGGAACCCACGTTGCATTTGCTTTTGGTGAATTAAATAGTGTATTATTCATTTGGCATACTTTCAAAGTGCCAGATCATATATCATATTCGACATAACTTTTGCTTTTGACATTGAAAAAGGGTAGCACATCATATGGCACATTGTGTGTGTGCGTTTTGTTTTGTTCTGTTTTTTTATTTTTTATTTTTATATTTGATCAAATGATAAAAAAACACATATTCACATAGAAACCAAATCAAAATCTCTCAAATCCTACCCATTAAGATATTCTAAACCTATGGACCATTGAGCATTGACTACTGTATATGGTCCATCATTGGAGATGTTTCTTTCCCTTTAAAAAAAAAAAAGAAAAAAAAAAAAAAAACTCCAGGAGTGTTTTAGGGTTTGTCGTTATCGAATCTGTTGCTCAACTCCGTAGCTCGTCAGTCTCGGCCATGGATACGGAAAAAAGCAGAGTCCAAATCATGCTCGACTCTCTAATAAAACAACATGAGGAAGAAGAAAACAGTAACTGTTATACGACAGCGGCGAACGAGGATAAGCGGAAGACAAACTTGAGAGAAGAGGAGGAGAAACCGACAATTGACGATGACGATCGCATGTCAAAACTCGCACCCGACGTCGTCATTGAAATCCTCTGCAAATTACCCATCAAATCCTTAATCCACTGGAGGTGCGTATGCAAGGCATGGCGCGATTTGATATTAGACCCTCGTTTTGCCAGACTGCACCATTCAACAAGAGAGCCCTCCACCGTTGTCGTCTTTCATTTCAAAGGGGAAAGGAAAAGAAGCATCTATTTGATGGAGCCAGAAGCAGCTTGTGATGGTGATGCCATAACCAAGGTTGAAAACCCCAATTTGGGTATAACAATTGTCGGTTCTTGTGATGGCTTGCTCTGCTCATGTGATGACTTGTCTCGTGAATATTTTTACGTATCGAATCCAGTTACTGGTGAGCGCATGACCCTTCCCAAAATCAAGACGGATCCCAAACATTTATCTGTTTCTGGGTTTGGTTTTAGCTCCAAAACTAACCAATACAAGGTGATAAGGATGAGTTGGATTTGCAATCCCTCTGGAAAACCTAAATTGAAGGTAGAGATATGCACAGTTGGGAATAGATCATGGAGAAAGATTGATAATGCCCCGTATTATACTTTCCCTCATGGATTATCTGGCATTTTTCTCAACGAAGCTCTTCATTGGATTGCGTGGGACGATCTCTGTTCTACACTAATATTTGCTTTTCAGATTGGAAACGAGCAATTCATAACAATCCCTCTGCCGCCTGTCTCATTATCAGAACGAGGGAAGGCAATTTGTTGGGCAAACCTTGGAGAAGTTGAAGGTTGTCTCTACATATTGGCTGTTGAGGCTGCTTTTCCTCCTTGGGTCGAATTATGGGTGATGGACGATTATGGCGTCCAGGAGTCTTGGAGGATAGGGGCTGTCATTCAAGATCCATCGTGGATGTGGTGCAATGGAAACATATGGTTTCAATTTGTTCCAGATTCTGAAAACGAGCTCTGGATAACTGATCATGGAAATCGATGGGGTGAAGTGTTTCCTCTTACTGCAAGCTTTCTTCCACTTGAGGACATTGTGATGGGAACAAGCTCAAAGGTGTCAAATGCCCATTCAAAATAATTTTTTTTTTTTTTTATATTCTAAGACTAGTGCAAATTATTTGACCAGTTTGTTAATTTATGCCATTATCAAAATAAATTTTTTATATTCTATGGCAAATGATATTTCTCTGTAGTGTTTACTGGACCGTAAACTTGTAGTCTGTTTTCGTTAGTTCCATTTGTACGGAGTATTTTCCTTGTTTCATTCCTGCTGGCCCCTCGTTGCAATGGAAATTGACCTTTTCTTTTTGAAAAATAAAAGAGAATGCACATTGATTTCAAACAGTAACAGCCATGGTTGGACTCATAGGTTGGATTGAAAAATTGCCAAGTTGGTATTATCCATCTTTCACCCATTGGGATAAATGGGAAAAACCACTCTACCCATCAACAATTTGCTTTGTAATCAGTGGTGTTGATGAGCATTGGGTCCGGTTGGTTGGGATTATTATGTACAAAATTTGCACAAATTTTAGACAGGCCAAAAGAGGAGGGCCAAGCCATACTAAAAATGGGCCTAAATCGCCCGGCCGCCAGTAGCACCCATTAATGTCACGTTAATTAGCAAGGTATTAGCAAATTAATTTATTCTCTATTGGGTCTAGGCCGCCCTCCGAATGAATGATAACTAAAAGTAAAGAAATCAACCACAGATCAATTTGGATTTACAAATATGTTATAAGAATCATATCCTCATGTTTTGTGCAATAATTTGTAACCTATAATATTTTATTCAATCCTAGATTTGATTCTTGTACAGAACGTGTTACCATAAAGTGGTAAAATTAAAAGCTACTTGGTGCAAATAACCTTTTAATTAATATGAATTAGGTCTTGAGATATCAATTGCTATCAGGCATATATATTCAGCCTAAAACATATATGGTAATGCACTTATAGCACTAATTTTTATTTGTGGTAATTCGAGGTCACATTTGTGGTAAGTGGTCTTAACAATCTTTGCTGCTCAATTTCCCTCCTCATCGGTCTATGCAATGGTGAAAATATCGCGAATAACACGACTTTCATAGGCCTCTAGGTCTTTTACTGGTACTCTTCCTGAAAATATGATAATTGAGCTTTTGAGACCAGTGCGATAAATGGGCTTTTGAGACCCGGTTTTGTTAACAACAGGTACTGTTTCTGCCTTCATGGGAAAGGATCATCTGTGCTATGACTCAGTGTCTCTCCTCATAGTGGTCTAAGGAACGGAGTCACTCTTCCTCAATAGTGGCTAAGGCAAGAAAGTATGATCGATGATCTTCTGCTAATGCTAGCGTCTTTTTCATCTCTAATCTCATCTATGCTTCAGGAAAAAGTGTAACCTACCCGCTAATAATTTAATAGAGGGGCTGGATCGATGACCTCCTTGTTTTCAAAAAGAATTTAATGGTTGATTTTATCACAATCAATTATGTGTCCTTTTCAGAAAGAACTCTTTTTACATTTTGCTCTCAAAACACTAACATACAAATTATGCTGTAAAACAATAATATATTATTATTTTGTTATTTAAAATAGTAACTTGTTATTGTTTTCTATATAAAAATGAGATTTTTTTTTTTTGGGTAGTGTAGAGAGATCGCAATAACATGTTACTTTTTTCCACATAAAAATGTTTTTTTTTTTTTTTTTTTTTTTTTTTGTGTGCGCACAGAGAAGTTGTAAAAACGGACCGTGGTTCTTATTAAGGGTTTGTGAGTTAAAACGAAAATTAGAAGTGATGAGAATTAAGTCGATTCATTAAGTCGAGTGATTATAGATATATTTCAAAAAGATGGATCTATTGGTCGGTGAAGATGGAAACACCGTTCGTATGGGAACAAATATAAGATAAAACGATATTTTTGTGAATAAAAGGTAATTCTATTAGTTTAGTGTCAAAATGGGTTATGGGATTAATAAATTTTTGAACTATTGTTATAAAACTTTTTTAATAGGGTAAATTACAAATAACCCCCTCGAAATATGAGGGTGTCAGCAAATAACCCTCCTTGTGTTTTAATTTTGTCAATGTGCGTTCCTTATATTTTAATTTTTGTCAATGTGCCCCCACTATCACTCGCTGTTGATGAAATTTGACGAAAATTAGTCACATGGCTATGCACGTAATGTTGTTAACGGACCTGTGTTGCCCAAAATTATCGGAACCCTCGTTGGTGTCATGGCCAATTGGGTGGCCATCGACAATTAGTTTTGTTTTCCAAATGAACTAGGGAGTACATTGACAAAATTAAAATATAAAAAGGGTTATCTGTTGACGTCCCATACTTTAGGGGTTTTTTTACTCCCTCCGTCCCTAAAAGATAGGCCAAATTCCTAACTTTTTGTGTCCCAAAATGATAGGCCATTTTAAAAAGTCAAACCATAAAATTGTTTAACTTTCCTATTATACCCTTTGTTTTGTTAAAAATTATTTTACCATTTCAATTTCATTTCATAAAGGAAGGGTATTTATGGAAAACAAAATTTAATCAATGCATTTATTAAGTTTTCTTAATTTGCGTGTTTGGTCAAACTTCGCCTATCTTTTAGGGACGGAAAGAGTACAATTTATCCTTTATAATATAGGGCTACATGCTGTAGCCAAAAATCCCTAATTTCTAATCTTAGGGCGAATCCCATGAAAAATTCTTCTCGTCTTTCTTCTCACGGCTAGAAAAGGGGTTTGTTACAATCTCTGTTGCAAAGCTCTCCACTCGTCCGTCTCTGCAATGGCCATGGAAAAAGGTAGATTCCATAGCATGCTCGAGTCTCTGATGCAACAGCACGAAGAAGAAAATAGTAACAACACGAGGGCGATGGCGACGTCGGACAAAGAGAGTAACATGACAGAAGAAAAGACGGGGGCGAGTGACGAAGAGGATCGCATCTCAAAACTCCCACACCACGTGGTCATGGATATCTTCTGCAAACTCCCCATCAAATCCTTAATGTATTGCAGGTGCGTATGTAAGGCATGGCGTGATTTGGTATTGGACCCTTGTTTTGCTACACAGCACCTTACAACAAGACCACCCACCACCATTCTCACGCTTCAATGTGATGGGGAAAGAAAAAGAAACATATATATGGTTGAGCCAGAAGCTTGTGATCTTGATGCCATAACCAAGGTTAAGATCCCCAATTTGGGTATACAAATTGTTGGTTCTTGTAACGGCTTGCTTTGCTTATGTGCTGAACAAAACTCTCACCACTGTTTTTATATATTAAATCCTTTTACTGGTGAGTGCATGACCCTTCCGAAAATCAAAACGGTTCCCAAACGTACATCTGTGTCTGGGTTTGGATTTAGTTCCAAGACTAACCAATACAAAGTGATAAGGATATCTTGTCGATGGGATCCAGGATCCTGTTCGAAAAAAGCGGAGGCAGAGATATACACAGTTGGGAGTGGTGGCTCATGGAGAGAGATTGATTATGCCCCTGATTGTTATTTCTTAGGAGGATATGCGATATTTCTCAACGGTGCTCTATATTGGATTGTGGAGGGTGGAAGTGACGAACATTTACTCGAACTAGTATGTGCTTTTGACATTGGAAACGAGCAATTCCTAAAAATCCCGCTGCCAGTTTCATATTTCTCAGAACAACATGGTTTTTGGACAAACATTGGGGTATTAGAAGGTCGTCTCTATGTATGTGGTGCTTATTCGGGTGTCGAAATATGGGTGATGAATGATAATGGCGTCGAGGAGAGTTGGACGAAAGAGGTTGTCCTTCAAAATGTACGGGTGCAACCCTTTAGCCAACACTCTTGGGCTCAACTAATTGGACATTCTGAAGGAACTTTGTTTTTCTGTGGTTGTGAAAGGCGATCAAGGATTGACGTGTTTCCTCTTATTGCGAGCTTTCTTTCACTCGACGACATCCTGATGGGAGCAAGCTCAGAGGTGTTAAACGTCCATTCAATGTAAGACTTTCTCATTGTTAGGTTATTGCAAATTATTAGAACAATTTCCTAAATACTGTTGGGATCAAGAAGGTGCTATGTGCCCGGTTGGGGACAATCTAACTTTATGCCATTATCAGTTATATAACTGTTGAAGTTAGTATGTTTGAAACAGAACCAATTACGATTAATCTTCTCTTTTGCAATTCCTAACAATCCCACTGCCGCACTAATTATTGTTTCGATTAGAAAGTGCTATGTGTCTATTTGAAGGCAATCTAACTTATGGCATTATCAATCATATAACTTTTGAAATTGACATGTTTGAAGCGAAACCAGTTATGAGTTTATGACTGATCTTATCTTTTGCGCGCATATTTTAAAATTTTACAATAGTTAATCTCATCATTTAATTTTCAGTACGACTATATGTTGCAGAGTTGAATGCATATTAGATTTTACTTTAAATGAATCATATAATGTGTTACATAAATGTGCATGTGCTTTTTTTTTTTTTGTCAAGACCCAGTTTTTCTCCAAAACTTTCAACAAAGGACTAATCACTATTTGTGGAGGGGTGGGGGGAGAATCGCCGGCTAGGGGTTTTTTAACCAAAGTGCTAGGACTCGAACTTGAGATATTTCACCTCCACTCGAGTGAGCCACCTTAGGACTTAGCTTCCTTACCACTAGGCCAACCCTTCTTGGTTAATGTGCATGTGCTTTGATCCTACAACTCTGATGACACTTGCTCATCCTTTTTTTTCCTTTTTTTTAACAATCGATAGAATCTACCCTTATCCCTAACCCGCTAATATATATCAACAAATAGGTGTCAATGCTTCTCCAAAACTTAAACCCAAGATCAGTTACTCAATAAGTCTTAGAGGGTGGTATTTACCTCTTCCGGCCATATATTCTGAAATAAAATTTACTGGGATTCAGTGCAACTTTTCTTCAAGTCCATGTTTGCGAATCCATGCTCTAGAGCAGATTAAGTTTTAAGTTCCGATAATAAGTTTCATAAAGCTTAAGTTCCGTAAGATTCGCTCAATGCACGAGGCATTTGCTCCTATTTTGTTGTGTGGATAAAGTTATGAGGCTCACTTTGATTTCAATGATGATGACTTTGAAAATGAAAGTGCTCCTAATTAGACCTGGTGGTCGTAGCAATTGGTATTGAGAAATAGCTACTCAGAAAATGGCTCTCAAGGAATGCTTGATTTGCAGTCAACATAAATCAATAATCCATGCCCAATGTTCTTCTTAATTAATGTGATGTGATGAGAGAGAGAGAGAGAGAGAGAGAGAGAGAGGGTGTTTGATGAATGTGATGAGAGAGAGGGATGTGGACCTGATGGTGATTCTAATTTGAAGATTTATGAATCCCAAATCCGGATCCAACATTATATACTCCAATTTAGGTATCAACAAGCAGCGACGTGACTTGTCCATTAAAAGTTTGTAATGCTACGGCTAGAGCTTTGTGGGCTGCTACTCTTTCATTTGATTGAAGGGTTATGAGGAATAACTTCGGCAAAGAACTCTGAAATGTTTGGTTTTATATTTGAAAAACAGTTTTTTTGAAAATAATACTTGGAGAAGATTTGATTTTGTTTTTTCTTTTCCTTCAAGGTGTGGCAATTGTCACCCCTCAATTTTCTTTGCACTTTCATTCATTTTAAACTTCTCAAGTCTCTATGAAAAATATAAAAAGTTTTCATTAAAATTGACTGCATTGTCCATTAAAAAATATCATTTTGAATAATTTCGTAGAAGAAAGTATTTCCAAATCAAATTTATCGAATGGTGAGTAGAGCTTGGTCATTGTATTATATATAGTCCGTTATTTTATTTTAGGGGTTCCTACAAGTTGTCACTAAAATACTATTTATTAAAGGGAGTTTGGGATAAAAACCCCAGCTCTATGTCAACCCATTAAATTAACCATTAACCAACAACGACTGTGAAAAGAAAAGAGAAGAAAGAATAGTGTTTTAGTGTCGCAACGGAAGATTACTAGGACTATTTCATGTTTGGGTCTTTTGGGGTAGGTAAGTCATGTTCTATTTTCACTTCCACATTTAATTTACTTTGAAATAAACAGGATTTTCACTAATCTAGAAACCATACATTTGTGTGTGTGTGAGAGAGAGAGAGAGAGAGAGAGAGAGAGAGAGAGAGAGGCAAGGGGGAATGTATGGTATCAAGGCTACTATCACGTAATACTAAACTTGCTGTCTTTAGACACGCTCAATTCCATGCCAACAGGAACCACCATTAAGAAAATGTTCATATAACAGTTTGTCACTATTTGTAATTACAAATACGCGTACATATAACACATGGACATAAAGGGGCATAGTGTCGGCATCGGTTCTTGGTCATGGGGCCTACATGTTGGGCCAGGTGTGTGCGTCTAATCTTAGATTAATTCATCATCAAATTAGGCTTTTGAATGAATTTATTATTATTTTTTTTTGGGGGGTGGGTTGTTATTGCCACCTCTCAACTTTATTTTCACCCATATCAATTTTAAACTTCACAAAATTTTATGAAAAATATAAAAAGTTTTTATAAAAACTAGACATGCTATCCATTAACATCATTTTGAATAACTTGGTAAAATAATTTTTTTCTAAAATCTATTGTTTAAGTTCATTTATTGGTCATTTACAATCGTCGTTTTTGTAAAAACAAAACTATGTCAAGAAATCCACTTTAACAATAGATTTTGGAAAAACTTACTTTTACAAAGTTGTTCAAAATTATATATATTTTTTTAGTAGATCATACAACTAGTTTTTATGAAAATCTTTTATATTTTTCGTAAAACCTTTAAAAGTTTAAAATGAATATGGTATTGCCACCCCCTTAAAATGCTTGTAATGAAGGGAGCCCAAAGGCCAGATACACAAAATCATAGGCCCAGCAACACCTACAACTACTTCCCTAATAGCACAACATTACAGAGAGAAGATCCCAGCCCAATTCGGGGAGACTCATAACCTATTAAGTATCAACACAATATACCTGCCATACCCACAGCAAATGTTCGAGTCATATGCCAAGTGAAAATATTTTTATGTCCCTATTTTTCTTCACTACCATTTTCCATGGGGCTGAATTAATAGTTCTAGTAATTCAGTTTTCCTTCTATAAGAAAATTAAGAAGTTAATTTAGGAGGCTAGTCGAATGGCTTGTGACCTATTGACACTTCACCTATGTGGGGGAGGTTTTGGGCTCAAATCTTAAGATTTTTATATGTTGATCGATGTAATGAATTTCAGTGACATGTTACTTTTGCATCATGTTACCAAAATGAAAAAACAAAATAAAAAATAGGAGACTAAAAAAGCTTGCAATGTAAATAATCAATTAAACTGCTACAAATTAAGAAACTTGCTAACATAAAGCATTCGTCAGAAATGCGCTTTCCTCTTGGGAATGACAACAATTCATCCTTTTAACACTTTCCTTTTCCAACAAGGTGCTGGGAGGGCACGTTCAAAAATTCCACAGCAAAATTTTCAGTCTCAATGCCTTCCATAGGGATCGTATCTTCCTCTCGCAGCATATCCTAATCCGCTGCCACAATCACCACACCACTGAACCTTCCATACATTCCATGAGGAAAATGGGTAGGGAACTGGGTATGAGGGAACGGGGTATGACAAACATTAGCAGCGCCTCCACCAGAGGAGCTTTCCTCATAACTGCCAAGACCACCAAACCTGCCATGCCCACCATCCCCTCTGCCATATCTACTAGAGCTTCCCCCATGACTGCCATAACCGCCCAATTCCCCACAATGTCCACCATTATATCCACCACCACCGAAGGAGCTTCCCTCATGGCTGACATGACCACCATCCCCTTTGCCCATCTCTCTACCATATCTACTAGAGCTTCCCCCATGACTGCCATAACCGTCAACTTCCTCTACATGATGTACAATTCCCCACGATGTCCACCATTATATCCACCACCACCACCACCAACACCACCGGAGGAGCTTCCCTCATGGCTGACAAGAACAGCATCCTGTCTGCCCATCTCTCCACCATATCTACTAGAGCTTCCCCCATGACTGCCATAACCGCCCACTTCTTCTTCATGATATATGTACAACATTTATTCTCTATTGGGTCTAGGCCACCCTCCAAATGAATGATAACTAAAAGTAAAGAAATCAAACACAGATCAATTTGGATTTACAAATATGTTATAAGAATCATATCCTCATGTATTGTGCAATAATTTGTAACCTATAATATTTTATTCAATCCTAGATTTGATTCTTGTACAGAACGTGTTACCATAAAGTGGTAAAATTAAAAAAGCTACTTGGTGCAAATAACCTTTAATTAATATGAATTAGGTCCTGAGATATCAATTGCTAATAGGCATATATATTCAGCCTAAAACATATATATGGTAATACACTTAAAGAACTAATTTTTATTTGTGGTAACCCCAGGTCACATTTGTGGTTAGTGGTCATAACAATCTTTGCTGCTCAATTTCCCTCCTCATCGGTCCCTGCAATGGTCATGGAAAGATGTAGACTCCCAAGCGTGCTCGAGTCTTTGATACTGCAATATGACGAAGATAGTAAGAAAAGATGTTTCAAATGGAGAATCCAATCATCCATTGCTCTAATATAGTGTGTATCTGCTTGTGTGTGCGTGTCTTTTTTTTTTTTTGTTCCCCTTCTGGTTTTTATTCCTGCGAAGGGGCCATCTTTTTAATTGATAACGCGACTTTCATAGGCCTGTAGGTCTTTTACTGGCCAGTGCGATAAATGGGCTTCTGAGACTTCGTTTTGTTGACAACAGGTACTGTTTCTGCTTTCATGGGAAAGGATCATCTGTGCTATGACTCTGAGTGTCTCTCCTCATAGTGGTCTAAGGAACAGAGTCACTCTTCCTTAATAGTGGCTAAGGCAAGAAAGTATGATCAATGATCTTCTGCTAATACTAGTGTCTTATTCATCTCTAATCTCACATAAGCTTCAGGAAAAAGTGTAACCTACCCGCTAATAATTTAATAAAATAATTTCCTGCTACAATACCTCTCTATTGCTCAAAAAAAAAAATCCTGGCAAAGTGATGTGGGAACTAAAATAATCTGTAAATGATCTTCTGCTAATGCTAGTGCTCTCCACGATTTCAAAGATAATTTAGTGGTCGATTTCATCACAAGCAATTAAGTGCCTTTTTCCGCTCTTCGATTTAGCAAAGAGTAAGCAAGCTACCTTCCGCGCTCTCCTTAATTTCACAAAGAATTGAGTGGTTTTTGCTCCCCAATTTAGCATTTGAGCGGCTTTCGCTTCCCTTCTTTGAAATCTAGATCTTCTCTTTCTGTGTCTATCAATCTTCCTGCCCCAAGCCCCTGTTGTCTCTAGCGCTTGATTGTTTGATGGAGATACCGACCTTCTTTCGGTTTCAATACACTTGTCTGCTGAAAAGAGGTAGTTGGTTCGGGGAATCACCAATCATAGAAAAGGAGAATTAATCCTCTCCATTGATTGGTGTGTCTCAGGTTTATGTATATGTATGTATGTATAGTAGATTAATCAATGCAGCATCGGCGGTGGCTTTATAAGTTTCAGAAAATGAGTGGGGTCATTTTCTATTGGCCAATAGAAAAAAACCATACCTAGTGTACTGAACAAGTACATAAAAGGAACATAGGGCGAGTCCTTCGCCTCTGTAAGTCTTCAAGGCAATAAAAAGGAGCACTAGGTTTTGTTACAATACATCTCTATTGCTCAACTCCCTACTCATCCTTCTCGGCAATGGACGCAACAAGAAGTAGACTCGAAATCATGCTTGAGTCTCTACTAAAACAACACGAAGAAGATAGAAAGAAGCTTGTGTCTCTGATACAACAACATGAAGAAAATAGTAAGAAGAAGACGACCACAGCGGCATATGAAGAGAATCAGAAGACAAACATGTTAGAAAAGAGGAAAATAACGATGACCTACCAATGGCGAAGGACAAGTGACTTCATGTCAAAACTCCCACGCTATGTCGTGTTGGATATCTTTTGCGAACTCCCCATCAAATCCTTAATCTACTGCAGGTGGGTAAGGCATGGCGCGATTCGATATTGGACCCTTGTTTTGCTAGACTGCTCCTGACGAAAACACCCACCATTTCTCATGTTTCAATTTGGTAGTTGGAAAATTTGTGGGGAAAGAAACATCCATATGGTTGAGCCAGAAGCTTGTCATCATGGTGCAATAACTAAAGCTAACATGGGTACGTTTTCATATTCCAAAGTCGAATGTAAAAATTGTCGGTTCCTGCAATGGCTTGCTTTGCTTATTTGATGACCTGTGGTTTCCTAAATCATTTTACATATCAAATCCATTTACTGGTGAGTGCATGACCCTTCCAAAACCTGAAAGGAATCTGAATCATGTAGCTGTGTGTGGGTTTGGCTATAGCTCAAAGATTAACCGGTACAAAGTGATAAGGCTGTCTACTACGAATATTCGCAATTCCTTTGGACGATTCTGGGATGCAGAGATACACACAGTTGGCACTAGTACATGGAGAAGTATTGGTGATGTCCCATATGATTTTAATTATAGTTTTGGTTATAGATTATGTGGCATTTTTCTGAGTAGCGCTCTTCATTGGCTTGTGAGAGTTGACGCTTCTTATCTAATATGTGCTTTTGACATTGGAAACGAGCAATTCCAAACAATCCCACTGCCGCCTATTTCATTCACAGAACAAGCGAATAAAATTACTTGGGGGAACCACTGGGCTAATAGGAGGTTGTCTCTATATATCCGCTTGGCAGAGAGATGCTCATCGTTCTAATGTGGAAATATGGTTTATAAAGGATTATGGTGTCAAGGAATCTTGGATTAAAGAGTTTGTCATTAAAGATCCAACGGTAAATTTTTGCGACTCATACAGGATTCAAATAGTTAAATATTCTGGAAATGAGGAAGCAGTGATGCTAATTGGTGAAGATGATTTTAATATGGTTTCTTATGATCCTCCAACAGGAAGTTTGAGAAACCCAATTGGTCATAGAGATCAATCAAGGATTGAACTATTTGATCATATTCCAAGCTTTCTTTCACTAGAGGACATCATGACAGGTGAGAGCTCAAAGGTACTAAATGTCCGTTCAAGATAAAAATTTCTAATTCTTCGGTTATTGCAAATTATTTATAGAGTTCCCCAGTTATTGTTGCGATCAGAAAATGTGTCTATTTAAAGGCAATCTAACTTATGGCATTATCAATTACTCCAACTATTGAAGTTAATATGTCTGAAGCAAAACTAGTTATGATTAATCTTAATGACCTCTTGCTTGTTTTAGAATTGGACAACAGTTAATGATAGTATTTAAGATTTCAGTTCAAATATGTGTTGCAGAGCTGAGTGCATGCTAGCTAGATTTCATTTTAAATGAATCATATGATGTGCTACATAAATGTGTGTCTGCTTTGTTCTCAGATCAGAGTCAATGCCGTTTATTGCAGTGCTCGTGTAATTTAAACCGTGTATACTATTGGGTTTATGAAAATGGGAAGGCTTACTCCTAATTATACCATATAGAAAAGTGTGATCACTCCTCGTATTCTTAAGGGAATCAAAGTGTTCCTAGTTTTAGAACCAGCTATAACATCACCTTTTCTGAAATGATCTTCTGTTTTCCATGTTTCTTTTTTCCCCCAAAAATAAAGATTTTTTTATAGGGATAAGCAAAAAGATGATTTAATTTAGGTATGCATGAAACAAATTAAGATTACTATACCATACTGTCAGAGTTATTACCGAAAAAAGAAATTAATACTAAACTGACAGTGTAGCTAAAAATAAAATATTACTCAATATAGTTGAAGATTTTACACAATAATGGTCTATTTGGTTACTAGGAATATGGTTGACACTACAAAAAACTTAGGCTTTGCCGGCTGTTAAAACAGCCAGCAAAGACTTGATATCTGGCCAGTAAATGATTTGCCGGCAATCACAATATCAGCCGGCCAATCCTCAGTCGGCAAAGCCTTTCCCGGCTTGTACAATTATGGCCGGGAATAGTGGTTAATGCTGGCAATGAAAACACCTGGCAATGAATGATACCAACAGCCGGCAAAGCCATGCCCAGCAGCTGGCAAACATCAACAATTAGAGAACATGGGGTCACACGTTTGATGCTTTATTGGGCAGCTTAAACTACCTCTATTGGGCAGCCCATTTAACCAGACCCAAACACACAAATGGGCTCTCAACACAACCCAAACACACCATGTTATTGCTGTGTAAAAAAATACCATTCATCCTTTATTATTCCAAGCATCCAAAAAACCATTCATCCTTTATCATTCCAAGCATCCAAAAATTATCAGTATTATAAAAGCCGAAATTACATTTAAAAAAAAAAAAAAAACATTCATCCTTTATTATTCCAAGCATTCAAAGTGAGAACAAAAGAATAGAACACCCAAAGCTGCCTTAATCCCACTCAACGTGCTTGCTACTGATTGTATGAGAAATGACCCTTCTGAAACCTACAAAAAGGTAAATAAATAAATGTTTCATTAGATCCATTTGCAGAACTTTTCTTGTTTAATTCACAACAGTTTCTTGCTTTGTACTGTTACAAACTAAAAGCAAAGAAGTAAGTAATATTCTATCATATATGAGGCATAGAGATAGTTCATGCATGATACTAAACCTTAACAACCAATGTTAGAACATGCATTGTAAGAAGCTCTATACAAAACTATAAACCCAACATGCATCCAATCAAAGAAACCAAAATGAATGCCAACATCAGCGAATACACTAGAACAAAGCAAATTATATCCAAAAATAATATTTCAATGTTATTAAAGTATAGCAATAGAACCAGATATTAGAGCTTGTCATGCAACCATTGTATGATTTAGGACTTGAGATATTTGGAGAATATTATGGCCAAAGCATCATATACTAAAGTTGGATATTTTCAATTTTAGTTTACAGACGTATTATTTTGGATGCTCATTGCTTCATCCAGCTATTATTTTCCATCCAAAATAGAAAATATTAAGGCATCTCAGTTTTTAACTCTATTTTGGGCCATACCTGAATTTGTTGCTATTTTATTGCCCATGATTTTCAGTCAGTTTTAAATGAAAGCATATAAAGGGAACACTTTGCTCACAAACCATCATTAATTCTGTGTGTATTTGGGAGTTCTAGACCAACAAGCTATATCAAAGATTTAAGTCAAACATATATTGGAACTACTGAATACTTGCATAATCTCACATAAGATCCTATATCAAAATTAATAGATGAAAATGCAAGCTAGAACTCTTTCAAACATCAAATGACAAGCGTAAGCAAACATTACTCGGCAGGTTCAAGATTATCATATCAAGTTGTGCTTGTATCCCCTTATATTGTCCTCCCATATCTTCATATTTTTTCTCCATGTTATCCATTTGTTGTTTATATTTTTGCTCCATGATATCCATTTTCTCTTGATATTTTTTCTCCATATTCTCCATTTGCTCTTGCATTTGTTGCTCCCTCTCCACAGTTGACCTCAAAGCCCCAAAGGCCTCATAGCTCTCATCGTGTACATATTTACACTCTCATTACAGAGAAATAAAAATTATGTGTCTGAAGAAGCAGCATCGACGCATTGATGCCACTTCTGTAAATGTAGCATATTTCCACTTCAGGACTTAGCACCCACCCCAAATTTTTAACTAAATGCTTGCCAAATGTACAACTACATCCACCTCCTTAACACGGGGTTCGAATTTCAAGCCATACAACTAAGCATTCACATTACTTTTGAACTTAAGATTCAATATCCATACATTGTAATGGGGACATAGACTAAAAAACGTTTCCAATGTAATTTGTAATTAGACTTCTTCCCTCTGTTTGGTTCGCAGGGAAGAATGAAGGAAAGGAAAATTAAAGTTTAAGCATCTTCTAATCCTTTTTTTTTCCCTCCGTCATTCTTTACGCATTTTCGAGCCAAACAGAGCCTCAAGTACCAAAAAAGTTACCTGATCAAGAGTAATGGGGACAATCTTAGCCTCACTCGGCAGTTCCCTTTTCCTTCTTGAAGCTTGCACCGAGTTTATCATACTTTGGAGCAAGCCTTTTACGGTGTCCACACCTGTTAGGAGAAACAAAATCAATATTTCAGGTCCTATCATGTGATAATCAGATGTATAACCAATAACGACGTAAAAAATGAGTAGTAACACTAGAAATTTCATATTTTTTTCATTTTGTTTTCTTGCTCAAAATATTCTCTATTTGGTTGCTGAGAAACCTATGATTTTCAAATCATCGTTTAGTTAAATTTCAGAAACAGGAGAGTAGAAAACATTAAAAGTCATTGCCCAATTTCTACAAACCTACCTTTTCTCATTAACCAAACGGCGCAAAAAAGTGAACGGTGAAGAAGAAAACCTGAAGTGTCCTGTTTGTTTTCGACTCTCACATATCCTTCGATCCCTTGCTTCCATTTCCCAAGCTCTTCACCTTCTTCCCATCCCTATAACAACATCATCATAGAATCAACCATCGAAAATCAAACTCCAAGGGCCCGTTTGGTAAATCTCACCTTATAGCAGAAAATCAGACCACAAAATTAAGTCAAAATCGTTCATACATAGCAGAAAATCTCACCTTAATTAAGCTTTACCAGATGAGCTTCATCATCGCTGTGAGAGATGTGAGATTTAGAGTCTGAAGCAAAACACCTCCGATTTCTAACACTTCCGAGATGAGATCGAGGGTGAGAGAGAAGAGAGATGAGATCGAGGGTGGGAGCGAAGAGAGATCAAATCTGAGAGGTGAGATCTAACCCATTTCCAATCTGATCGGAAGTGAGAGAGAAGAGAGAACAGATCTGATCAGATCATATCTGAGTTTCTAATCTGCTGGCGTAAATTGCTTTCACTTTCCCCTTTTTTTTTTCTTTTTTTTTTTTTGGGTAAGTAAATGAAATCACTTGTACCCCATGTGTCGGCTCTAAAATAAGCCGGGAAACCCCTTATTTTCCGGCCAGACAAAAGCAGCCTGGGAAATATAGCCGGCAATAGTTGAAATTTTTGTAGTGTGAAGATTTTACATGCACGATAATGGTCTATTTGGTTATAGGGACAAAATGGTTTGTATAAACTCTTTGTCCTAGAAAAGTTGGAAAATGTATTTTTGGTTGGCCAAATGGTCTGATGTATCGGCTGAGCTACCAAAAATTTTGAGTATGGTACAGGGCCGGTCCTGATGGGAGGCTGCAATGCTTTTGATGGTTTTGCCAAATGAGGCCCACGTCCGTATATAGGCACCTATAGAGAGTTCTGAATTAAAATGAATGTCTATGATTTTGCCAAGTGACAATGATTATGCCATTTGCGTGTCACTAAACTATTTTCCTTTTTCAGTGTCCGAAAAATAGAAAACAATGTAGATAAACATTTTTGGAAAGGTATTTTTGAAAATGGATTTTTAATTTTCTTTCAATTTTTTTTTAAAAAAAAAAAATCCAATTTCAACAAGCATTAAAATAATATTCTTTCAAGAAAAATAAAATCTTTAAAAATAGTAGGTTTCTGCATATTTCAACGAGCATTAAAATGTAGATGTGGGAATGTATCTTTCAAATTGCACCACCAACAAATATGATTTATGTAAATATAGTTTAAAGAATCTGAGTACTTTTTTAGAACAAAAAGGTGATTTGGTTTCAAATTTGGGAAACATGGACTGAGAGATAATAAAAAATAAAATAAAATTAAAAAAATAAAATATAAAAAAATAAAAAAAACTGCTAATGTGGCTAGATCTGTAAACACACAAACACAAGCATGTGCGCGTGCACGATTACTCTTTGATAATAGCTTAAAATTGCATTAATGTTATACTTTTAGTAGGCATTATCACATTTATTTAGCACTTAATTCCGCATTTTACACATTATACATGAATTCTCTTGATACATGCTCTTATGCTTAAAGTTGTGTATTAATGTGTGTTTTATTTTTGTAGGAAGCCAATTTCCTATGGTCAAGCATTCTAAATTTATTTGGAATTATATGGAAGCTTTGCAAGGTTGAAGTGCATGAATTTTAGAAGATTTTAGCAAAGAAATTGGCAACCCCAAAGTTGGAAAGAAGATTAAAAAGGAAGTTTGGAGTAGTTACCGTATTTTGGTCATAACTTTTGACTGCGAAGTCCAATTGATACGAAATTGGTGTCCCTAGAAAGCTGATTTGAAGCCCTACAATATTATATTTCACGAATTTTTCGTGATTTCAACGTTTAGTAGGTCAAAAACGGGTTACAAGTTAGCCCTGCTGGAAAAAACCGGGATTCCCAATTTGTTTCCTAATTTTTCTCCTCTTTCTCTTGGAAACCCTAAGAGCACATGGAAAGGAAAAGGTGGCTGCACCTCTATATATTACTTCTCCTCTTCTATTCTACACCCACCTCTCTCTTGTTCTTCTTCTTCTACCTCTCTTTAGTTTTCTAGTTTTCAATTATCATGAGTAGCTAAACTTTTTGCTAAGGCTAGGAGTGAAGCCACAACAATTATTTGGTATTTGTTTAAAGACTCTTTCATGGATTTAATGTAAGGTTTTATAGTTTTGATTGATTTTGATTATTTTGCAAAGTATTTATTCTGTATAATTCTTTTATTTATCGTTAACTCCGGGTACGGTGAATGCTTAGAATTCCCTGCGAATTAAATTACTAGTTTTCTCATGCAATAAATCAATCAACCTTATGAATCCATATTTTTAGAATTGTTTTGAATAAAATTAATTGTTACATCATCCGACTGGGGTCATCCTTCGTATGAATCTCAGTTGAGTTATAAACTTGAGTCGTTAGCAAATAACTAATACTTGTTGTGAGTGGACCTCTGAACCTTAGTGCTTTTAAATTATTGTTTTCAATCAAACTAATTCTCTGCAACCAAGCAACCAAATTTCTAAAATCTTTTCTCAATCTTTTCTGCTAATTATTCCCCTTCCCTGTGGTTCGACCTCGGACTCACCGAGAATTTATTACTTCGCGACATCCTGCACTTGGGAGCATTATTAAAGTCGCAGCAAGTTTTTGGCGCCGTTGCCGGGGACTGGCGTGGATAAATAGCAGTTCATTGTTTTCAGTGGAGGTTTGTTGTATTTTTCGAATCTCTTCGCAAATCCGGTAAACTCTTTCCACAACTTTTTATTTTTTTTATTTTATTTATTCTTTTTTGTATGCAAATTTGGCATCGTGATCATACTCATCGTTTGGTTAGAGTTGAGTCTGAAAATTTGTGTGGCAATTTAATTGATTCTCTTGGACACAATCACACACTTGACACCATGTCTGATAATGAGGAACAAATTGAGAATATTGATAGGGATGATAAAAGGACTCTTAGAGATTATTTGCAGCCTACTAGGAGTAGTGCACCATCTTGTATCATTTTTCCTCTGAATGCTAATAATTTCAAATTTAAGGCTGGCATGATTCCATTGCTACCTAAATTCCATGGTTTAGAATCTGAAAACCCATATTTGCACCTTAAGGAATTTGATGAGGTTTGTGCAACCTTCCATGACCAAACTTGTAGTGAAGAGACTATTAAATTGAAATTATTTCCCTTTTCTCTCAAGGATAAGGCGAAAAATTGGCTTAATGCTTTAAGACCTAGATCCATTGGCACATGGTAAGAGATGCAAACTGAATTTTTGAAAAAGCACTTCCCACTTCATAGGACAAATGCTCTCAAAAGGCAAATAATGAATTTTTCACAAAAAGATAATGAGACTTTTTACCAATGTTGGGAACGTTTTAAAGATTTATTAAATTCTTGCCCACATCATGGCTATGAAACTTGGCGTATCATTAGTTTTTTCTATCAAAGTTTAACTCCTAAAATGCGCCAATTTGTAGAGATGATGTGCAATGGTGAATTTATGAATAAGGACCCTGATGAGGCTTTTGACTATTTTGATCTGTTAGCTGAGAATGCCCAATCTTGGGATACAACTGATACTTTAGATAGGTCCAAGCCTTCTACCAACCCATCTGGGGGCGGTAAGTACCATCTTAGAGAGGATGATGACTTAAGTGCTAGGGTAGCTACTTTGGCTAGGAAATTAGAAGCCATAGAATTAAGGAAAGTTAATGAAGTTATGTCTGTGCCTAAATTGAATGATGTTTGTAGTATTTGTGAGACTGTGGGACACTCTACAAATGATTGTCCAACTATTCCTGCTTTTAAAGAGGTGTTGCACGATCAAGCAAATGCTATAAATATAAATAAAAAGCCTTTTTCTTCACCCTATTCTGAAACTTATAATCCAGGGTGGAGGAATCATCCAAATTTCAGTTGGAGGAATGATAATGTTACACTACCACCTCAAGGCCATTCTAATTTTGTTCCTTATAATCCTCCCCCTTGGAAGGGTTTAGAGGAAACATTGCAACAGTTTATGCAGAGTCAAGCCACCATAAATAATCAGACTTCTCAAGCTATAGGTGACATTAGAAACACTCTTACTAAGTTGACCACTTCATTAAGCATTCAAGAAAAAGGTAAATTTCCATCTCAACCACAACCTAATCCTCAAGGTCAATTTAGTATTAGTGATTCTAATTTATCTGACACACAACTTGAGCATGTTAGGTCTATTACTACTCTTCGCAGTGGAAAAGTTATTGATAAAACTATTTCACCACCTAAAGACAAAGAAAAAGAAGAATTTTCAAAAACAAAGAGTAGTAATGAATTTAATAAGCCCGAGTCAAGTGAAATTGAGAGATGCCCCATTCCCATTCCTTTTCCTCAAAGATTCCAACCACCTCAAAAAGTGAATCAGAATGCAGACATTCTTGAAATCTTTAAACAAGTGAAAGTCAACATTCCTTTGTTGGATGCAATAAAACAAATTCCTTCTTATGCTAAATTTTTGAAAGATTTATGTACGGTTAAGCGTAAACTTAACGTACAAAAGAAGGCATTTTTAACTGAGCAGGTGAGTGCTATTATTCAAAATAATATTCCTCCTAAGTATAAAGATCCAGGTAGTCCCACAATTTCATGTGTTATTGGTAATTTTAAAATAGAGCAAGCTTTACTTGATCTTGGGGCTAGCGTGAATCTTTTACCTTATTCGGTATATGAACAGTTGGGTCTAGGTGAGTTAAAACCTACAAAAATAACTCTTCAGCTTGCGGACCGTTCTGTGAAAATACCTAGGGGAATAGTAGAGGATGTGTTAGTCCAAATTGATAAATTTTACTTTCCTGTTGATTTTATTGTTTTGGACACACACCCTGTTTTGAATGCTAATTCTCAAATTCCTGTGATTCTGGGTCACCCATTCCTTGCAACTTCCAATGCTTTAATAAATTGTAGGAGTGGTATACTTAAATTGTCTTTTGGAAATATGACCCAAGAATTGAATATTTTTAATACTTGCAAAGAACCTAAGGATGATGATGACTTTCATGAAGTTAACTTAATTGATGCACTTGTTCAAAAACAATTTAATGTGTCATGTTTTTCTGATCCTTTAGAGGCTTGCTTGATTAATTCTCATGATTTGGAATTTAATGAAAATCCTAAAATTGCATATCTTTATTATTTATTAGATTCTACACAGGAATTGGACTTGAATGCGTGGAGGCCAAAATTTGAAGAGCTACCACCCTGTGAGCTTAAACTATTGCCATCAAATGAAAAAGTGCCTAAACTGGAATTAAAGCCTTTGCTAGTTGAACTCAAGTATGCATTCTTTAGACCTAAGGAGATTTTTCCTATGGTAATATCTACTAAACTTGATCCCTTGCAAGAAGGTAAGTTGCTGAAAATTTTGAAAGAGCACAAAGGTACAATAGGATTGAATGTTTCTGCCATTAAAGGAATTAGCCGTTTAGTGTGCACTCATATAATTTCTTTGGAAGAGATTCGGCGGGATGCTTATGACAATTTTAGAATTTACAAAGAACGAATGAAAGTTTTTCATGACAAAAATATTTTGAAGAAACCTTTTGAACCATCTCAAAAAGTTATTTTGTATAATTCTAGATTGCATTTGTTTCCAGGTAAGTTAAGGTCCCGTTGGGCAGGACTATTTGTGGTTAAAACTGTTTTTCCTCATGGAGCTGTTGAGATTGAAAATCCTAAGAATGGTAATGTTTTTAAAGTTAATGGACAACGTCTTAAACCATTTCTTGAGAATTTTTCACCTGAGAATGAGTCCATTGATTTGGTGGATCCTGTCTACCAGGATTTACCAAACCCTTAATTAGTTCGTATTAGTGTTTGTGTCGTAGTTAGTTATTTATTTATTTTTTTCCCTTTTGTATTTATTATTTTTTTTTTTTTGTGTTTTTCGTCTCTAACCCATTTTGCAGGTATTAGAGTTTGTTTGTTTTCTTTTTGGTTTGCACCTCAAGGTACTCTCCATGATTTCTACTACTTTGTTTTTCTTTGTTTACATTGAGGACAATGTATCTTTTAGGTTGGGGGGAGAGAATTTTGGTGTGGTGTTAGTTTATTTTGGTCTTAGTTAGTTTATCTTATTTTTCAAAAAAAAAAAAAAAAAAAAAAAAAAGTTTAGTGGTTTACAAATTTTTGGCTTAAAAATTTTGTTTCCTTAGCATGATTATCTAGTTTGAAGTTCATTATGCTACTCCTGTTTAAAATTTTCCATTGAATTTCATACTCGGATTACATTGCACTTGCACTTTAGCCGCATGAATATGATTCTTGATTAGAGGGTAAAGATGATTTTGGAGATCTTGATGAATAAAAATGTGGAGACTTTTAGCCCTTGCGAGTGTTTGAGCCATTAATTTTTTTTAGAGGGTTATTATATTTAATCTTACCTTGATTTTTGGAAGCGCTCAAATTTCATTGTTTAGTCTCATTATTTCTTCTTTTTGGTTGAATGCTGAGAATATATTTTTTATACCACACTTGTTTCTTTTGAAGTCATGGATATTGAAAAATTATACCACTCTTTGAGAGATGATTTTAGGCCATCTTTGATTTCTTTGAGCCTTTAATTTTTTTTCTTTGTGATACATTACTACTAGTTAGCCTGTTGAGCCTTTTGATTAGCCTTTCTTTCATAACCTTTTTCCCAAAGTGTTTTGAGAATGGATATTATCAATGTTCAGTAAGGTGAATGGGTGGGAAAATTAAAAAAAAAATAAAAAAAAAGGTGAAAAAAAAATGAAAAAAAAAAAGAAGAAAAGAAAAAGAAAGAAAAAAAAGAAAGAAAGAAAGAAAGAGAAAGCTTTGTTGGTGAAGTATTGAGAAGTGAAAAAAAAAAAAAAAAAAAAAAAAAGTGTTTGATTGCCGAAGTTTGGAAGAATAAGTTGAATGCAAAATTGTTTCAAGTGAGTTTGTTCTTTCTACCATTCTCGGATACACTTTTTATTATCACCATAACTTTTTTGTTTCAATTCCTTCTTTTATCCCAACATTACATCCTATTAAAAGTCCTATTTGATTTCGAGGATAGTATGGTTCGGATATTGACATGACTGAGCTATAATGCAATGTGTGGTGTACATTCTTAGTATTTGGCATTCCTTTCATGAGACTATATGATTTTTTCTTGTGATAGCGTTTTTCAAATATTTTATATGTGAGATTCTTATTCTTGCTCTACATTATTCTACTCACATATACTCGAGAGTTTTACCCTATTCAGAGTGCATTATTTTGTTGAGTGTAATCCCTGTGAGATTTGAGTTGAAACATATTTCAGATAGAGATTTGGGTTGTACTTTACTTTGAAATTGGGTTTATATTTGTGTTGGCTAAATTCTTCACACACAATGAGTTTTTGAATTCATTAGGATGTTTTTAATAGTTGCGAGTGTCCTGAACTTTTAACTAATTCTTTTGCTAAGGTGATGAAATTGGTAGCCATGTTTTGAGTTTTTTATTTTGAATAAGACTATTTCAGTCGCTTTAATTGCTAGGGACTAGCAATATGCTGGTTGGGGGGTGTGATAATAGCTTAAAATTGCATTAATGTTATACTTTTAGTAGGCATTATCACATTTATTTAGCACTTAATTCCGCATTTTACACATTATACATGAATTCTCTTGATACATGTTCTTATGCTTAAAGTGGTGTATTAATGTGTGTTTTATTTTTGTAGGAAGCCAATTTCCTATGGTCAAGCATTCTAAATTTATTTGGAATTATATGGAAGCTTTGCAAGGTTGAAGTGCATGAATTTTAGAAGATTTTAGCAAAGAAATTGGCAACCCCAAAGTTGGAAAGAAGATTAAAAAGGAAGTTTGGAGCAGTTACCGTATTTTGGTCATAACTTTTGACTGCGAGGTCCAATTGATACGAAATTGGTGTCCCTGGAAAGCTGATTTGAAGCCCTACAATATTGTATTTCACGAATTTTTCGTGATTTCAACGTTTAGTAGGTCAAAAACGGGTTACAATTTAGCCCTGCTGGAAAAAACCGGGATTCCCAATTTGTTTCCTAATTTTTCTCCTCTTTCTCTTGGAAACCCTAAGAGCACATGGAAAGGAAAAGGTGGCTGCACCTCTATATATTACTTCTCCTCTTCTATTCTACACCCACCTCTCTCTTGTTCTTCTTCTTCTACCTCTCTTTAGTTTTCTAGTTTTCAATTATCATGAGTAGCTAAACTTTTTGCTAAGGCTAGGAGTGAAGCCACAACAATTATTTGGTATTTGTTTAAAGACTCTTTCATGGATTTAATGTAAGGTTTTATAGTTTTGATTGATTTTGATTATTTTGCAAAGTATTTATTCTGTATAATTCTTTTATTTATCGTTAACTCCGGGTACGGTGAATGCTTAGAATTCTCTGCGAATTAAATTACTAGTTTTCTCATGCAATAAATCAATCAACCTTATGAATCCATATTTTTAGAATTGTTTTGAATAAAATTAATTGTTACATCATCCGACTGGGGTCATCCTTCGTATGAATCTCAGTTGAGTTATAAACTTGAGTCGTTAGCAAATAACTAATACTTGTTGTGAGTGGACCTCTGAACCTTAGTGCTTTTAAATTATTGTTTTCAATCAAACTAATTCTCTGCAACCAAGCAACCAAATTTCTAAAATCTTTTCTCAATCTTTTCTGCTAATTATTCCCCTTTCCTGTGGTTCGACCTCGGACTCACCGAGAATTTATTACTTCGCGACATCCTGCACTTGGGAGCATTATTAAGGTCGCAGCACTCCTATTTTAAGTAAAACCAAAATGTATATATATATATAGTGATAGTACAATTCCTCTTGGATTTTGCTCAAAACTAATTATTGAACGACTAAAAAACTTCAATCTCGTAAACGAGGGCGGAGATCACATTTTCTAGGAATTGTAGTGGTCACTATTGAATTCTCTCCAACTTCTTCTGGAAATTTGTAGTCAGGGTCTTTAAGAGTGTCAACATCTTCTAGTAATTCAGTGTTGTAAATATGCTATATCTACTGCATATAGCACTCAATAATGGGTCCAAGGACATACCTTAAGCGGAAAAGACCCGAGGATGTTTGTCAGTTGTTGTGACAAGCTCTATGTAGTCGCTGCATGAATGGTTGCTCCTCCACTACGAGTCTGACCTCCGTGTATGCTCCTCAATGTCGTGACAGCCGTAGGGATTGCTACTAGAGTCCTCCTATGCAATCTACACTACCAAATCCACTAGGCCAATGGTGATCCTAGAGAGAGAATACTAGAGAGAGAACAATGGAAGCTGCTTTATTTCTGTGTTGTGGTGTATCTCAATCACTAAGAGAGACATTCAATATATATGTGCCCCTATTCCACAGTCCAAACCCTAGCAAGAGTTGGTTTCCAAGTACAATTAGGAAACCTCATGGAATAGGGGACTTAACCACTGGGTCCAGCACCGACACGTGAGCGGACCATGGGTTTGGGTTACGACCCAATGACCCATATTTTTAACATCTCCCACTCGCCCACGTAGGATGAGTTATCCCCATAATTTCTCTATCTCTCAACATTCATCTCCTTATACAGGAAATGGAGCGTGCGACCTCACGAGAAGAACATACAACTACAGGAGCATAAATGTTAAGTATCACCAAACTAACAAGAACGCATCACTCGAAAGTATCTCGCATATGCCCCAGACAATTCATAAAACACCGAATAAGCACTCTCTAATCCCTCATATAAACATAATACGACATAGATGCTGCGCAGCTAATGAGTCACAAAACATGGTGTAGTATCAAATCGTCTTCCCTAAGCCCTCCTGCCAATTCAATTCAACTCAACCGTTTCCTAGACATGCCCCCATAAGACCGAATTGTTTCTTGGCCTTCGGAAAACACGCTAAAGTAACGTCATCAAGCATCTTCTTCATGACATAGTCTCAGGTCAAAAAGGGTATAAAGTTGGATCATAGCGATCTATGTGGCTTACACAGTGATGAAGCAGGGATCCATTCATCACTCCTACCATCGGTCGACATAAAGCACATACAGTATGAAATGTATGCTATGGCGTTTAACTCATAAACATGAGCATGTCACTATAAGTAAAAGCAAAAGAACGCCATACGAATCTTAGTCCAGTCGCTACTCAAGCGCCTGACCTGAGTTTTCCAGCCCAGTCGCTCTTTTAGCGCTTGTTTGAAATCTCACATTCGGCTATTAAGCGGGCTACATAAAGTTTGTGGAAAAACTCCATGATCGATCTAATAGAGATCTCATCTTAGCTCAATCTAAGGCGACATATAATATAGCAACTGTATATCTTTCTCGCCAACTAGGCGCCAAAGATATAAATGTCTCATCTTACTCGCTAACTCAGCACCAAGGTGAATCACCCGTGTGAGTGGGTCAATTCAAGCCCGGTGACATTACAAGGATGTGTGTAAAAATGATATAAACAACCCATGAACTAAAACAAATTAAAAGGAATGAATATCATATCTCAATAATAATAATGTCAATTACAACTGAATTGTCTAAACATATCAAATCCTACGTAATCCCATACTCTTAATGTGAGAAAGGAAAACATCTCTGGCAATAGGCTTAGTCAAAGGATCAGCCACCATGCTACCAGTGGAGATATGCCTTAGGACAACTTCCCCACGCGCAACCATATCTCAAATAAAGTGAAACCTAATGTCAATGTGTTTGGATCTACCATAATACTTGGGATCCTTCACATAGGCTAGGGCTGACGTACTATCTGAATATACGACCACAACTTCCTCTACATGAGCTGTAATGCCTAGACTCTGTAGGAACCTCCTCAACCAAACTGCTTCCTGAACAGCTGCTGAACATGCTATGTACTCCGATTCCATTGTGGAAAGGGCTACACAAGTTTGTTTCTTGCTATACCAAGAAATAGTTTCACCTCCAAGGATAAAAACATAACCCGAGGTGGACTTGCGCCCTAACTTCTCACCAGCCCAATCTGCATCACTATAACCCCTCAGTCTCAAGTCTCCACCCTAGTAACAAGGGACGAGGTCGACTATTCCACGTAGGTATCGAAAGATTCTTTTCACTGCTTCCCAATGAGCGTGTCAAGGGTCACTTTGAAATCGACTGACAATACTAACTGCGTGATTGATATCTGGACGCGTGCACATCATCGTGTACATTAGACTTCCTATTGCAGATGCATATGGCATAGTGGACATTTGTGTAGACACCCCATTTTGTACCGGTTGTCATCTTAAGTCCCGTGGCCCTGATGATGAGTTTAGTGTGGTTATTTATGGATTATCCTTTAAGAATTAGTGTGAATCACAGCATGAGATTTTTGGTTAAAATGAAAAGAAAATTATTTTATTAAATTAGCCATTTTTATCATGCCACTAACACGTGTACATATGTGATGAGTGTGTGTACGCACATACGGTACATGTGCATGCATGTTAGTGGTCAGTCTCCTAATTTTTACAAAAAACAATTTCCCATTCCTATTCAGATTAGAAGTATTTTATCATTATAAAATACCTTTTGATTATTCTCCAAAGAAACCTAGTCTAGGAAGGAAAGGGAAACTCCAGATTTCAGCTATAAATACTCTTTTAATGCCTTAGAGATAGGGGGGAGGAGAAGAGGGTTTTTAGGGAGTGAAATTCGTCATAATTCAGCAGCATTTTTTCTGAAACCAGCAATCGTATTTTAATCATAACTTTTGC
Organism: Liquidambar formosana; assembly: GCA_039720395.1. Taxonomy (NCBI): domain Eukaryota; kingdom Viridiplantae; phylum Streptophyta; class Magnoliopsida; order Saxifragales; family Altingiaceae; genus Liquidambar; species Liquidambar formosana. Next base: position 30,674 of record CM077824.1, on the reverse strand, counting down.
GTCTCAAGTCAGAATTTGATGAAATTAGTCTTCTTAGAAAGATAATTTGATTCTCTACAACTTTGTATTTCATGAGTTTTGTCCAATTCCAACGTTTTCATACCCAAAAACGCGATTGAACGTTCTGCTGTTGCAAAGTGACGAAAATCACTTTTCTTTTCTCCTGTTCTCTTTTGTTTTCTATTTCTTTTCAAAGTTGAGTGAGTTTTGATCTCGTTGCTGCAATTACACTTTGAAGAAGAGGAGGATTCGTGTTGATTTGATTCAATACAAAGACCTGAGGGGCCACGAACAAGTATAAAGTCGGTAAATTTAGTTTAACTTAGCTTTTGATTCTAGTTCTTCTTTTATTTTACTTTATTTTATTTTATTTCTGTCTAAAGCATGATTAGCATGATTTAGGTTTAGTTTTCATATTTGTATTTATTTCTGTATTTTATTTATTTTGGAATGCATCATGTAGTGGATTCTCCATAGGGAGAAACTAGGGTTTTATTATGTGGTAATTTGCTAGTATGTAGGTTTGTTGTATGATGATCTGTGAAAATTCACGTGTATACCTTCTCATGATATATATGTGGATTTTTGAAAGATGACATAAATTGCCAACAGGTGCGTATGCAACGATTGTATTGCATACGCAGTATATGGTATGCGTATGCAGTAACTATCACTGCATACGCACATAAAGCATTGGCAGACAGTTTCTTTCTTTATTGTAGTTATTTTGATAGTTGGTTAATTCGTATTTTATTTCTTTATGTTTATTTCGTGCCTTTATCTATATCATATCATCATGATTTGCGTGCTGCTGTGGTTGAATGAATAGGGTCAATTTTGATTAGACATTAAATTAATTAAAGCCATTAATCATGTGTGGGGGCCGGTTTCGACCGGGCGTGGCTGGGTGCCTAACACCTTCTCAGCTGTGTACCCTAGCTCCGAACCTAAATCTCTGGTTATGACGAGCTAGACCCTGCTAGGGTTCACTCGTTCCCATTATTGGGTGGCGACTCCTCTCCGTGTTAGTCCTTTGAGGCTAATGCGTATTCTCGAGCTATGTAGTTTAGAACGTGGCGTTCACAGTGGCGACTCTACTGGGGATAGAGAGCTAGATTCCATATAGTGATTTATGGCTTTACTTAATTTAAATTGTTTAATTGGAAAAGACCAAAATTGCACACACGCTGTGAACCCCAGAAATGGTTAAGGCCCACAGGAGGGTTTAAAAGTCGCCAATCTGTGGACCCAGGAAAAGAGGGCCCACGAATGGGTTTGGAAAAAGAAAGGAGTCGCCACCTTATTTTTTAAAGGAAACAAGGAAAACCCTAAAAACAGTTTTGTTTTAGGAAAACAAAAGATTGACTCCATATTTAAAAATGGTAAGGCAAATGATCTTTTGGAAACCAGAGAATTCGGGGATTCGGAGGCTAAGTTACGATATGGGAAGGTTCTAGGCAAAGCCTATAGGCACCCATATCGCCCTAAACGGTCTCTTAATTTAATTGGGCTAAATCAAAGTCTTAATCACACATAAATCAACAGTTATCATCACAAGACAGCATGCATATCATTCATTCATTCATCCATATAATCATGTAAATCAAAGAAAAAACAGAAAAAAGAAGGAGGGGGAGAAAACCTAGGATACTTAGTATCCTAGGGCGGACTTGAACCTCACAAGGAGCGCCTACGTACCATGTATGGAAATACATGGATCAAAGTCCACGTAGTTCGAAAGGGAATAGGGTTATAACCTAATCAAGGCCTATGGTAAACCCTAAGTTTCCTTTCAAGTAAAACATGGTAAGTTTCCAAAATAAATGATTCTCAAAAGAATTTTGGTAAAATATGGAATTTTGATAAAGATGGAAACTTTGATTTAAAAGGTATCTTTATTGAAAGGAAACTATAGAATCTACCATACCCCTCTATTAGGAAACAACCCTAGGGGGGGAGAAAGGGAAAGTTTCAAGGAAAGGAAAGAAGGGTGAATTGGGGCACCCTCACACCCTACTTACCTTAAGCAAAAGCAACCTGTCAAAGTAACCACCCTATTGCATAGGGTAATTACCTTATTTGTAAGATTTCATCTCACAATAGCCAAAATAACCACCCCACATTGGTGGGGTAGTTGCACCTGTTGTACCTGTCAAAGCACCTGCAATTTCCATGCAAAACATACCAAAAATACCAACCAAACAAGCTAGATTCCAAATCAAGCCATTATCATGCCCAAACATGGGCTAACACATGCTCAAAATATCATATCAAAGACAAATAACAGATCTGGACAGAATTGAAATAAGGCTCAAAATCAACCACAAGTCATGCAACAACATGAATCATAAGCTAACTAAAACCCTAATTCAACCCTACATGCAATGACATGCAAAAAAACCCTAAAATCAACTACTATGAATGCAGAAAAATGTCATAGCTATCAAATATGCAGCACATATATGTCAACTATGAAGAAAACACAAAGAAAAACCCTAAGCTATCATGCTATATGCTACTTTCCTAATACAAGGATGAATGAAACCCTAGAATCACAATTGTGCTCAAAATCACATAAAATAACTCTAAATCATGCAAAGCCCATCATAGACATCATGTTAATCATGCATATTAATCAATAGAAGCATCCACACATGAGAAAAATACAAGCTTGCACATGAAGTATAGCTATTCTAAACATAAACTCAATTTCAGCACTAAGGAAACCCTAGAATCCCAAACATGCAGTAAATCACATGGGACATCATCCTAGCATACTAAACAGCCCACAAATATTATACTAATCATGCATACTAACTAATAGAAATAGCAAAACACAACAAAAACACAAACTTTAATATGCAAAAGAGTTATTTCATGCAGAAAACCGTTTCAGCACTAAGGAAACCCTAAAGTCCCAAACATGCAGTAAATCACATGGAATAACATCCTAGCATACTAAACAGCCCACAAATATGATCCTAATCATGCATACTAACAGCAAAACACAATAAAAACACAAACTTTAACATGAAATAATGACTATTCCATGTAAAACCCTAGAAAAGACTCTAAAAAAAACCCTAAAAACACAAAGACTCATAAAACCACATAGAATGACATTATATCATGCAAAACCAGCCATAGACAATATCCTAATCATGTATTCTAAGCATTAGAAGCATCAACACATGATAAAACAATAAGCTTTTAACATGAAGTAATGCAAAGCTATGCAAAAAAAACCCTAGTTTGAATGAAAGAGAGAAAGGGGGAGGGGTATACCTTTTGTGGCTGCTGTAGAGAGTCCTCCTCCTCTTGTGTGCTGCTGGAAACAACCTCCTTCAAGCCTTCAAGCAATGCTCCAGCCTTCCTTCAAGCTTTCTCTCACACTCTCTCACTCTAAGTTTAGGTTAAACTACCCTAAGGATGGCTGCCATAGCCTCCAAGTCTCACCAAAGTGCCTCCAAAGTGTCCCCCTATTGCTGAAGTATAAGGGGGTATTTATAGGGATTGAGGGAGAATCCTCAATGGTTGGGATTAAAACCCTAGGGATTGATCCAAGGGCTCTTAGAGGTTACCTTGGGGCTCAAGTAGGTCAAAAAGGGTTGAAATTAGGGTTAAATGGCGGCCAAAGGCGAGCAAATCCGAGAAAATAGGGTGGGAGCCGCGTCAAGGCTCAAAAAAGGAAAGTGGCTCGGGTGACCACCTGGGGCTGGGCGGCTAGCAGCCTGGGCCCAGGCAGCTAGCCGCCCAGGCCTGGGTGGTCACCCGAGGCCATGTCAGCTTCAGCCCAAATTTGACCCTTTCAGCTTCCAAATGTGTTTCAGGGTTCAAATTAACTCCGATTTTGACGAAACGAAAGCCAAAACGACCGTGTTTCGAAGGGGAATGTAATTTGAGTCACTTGAGGGTGAGAAACCCTAGCCATGGCTGCATGGTTGGGTCCTACAAAGGTGGTTAACCGCTATGCCTCACCATCGCTTAGCTTAGGTATGCACATAGGGTCGCACCGAATGCTTTCCAATTCGAAATTCAACCTCCCTAAACACATTTGGGGATGAAATCAAGACCAATCAAGGTCAAATGAGTAGTCATAGAGTGAAAATCATGAGCCAATTCGAGCTAACCCGAAGTAGGTCTTTTAGCCAACCTGAGCCTTAATGAGCCATTCTAATCCCGAACCTTCAATTCATCGAATTGAACCCACAAATACCTCAAATACAACCATATGAACTCCAATTGGCAACTTGGAGATCATTTCAAGGTCAAATGGAAAGTTTGTGATCAAAAAGACGATTATGCCCCTCAAGTCACAAAAGTTCTAATTATCCCTCGAGATCAACTCCAAATCGAACCAAAATTCATACACACCATCCTTAGGACCCTAGAAACTCAATGCAAAAGACTAGACTCAAAAAGGAAACAAAAAGACACATGCAATGACAAACCCTAGCTAAGGTGGCAAAAATGGGGTGTGACAGAAGCCCCTCATTGGTGAGCAAGTTTCACTTGCAAGCCAATGACCAAAAGAACAACCCATTTTTGCCCGGGGAATTGATTTCATCAAGACCCACTGGGGAAAAGAGGGTGAACATATCATTGAATTCTTCGAATTCATCATACACAAGCACAAAGGTACTCCTCATAAGTTCTACAGAACTCCTCTCATGCTGTATACCAGTTTCACTAGGGAACAAGATGAGGTATCCACAGGTTACATCGAACTTCGTTCGATGAAAGGTCTTCCAATTCTATGCCAGTGACAACTGGCGAATGGTACAAGGTAACATTATGCCATCAAGGCCATCCCAAAATATGAGAAAGATACATCCTTCTCACATTCAAACCGTCAAGGTTATTACTCAATTATCAAGGTAATCACATCCCATACTGCACCAGTGACAACTGGTGAATAACACGAGGTATCCATAGCTTACATCGAACTTCGTTCGATGAAAGGTCTTCCCATACTATGCCAGTGACAACTGGCGAATAGTACGAGGTATCCATAACTTACATCGAACTTCGTTCGATGAAAGGTCTTCCCATACTGTACCAGTGACAACTGGTGAATAGTACAAGGTATCCATAGCTTACATCGAACTTCGTTCGATGAAAGGTCTTCCCATACTTTGCCAGTGACAACTGGCGAATAGTACGAGGTAACACCATGCCATCAAGGCTATCCCAAAATATGAGAAAGATACATCCTTCTCATATTCAAACCGTCAAGGTTATCATTCAAATATCAAGGTAAATCACATAACACGAGAAAGATCACGTCCTTCTCTTGCTCAAATCAATCAAGGTAAACACATACCACAGGAAGCCATCAAGGCTATCTCAAAGCATGAGAAAGATACATCCTTCTCATATTCAAACCATCAAGGTTATCATTCAAACATCAAGGTAATCACATAACATGAGAAAGATCACGTCTTTCTCTTACTCAAATCAATCAAGGTAAACACATACCACAGGAAGCCATCAAGGCTATCTCAAAGCATGAGAAAGATACATCCTTCTCATATTCAAACCATCAAGGTTATCATTCAATTGTTAAGGTAGTCACATAGTACGAGGAAGGTCACAACCTTCAATCAGGGTAAACACATACCATTGGGAAAGATCTCATCTTTCAAGTCATCAAGGTAAACATAGGACGTGAGAAAGATTGCATCCTTCTCATATCAAACTCTCAAGGTGAACACATAGCATGAGAAAGATCGCGTCCTTCTCATAATCAAAACCATCAAGGTCAACACAAGTCATGGGGAAAGATTGCATCTTTCAAATCATCAAGGTAAGCATGTAATCATGAGAAAGATTGCATCTTTCTCTCACTAAGTCATCAAGACAAAGGTAAGCTTCTACTTACCAACACTCAACAAATTCACCAAGTCATCTCACATGGAGGCTATTCATGCCTCAACTCAAACATCAACTCATATAGGAGACACATTCTCCTCATGAAAGCAATCATTCACATGCATATAGGGAAGGTATCTTTATCCCAAATGACAACGAATCATAGTGACATAGGAGGGAATTCATCCCTAACGACCAAAACCATATGCATAGAAAGGGTTGTTCAACCCTACTAGCATGCCATGCCCACACAAGGGCCATCAATGCAATCTCTTTCAAATCATTTCATGTCAAACAATGTCAAGATATTCATTCATTTTTCAACTCAAAACAAGCTTGAGATTTCATCTCAAAGAGGGTTCAAAAGCGCGAATAGGCGAGCAAAGGCCAAACGAGCGCAACGGAGCGAGCAAGGGGGGGTGACCACCTGGCTGCTGGTGGCTTGCCGCCCAAGCCCAGGCGGCTTGCCGCCCCATGCTGGGCGGTTACCCGAGGCTAGGGTCCTCAAAATTCTGGGTTTTTAAACCCTTGACCCCCCATTTGTGCTCACACTCACCCAATTTCGAAAATTGAGAGTTTCTCTCTCTAGAAACTCATTCCATCTTCTCCAAACACTCACAAACACATTCTCAATCAAAGTTTCACTTTCAATTCAAGTTGTGTGCATGAAATAGCATCAAGAACAAGTCATTCAACAACAAAAACCAGCATCAATCATCAAGTTGCAAGATCAAATTCATCATCTTTCTTATCAAACCCATTTTTCTCACATACAAGCTCAACCACCAACAATGGCTTCTAGCAATGATTCCAACATCAAGTATCCATATTATGTGATCAAGAATACATACAAGGCACCAATCTATGATGCATCCCAAGACAAGGTGTTGCTTGAACCTAAGAAGCATCTCTCCTACCTCCATTCCCAACATGAGGTTAGTTCTTCCCAACTTAACATGTTTATCATGAAATTTTGATTTCTATTGGATAAAATGCATTCCCATGATCTTCTTTTGATTGTTTCTATCATTGTTAAGCCAAGTTCATTGATTTGGCAAGGATTGAATGTGCAAAAAGCTTGTTTCCCAATGCTTGAGAAAAGATGCCCACCAAGTGTTTGATAAAATGCCAAAGAGACAAAAACATGTTCAATTCTTGAAAAATCAATTGGTTTTCATTGTAGTGTAAAGTCAAATGGTCTTGGCAAGGATTTGGTATACAAAAATCTTTCATTTCAATGCTTGAAAACAAGTCACACACCAAGTGTTCGATAAAATGCCCGAAAGGCAAAAACATGTTCAATCCTTACAAAACCAATGAATTTGAATACACAAGGTCATGGGCATTCATTCCTAATTCATTTCATGAATCAAAACCCAAATTTTAAAACTTTTGGAAAACCATTTGAAATCAATTACCAATGTATGCCCAATATCTCTATGTTTTCTATGCTAACTCAATACACAATCTTTTGACATAGCCCGACTTCCAAAGTCTCCGTACAAGGACATCAATAAAGGGACTCATCTCTTGGTGGAGACATATGAATCATGCCCAACCACGTGCTCGCAAGATAATAAAGAAGGCGGGTTTTGAGCCCTTCCTAGATGCTCTATGGAACGAGCAATGGGATAGGCAAGCATTATTTGCCTTGACAGAGCTATGGTGGGACACCACCAACACTTTCCATTTTAGCTTCGGGGAGATGACCATGACCCCTAAGGATTTCACCATGATAACTGGGTTGAGCTTGAAAGGCAAGCGCTTGGACTACTATGAACATGCCAACATGGATCAAAACTACATAGTAGCTCTACTTGGGGTTGAAGCGGAATTAAGCCCAAAAGGTGTGCGCCGTACTTGGCTCTACAACACCTTTGCCACTGAAGAAGAGAGTGAGGGGACGGATCCCCAATACATTGTGAGAGCTTTCTTGCTCTACATGATTTCATGCACCTTCTTTGCGGGCACCAATGACATGGCTCGACTTGAGTTGCTAGCTAGCATGGAAGATGTGAACAAAATTGGGAGATACAATTGGGGTGGAGCTGCTTTCGCAAACATGTATCGCTCCATGACTGACATGTCCCGAGGAGTTGCAAAGAACTTTGGGGGACTTCCTTTCGTTTGGGAGGTAACAAAGAACATTCAATTCTCTATTATTTCCCGAAACTTAACACACACATGATTTCTTCTTTTTCTTTGGTTTTCCACAGATATGGTACTACGAGTACCTGAACATGTGTCGCCCGACTCTTGCTAGTGATGCCATGTCATGGCCCATCCTTCAGAATTATGCTCCATCTTGCTTGGCTACAAGAGCCTCCAATCGACACGATTATGCCCATGCAAGGGCATATCTTGCCAGCTTGACTGCTGATATGGTAAAATCTTTCTTTCTCTTTCTCTTTTTTATCTTTTTTCTTTCATTTCTCATTTCAAACTCAACAGGTGGAATGGGATCCATGGAGGTTGTGGGAGCATAGGCTACCTGAGAAGTACTCCTCTTGTTTGGAGTTGACAAGCAAAAGGGTCCTTTTTGAAGGCCCCACAGGTAGAAGCTGGTATCTTGGGGAACGAGTCCTGAGACAAGTCCATGGAAACATGAATGCAGCTGTGACACCTTCCATGCCACCAGAGAACATGAGGCACACTAGCCACCTAGCGGGTGATGAACTAGAAGAAGCTCTGAGGGGTTGGGATGCTAAGGGATTCACCTCCCCTCGCATAGAATACACTGCCTTTTGCCGACAATATCTAATGAATCCTAGGGTCACTGGTCTCCCACCTCAAGGGGTGAGCTCCCCACACTCTTAAACTCTTTTTTAAGATTACATGAAAGACTCCATTTGACAAATATTTGAATTTCAGGGCCGACGGGCAAGGGGACACAGCTCCACAGTTGGATCTGCCACTGGGATGACTTACAATGACGAGGATGAGGACCTTGAAGGAAATCAACCTCCACCCCTCCCACAACTAAATTGGTATGTGAACTTGTGCAGTGGGACAAAATTTGTGAAGACTGATATTACCCATCCACCATTCGATGAATATCCCAAGATCGATCCATATTATGAGAATGTGAGTTCTAAACTCTTATCTTTTTGAAATTGGATTCTTTCATTATTGTTAACCATGTTTATACTTTCCTAGGTTCCACGGGAGTATGCCCAGGAATGCATTGAACTCAATGAAGGATTGAGGAGGGATCTTGTGCGAATGAGTTTAGAGAACTCAGTTCTGGAAGCACGCTTAAATCCCCAAGTAAGTGATCATCTTATTAACTTTCAACTAGGATTGACATCATTGCCCTCCTAACTCATTATCTTTATTTGCAACAGGCATCATCATCTAATCCACCACAGGATATGCCCCCTCCTAGAGCGCCTCGTGCAGGGCATGATGGAGCGGGGCCAAGTCGAAAGAGAAGGCCCACGGGAAATCATTGAGTTTCACTCACCTCTTGTTAGGAATGTTGGAACCTTTCTATCTATCTTGTTATGTATTAATTAGGAATTTCAATTCCCAACCTTGAACTCCTATTATGGATACTTGATGAATCTATGTTGAACTTTATTGTAATGATATGATCTTGTATTGTGTGAGAAATGGGCTTAAATCAAGCACAAAAGAGTCAAAATATCACAAAAGGGCCAAACAAAGGCATAACTAGGCAAAAATGGGCGAAACAAGGCGGCGGCCTCGGGTGACCACCTGGGGCTGGGCGGCTAGCCGCCTGGGCCCAGGCAGCTAGCCGCCCAGGCCTGGGTGGTCACCCGAGCCCGAAGCGGTGTTTCGCCTGATTTTAGGAAACTTCCTATTTTGACGGGATTCCACCTTCCAAAACACGGATTTCCGAATTTTTTCCTATAAAAGCACATCCAAGGGGTCTCAAACCCTACTAACATTCATTGAGAGCAAGTTATGGAAGCCCTAGACAAACTCTTGAGTGATTTTCTGAAGGTTATGAGTGCGGAGGCAAGGAAGGAGTTCAAGCGCTACTGCTTGGATCCGTTGTTCTCTTTGATGCATGTGAAGCTTGAAACCACTCTTCTTACTGCTGCTACTTATTTTTGGGATCCCCAACTTCATGTATTCCGCTTCAACTATGAAGAACTATGCCCAACAATGGAAGAGTTCTGCGCTTTGTATGGAGTTTCACCTGTAGGACCTTTCATCCTCCCTACTCCACGCTCAAGTTACTTGATTTCCTTCTCCAACTTCCTTGGGATTTCTCAACAAGAGGCCTCCATATTTGTGAAGGATCATAAGGTGAATCTCATGGAAGTAGTAACTTCCTTCTTGGCTCATGATAGCAAAGGTACCTTGAATTTCAACCTTCCTACTCAACATGCTCTTGCTTTCTGCTTGGTTGGTCGCTTCCTTATCTCCACGGGGACTCTCTATGTCCCTATTCAAATTTGTGAACTGATTCCTTTTCTTCTTGAGCACAACAACCTGATTCCCATAGTGCTAGCTGAAACTCTCAACAGTTTAGACAAAGTTCATGATAACCCACAAGCCCCATTAGGAGGGAGCCCCGTTCTACTGCAGATGTGGCTTCTTGAAAGGCTTAATTTCTTATCTCTTACCACCATCAATCCATACAAACCTCAACATTACTGCTGCCGTCGAGTTGAACTCCCTGGTCAATTTTCTTTGAGGGAATGGTTAGGCTACTTCCAAACTCTCTCATGGCGAAACATCAGGTGGTTTGTCTCCACATGGGGATGCAAGGAACAAATTCTTCTTCGAACTTCTGGGTGTGCTATGGTCAAGCTTATAGGGTTGAGATCAACTTCCTTCTATTGGACTTCAAGAATCCTTCGTCAACTGGGTGCCATGCAAACCATACCTACTTCTGTGGTATTTGATCATTCTGTCGAACCTGTGGGCCCCACAATGGTTAAGTGGGCCAAGACTAGATGGACTGACCAACTGAAACTGACTCGAGTTGAGAACACTGATGGGCCTTATGTCATGAGCCCTGAATACAAGACATGGTTGAAGACTAGCTTGGGTGAAAGAGAAACCCTTCGCAGGAAAAGGATTTATGACCTTATCAAGGACACGGGACTTGGATTTTGCAGGGAAGACATTCTGGAAGCAGTGGAAGCAGCACATGCTCATGACTTGCGAAAGAAGCGAAGACTTGAAAGAAAAGAGAAGAAAGCAAACCAAGAGACTCTGAAGAAAAACAAAAAGACTTGAAGACTTTTAGAAATAGGTTATCTATGGCATGTCAATAGTTCTTTATCTAACATCAATAAATTGCTATGTCAATCAATTAGTTCTAAATGAATTGCCAATAATAATTCAATTTTGAGATTTGTTGTTGTGGTGTTGTTTGGACCGCACCCAAAGTAACTTTATGGGCTGCCTACGTATCCCCATCCTTTTTTCAATTTTTTCATTTTTTCTTTTCTTTTTCTTCTCTTTTTTCTTCTTTTTTTTCTTTTCTCTTTTTTCTCTTTTTTTCATTTTTTTTTTTAGGAATGGGGAATCAGGCCCTCGTAGTTCAAATGCCTTAACTTTTGCCTAGGCCGCCCTTATGGGTTTTCAACCTAGCAGGCCTTACACATAATACTTCTTCAATTGATCCAAATTGGTAGGACGAGCGAACTCAATTCCATCTAAATCCATGAGGCGAACAGCTCCTGCTGGCAATATCTCCTTGATAACATACGGGCCACCCCAACTTGGCTTGAACTTTCCTCGTGGATCAAAAATAGGAGCTCTGATTTCTTTCAACACCAAATCCCCTGTCTTCAAACCTCGGTCTTTGACATGCTTGTTGAATGCTCTTGCAACCCTTCGCTGATATCCCTGCACATGATACAAGGCCCTCAATCGCCTTTCATCGAGCAATGCCAGCTCATCATAACGGTTCTTAACCCAATCTGCTTCTGCTATCTGACTCTCCATAGCAACCCGTAATGACGGTACCTCCAACTCAATAGGCAAAACAGCCTCCATCCCATACACCAAGGAATAAGGGGTAGCCCCTGTTGATGATCTCACAGATGTTCTATAGCCCCACAAGGCTAATGGCAACTTCTCATGCCAATCAGTGTAGGTGTCAGCTGTTTTCTGTAGTATCTTCTTAACATTCTTGTTGGCGGCCTCCACTGCTCCATTAGTCTGCGGGCGATAAGGGGAGGATAGATGGTGCACTATGTTGTATTTCTGCAAAAGCTCCTTGGTTTCTTTCTGAAAGTGCTGACCATTGTCTGAAATAATCTCATGGGGTACCCCATACCTGTAGATGATGTTGAGCTGTATGAACTGTGCTACCTTCTTGGCATTCAGGGTCTTGAAGGAAGCTGCTTCTACCCACTTAGTGAAGTAATCAATAGCTACCAAGATGTACTCATGCCCATTGGAGGCTTTCGGCTTAATCTGCCCAATTATATCTATTCCCCATACTGCAAACGGCCAAGGCGACGACATGCTTGTCAAAGGCATGGAAGGCAAGTGTTGTCCATTAGCAAAGACTTGACATTTGTGACACTTCTTAACATGTGCATGGCAATCTCTCTCCATTGTAGACCAATAGTAACCCAACCTCATGATCTTCTTAGCTAGCATATAACCATTCATGTGCGGTGCTCCAACTCCTTCATGGATTTCACTAACAAGACGTTCGGCTTCTTCCTCAGTGACACACAACAGATGGACCCCATCGTATGACCTTCGGTATAGCTTTCCTCCACAAAAAACATAGTGACTCGCTAGCCTCCTCAGTGTTCTCCTATCAATGCGGGATGCTCCTTCAGGATACTCCCTTTCCTCAATGAATTTCATGATGTCATAGTACCAAGGATGGCCATCTTTCACTTCTCCTTCTCGAATAGAGCAGCAATACACAGGTTTTTCTCTGCATTCTATCACCAACGGTTTTACATTCCCACCATCCGGGATTTCCACCATAGAAGCTAGAGTTGCCAAAGCATCGGCGAACTGATTCTTATTTCTTGACAAATAGTTGAACTCTATTTCCACAAATTCTTTAGTCAAGGCTTCTAAGTAAGCATGATACGGCAACAGCTTCTCATCACGAGTCTTCCACTCTCCCTTTATCTGGCAGATAATCAGTGCTGAATCTCCGAAAACTTCTAACTCTTTGATCCCCAGTTCTAGTGCAGCTTCCAATGCAAGGATGCAGGCTTCATACTCGGCAATGTTGTTGGTTGCTTCAAACCCTAGCTTAACCGCCAAGGGTGTGAATGCTTCTTCAGGTGAAACCAGTAGGACTCCTATCCCATACCCTCTCTTATTTGCAGCTCCGTCAAAGTATACCTTCCAAATCTTCTTTCCAATCTCCAGGACATCCTCATCGGGGAATTGATCATTGAATTGTTCTGATGACGCCACAGGGCAGCTAGCCAAGTAATCTGCAATGACACTTCCTTTCACTGACTTCTGTGTTACATACTTTATGTCGAATTCATTGAGGAGAATCGACCAACGAGCAGTTCTGTAGGATAAAACCGGCCTTTCTATCAAATACTTCAGTGGATCTATACGGCTTATCAAGAAAACCTCATACGACATCATGTAGTGACGTAGTTTCTGAGTTGCCCATACCAAAGCCACACAAGCCTTCTCTATGGCGTTGTACCTCACCTCATAATCTGTCATCTTCTTGCTTAGATAGTAAATAGCATTCTCCTTTTTTGACCCCTCAAGGTACTGAGCTAGCATAGCTCCCGTCGCGGTTTCAGTGACCGTCAAGTATAACAATAACGGCTCACCTTGTCGCGGAGGAACTAGGATTGGTGGATTACTCAAATACCTTTTGATAGTCTCAAAGGCTCCTTGACATTCTTCATTTCATACCTTCGGCACACCCTTCTTAAGCAACTTGAAAATCGGCTCACACACCATAGTCAAATTAGCAATGAACCTGCTTATGTACTGAATTCTCCCCAAGAACCCTCGAATCTGCTTTTCTGTGCTAGGCGGCTCCATCTCCACAATGGCCTTGATTTTTCCCGGATCAACCTCAATTCCTCTCTGAGTAATCATGAATCCTAATAGCTTGCCTGCAGTGACACCAAAAGCGCATTTCTGAGGATTCAACCGCAAGTTGTACTTCTTTGCTCGCTCCAGGAACCTTTCCAGTGCCATGAAGTGTCCTTCTCGGTCCACGGACTTCACGATCATGTCGTCCACATACACTTCCACCTCCTTGTGGATCATGTCATGCAGCAATGTTGTAGCAGCTCTTTGATAGGTAGCCCCAGCATTTCTCAAACCGAACGGCATCACTTTGTAGCAATATGTTCCCCACTGTGTAATAAAGGCCGTTTTCTCCATATCTTGCGGCGCCATCTTTATCTAATTGTATCCGGAAAACCCATCCATGAAAGAGAGGAGCGCATGTCCTACAGTACTATCTACCAATACATCAATGTGGGGCAAAGGGAAATCATCCTTAGGGCTTGCTGCATTAAGATCTCGAAAATCCACACACATCCTCACTTTTCCATCCTTTTTAGGCACGGGAACTATATTAGATAACCACTCGGGATACTCCACAACCTGTAGGAACCCCGCATCGAGTTGTTTGGTTACTTCCTCCTTTACCTTCAATGCCCACTCGGGTTTCAATCTTCTCAATTTTTGCTTTACCGGCTTTTTAAGGGGATTGGTGGGGATGAAGTGCTGCACAATGTCTGGATCTATGCCGGGCATGTCTTCATAAGACCATGCAAAGGCTGTTATGTTGGCCTTTAAGAGGGCTATCAGCTTTTCTTTCTCAAGTGGTGAGAGGGTTATCCCAATTTTAATTATCTTTGGCAATTCATTTGTCCCTAAATTGATTGATTCCAATTCATCCATGTTAGGTTCGGTGACACCCCTTTTCCTTCGCTCGGCGAGCTCCGGGGGGACGTCATTCCTAGGATCTATATCCATGCCATAAATATCCATAGAAGAGAGAAAAGAAACACTGCAAGCAAACAATGTATAAAAGAAACACACTTCATTAAAGGAACCAACAAAAAGACACAAACTTGAAAAGGAAACAAAATTTGGTGCCACAACTATGAAACGACTCCTAACTCCACAAAGTGGGATAGGCGGACACACTTTATTGAAAGCAGGAAAGACTCTAACTAAGGAACCTACAAGCTACTATCAGGTAGGTCATGATCTTCCTCTTCAAGGATTTCTGCAATGGTTCCATCTTCTAGGTACCAATTGTGAAGTGGCATGGTTGCATGGTGAATTGACGAATCTTGGCAATCTTCTGTTGCTGACTCCCCCAAAGTAAGAACCATATCTTGGAACATGGTGACCATGGTTTCAGAATCCATGTGCTCCACCCAATCTTCTTCTTTCTTCTCCCAATAACTGTCATTGATGGCTTCATCATCCACGATTTCAGCGGTGATTGGATACCACTCGGTGAAGAAAATCTCAAATCCTGGGATTCTAATCTTGGTTGTTGGATTGAACATAGGCTCTGGGAACCCACAGTACAGGAAGTCATCCCCCTCCTTGATGAAATAGGCATTCAGAGTCGGCCTGTATGGTGAAATCTTAAAGTCTGGCACCCTTCCTTCTGCTCTAGCTTTTCCCTTCTCCTTATTCCTCCTTGTCATTTCTGCATAGTCATTCTTAGTGGGCTCATATCCTAACCCAAAAGTGTAGGAAACAACTCGGCTTTGAATAGAATGAGGGAGTCCTTGTTGGCGACGCCCTAGCCCCATACCTGGGAAGAAATTCATTTTCCGCATTATCTCACCAACATGTAAATTACCATGAGGACAATAGTCAAGGGGGATCAGTTCTTCCTTTTCCAACTCCTTTTCAATGCATTGCACATACTCAAACCCCGACAAGGGTATCTCAACTGATTCTGGTTTTATTTCGCATATGGGTACACCCGCCATTTTCAAATCATAGTCCCCTTGAAGTGTACAATGGCTCCCTCATGTGGGAACTTTACCTTTTGATGCAATGATGATGGTACAGCCCCAGCAGGATGAATCCAAGGCCTTCCCAATAACAGATTAAAGCATGACGGCACATCCAAGACTTGAAACTCTACTCTGAACTCTGTGGGTCCCATGATTAAAGGTAAAGTGATCATCCCAATTACTTCTCTACGGGTATTATCATACGCCCTCACTGTCTGCCCAGATGGAATGAAATCAGTGGGCCCCAAGCCCAAAACAGTTGCAGTTCTCAAGGGACATACATTAGTGCGGAACCATTATCAATCAAGAACTGTGGGAACCCTCTTCCCCATGGTATCAACAGTTATGTGCAAGGCTTGGGAGTGGCTTGGCCCACTCTTAGGTAAGTCCGCCTCTGTGAACACTATAGTGGAATTCTTCGGAGCAGGGTTTACTAGATTCACCAATCCCTCAGGAGACAAATCAACCGGAACCTGTATCTGGTTTAACAACTTCAGCACTGTCTGTCTGTGCTTGTGAGAGGCCATAAGCAAGCCCCAGATGGTGATATTGGCATTGGTCTTCTTCAATTGTCGGAGTACTTCATCCTCTTCTTCTTGCACATCAAGGCGCTTATCTAACTCACCCAGTGGATTATCAGATTCCAAGTGCGGAGGCTTGAAATGGCGGCCCCCTCTTGTCATGTGGTCTACTTCTTCATCACTAGCCCATATGTCATCAATTTCATTTGTGTCACCCATCAGGTCATCCCATTCAATCATGTCAATGTCCTCCATCTGCACCTCTTCAGGTATATCATCCCAGCCCGTAGGAATTATGGGCTCACTTGGCAATGGATCAGGATAAAGCACATAGTAATCGAATTTCCCCGAAGGTTCCCCCAATAACCCCACTTGAGGGTCTCCTGCTTCATATCTTTCTTTCAACTGCTGTTGGATGGACTTCTTTGGCAATTGCAGGGTCTTTTGATCAATGAGGTCTTGGACGACCTTTCTCAACATAGCACAGTCCTCAGTGTCATGGCCGGGTATACCATGGTATTGGCAATATTGATGGGGTGTTTGGGGTCTTGGCTTTGGAGGGTGAGGTATGATAAGGCCTTGGTTACAGCATTGGTGAAAGGCTTGGGTCAAGGACATGGGTAATGGAGTGTATTGTCTTATGGGTAGGCAAGGTCGAGATGGGTCGGCTTCAATGGCATTTATGGAGTTGGATGAATTATGAGAGGGAAGTGGATTTTGAGTGACATTTGGGCGATTTGGTGGAGTTGGTGGTGAGATGATTTGCTTGTCAAGTAAGTCTTGGATCTCATGCCTAAGGCGATAGCAACGGTTGGTTGAGTGGCCTTTGGCTTGGTGGAATTTGCAGTATTCATTCTCATTGTAGCTCTTGGGCAATGGATTTGGTGGTGGTCTTGGGTCGAGAAGTTTCAACAGGCCTCGGCTTTTTAGCTTTTCAAGTACTTTCTCAAGTGGCATATGCAGCTCGGTGAATTGGCGAGGTGGGTTAGTGTCATTTAGGGAGATAGGGTTGAATGGGTTGGGCTATGGCATTGACCTCGGCATTGTTTTTCCCAGCAAAGTTCGGCCTGCGGCTCTTTTGGACTTCTTCTGTCTTGATTGACCCATCGGCTATGGCATCCTCAACTTGTGTACCTGCTCCGATAAGAGCCTTGAAATTAGGGAAGTAGTGAGCAAAGAGGTGCTTGTGATACACCGGCAATAGGTTCTTAACCACCAACTGAATCTGATCTTCCTCATTCGGTCTATCTGCCATTCTCGAGGCCTTTTGCCTCCACCTTGTAATGAAAGCGGAAAAGGTCTCATTAGCCCCTTGTTTTGTGGTCTCTAGGTCCCTTCTTGTGACATCCACCTCAGTGTTGTACTTGTAGTGCTCTGAAAACTCATTACATATGTCTTCCCAAGTTCGGGTTCTATTCTCATCCAAGGCTAGGAACCATTTTAAAGCAGAAGTGGCTAGGGTTTCATGGAACATTTGGGCCAAGAGTTCATCTGTCGCTCCTCGAGGGTGCATAGCTCGTACATACATCTTCAAATGGGTCTTAGGGCAACCCGTTCCATCGAACTTTTCTAATTCAGGCATCTTGAATTGTAGTGGAATACGAGCTTGAGGAAACAAAGATAGGGTACGTACATCCACCATGTCATCTGTCCTACGGATTCCCTTTATAGTTCTCTCCAAGGCTTCTACCTTGCTAGCCAACACAGAGGTCTGTATCAGAGGTCTTCCCCTTACTTCCCCCTTCTAGGTTAAAAACTTCAGGTGATTCATTCCCTTTGGGCTGAGTGCTTCCCCCATCATTGGTCTTAGTGCCTTCTCCAGACTGGGTCCCATTTTCGGTGTTATCCCCCGGGGTACGGCCATTATTCTGTTCGGGTTCGGACATCTTATATTGGATATCTTGGGCCATTTTCAATGCTCTCTCGGATACATCAGTGGTGTAATCAAGTTTGGTCATGATAGCCTTCAAACAAGTCTCAACATTAAAACCCCCTTCACTAGTTGCTTCATCGGCCATAGTCTGACTGGTTGGTAGAATCAATCTTTACTAAGCGCTCCTTGCTGGTCGCGGATCCAAGCCAGTACGTCTTCTCACTCCTCTATGAAAGGGAACAATCAGTCTCTCATCCTAAGGGTATGTCCTAGGCTTCCATATTTGTCCCAATGACTTCACATCATATATACTCAATTAGTCCCTTTTAATCCAATCACCTTTGCAAGGGTCATGGGCGAAAGGTACGTATTAAGGATATAGGGTGCAAAGGTTCTCTTATTAAATGTTCATTAAGCACATCACAAACACGGTCATGATATCATTACAAACAATGTGGGTGCATAAGGGTGAAACCATAGTGTCCTGCAAGTCTGTCTATATGGACTAATGATAAGGGTAGGCTGGGGTCCTTCACTTGCTTGAGCAATCTTTATACCTAACCACATGTGGCATCAGGAACGCCGCGTGGGTCCAGCAGTACGTGATTAACTCATTTAATATACCCAAGGGCAAGCCCAAGGGTACTTGGCAAGAGAGGTTGAGAGCTTTCGCCCCAACTCATGGAATCAGGAAAACCAAGGTTGAGGCTAGGCCCGTCAGTGGCAAGGGACATCGATCCTAACATGCAAGAGTTTGCGCACACAATGCAATAAATGAAAGCACACAATCAAGCGAATGCAATGTGATTGATTTTAATTAAACAAAAGAAATTAACTTAGCCCAATCAAATTGTATAGAGTCTAGCCCACAAATCCCCAGCGGAGTCGCCAGTTCTGTGGACCCCAGAAATGGTTAAGGCCCACAGGAGGGTTTAAAAGTCGCCAATCTGTGGACCCAGGAAAAGAGGGCCCACGAATGGGTTTGGAAAAAGAAAGGAGTCGCCACCTTATTTTTTAAAGGAAACAAGGAAAACCCTAAAAACAGTTTTGTTTTAGGAAAACAAAAGATTGACTCCATATTTAAAAATGGAAAGGCAAATGATCTTTTGGAAACCAGAGAATTCGGGGATTCGGAGGCTAAGTTACGATATGGGAAGGTTCTAGGCAAAGCCTATAGGCACCCATATCGCCCTAAACGGTCTCTTAATTTAATTGGGCTAAATCAAAGTCTTAATCACACATAAATCAACAGTTATCATCACAAGACAGCATGCATATCATTCATTCATTCATCCATATAATCATGTAAATCAAAGAAAAAACAGAAAAAAGAAAGAGGGGGGAGAAGAAAACCTAGGATACTTAGTATCCTAGGGCGGACTTGAACCTCACGAAGAGCGCCTACGTACCATGTATGGAAATACATGGATCAAAGTCCACGTAGTTCGAAAGGGAATAGGGTTATAACCTAATCAAGGCCTATGGTAAACCCTAAGTTTCCTTTCAAGTAAAACATGGTAAGTTTCCAAAAACAAATGATTCTTCAAAAGACTTTTGGTAAATATGGAATTTGATAAAGATGGAAACTTTGATTTAAAAGGCAATTTTTACGAAAGGAAACTATAGGAATCTACCATACCCCTCTATTAGGAAACAACCCTAGGGGGGAGAAAGGGAAAGTTTCAAGGAAAGGAAAGAAGGGTGAATTGGGGCACCCTCACACCCTACTTACCTTAAGCAAAAGCAGCCTGTCAAAGTAACCACCCTATTGCATAGGGTAATTACCTTATTTGTAAGATTTCATCTCACAATAGCCAAAATAACCACCCCACACTGGTGGGGTAGTTGCACCTGTTGTACCTGTCAAAGCACCTGCAATTTCCATGCAAAACATACCAAAAATACCAACCAAACAAGCTAGATTCCAAATCAAGCTATTATCATGCCCAAACATGGGCTAACACATGCTCACAATATCATATCAAGGACGAATAACAGATCTGGACAGAATTGAAATAAGGCTTAAAATCAACCATAAGTCATGCAACAACATGAATCATAAGCTAACTGAAGCCCTAATTCAACCCTACATGCAATGACATGCAAAAAAACCTAAAATCCACTACTATGAATGCAGAAAAATACCATAGTTACCTAATATGCAGCACATATATGTCAACTATGAAGAAAACACAAAGAAAAACCCTAAGCTATCATGCTATATGCTACTTTCCTAATACCAGGATGAATGAAACCCTAGAATCACAATTGTGCTCAAAATCACATAAAATAACTCTAAATCATGCAAAGCCCATCATTGACATCATGTTAATCATGCATATTAATCAATAGAAGCATCCACACATGAGAAAAATACAAGCTTGCACATGAAGTATAGCTATTCTAAACATAAACTCAATTTCAGCACTAAGGAAACCCTAGAATCCCAAACATGCAGTAAATCACATGGGACATCATCCTAGCATACTAAACAGCCCACAAATATTATACTAATCATGCATACTAACTAATAGAAATAGCAAAACACAATAAAAACACAAGCTTCAATATGCAAAAGTGTTATTTCATGTAGAAAACCAATTTCAGCACTAAGGAAACCCTAAAGTCCAAAACATGCAGTAAATCATATGGAATAGCATCCTAGCATACTAAACAGCCCACAAACATGATCCTAAACATGCATACATACTAATAGAAATAGCAAAACACAATAAAAACACAAGCTTTAGCATGAAATAGTGACTATTCAATGCAAAACCCTAGAAAAGACTCTAAGAAACCCTAAAAACACCAACACTCATAAAACCACATAGAATGGCATTATATCATGCAAAACCAGTCATAAACAATATCCTAATCATGTATTCTAAGCATTAGAAGCATCAACACATGATAAAACAATAAGCTTTTAACATGAAGTAATGCAAAGCTATGCAAGAAACCCTAGTTTGAATGAAAGAGAGAAAGGGGGAGGGGTATACCTTTTGTGGCTGCTGTAGAGAGTCCTCCTCCTCTTGTGTGCTGCTGGAAACAAACTCCTTCAAGCCTTCGAGCAATGCTCCAGCCCTCCTCCAAGCTTACTCTCACACTCTCTCACTCAAAGTTTAGGTTAAACTACCCTAAGGATGGCTGCCATAGCCTCCAAGTCTCATACTTCAGAAATTCCCTCCAAGTAGCCCTCTATTGCTGAAGTATAAGGGGGTATTTATAGGGATTGAGGGAAAATCCTCAATGGTTGGGATTAAAACCCTAGGGATTGATCCAAGGGCTCTTAGAGGTTACCTTGGGGCTCAAGTAGGTCAAAAAGGGCTGAAATTAGGGTTAAATGGCGGCCAAAGGCGAGCAAATCCGAGAAAATAGGGTGGGAGCCGCGTCAAGGCTCAAAAAAGGAAAGTGGCTCGGGTGACCACCTGGGGCTGGGCGGCTAGCAGCCTGGGCCCAGGCGGCTAGCCGCCCAGGCCTGGGTGGTCACCCGAGGCTCTGTCAGCATATGCCCATTTTTGACCCCTTTGACTTCCAAATGTGTTTTAGGGTTCAAATTAACTCCGATTTTGACGAAACGAAAGCCAAAACGACCGTGTTTCGAAGGGGAATGTAATTTGAGTCACTTGAGGGTGAGAAACCCTAGCCATGGCTGCATGGTTGAGTCCTACAAAGGTGGTTAACCGCTATGCCTCACCATCGCTTAGCTTAGGTATGCACATAGGGTCGCACCGAATGCTTTCCAATTCGAAATTCAACCTCCCTAAACACATTTGGGGATGAAATCAAGACCAATCAAGGTCAAATGAGTAGTCATAGAGTGAAAATCATGAGCCAATTCGAGCTAACCCGAAGTAGGTCTTTTAGCCAACCTGAGCCTTAATGAGCCATTCTAATCCCGAACCTTCAATTCATCGAATTGAACCCACAAATACCTCAAATACAACCATATGAACTCCAATTGGCAACTTGGAGATCATTTCAAGGTCAAATGGAAAGTTTGTGATCAAAAAGACGATTATGCCCCTCAAGTCACAAAAGTTCTAATTAACCCTCGAGATCAACTCCAAATCGAACCAAAATTCATACACACCATCCTTAGGACCCTAGAAACTCAATGCAAAAGACTAGACTCAAAAAGGAAACAAAAAGACTCATGCAATGACAAACCCTAGCTAAGGTGACAGGTGGCAAAAATGGGGTGTGACACGCATGCTATTATATATCAACATATATAAAGTACCATATTTTGATATTAGTCCCTAAGTGAATAGGTAACATATACCAAACTATGGTATTGGAGCTAATACAATTATCTCATAAATAAAAGCTCCCACTATGATGATTATGGACTTTGAGAGGATTCAATCCAAGGCAATAGATTGAATCCAAGGTCTAAGGTGGGTGTAGGTGATCGTAAAATAAACCATTCGTAACATGCATGCTTTCTTGAAAAACTTCTCTAAGCTTTCAAGTCCTTCAATCTGCTCCCTTGACTTGATGGTCTCCACCATTGGCTTATTGGTCTCCACCATTGGCTTGTTGGGCTCCATCATACTCCTTTGGGTCCACCATGCTCCTTAGTGCGCTCTCGATTACATAACATTTACATAATATATAGAAAAGGATACATGAGGGGAATGTGGGGTACATAAGAGAATGATAGAGAGAGAGGGAAGGTGGCATGCAAGCCCCAAATAATAAATTACATCACCATAATAAAATTACAACTCTTGAAAAATTATTACAACCCATTCATAAGACGGCCAATCACAATTGGTTTAATGGGTATAGTCCATAATCATCATCCAAACACATACATACAATCTCATTGCATAATGTAAAGAAAAACTGTAAGCATTAAAACATATGGGCATTATGGTAATTCTCTTGAATGATTTACATTAATCTTATTAATGCATCCTAATCTCATTAGGTTTTAACAAAATATCCAGAATTAAATAAAGTCTTAACATTTAAGACATTTAGTTTTAATTAATCAAATTAATAGAAACATATAAAGTTTCCTAAAATAACTCTAATATCCAATATTAGGGTTTCCTTATTTAAACAAAACAATTTCATTTAATTAAGAATTTCCAGATTTTAATTTAATCCCCAATTGTAATTTAAACCATTTAAAACATTATAAAATTAATCAATATTAATTAAATAATTAACATGGGAATTAAATAAAATCAATTAAATGATGAATTAGTGTATTAGGGTTTCTTAAAACCCTAAACCCTAAATGCATAACCCTAAACCCTAAATGCAAGCCCTAATCATTAAATGCCTTATGATTGGTCATTTAATAACCAATCATTAAAACCCTAGGTTCATACGGTATTTAATAAAAGGGATTAGGGTTTAATTAATGCCAAATAGGGTATTTATTACCCTTAATTAATTAGACTAATTAGGGTTATCAAAACCCTAACCCTAGACATCATTAATGGTATTAATTATGCCCTAACAATTAATAACCATGATTGGTCATTTAATGACCAATCATTAACTCTTAATTAAGGTAATTAATATTCCAATTAGGGTTTTAATTAATGCCATAATGAAATTAGGGTTCAATCATTAACTCAAAATTAGGGTTTCATCCTTAACTCTATGCAACCGTCACTACCAGGGGGCTGCCTAAGCTTGGCTAGGCTGCCATGGCCACCAACGACTATGGGAGGCCATGGCCAGTCATGGGAGAACATCCTAGGGGTGTGGGACAAGCCCTTGGACACGTGAGAAGAGGTGGAAGTGGCTGCCATCATCAAGAACAATCAGGGTTTCCAAAACCCATTGCTTGAGCCATTGTTGCAGACCTTGAAAGTCACAATAGCTTCTAAATCCTTATCAATTCGACTCCTCCATTGAAACTAGCTTTTGTATCATGTCCCTACATGAAATACTAAGCTAATAGAAGAGGTTTGGATGATCAAATCATCACCAATTGTTCTAAACAATTAAAACAACAATAGGCTGCCCAGAAATTTACAGCATACTGTCCATTGTCAGAAATTGATTTAAAACCCAGCAAGATGAATGAATTAGGCTACCAAACGAATTTTCCCAGTATCCTAAATGTCTTAGGAAACTAATGCAATTGGTTTCATGCAATTTGGAGTTCCCTAACTCAAGTTCTAATCAAAACTCCATTGATGACTTTTCTGCAGAAAAATTCTGCTATGCTGTTCATGAAAAATTTTCAAAATTTTTGAATCTTTTTCCATCAAAACCTTTTTGAAACGTAAAGAAAATCATATACACATGATATATAATGATCCTACAATGATCTTCCATCATAAATACAGCAGCTTTAATTAGAATTAATTGCAAGAACCTTAGGGTTCTAAAACCCAGATTCAGCCTCCATGGTGTTCTTCTCCTTCTTCCTTCTGTTCTAGCATCTTAATCCAATTATGATGCATCTAAATGATTGGGAACCTTTCCCTACCATGTCTTGAACATAACCCAAGTGGTGGCAACCATTGCCATGCCTTTGATCTCCATCAATAACTCAAAGCTGTGGCTATTGCATCATTCCCGAGCAAAACTGTCTTTCCAGACAGCCTGTAGTAAAAAATTCATAACTTTCACTACAGAACTCAGATTGATGCACCGTTTGTTGGGTTGGAAAGCTGATTCGAAGAGCTTTCTAACCATATATGGCTCGAAAATTTTGGAGAAGAACTCTGAATTCGGCATGCAAAACAAGATGACGGTTTTTCATGGCTACCATGAAAACTGTTCATAACAGTTTTATAAAACCCTAGTTTCCTTATTCTTCTTCTCCAAACTCAAACCCTATGCAACCTATTGCATCCATGGCTACACTTAACCATCAATTAGAAGAGGAGTAGAAGAGAATTGACCAAGGGTTCCAAACCCTAGGTTCAGCCATGGAGGAAAACCAATTATGCAGAAAAATTTTCCAGATTTTTGAATCATTCAACTACACCATAATTACCAGCCCATATGTATTTTGTATTATGCATAATCATGGCTCTGATACCACTGTTGGGAATTGAACAAGAGGGAAAAATAGAAGTGCGGAATATAAAAATTTTTCCTACGATTCCACAGCCCATGAATTTAACTATGCATAACACAAAATCAAACCCTAACTTCAAAGAGGGTTAGAACACTTACAGAATTTTTGTCTTCTCCGTTTGCTCCAAGCTTCGACTCCGGACAGCGGTGAATGAGCAGCCCAAGTGTGCTACCTCCAACGGTATCCACACCTAGCTAGAGCTTCAAGTCCTTTCCTCCTTTTCCTTGTTGCTGCTAGTGTAGGAGAAGAGAGGAGAGAGAGAGAGAGGGAGGCTGGAAATTCTGGCCAGCCCTTGGGGAGCCTCCAAAGTATGATGTCATCACATCATTGTGTGGCTTATATATCCACACTATAGGGCCGGCCATGAGGGGGATTTCTAACCCTAAAAGGTTTTGTGTAATTACTCTTAATTACACAATAACCCCTCTAGTTTATATCAAATACAAACTAAGCCTTTAAGAACTTTTCTTTTATTCACTTATGCCCTTTCTCTCATAGACCTTAAAGCTCTTCTTGCATGATTAGTGTGTGACCCATTGGATTCACATCATTAAGTAGTAGGAATAGAACGAGGTGTGCACAATGGAACTCTTTCCATTTAGGGTCTAATTGGAACTCCTTCCAATTCCCTAATTGATTATAACTCACTTATATCAATTAGGGCTTCTACTAACCATGAGTAACACCTAGCATATGGCTCATAGTGTGGTCCTTAATGTGGTGAATAGTCATTTACAAAGAACCCTTCTGTTATAGTTTATAGGTTACAATTGCATCCTTCCTTCAACACAATGTCTCCAATTGAACTAATAGGACATGGAAGTCTGTCAAGCCCCTAGTTCAATTACTTTATACTCATTCATAGATATCAACTCATTGATGAACTCATGAAACTCTTTTCATATTCATCCTACCATGGCCATGGATTTAATGAGTTATATTATGAATGTTATATGAGACATTCTCTCTCTTTTTCCTGAGAGTGATGGATCCCTTGTTGATCACTCACATGCCTTCATACACATAGCAGTAGGGCCAATGAATACCTTTGCAAACCCCTGAATAGGATTTGCACTTAGTGTTATCAAACTTCTAAAGCTACATGCATAAGACAATTATGGTGTCTCAGGTCTAAGGATTACTTGTACCACTATAACAATGAGAAACTGATTGACAGGAAGGATAAAACTCCATTCAGTTTATCTCATATCTTTGGTCACATTCAGTGTACCTATTCTCGTAATAGGCACCCACTTGTTGGTTGTAGTGTCTCCACACAAATAGCTTGAGACTAGCTATCCTCCTATAAAGTCAACCTAACAAGTGCTAGTCCTATGGTTCATTATTGTCCATCATAGTGAACCTTCAACTAGGAATGCTTTAGGAGTTTAGTACAAAAATATATCTATAGTCTCAAAATTACAACTCTTTGTAATTCCATATTCTCAACTCTAACTCCATGGACATATTATGTAAATATAAATGATGTATGTAAACATAATAGAATAAGCTCTTTTATTAAATCAATAATAAATGTGACATACATAAATGAAATCAAATGATTATTCCTAATCCCTAAACAATCATCTCCATGATTGGCTCTAGGGCATAATCCTAACACTTATGGGTGATTTTAAACCTTATTTCAATTCTGTCCAAATTTGTTTATTGTTATTGATGTCATATTTTGAGCATGTGATGGCCTATATGTAAGCATGATAATTGCTTGGTTGAGGATTGGATTAGTCTGTTGGTATTTTTGGTGGACATTGCATGCAATTTGCAAGTAACCTGGCAGGTACAAAACCCATAGAAAATGGGATATGGCAGGTGCAATTACCCCACCAAAGTGAAGTGATTATTTTGGCTATGGCAAAAATAAATCTTACAAATAAAGTAATTACCTTATGAAATAAGATGATTATTTTGACAGGTTGATATTGCATATGGTAAGTAGGGTTTGAAAGTGCCCTAATTCACTTTTTCTTCCTTAAAACTTTCCCTTTCTCCCTCCTAGGGTTGTTTCCTAATAGAGGGATATGGTAAGTTCTATAGTTTCCTTTCATAAAAGATTCCTTTTAAATAAAATTTTCTATCTTTATTGAAATTCCATATTTTCTAAAGATGTTTTGAGAATCGTTTATCTTTGGAAACTCTTATATTTTATGGAAGGAAACTTAGGGTTTACCATATGCCTTTATTAGGTTATAACCGTATTCCTCTTTGAACTACATGGACTTTGATCCATGTACTTCCATACATGATGCGTAGGCGCTCATTTTGAGGATCAAGTCCGCCCTAGGATACTAAGTATCCCAGGTTTTCTTTTCTCTTTTATTTTCTTGTTTATATGGATGGATGAATGAATGGAATGCATACTATCTTATGATGATAATTGTTGATTTATACGTGCTTAAGATTTTAATTTAGCCCAATTAAAATCTTTCTTTGGTTTCCAAAAGATCTTTTGCCTTTCCATTTTTTTTTAAACATGGAGTCACTTTTGTTTTGGAAATAAAATATTTTTAGGGTTTTCCTTGTTTCTTTAAAAAATAAGGTGGCGACTCCCTTTTCAACCAATAAGTGGGCCACCTTCATGGGTCCACACCCCTGTGCCAGGACAATGATGCCACCACCTGGCCCAAGGCCCACCACAAAGATCCATAGGTAAAAATGCATCAAAATGTATGGTATTAACTAATAAAAGCATTAACTCATGATAACACTTATAGCAAAAGCATGCAATAAAGCTTACATAAGAAAGAAACCCTGATTTCCAGTTTTTTAGGGTTAGGCTTATTACCTCTTATAGAACCTTGAAGATAACTCCTCCTCCTCCTTTGCTAGGGTAAGAGAACTCCTCATTGTCCTTCTCTCTTGCACACACAACTCTCTTTCTCAGAAAATTCTCTCTCTTAGTTTCTAGGTTATAAGTGCATCCCAAGTCCCTCCTCCTTAGGGTTGAGCATAGCTAGGTATTTATAGGGATCAATTCTCATAAATCAATAGACAAGATGAAAACCCTAAATAATGATCCAAAGGTCATTAGAGACTCTCTTGGGGCTCAAGACACTCAAACATACCATAAAATAAGAAAAAAAAAGGCTTGTGGAGGCATAAAAATATGTCAAAATTGAAGAAAATTGCAAAAACCCTAAAAAATGACGGAATGCCTTGGGTGACCGCCCAAGGCTGGGTGGCTAACCACCTAGGCCCAGGCAGCTAGCTGCCCAGCCTTGGGCGATTACCTAAGGGCTCTGTTAAATTTTTGCCTTTTTTGCTCTATTCTTCCTTCTAAAAGTGTTTCGGGGGTCAAACAAAGTTTGATTTTGACAAAACGAAAGCCAAAACAACTGTCTTTTGAAAAAGAACACATTTTTAACATTTTAGGGCAAAAATCCTTAACCATAGATACATGGTTAGGTTTCAAAAAGGCGGCTAACCGCTATGCACCACCATCGCAAAGCTTAGGTATGCACATAAGGTTGCACCAAATGCTTTTCAAATCAAAATTCAACCTTTTAAAACAAATTTAGGAATGAAATTAAGACTAACTAAGTCAAATGAGGAAGAATTGAGTGAAAATTATGAGCCGACTTGAGCAAACCAAAAGAGGGTCTTTTAGCCAACTTGAACCCTTATGAGCCAAATTAATTCTAAACCATCAATTCATCAAATTGAACCTATAAATACCTCATATATATATCAATATAAGCTCCAATTGGTAACTTGGAGGTCATTTTAAGGTCAAACAGAAATGATATGACTTAAAAGATAATAATGCCCTTCAAATCGCAAAATCTCTTATTAACCCTTAAGATCAACACCAAATTAAACCAAAATCCATACACATCATCTTTAAGACCTTAAAAACTCAATGCAAAAGACTAACCTCAAAAATGAAACAAAAACCTACATGAAATGATAAACCCTTACTAAGGTGACAAAAATGGGGTGTGACAACCATCACATGCCTTAATACTTGTGCCTTGCCTGATAAAGCTCAAACTCCTTTGCCTTTGGAAGCATTGTGAGGCTTTAGCCTTAAAGTGATGCCTAAGCAGAATGTGTCTACATCAGACTTATATATCACAAATTTGAGCATCCAAGTATGACTCACACAAATCTAACCATAAGATTATTCATCATGCTTTAGTACCATCAAGTCGTCCATAAACTAAAACTAGAGTTCTCATTACAAAACTATGACCTAATCATTAAGTTATAAAACCTAAGGCTATGTTTGTTTAGTTGGAATGGAATGGATGGGAATGGAATGTGATTCCATGCTTGAAGTAGTCTAGAATGAAAATAGATTTAAAATGACTGTTTAAACATATTATTTGATTCCATTCCCATTTAAATTATCTTATCCAAACATGTTGTTAGGAATGAATTGGAATGAGATTCCATTCCATCCATTCCATTCCAGCTAAACAAACATGGCCTAAATGGTAATAAAAGCCAATGAAGATGATGGTTTCATACCTAGTCCTTTGTTAAATGAAATTGTTCTAAGAGCCTATTCCTTATCCATATGAAGCAGATTAACATCTTTCAACATGATAGGAAGCCAAGGAAAGCTACCCACATAATCCTCTTCTTATGCTTCGTCCGACCACACTAAAGCCCATCTTCAAGTCTCTAGACTATAGAAGACTAGACTATAGGAGACGATATGCGGCATTAGAATGAAATAAACAATGTACAAATCTTCGTTGAATGCGAAGGGTCATAGGTGTCAAATCGCTGCTCTCATCCAACATTGGCAGCTTATTTCCCCTCTACAAGCTCTTGCTCCTCTGATTCCCCTTTTTCCTTTTGCAATTCCCCTTCTTCGTTATCTTCCTCATCTTCCCCCTCGAATATAAGAACTACATCTCCTTCTATCAAGTCTTGTAGCCCAAGAGGCTACTTAGCCAGCCACATAGCCTCATAGTCAAAGCCATCTTCATCATTAGCCAAATAATTATAATTATCATCCCTTAAAATACAGATGTGAAACATCCCAACTGCCCTGCTACACAAATGTAACTTTCCTTCACACTCCCACAACAAAGATGGTTCAAAATGGTTATTAGGTAGGCAGATTAGTTTGAAAACCCCTTCTTCAATATCGAATACCAGTAAGAACACTTGTAGACTAAATATAACTTCATTGAAGATGCTCGCATGGCTTGAGGTGCTTGTAGGTCTTTTGCATGCTTTCTATGTTCATATGGTGCTATATTTGATTATCCTTGATGTCTTTGAGCTATGCTCGATGTACTATGTCATGGATATGCCTTGATACAGCCGATCTTTGCTTATGCTTGATATATTTCGTTCTTGAGTACCTAGCTTTGATCATTGTCTTAACATATTAAACCATTAGAATTAACATCAATCCTTTGTTATCATCAAAATCTCGGATATGCCCT